>OY728147.1:1711674769-1712924769 GCA_963277665.1 Viscum album | reverse complement strand
TAAATATCATTAGAAACAATGACATACTAGAGGTTATAGTCTTTAAACTCCCTAATTTCATTAGGAAGAAATATCATTCATACATTACTCCCTCATTTCTTATACATGATAATTTTAAATTTTAATTTGAACAATATTTGGATTCCTCCCCCATTTCAGATTTTTTCCCATGAAAATAAAGAAATGAAGTACGAAAATCCTTTAAACATTATGGTGAAAATATAGAAATCCCAAATAAAGAGATATAAGGACAATTATTCTTTGAAACACAATTCCATGAAGTGAAATATAAAGGGAAAATAAAGGGAATATGATATTTTCTATTTGTTATCTAGCTAGAAAGGACATTGGAATGAAAAATTCACCCTAACAATGAAGTAAGTGGAAGGCTTAGGTACTTTTAGTATTGAGTGAAATTTATGTATTTATACAAAATGTGTTTTAGATATAGGTTTTGGTTCTCACATATGTATTAAAAAATATTAACCAATTAGTTTCATAATGATTGACCAAGGGGGTGGTAGATCTATGAGCTGCCAATAGATCAAAAATAGTTGTTCTGGCTATTGATCACTACCACCTCACATTTCTAACATGAATGATATTAGTTTTGTAAGATTGTTATATTGAGACATCTATACAAAAGAAACATTATTTTTCTATCTAGAATTGATAAATATTATTATGGTTTCATTTTTTTGGGGAAAATATTTATTTTTTTATAAATATATAAATTATTAATGCAAGGAACCTTTAAATATCAGTCTTTATGAGTTGGATTAAAAAAAGTACTAAAAATTGATGATGAAAGAACATCACATGTCCCATACCACAACAAAATTTGGAATTGATGGATAGGTCATGTAAAAAAAAAATTTAGAAATAAAATACTTTAATATGGATATTTAGTTTCATTTAAACAAAAATCACTTAGTGTATCTCACACATGTTTACAAGAAAAAAATGGAAAAAATCCCCATTTAGTGTAAAAGGTAAAATTTATAAAGAGAATCATGAATTAGGTCAAACCGATGAGTTTCGGCCATTTAATATTCAAAAAAGGGATGAGAACTCATAATTCCTAACTTTTAGTTATGATTTTAGTAGATATTAATATATCTACAAGATGAGGTATAAATTGGATTCCAAAGAGTGATTTATGGAATATAATAATGAAGCAAACAAAATTTTGGTAAGAATATTAATAAAATTTTATCATACCATGGTAAGGAATATCTTAATCAAGAAATCAATGATTATCCATGGTATTTTCTCTCAAATAAATCCCTGCTACACACATTAATGGATAAGTGTAACTGAAAGGGGGAACCACACTTTTTATACATGGTGTGATTAATTATGAGTTTTGTGAGTAATCAATAATACTTATGAGGATATGAATTATTGATAGAAACAAAAACACTAAACCATGTCCCAACTAATGTGGAAGATTTTATACTATAAAAACTATGGAATTAAAAGAAACTCATGTTGTCAAACATATATGTGTGCCATTGAGAAGTGTTTCTTAAGGATAATTATGGTAAAAACACACACAACATGGGGAAAAAAGTATACCTTTACAATTTACCCCTAGGAAAAAATGGGATATTAAAAATACAATCTCTCCAAAAGAGAGATTATAATGGAAATACATGTTATGTTCCATGATTGGGAGATCATATATAGAATTGATAGTGGGAGAGAAATATACTTCACTAATATCAAGGTCTAAGGTATATAAGAGTTTGAGAAGGAATAAATTAAATAATTCCCCACGGAAGAAGATGTTATAGAGACAGAAGTATTACAATATAGTACTAGAAATTATAGAGAAGCATAACATTATAGTTTTCTATTTTTTGGGGATGGTGACTCATTCTTAGTTGATAATAATAATCCCTTAACCTACAATGAAGAAGTAAGTGGAGAATATGTATCCAAGTAGAAAGAATTTATTTATTCTGAAATGGATTCCATATAAAAAAAAATTTATATTTCAGATGACCCACTATTGTATGTAAATACCATTAGTTGTAAATGGGTATTCAAGAAGAAATTAGAAATTTAATTTATGTTTAGTACCTAAAAGGAATGAATGGTTTCAAAAGTTCTCAAACATCATCAAGGTGTTGACTACAATGAATCATTTTCACCAGTTGAAATTTCAAACCCATTAAAATTATAGTTTCCATTAAAGCTTATCATGACTCTGATATTTTGAAAATAGATGCCAAATCAACATTCCTTAGTAGGAACCTTCAAGAAGTTGTTTATATGAAGCAACCTGAAAGGTTTGTGGCTACAAATTGTACCAAAGAGATATGAAAATATCAAAAGTCAATTTATGCATTAAAAAAGAATATAGGTCATGGAATATTTGATTCTATGAATACATAATGAAATTTGGTTTCACAATGAATTAATGTGAGACTTGTTTTTATAAAAGGTTTAGTGGGAGTGTGGTAATTTTTTAATAGAATATATTGAGGAAATATTACTTATTTGGAATGAAATACTAGTTTTGCAGGGTTTTAAGGCCAGCTTGAACAAATCCTTCTCTGTGAAGAACTAAGGTGAGGCATCATAAATTTTTGGGATCAAGATATATCATAATAAATCCAAGAGGTTAATCCCCCTATGTCAAGGTATATTTATTGATATGATACCGAAGAGATTCAGAATAGAACAATCAATAATAGGATAGTTTCCAATTTCATATGGGATTTATCTATCTGGGAAATTTTTTCCTTAGGAACATAATGAATGATAAATAATTTCATGGATTCCCTAAGGTCTATAAATTAGGTTATCCAAGTATTCTATGATATTTACTAGTCTAGATGTTTCATATGCCTTGAGTGTTATGGGTAGATATCAAGTTGATCCCGGTTCCCACTATTAGATAGTAGTCAAGATTATCCTTAATTTTTGAAGGCACAATAAAGATTTATTCCTGACCTATTAAGGAAACATGAAACTAGTCATCAAATAGTATGAATATGCTAGTTTCGAAAGATATTAATATGATATTAAATCACAAATGGGATACATATTCACATTGAATAGTGGAACTGTGATCTGGAAGATCTTGAAGAAGGTTGAAGTAATTGATTCTACAATAGAGTTTGAATATGTTCTTTATCCTAAAGTAGATAAAAAATATTTTTTGATATTTAACATCATCCTAATTTTTATTTTGGTACATAGAAGTAAACATCATATCTCACTATGTTGTGATATTACTACATTAGTGGCCATTGAAAATGGTCTAAGGAAAAGTCATCTAATGATGAACATTATTTTGAACTATCATCTCTTGAGGGATTTTTCTTATAAAGGTGATGTTTTAGTGAGTATAATTTCTATGGAACAATATTATTTGAAATTCATGAATAAATCATTTACTCAATATAAATATGATTATCATGTGAGGTATAGCTAATTGAAAGCCGTAGGCAACTAGAAATAGTTCAATTAAGAGTTTTTTAGAGTTACTATCCTCATAATAGATATATTTTACTTTTATTATATATATATATTAGATGATATGAATATTTATAGAAAAACATATTAAATATTTTCATTATTATCTAGGATATTTATGTAATAATATCCTAGAGTATCTATCACATTGACATAGGCATTGAAGTTTCACACTATGAAAAGATATTTTAAATTCTACGAATATATTCTAAAATATAGATCTACTGTTGGATAACTAACTATGATGGGACACATAGAACATGAATGTTAGGTTTGGGTACTCAATGTCAGATGAGGCTGCTTCTCATGATATTCAAAATTAGTAATCTCTAAAATGATAGATTATGAGAACAAACTCGACGGTTGGAATATTTTAGGATTTTGTGTCATTGGATATTCCAATATATTTTCTTTTGTAAAATTCCTCAGAATTCAAGATTATCTTTGCTGAATGTAATCACCCATACTCATAGATATATAGAACAAAAAATTTATTTCATATATTTGTAGGAATAAGGGTGTGATGGTGGAATCAAAAATGATATGTTATTAATAGACCAGTCATGGAAGGATTTTCCCTTCCATCATTATAGAAGTTGATATCTTAATCCCTTGATTGGAATAGGTCTATAAAATTAAATGCAACGACCATGGTGTAATGATGTGATTATTTAAGTGTCAAATAGACACATATAAATCATATTATTTAACAAAATTCATGTAAAACTACATTGATGGTATTTTTAACCAAATGATTATATTACACGGTGAGCATTCATTTGTGGTTGTTAACATTATGACATTATGTCCTTTATCTGGAGTTCCTAAACCCATTTTTAGGTAGAAGTCATGGAATTTTTGAAATCCCCAAAAATTAAAACTAGATAAAAACCTAGAGTATCACAAACAAAGTGTTTTAATTGATCTTGACTAAATTATAATTGAATTAATTAATTGAATAAATATTATTCTCATGATCGAGGAAAAATTCTATTCATGTTCTATCGATCAAAAATATTTATTAAATAAAAATTTATTAATTGGATTTTGAATAATATATTTATTTATGAAAAAAATATTTTATTATTTATTTAGTTAGACATTGAATAAATTTTTAGGATTTTTAGTGGACCAAGATTAGTGTTTGGTGATAAATATTTTTTCCAGGATGGTAATAGAAATATTTATCATCACCATAAAAAGTGAACACCATTTAATAATATTAACATTATCATTATATGGAATGTATTTTGTTAAGGATTATAAAATTATTTATCAGATTTTGTGAAATAAAATAATAATTCAGCCTAAACCCTAACTCTATAAATATATGTTTACATGTATGGTAGGGTTAGTCAATAATTGGGAATCATTGGGCACAATCAATTTCCCTCTCAACACCACTTCTTATCATCTTCTCTAAAAAATGAGGAAATCTATTAATACTAATTAGTGAGTTATCAAGATAAAAAAAAGATGATTGATCTATTATGCTAGAACCCAGTATTCCATCAGTGATTTTTTAGAGATCAATGGAGCTTATGTGGATCACTTCTGGAGTGATTCTACACTTGGATCCAAAAAAGTGAATAAACAATAATCCATAAAGGTTATTTCAGATTATTAACATTATCATAATATATTAAATATCTTATGTAAATGTATTCAATTATTTAGATCTAAATATATACATTATATATTTAATGTGACAATATCCTCTTAGAGTTATGGGTTTTTAATATGCCAATATTTGGTAGAAAAAATTCATTGGTCATGGTGTTTATATCATGTATAATATTTTGAATTTTCCTTTGAATCAAAATATTTTATTTTTATTACACCCATGAGGTGATTTTCATGAACACATAACCTACATCATTCTCTCAAGATTATCAATAATGAATTAAATACCATAAAAATTTGTTTTTCTTCACAATTCTATATTATTCACTTGTATATATTAAATAAAATGTATGAAAAATATTTCTTCTAATCCTGGTCTATTATAAAATTCATTTTAACACATATCTCTTCATGAATCTAGATATTAAATGCTTCCCTATTGTTACTATACATTAATATTCCCCCTACATATTATATTTGTGGGAGTTTTTTTTCAATTCTTCATAGTAACACTTCTAAAAATAGTGGAACTATTGAATTTATATTTAAAATTAAAAAAACTAACTTAAGTTAATTAAATTGATATTATTGGATCACTTTCAATCTAATAATCATTGTTCAATTTAGATATATAAAAATTAGTTTCTCAAATAATAACACAACTAATAAGAGAATGATACATCATCACCTCTTTTAAAATTCAATAGAATAATAAAATCACATTACAATCAACTACTTTATGGAGAAAAGAATCAATTTCAATTGTATATTCATTCAATATCCAAATAGATTGTGGGATATCCTAAGTATTTTTATATTAAAATACATTTTAATTATATGTATACATATAGTTTTAAATTTCATGCCCTTGTATGATTTCATGGTAAGATATTATGTTATGTAGCTGACTCCTAATGAGGTCCTTATTAGTTTAATATTTTTTTGATTGAACATAGGTCCATTAGAAAAAATCACTCAAATATACTTGAATTTCTCACTGAATGGATATCCTCACACCATGTGAGATTAATTTAAAATATAACAGTGTTCACAAAGATGTACATTCATAGTGTAACGTTTTATTTTATAGCATGACTATCTATCTCTAATAGTATAGAAAAAAATCTATTAAAATTTCAGGGAATGATTTCTATTCCATGATGTGTATCATTGAACAATTTGTTTTTATATATTATAAGAAATATCTTATAGTAATTTCCTTAATAGTGAAATGGAAAGGGTTTTAGTATGAACTGCACCTTTTCGGTGAAGTTTAGAAAAATATATATATTAGTCAAAATATTTCATATCACTTCTAAAAACATCATATTGAAAAAAGTCAATATTTCGAACTATAGTGTAACATCCCAAGTAAGTAATGAATGATAGATATTGTTATATATGTCTATTAATTAATTAGATAGTTTTATAGAGGTTTAAAATGAGAATAAATCCAATCTTAAGCATGAAATACATTAATATTTTTAAAAGATTGTTTTACGGCCTTTTGATGGAAAACCATTTTTAAATCTATCTTTTGACAATTTTATAAGCTATATTTTTCAAAATAAACTTATTATTTATGATTGGGACATTGAAATTTACATTGGATAATTTTTTGGTATTTTTCTGACAATGTTCATTTTTTAATGAATAGTGAAAAAATACTTCATTTTACATCAAAACTACTTTTTCATATAATTTAATTATATGGTTAGATTATATTTTTAAATGGTTTTAAAGTTAAATTAGAATATATTTTTACCATTTAATCCAATAGTGTCGTTGGAATTAATTTCACTTAGAAATTGGACTTAAACTAGTGTCAATCTTTTGATACTTATTGTTTCAGAAAAACACGCTATTTGCTCAGACAGTGGGAATTAATTATTAAATTAATTAAGGTAACTTATATGTTTTGAATTTTTTAAAATAGACATCATTTTTGAATTCGGAATATCAAATATAGCTTAGGGTGAAGTTTTGGTATTTTTATGAAAAACTTGAATTTTTGATGAATAGTGAAACCACTAAGTGGTACTTAAAAAACTGATTTTTTCCTTTAAATGAAATTTTACCACCTATGTGTTTTGGATTTCAAAAATCTGACATACATGGTTTTCATTAAGAAGTAAAATGTGGTTCAATGGGATTAAAATAATTTTTTGGTGAATAGTAATTTTTAAGTTTTTAATCGCGATTATAGGTAAGTAGTGTAATTTAAGGTAAGAATAATGTTGTAATAATATTAAATGAACTTGACACATGTCCTACTCTAATTGGATGTGTCATGGACGACCAAGAAAATCCATGGGTCAACTTGGGGACCCCATAGAGCCACTTTGGAAGGAAAATGACATTAATATCTTTTTATTTAATGTTAAAAGTAAAAATGACACAAACATGAGTTGTTTTACTAAACCAATTTTGAAATGGGGTTATACAAGTCATATTTTTGACTATAAATATTAATTAGAAAGATAAAAATATTTCCCACAGGATAGTATTTTTTTTATAATTTTTAGACATTAAATGAATTAAATTATTTATGACACCATGATGATGCAATGATTACCTCATTATTGAATGATTAAAATAAAATGAAAATATAATGTAAAATCTAAGACCTACACTTGTTAAAAACCTATTGGATGGGTGTATTTCAAACCCTTATCACCTTATCCTCAACATTTATAATTGTGGGACCGTTTTTATCCGAAAATCATTTTATAACAAAGTATCTTTTCTTAACATTCCAAGAGGGCCCCTCCTCTCCTCTTATAAAAAGCCCCCACCTCGACCACCTTACCCACACTTCCAAAGCCTTTGGCTCGGTCAAACCCTGCCCATTTTGTCTCTCCACATCCCTCTCTAACTCCTAGAAGCCTCACTTTGGGCATAAGTCTTTCCAAGGAAGCCTTTAAGCTCAAATCAAAACGTGTTACCCGATTTAAAGGTAGTGTATTCTCTTGTGTTCTTATGTTTTATTTTTCTTCTCCAACCCACTAAAATCTTTTTATTAATTTATTTTGTAACAACAACAGTATCATCCATATACTAGGATGTTGTTATAAGAAGGATTATAGCTACACTTACACACACTTACATCTAATGGTTAAAGAACATACTGTTTCCGTGGATGGCGAATTTCTGCCTCACGAAACGATGATTGTTCAATATTTTTTTAACACCTTCAAAGGTGGACATTAAGATGTCACTATATTTATATATGATATATAATATGTTTATGTTTTACTTAAGCTTCTGTATTTTTCATTTATGTCATACCTTTATGGTTTCCATTATGGGTAACGTGATATCTTCATTTTAGGAATTGCGGACTACCGCCCCCTCAAAGTGATTTGATTCATTAATGCCATATGTGGGACGTATAAAGGATTTAATTAATGATATTATCTATGATATTATACTGGAATTATAATATACCTTTATATCATTATGATTCCATTCCATAAAATACGAAATAGAAATGAAAGTAGCGTTTATGCGTACGTACGGCTTACCGTCTCCATGAACGGTGCATTTCATTTCTTACCTCTAAACGTTATGTAATATTATAAATGCATGTATATACTGTATATATATGATATATATGATATCTATATCATGAGTATAACTCTGGATATAATGGATATATGAACAACTTGTAATTATAAAGAGTTTATTTTTGACTCAAGTACCAATGATCGTTAAAACGACCGTTATTAACTTAAATAATTACATAGTGTTCATGAAATGGTAATAAGTGATATAAAAGGAATAATGAACATGTAAAAGGTTCTTAAGAAAGTAGAAATTAACTCATGTTTATTATTCAGGAGGTTAAAGAACGATCAAGTCAAGTCGGACCCGAGGTATGGGACTTCGTCTCAACCTCCTTTCATTGAGGCATATTTGGTTTTATACACAACCTTCTTTTATATGGTGTATAAAACCCTTTGAATTTTATGTTTATCCAAAACGAATCTTTTTTTATACGAAGCATTTTACTAAAAGACAAAAGGGAATGTTTTTGCCGTATGTATGCGGTGACAACGACTTCTCCGCCGCCGTGACCATTATTTGAGTTTCAGCTTCCTCTACATACCATAGATTTTTTAAAAGAAAAATAAATACCATGTTTGACTTTTATTTTATTTTGGTATTGAAAATGGTTTTCATAATGTTTTTATATCAATGTGTTTTATTGATATCTTTTCATTGAAAAGTGGAAATGTTATGTTTTCATTTATGCATGTTTTATGTGATACGATTATGTTATGGTTCTTGGGAATTATTATAAAGACGGGTGGTGTCGTTATAAACTAAGGGAGGGTGAGCCCTATATAGCTCTCCAATGCATTGGGTAACGTGAAGGAGTTAAACGTTAAGGTTTCTCTGAAGAGATTTTGGGAATATACTGTGATGGGTATTCCAAACATAACCAAGAGGGTTACTCCCTACATAAGAATGTTATGAATTCCTCAAGTTACCTTTATGTCTTATGATTTCTATGATTTATTCATGATTTGATGAGGTATGTTAACGTGCTTATGTTTTATGCGTAGAGTATGATTTCATTGATTCTTGTGTATACATGTACTCATGTTTCCTTTCCATATTTTTATATCCCTTACTGAGCTTTTTATGCTCATCTCAAGTTTTTGAAATGTTTTTCATAGGTCAAGGGAAGGGTACATGATATGATGATAGTGTCAAGGAAGTGTCAAGAAAGAATCCATGTTATATTTTAAATATGTTTCCGTTGATGGGGAAAATGAATACTATCTTTTATGTAACCAGTTTGTTTAAATTTGGAATGTAATGCATGTTTTATGATCTAATTATCTAAAACTCTAAACCTGAAAAGATCCTCAATGTGTAATCTTGTAATAACTCATGATTAATTAAGGATTAAGGTTGGGGCCTTATAGTTGGTATCAGAGGTCAGTTTAGATAACTTTAGGAGTTAGAATTCTATTAAATGATTATCCAAATTTTTTTTTGAAATCATATATCATTTGAATATTACCATGTTGCTTCATCTAAGACATGTTTGTTCAGAATGGTTTTCCACAGAGGAAACATGGAAGAAGTGCTAGGAAGGCATACAAAAGGAAATAACCTTCCGAATTAGCATCCTCAGATGGTCGGAATTGGAATTGAACAGTTTGTTGTAGTAATGGCACAGTTGTCTCAGGTGATAAATGGCGGTGGTATCCATGCATGAGATCATCCAAATCAACCACAGAGGAACATGTCAGTGGTGGAACAATTCATGAGGCAACATCCCCCATCATTTAGAGGATCATCTGACCCTGTGCTAGCTGAAGGGTGGATTAAAGCACTGGAGAAGATTTTCGATTTCATGGGGTGTTCAGACAATCAAAAGGTTAGTCTTGCTATTTACCATTTGAAGGGTGAAGCAGATCAGTGGTGGTCGATGGTTAAAAATATCAGGGATGCTAATGAGTTTGATGCTCTCGACTGGGATGAATTCACAGGTATGTTTCTTGAGAAGTATTTTCCTAAGGCTGTTTGACTTAGGATGGAAAAACAATTCTTGGAATTGAGGCAAGAGAAAGACTCAGTGGCTGCCTATGAAGAGAGGTTCACTCGATTGGCATGGTATGCTCCAAATTTTATCGGAGACCTTGATAGTAAAATCAATCATTTTTACTCAGGATTAAAGCCAAAATATCAAAGGGCATTGGCTTCTTGTGAGTTCAAAAGTTATTAAAAGCTTGTTCGATGTGATGAGAAGGTGGAAATGGAGTTTTCCGATGATCAATTGTTCTATAACAACTAGCAGAAGAAGAGACCGAGGTGGCAGGAGAAAGGAAAGAATTCTTCAAAAAGGTCCGACGGTAAGAAAACTAATTTCCAGTTTGTGATAAATGTGGTAAAAGGCATGCTGGGGAATGTCTTCTGAATTCTGGAAAGTGCTACCGATGTGGTAAGATGGGACATAAGGCTCATGATTGCATTGAAAAAGATCAGGGTGATGGTAAGACCAAATTTGATTTACAGTTAGTGAAATGTTTTAGGTTCAATGAGATGGGTCACTATGCAAACGAGTGTACAACAAAGAGCTTGAGTGATGGGAAGCAGTTAGACTACAAGCAGAAAGAGGTGGTGAAATACTTTGATACTACTTCAGCAGATGTCAGACCATCAAATGAAGTTGTATCAGGTACTTTGTTTGTTTTTTCAGATTATGCCAGTGTGTTTGATTCGGGGTCTACACATTCTTTCATCTCTGAAAACATTTCTAGTAAAATGGGAATACCATCTCAATAAATGACTCCTGAACTTGTGGTAAAAACACCTGGGGGAAATGTTGAGGCAAAAAGAATTTATAAGAATCTTCCTATCCTTATCCGTGGAAAGACCCTACTTGTGAACCTTATTGTTTTTCCTCTAGTAGAGTTTGATATTATCTTGGGTATGGATTGTCTCTCTATTTACCATGATAAGATAGATTGTAGAGATGAAGAAGTTTCTTTTCAGAAAGACTTTCAGTTTGTGTACAAGAATGAACCCTAACTGTTGATAACTTATCAAGAGGCCGAGAAACTTGTAAAAGATGGAAATGAATGTTTCCTTGCACACATCGTTGAAAACAGAGGAACTGTTCAGATTAATGATGTGCCAGTGGTAAATGAGTATCCTAATGTTTTTTCTAATGAGTTGCCTGGAATAATACCAGATCGAGAAGTTGAATTTACTATTGACTTAGTTCCTGATGCTAAGACAATTTCAAAACCTCCTTATTGAATGACTCAAATTGAACTTTTAGAGTTGAAGGAGCAATTGCAAGATTTATTGGAGAAAGGTTGCATTCGACCTAGCACATCACCATGGGGTGCTCCTATTTTATTTGTTAAAAAGAAAGATGGTTTAATGAAACATTGCATTGATTATAGAGCCTTGAATAACATCACTGTTAAGAACAAATATCCTTTTCCTCATATCGATGATTGTTTGATCAGCTCCAGGGAGCTCAATATTTTTCAATGATTGACCTGAGATCGTGGTACCATCAGTTGAAGGTAAAGGAAGTAGATATTCCGAAGACCGCATTTCGTACAAGATATGGCCATTATGAATTTGTAGTAATGCCTTTGGCTAACCAATGAACCTGCTATATTCATGGACTTAATGAATAGAATTTTCCATGAGTTCTTGGAGAAGTTTGTGGTTGTTTTCATTGATGATATTTTGGTGTTTTCTAAAAGTAAAGAGGATCATGAAAGACATTTAAGGGTTATTTTGAAAACCTTAAAAGAAAATAAATTGTATGGGAAATTCAGAAAGTGTGAGTTTTGGTTGTAACAAATTTCTTTCCTTGGTCATATTATTTCTAAAGATGGGATAACTGTTGATCCTTCAAAAACAAAGGTTGTTGAAGAATGGCCAAGACCCACAAATCTAACTGAGATTCGTAGCTTCCTTGGTTTGGCAGGCTATTACCGATGGTTTGTTAGAAATTTTTCATGGTTATCTAGTCAAATGATGAAGCTAACTCAGAAGGGTGTTAAGTTTATCTGGAAAAAAAGAATGTGATGATTGTTTTCAGGAACTGAAAAAAAGATTGGTGAATGCTCCAGTTTTGGCACTACCTTCCCGGAATGGTGATTCTGTTATATATAGTGATGCTTCATTGAAAGGACTTGGTTGCGTCCTAATGAATAATGATCAGGTAATTGATTATGCTTCATGACAGCTGAAAACTCATGAGATAAATTACCCTATACATGATTTGGAATTAGCTGTTGTTGTTTTGCATTAAAAATTTGCAGGCATCATTTGTATGGAGTAAAGTGTGAAATATATACCGATCACAAAATTTTAAAGTATATATTCACTCATAAGTAATTGAACATGAGACATAGGAGATGGCTAGAATTAATCAAGGAATATGATTGTAAATTTCATTACCATCTGGGAAAAGAAAATAAAGTGGCTGATGCTTTGAGTCGAAAAAGTAATGCTTCATTAACAATGTTGCATTTGGAATGTGATCCTTTGGTTAAAAATTTGATTAACTTTGGCACAAAAGTTGTTGGTGCAGGATGTCCTCTTGTTTTGTTTCAGGTATCAGTGAAATCTTTTCTATCAGACAGAATCAAGAAAGAACAGAAGCAAGACAGTGAGTTGCAGAAAAAGGTAGAGCTGGTTCAGAAAGGTAAGTTTCCTAAATTCAACATTGATAATGTTTGTGTTTTGAGATTTGGGAAGAGATTGTTTGTGCGTTTTGATATACAGTTTAAGAGAGAGTTGTTATGTGAAGCTCATAGTTCTCCATTTTCAGTTCATCCTGACAGTACTAAGATGTACAGAGAATTTCGGGAGTATTACTGGTGGGACGGAATGAAAAGAGATATTGTTGATTTTACTGTGAAGTGTTTGTAATGTCAACAGGTTAAAGCAGAGCAGCAGTTACTGAAAGGGATGCTTCAGCCTTTACCAGTGCTAGAGTGGAAATGGGAGAATATATCTATGGACTTTGTTTTGGGATTACTGAAGACACCTCGAGGTAATAATTCAATCTTGGTTATTGTTGATCGCCTGACTAAATCTGCTCATTTTCTTGCTATAAGAGATACATTTTCCCTTGATCAACTTTACCATTTTATCTTTAAGAGATAGTCAGGTTACATGGAGTTCCTCTCTCCATTGTATCTGACCGTGATCCCAGGTTCACTTCTAACTTTTGGAAAGGCTTTCAGAAGTCGTTGGGTACTGAATTAAATTTTAGTACAGCTTTTCATCATCAATCATTTGGGCAGTCAGAACGAACAATTCATACTTTTGATGATTTGCTACGTGCTTGTTCGATGGATTATCAGGGAAGTTGGGACCAACATATTTCTTTGGTTGAATTTTCATATAATAATAGTTTTCATTCCAGCATACAGATGGCACCATTTGAGGCGTTATATGGGAAGCCGTGTCGAACTCTAGATTTTTGGGATGAAGTGGGTGAAAGGAAGCTGATGGGACCAGAATTGGTAGAAGAGTTGGCAGAAAAGTTTCTGCTGATATAAAAACACATGAGAACAGCTCAGAGCTGGCAGAAGTGTTATGCGGACAACAAGAGGAAGGATCTCTCTTTTGAGGTAGATGATAATGTTTTTCTCAAAGTATCACCATGGAAAAGTGTGATGCGATTTGGAAAGAAAGGAAAGCTGAGTCCAAGGTTCATTGGACCATATGAAATTCTGGAGAGAGTTGGATCAGTTTCTTACCGAGTGGCTTTACCTCCGAGATTATCTCAGGTACACGATGTTTTTCATGTTTCAATGTTAAAGAAGTAAATGCCAGATCCATCTCATGTTTTGAGTCCAGAGGTAGTTCAGTTGGAAGAGAACCTATATTATGAGGAACAATCGGTCCTGATTATTGACCACAGGGAGCAAGTGTTACGGAATAAGGTGATTCATCAGGTAAAGGTTTTGTGGAAAAACCACATGATTGAAGAGGCAACATGGGAATATGAAAATGCAATGAGGGCTAAATACCCCCACTTATTCGATAAGTAAATAAATTGCGTGGACGCAATTTTCAAAAGGGGGGAAGGATGTAACATCCCAATTAAGTAATGAATAATAGATATTATTATCTATGTCTATTAATGAATAAGATAGTGTTTTAGAGGCTTAAAATGAGAATAAATCCAATCTTAAGCATGGAATACACTAATATTTTTAAAAGATTGTTTTACTGCCTTTTGATGGAAAATCAATTTTAAATATATCTTTTGACAATTTTAAAAGTTATATTTGTTAATATAAAGTTATTATTTATTATTGTGACTTTGAAATTTACAATGGATATTTTTTTGGCATTTTTCTTACAATGTTCATTTTTTAATGAATAGTGAAAAATACTGCATTTTACATCAAAACTACTTTTTCATATAATTTAATTATATGGTTAAGTTATCTTTTGAATTGGTTTTAAAGTTAAATTAGAATATAGTTTTACCATTTAATCCAATAGTGGTCGTTGGAATTATTTTCACTTTGAAATTGGACTTAAACTAGTGTCAATCTTTTGATACTTATTGTTTAATAAAAACACGCTATTTGCTCAGACTAGGGGAATTAATTATTAAATTAATTTATGTAACTTATATGTTTTGAATTTTGTAAAATAGACATCATTTTGGAATTCAGAATATCAAATATAGCTTAGGGTGAAGCTTTGGTATTTTTCTGAAAAACTTCAATTTTTGATGAATAGTGAAACCACTAAGTGGTACTTAAAAAACTGATTTTTCGTTTAAATGAAAATTTTCCACCTCTGTGTTTTGAATTTTAAAAATCCGACATACATGGTTGTCATTAAGAAGTAAAATGTGGTTCAATGGGATTAAAATAATTTTTTGGTGAATATTAACTTTTATGTTTTTAATCGCGATTAGAGGTAATTAGTATAATTTAAGGTAAGAATAATGTTTTAATAATATTAAATGAACATGACACATGTCCTACCCTTATTGTATGTAATGGCCCGGACCTCTCCGGTCCATTACTTTGTGGAATTGTGGTGTTGGAGGTGTTCCGAGAGGACAAGGGGACTTATCCCCCAGCTGCTGCCTACCGGTAGCTCGGTCTACCGGTAGCTGCTGATTACCGGTAGCTCGGTCTACCGGTAGCTGCTGATTACCGGTAGCTCGGTCTACCGGTAGCTGCTGATTACCGGTAGCTCAGTCTACCGATAGCTACTGATTACCAGTAGCTCGGTCTACCGGTAGCTGCTGATTACCGGTAGCTCGGTCTACCGGTAGCTGCTGATTACCGGTAGCTCGGTCTACCGGTAGCTGCTGATTACCCGTAGCTCGGTCTACCGGTAGCTGCTGATTACTGGTAGCTCGGTCTACCGATAGCCGCATCCTACCGGTAGCAGGGTTTACCGGTAGCCACGGCATACTGATAGCTCGGTATACTTTTAGCCACAGTCCAGCAGTAGCTCGGCTAACACTTTGCCAAATTTCTTGTTCTGTGAACAGTGTTTCTATCGGTGAGGTCCTATCGGTGGACTTCTATCAGTGAGGATCTATTAGTAGACTTGTGTTTCTATCGGTAAGGTTCTATCGGTGAGCTTTTCTTTCCTTTGCTAATTTTTTTAGTTCTGTGAACAGTGTTTCCAGACTTCATAAGAGCTATCGATTCCATACTTTTCCAAATTTCACGAATGAACAGTGTTTCCAGACTCCATAAGAGCTACCGATTCCATACTTTGCCAAATTTTGAGTATGCGAACAGTGTTTCCAGCTTCGCAAATTTGACGTTTTCTTTGACGTAAAATACTTTTAAAACCTTATTTTAAGGACTTTAAGGCCGATTCAAAGGCCATAAATCCAATATTAATTATTCCTAAGGCCGAGATGTTTTTTTTACTTGGTCAAACCGCGTGGGTTAATGCGATCCGTTTTTAATGGAGAATAAACCTGATCTTAAACTGTCACCTCTCTAATTTTTTTTAAAGGAACGAGATATCTTTATTCATTGTTCTTCCTCCTGGTTCTCATCTACGAGACGCTAGAACCTTGCAATCATTCTCGTAGGAGTTTCACAATCAAACGTTACTCAGATCAGTTCCGCTCTGTTGATGCAACCAAGTTGTGTCGATCGTTCTTTGATATAAGGTATGTTTTATCATCATTCCTTCGGGGATCACCTTCTCTTGTTCATCCTTCCATATTAGCATGTAATCTCCATGGTTCTAATGGGTTTTCTTGGGGTTGGTTGGTACTGTCGTACCGTGGCATCCTCTGGTGGATGCAGCTATCGTGAGGAGAAGAGGACTATGACCCATTGTGTGGATAAAGGACGTCAAGAACTCTTCGAGGTAGGGGATTCATGGCTCCTCTAATTGTATATGTGCAATCGTAGAATTAGCATGATTTATCTCTTTGGATCACAATGAAATTGACCTAATTAAATACTTGAACCAGATTAAAAGAATTGGTTGATCGAATGCTGTTACTTTATACCGTGATAACGGTTTGCCTCATGTTTTCCTAGATATAGTGATATCTATGTTTTCTTTGATTTGTTGTTCGTTCATGATAGAAATTGATAATGAACGTAAAGCCGGAATAAATTGTTAATTAATTGGCTAAAGATAAAGAGGCATGTAAATTAATCTGGTTATTTCTGTTGTTGTAGTTGTTCTAATTTGAGGATAATCAAATTAGGGAAGTAAGCATGGTTATTTAAATTGTGATAGCTTACTGATTAGGTATCCATGATTGGAACCTATGAATAACAAGTCTGTTAATTCAATATGGATTAGAGAACAGATTATGTGGGAATTTCTAAAAGGGTTCTGAGTTACCATCTTGTTTGTTAAAGGGCCGAGAGCCCACTTTGTGATGTTTGTTTTCCTGTTGCTTGTGCTGTGATGTGAGCCTGGATGGCTGTTGTGATATGTGGAGGCATGGAGACTTGTGGTTGTGGCAGCGGATGATGCCTAGTGTGGCGAGATGCATCGGTTTATGCATATGGGTGTCGGGGAGGACACCAAGGGTGATGGTATGGGATGAATGTGATGGTTTGATGTTGGTGGATTGGTTTGGTTGCTTATCTGCTTTACTTTTCCCCACTGCTCAAGGAAGCTGGTCTTGCTTACCCTCTTTCCGAAGGAGGCGAAGACACGCGGGGTATGCCACGTGCTTTCCGTGTTTATCCTCTCGATGGAGGATGGGTCTATGCTCTTTCTATAGGCGGCAAAGACTCGACGGGTAGTATATCTACTCACCGTGTTGAGCCTCCTTTGTGTTTAGAAGCATAGGATGCTTTTCTAGAATTCCTGGGAATGTGGAAAAGTAATTCTGTAATGAATGTTTGATTAAATGGTGAAAATCCACAGGGATGGAGATGCTGGAATTTAAAGGTGATGTGAATCTTAAAAAGGAGCAGTTGTTTTTGAAAGTGATTCCATTTCAGTTTAATGTGGAATTCTTCATTATTAATTAATGTTTAAAGAATTAATTAATGTACAGTGGAACTGATAAATGAGAATGGAGTAATCTAATTAAGCTCTTCATTGTTTGTGTGCTTATAGGATACCTAGTCTTAGAAGTAGCAGCCTGGAGTCTGAGAGACGTTAGGTGCAGTTGTATCTAAGACTAGGTAATGCCCATAGTGTGGATGTGAGTTACTTATATATTCTGTACTTTTTTGTGTTTTTATACGCTACTCCACCCTGTCGGTAAGGGCAACTGACACCTCGGGGATTCTGAGCCCTGGGGGGGGGGGTGTTTTCCCCAATATTCTGATGGGAGGTTGAATGGCTGACTACCCCCTTTGGCCCCGCTCTCTTCTCTTGGTAGATCCTTGTGCTGGTAGGCACAGTGGTTAGTTTTACCCATATATGTGTGTAGAGGGCTGTAATGGCTTGTGGTTATTTCACACACATATACTCTGGATATAGTATCCTATGAAATACTATAGGTGTAACGTGTATAGGCTGTGATGGCTTGAGGATCCTTACTCGATGTATGGGCTGTGATGGCTTGAGGAATAATACTCGACGTATGATACACGTTATACGAGCTATGGTGGCTCATGGAAACTACCTGGTTACTTTGGTTGTGAGGACGGTGTGGTGCTTCGCCCAGGTGTCTACGGGCAATCCTTTGTAGTGCACGAGGTGCAGATTGTGGAGCTTAGCCCAGGTGTCTGCGGGCAAGCCTTTGGAGAGAGATGCACAGGACGTATGTCGTTGGGGAAAAGCGGAAAACTAGTGGTGATGTAGTAGTGGGGTACCCTTGATATTATTTACTATATGCTATATTCTTATATGTGTTACTTGATGAGAGTAGCCATGGTGAGGTTGGGAACATAGTATACCTGTTTAGATAACGAGTTAGTTTTACTTGTTGTTCACTGGGCTTTAGCATGCTTTCTTTACTTTTGCACGAGAGTCTTGGGGAGGATCCTACTGAGTATACTGTTATACTCACCCTATGTACACATAAACTGTTTTTCAGGTCACTTGGAGCAGGTTGGAGATCAAGCTGGTTACTACTAGCTTGCGGTTGGAGGAGGAGCTGTTCGGGCTTGTGGTCGCTGCCGTTTTTCTTTCTTTTGGGTACTTTTAGTTTTCCCTTTCAGTTGTAGTACTTTTGCATGACATTTCATATATGTACTTGGTTTTCTTTTATATTTCAGTTCTGAGTTGGAGTTGGTTGGAGTCTATTCTATCTCTCTCTTCTGCATGTGTTCTCTTAGAGGGTAATGCCTCCCATTTGTGTGTGTATTATACCCTCGGTGCTAGTCGCCAACCCCGGGCCTACTGGAGGCGGGACTCGGGGGTCATTATCTCCCTTTTCACATTGTCGGCCCAGTAGGGGTACACTTTGTGGGGAGGGGGTCATGAAAGAGTGGTATCAGAGCTCTGGTTGAGGGATAGGATGGAGTTTGGAGTTAGGCACAGGTGAGGATGCATGGGATGGTAGGGAAACGGTGTCATTCATGTTTAGCAAGTGGGGTAAACCCTGGAGACTGGCAGAGACATAGGCATTCAGGGCCCCCTATGATCTGTTGCACGGACTTTTAAGTTTACGATGGCTACTAAACAAAGTGATACTGGTTGCAGGGTAGAGACCTAGGAAAGGATCATGCATCATTATTCTTTGTGCCTGTGTTTGAATGGGTAGACCTTGGGATAGGTAACCAAAAATCAATAAAACAAAACAATTAATTAATTAATGTTGTGTCCCAACAGGGAGTAGCTGTGGATCCTTCGAAGATAGAAGCAGTGGTGTCTTGGCCATCCCCCAAGACCGTGTCAGAGTTGCGAAGTTTCCTTGGTCTCGTAGGCTATTATAGGAGGTTTGTGGCTAATTTCTCCCGAGTTGCGACTCCTCTGACAGCTTTGACCAGGAAGGATCAAGCGTTCATATGGACTGATCAGTGTCAGACAGCTTTCGAGTATCTAAAGGAGAAGTTGGTAAGTGCTCCAGTCCTTTGTCTTCCAGCAGAGGGAGTCCAGTTTGATGTTTTCTGTGATGCTTCACATCTGGGGTTAGGCTATGTTCTTATGCAGCAGAGGTCCGTTGTTTCTTATGGGTCTCGGCAGTTGCGTCCCCATGAACGCAACTATGCCAACCATGATCTTGAGTTGGCAGCCGTGGTGTTTGATCTGAAGTTGTGGAGACATTACCTCATTGGTGAGCACTTTGTGGTTTTCACCGATCATAAGAGTTTGAGGTATGTTTTATCCCAACGCGACTTGAACTTGAGGCAGCATCGGTGGATGAAGTTCTTGCAGGAATACGACTTCGAAATATCGTATACACCTGGGAAGGGAAATGTTGTTGCTGATGCACTGAGCCGAAATTCACGTAATGATGTTGTGCGTGAATCTGGTGATTCCTGGAGAGTGATTGAAGAGCTATCATCATTGCATCTTGATATGGGAGAAGTTGGGGGAAGAGGTTGTCTTTTCCAGATGACGGTGCAGTCATCCTTGATGCTGAAGGTGGAAGAGTCTCAGTTGGGTGATTTAGAGGTGGAAGTTTGGAGAGACAGAGTTGTTTGTGGGGAGGCCCCTGATGGTTGGTCGGAGGATGAACAACACCGAGTGTTGTATCATGGCAGGCTTTTTGTTCCCTTGGCGATGCGCGAGACGGTTCTACGAGAGTTCCATAGTTCACCCTTGGCAGTACATCCTTGTGTGACGAAGATGTACCGATCCTTAAGGAGTCAGTTCTGGTGGCCTGGTCTGAAACGTATGGTTGCAGAATGTGTGTCTCGATGTTTAGTCTGCCAGAAGGTGAAGGCCGAACACCGTGTTCCTGGTGGTCTTCTCCAACACATAGAGATTCCTCAGTGGAAGTGGGAGGACATCTCAATGGACTTTGTTACAGGTTTACCTCGAGCTCCGGGAGGACATGATGCTATATGGGTGGTAGTGGATCGTTTAACTAAATCGGCCCACTTCATAGCAATCAAGGAGTCGAGCTCAGTGGAGGTTTTGTCGAGGTAGTATCTGGAGGAGGTGGTGAGGCTTCACAGAGTACCTAGGACGATCATTTCTGATCGAGATCCTCATTTTACCTCTAGGGTGTGGAGAGGTCTCCAACATGCTTTTGGATCTCAACTATGCCTTAGTACTGCTTATCATCCTTAAACAGATGGTCAGATAGAGCGAACCATCCAGACTCTTTAAGACATGTTGCGCTCTTGTGTTCTTGATTTTGGAGGTTCATGGGTGAAGCACTTACCCTTGGTAGAGTTCGCTTACAATAATAGTTTTCACTCTACCATCGGTATGGCGCCGTTTGAAGCCTTGTATGGCCGGCCATGCCGTTCTCCGTTGTGCTGGACTGGGGTCGGAGAGTCAGCAATTCTCGGACCAGAACTAGTGCAGAATACGACAGAGATGGTTCAAGTGATTCGTGAGAGGATGAAGACAGCACAAGATCGTCAGAAATCTTATGCTGATCAAAGAAGGAGACCCTTAGAGTTTAATGTTGGGGATCATGTGTTTCTGAAGGTGACTCCCCGTCGTGGGAAGCGAAGGTTTGGTCGCAGAAGTAAGCTTTCTTCCCATTTTGTTGGGCCTTTCGAGGTGTTAGCTCGTGTTGGAGCTGTGGCATATCGAGTAGCACTTCCCCCTCAGATGAGTCGGATACATGATGTTTTCCATGTATCGCAGCTCCGTCGTTATCTTGATGATGAATCTCATGTTATCGATTGGGGAGAGATCGATATTGATGATAATGCAACCTTCGAGGAGCAGCCTGTGGAGATCCACGACCACAAGGAGAAGGTGTTGCGTGGGCGTTCTATTCCTTTAGTTCGTGTCTTGTAGTGACACGGTGGCATGGAGGAGAGTACCTGGGAGCGTGAGTCACAGATACGTGCTCAGTACCCCGAGTTGTTTAATGTTTAACTCTTTCCATGTAATGATGTTTCCTCTCTGGTTAGACCTTTCATGTTTTATTTATGTACCTTTGATGTGATGTTGTGAATGAATTGTTTGGGTATGGATTGTTTGTTCCCGGATGTCAGAGTTTTGTTCCAGCTTTCGAACAACTCATGGTGGTTTTCCCCTGAGAGGAATCTTATGGGGTGGTTGTTCGGACCCCTCTTTTCTTCTGGGTTGGTTTTTAATTCTCGAGGACGAGAATGTTATAAGAGGTATCTAATGTAATGGCCCGGACATCTCCGGTCCATTACTTTGTGGAATTGTGGTGTTGGAGGTGTTCCGGGAGGACTAGGTGACTTATCCCCCAGCTGCTGCCTACCGGTAGCTCGGACTACCGGTAGCTGCTGATTACCGGTAGCTCGGTCTACCGGTAGCTGCTGATTACCGGTAGCTCGGTCTACCGGTAGCTGCTGATTACCGGTAGCTCGGTCTACCGGTAGCTGCTGATTACCGGTAGCTCGGTCTACCGGTAGCTGCTGATTACCGGTAGCTCGGTCTACTGGTAGCTTCTGATTACCGGTAGCTCGGTCTACCGGTAGCTGCTGATTATCGGTAGCTCGGTCTACCGGTAGCTGCTGATTACCGGTAGGTCGGTCTACCGGTAGCTGCTGATTACCGGTAGCTCGGTCTATCGGTAGCCGCATCCTACCGGTAGCTGGGTTTACCGGTAGCCACGGCATACTTATAGCTCGGTATACTTGTAGCCGCAGTCCAGCAGTAGCTCAGCTAACACTTTGCCAAATTTCTAGTTCTGTGAACAATGTTTCTATCGGTGAGGTCCTATCGGTGGACTTCTATCAGTGAGGATCTATCAGTAGACTTGTGTTTCTATCGGTAAGGTTCTATCGGTGAGCTTTTCTTTCCTTTGCCAATTTTTTTAGTTCTGTGAACAGTGTTTCCAGACTTCATAAGAGCTACCGATTCCATACTTTGCCAAATTTCACGAATGAACAGTGTTTCCAGACTCCATAAGAGCTACCGATTCCATACTTTGCCAAATTTTGAGTATGTGAATAGTGTTTCCAGCTTCGCAAATTTGACGTTTTCTTTGACGTAAAATACTTTTAAAACCTTATTTTATGGACTTTAAGGCCGATTCAAAGGCCATAAATCCTATATTAATTATTCCTAAGGCCGGGATGTTTTTTTTTACTTGGTCAAACCGCGTGGGTTAATGCGATCCGTTTTTAATGGAGAATAAACCGGATCTTAAACTGTCGCCTCTCTAATTTTTTTAAAGGAACAAGATATCTTTCTTCATTGTTCTTCCTCCTGGTTCTCATCTACGAGACGCTAGAACCTTGCAATCATTCTCGTAGGAGTTTCACAATCAAACGTTTCTCAGATCAGTTCCGCTCTGTTGATGCAACCAAGTTGTGTCGATCGTTCTTCGATATAAGGTATGTTTTATCATCGTTCCTTCGGGGATCACCTTCTCTTGTTCTTCCTTCCATATTAGCATGTAATCTCCATGGTTCAAATGGGTTTTCTTGGGGTTGGTTGGTACTGTCGTACCGTGGCATCATCTGGTGGATGCAGCTATCGTGAGGAGAAGAGGACTGTGACCCATTGTGTGGATAAAGGACGTCAAGAACTCTTCGAGGTAGGGGATTCATGGATCCTCTAATTGTATATGTGCAATCGTAGAATTAGCATGATTTATCTCTTTGGATCACAATGAAATTGACCTAATTAAATACTTGAAGCGGATTAAATGAATTGGTTGATCGCATGTTGTTGCTTTATACCGTGATAACGGTTTGCCTCATGTTTTCCTAGATATAGTGATATCTATGTTTTCTTTGATTTGTTGTTCGTTCATGATAGAAATTGATAATGAACGTAAAGCCGGAATAAATTGTTAATTAATTGGCTAAAGATAAAGAGGCATGTAAATTAATCTGGTTATTGCTGTTGTTATAGTTGTTCTAATATGAGGATAATCAAATTAGGGAAGTAAGCATGGTTATTTAAATTTTGATAGCTTACTGATTAGGTATCCATGATTGGAACCTATGAATAACAAGTCTGTTAATTCAATATGGATTAGAGAACAGATTATGTGGGAATTTCTAAAAGGGTTCTGAGTTACCCTCTTGTTTGTTAAAGGGCCGAGAGCCCACTTTGTGATGTTTGTTTTCCTGCTGCTTGTGCTGTGATGTGAGCCTGGATGGCTGTTGTGATATGTGGAGGCATGGAGAGTTGTGGTTGTGGCAGCGGATGACGCCTAGTGTGGCGAGATGCATCGGTTTATGCATATGGGTGTCGGGGAGGACACCAAGGGCGATGGTATGAGATGAATGTGATGGTTTGATGTTGGTGGATTGGTTTGGTTGCTTATCTGCTTTACTTTTCCCCACTGCTCAAGGCATCTAGTCTTGCTTACCCTCTTTCCGAAGGAGGCGAAGACACACGGGGTATGCCACGTGCTTTCCGTGTTTAGCCTCTCGATGGAGGATGGGTCTATGCTCTTTCTATAGGCGGCAAAGACTCAACGGGTAGTATATCTACTCACCGTGTTGAGCCTCCTTTGTGTTTAGAAGCATAGGATGTTTTTCTAGAATGCCTGGGAATGTGGAAAAGTAATTCTATAATGAATGTTTGATTAAATGGTGAAAATCCACGGTGATGGAGATGCTGGAATTTAAAGGTGATGTGAATCTTAAAAAGGAGCAGTTGTTTTTGAAAGTGATGCCATTTCAGTTTAATGTGGAATTCTTCATTCTTAATTAATGTTTAAAGAATTAATTAATGTACAGTGGAACTGATAAATGAGAATGGAGTAATCTAATAAAGCTCTTCATTGTTTGTGTGCTTATAGGATACCTAGTCTTAGAAGTAGCAGCCTGGAGTCTGAGAGACGTTAGGTGCAGTTGTATCTAAGACTAGGTAATGCCCATAGTGTGGATGTGAGTTACTTATATATTCTGTACTTTTTGTGTTTCTATACGCTACTCCACCCTGTCGGTAAGGGAAACTAACACCCCGGGGATTCTGAGCCCTGGGGGGTGTTTTCCCCAACATTCTGATGGGAGGTTGAATGGCTGACTACCCCCTTTGGCCCCGCTCTCTTCTCTTGGTAGATCCTTGTGCTGGTAGGCACAATGGTTAGTTTTACCCATATATGTGTGTAGAGGGCTGTAATGGCTTGTGGTTATTTCACACACATATACTCTGGCTATAGTATCCTATGGAATACTATAGGTGTAACGTGTATAGGCTGTGATGGCTTGAGGATCCTTACTTGATGTATGGGCTGTGATGGCTTGAGGAATAATACTAGATGTATGATACACGTTATACGAGCTATGGTGGCTCCCGGAAACTACCTGGTTACTTTGGTTGTGATGACGGTGTGGTGCTTCGCCCAGGTGTCTACGGGCAATCCTTTGTGGTGCACGAGGTGCAGATTGTGGAGATTAGCCCAGGTGTCTGCGGGCAGGCCTTTGGAGAGAGATGCACAGGACGTATGTCGTTGGGGCAAAGCGGAAAACCAGTGGGGAAGTAGTAGCGGGGTACCCTTGATATTATTTACTATATGCTATATTGTTATATGCATTACTTGGTGCGAGTAGCCATGGTGAGGTTGGGAACATATTATACCTGTTTAGATAACGTGTTAGTTTTACTTGTTGTTCACTGGGCTTTAGCATGCTTTCTTTACTTTTGCACGAGAGTCTTGGGGAGGATCCTACTGAGTATACTGTTATACTCACCCTATGTACACATAAACTGTTTTTCAGGTCACTTGGAGCAGGTTGGAGATCAAGATGGTTACTACTAGCTTGCGGTTGGAGGAGGAGCTGTTCGGGCTTGTGGTCGCTGCCGTTTTTCTTTCTTTTGGGTACTTTTAGTTTTCCCTTTCAGTTGTAGTACTTTTGCATGACATTTCATATATGTACTTGGTTTTCATTTTATATTTCAGTTCTGAGTTGGATTTGGTTGGAGTCCATTCTATCTCTCTCTTCTGCATGTGTTCTCTTAGAGGGTAATGCCTCCCATTTGTGTGTGTATTATACCCTCGGTGCTAGTCGCCAACCCGGGGCCTACTGGAGGCAGGACTCGGGGGTCATTATCTCCCTTTTCAAATTGCTGGCCCAGGAGGGGTACACCTTGTGGGGAGGGGGTCGTGACATTGTATGTGTCCTGGAAGACCAAGACAATCCATGAGTCAACCTGGGGACCCCATGGAGCCACTTTGGAAGGAAAATGACATTAATATCTCATTATTTAATGTTAAAAGTAAAAATGACACAAACATGAGTTGTTTTACTAACCCAATTTTTAAATGGGGTTATACAAGTCATATTTTTGACTATAAATATTCATTAGAAAGATAAAAATATTTCCTACATCATAGTAGTTTTTTTATAATTGTTAGACAATAAATGAATTAAATTATTTATGACACCATGATGATGTAGCGATTACCTCATTATTTAACGATTTAAATAAAATGAAAATATAATGTAAAATCTAAGACCTAAACTTGTAAAAAACCTATTGGATGGCTGTATTTCGAACCCTTATCACCTTAGCCCCTAAATTTATAATTGTGGGACCTTTTTTATCCGAAAATCATTTTATAACAAAGTATCTTTTCTTAACTTTCCAAGAGTGCCCCTACTATCCTCTTATAAAAGGCCCCCACCTCTACCACCTTACAAACACTTCCAAAGCCTTTGGCTCGGCCAAAACCTGCACATTTTGTCTCTACACATCCCTCTATAACTCCTAGAAGCCTAAATTTGGGCAGAAGTCTTCCCATGGAAGCCTTTGAGCTCAAATCAAAAAGTGTTACCCGATTTAAAGGTAGTGTATTCTCTTGTGTTCTTATGTTTTATTTTTCTTCTCCAACCCTAAATTATTTTTATTAATTTCTTTTGTAATAACACCAGTATCTTTTATATACTATGATGTTGTTATAAGAATGATTCGAGCTACACTTACACACACTTACATCTAATGGTTAAAGAAAATACTGTTTCCGTGGATGGCGAATTTCTGCCTCACGAAACGATGATTGTTCAATATTCTTTTAACACCTTCAAAGGTGGCCATTAACATGTCACTATATTTATATATGATATATAATATGTATATGTTTTCCTTAAGCTTCTGTATTTTTCATTATGTCATACCTTCATCGTTTCCATTATGGGTAAACGCGATATCTTCATTTTAGGAAATGCGGACTACCACCCCCTCAAAGTGATTGGATTTGTTAATTCCATTTGTGGGACGTATAAAGGATTTAATTAATGATATTATGTATGATGTTATACTGGAATTATAATATGCCTTTATATCATTATGATTCCATTCCATAAAATACGAAATATAAATGAAAGTAACATTCATGCGTACGTACGACTTATCGTCTCCATGAATAGTGCATTTCCTTTCTTACCTCTAATTATTATGAAATATTATAAATGAGTGTATAAACTGGATATATATGATATATATGATATCTACATCATGAGTATAACTTGGGATATAATGGATACATGAACAACATGTAATTATAAATAGTTTATTTTTGACTCAAGTACCAATGATCGTTAAAATGACCGTTATTAACTTAAATAATTACATAGTGTTCATGACATGGTAATAAGTGATATAAATGGAATAATGAACTTGAAAGAGATTCTTAAGAAAGTAGAAATTAAATCATGTTTATTATTCAGGAGGTTATAGAACGATCGTGTCAAGTCAGACCCGTGGTATGAGACTTCATCTCAATCTCCTTTCCTTGAGGCATATTTTGTTTTATACAGAACCTTCTTTTATACGGTGTATAAACCCCTTTTACTTTTACGTTTATCCAAAAGAAATATTTTTATTATACGAATAATTTAACTAAATGACAAAAGGGAATTTTTTTGTCGTACGTATGTGGCGACAATGACTTTCCGCCGCCGTGACCATTATTTGAGTTTCGGCTTCCTCTACAAACCATACATTTTTTTAAAAGAAAAATCAATACCCTATTTTACTTTTCTTTTATATTGGTATTGAAAATGGGTTTCATAATGTTTTTATATCAATGTATTGTATTGATATCTTATGATTGAAAATTGGAAATGTTATGTTTCCTTTATGCATGTTTTATGTGATACGATTATGTTATGGTTCATGGGCATTATTATGAAGACGGGTGGTTCCGTGATAAACTAAGGGTGGGTGAGCCCGATATATCTCTCCAATGCATTGGGTAATTCGAAGGAGTTAAACGTTAAGGTTTCTCCGAAGAGATTTAGGGAATATACTGTGATGGGTATTCCAAACGTAACCAAGAGGGTTACTCCCTACATAAGAATGTTATGAATGCCTCAAGTTACCTTTATGTCTTATGATTTCTATGATTTATTCATGATTTGATGAGGTATGATAACGTGCTTATGTTTTATGAGTAGAGTATGATTTCATTGATTCTTGTGTATACATGTACTCATGTTTCCTTTCCATATTTTTATATCCCTTACTAAGCTTTTTATGCTCATCCCAAGTTTTTGAAATGTTTTTCACAGGTCAAGGGAAGGGTATATGATATGATGATAGTGTTAAGGAAGTGTAAAGAAAGAATCCATGTTTTATTTTAAATATGTTTCCCTTAATGGAAAAAATCAATACTATCTTTTATGTAACCACTTTGTTTAAATGTGGAATGTAATGCAAGTTTTATGATCTAATTCTCTAAAACTCTAAACCTGAAAAGATTCTCAATGTGTAATCTTGTAATAACTCAAGATTATGTAATGTTTAAGGATAGGGCCTTATATATAGTTTCAAAATATTTTATTTTATTTTTTTTCTTTTACATTTATGATTTTTCTATTTAGTTTAGGAATATTTATTTTTAATGCATTATTTCAATTTTGGTGATTTAATTGTATTTAATTTTCTCCATTCACTAGTAAAAAAATGGTCTTTAACATTGAAAATATGATGTCAATTTCTTATAAATCGATGGAGAATATGTTTACGGATACTTTTTGGCATCATTTTTTTAAAAAACCAATGCAAAAAATACCCATTAGATTCAATTTTTGTGTTAGTTTTTTAAAAAACTAATATCAATAATTAAAATTTGATTACTATGTTTTAAATAATTTCATATGCTTTGATTTGATTAGTTGTGGAGCTAAAATGGAGTTACATATTAAAAGTTATGGATGTGACAATTTGAACTTCTCCATGAAAATTCTTAAAGAAGTCCATCTTTAAAAGGTCAAAAAAATTAATTTTTAAATTAATTGTATCTACAATACTTGTAAAATAAAATCTTAAGAAATGATATACAACATGGTAAATTTTTTATAACTTCTCGGCAACGGTATTTCTAAAAACCGATATCGAAATAAAATATTTAAACTTTTTTTTGCATCACTTTTTTTCTAAAAAACGATTCCTAAAATGATATTGATGGCAATTTTTTTTCATCAGTTTTGTAAGGGACCAACAAAAAAACCAATTTAAATCCTATTTTTCATCGGTTCTAAACGAAACTGATGCCAAAAACGTATCCATAAATACACGAGATCGATATTTCAATTTTTTAACAACATGTGTTTTACTTTTTAAATGCCCTCATAAATTTTAATTCAACACCATTGAATAAATTTTTTTTACTATATATAAATCCATTTTCTCTTTTGTTATTCAATTTTCACCTCTTTTATTCAATCGAGTTTTCAAGGTGGATTTAAAAGATGATTTAAACATGGAATCTTTTCTAATAATTTAATTTATTTATTGTTATTTTCTTTCATTCCTAAACATCTCGGTAATCTTGTTTATAATTACGATTTATTATTATGATCATGTTTCAAATAAAAAACCACGAGGTGAGATTTACCAACTGAGTTAAAAAAATACATTATTGATCACCATTTTTATTGATGCATAATTTCTACCCTAAAACTAAGAGATATGATGATAAAAAAATAACATTTTTATGGAAACTCCTAAAGGAAATGAAATGTATTCTAAGCCGTATGTTTATTTTATTTTATTGGTTTATGTAATTTTCATTTTTTGTTTCTCATGTTTACTTTAAAACGAGTTGTATCTATTGAAACTTTGGGATGTTCAACTGTTGACAGCCATAAATTTTTATTCATGAGTCCGATTTAGCTCCACGCCTATTCAAATCGAATCTCAAGAAATGATCAAAAAAAATAGCAGAAAAAAGTTATGTTATTGGCGTCTGTTTTTTTTAAATCTGACATCATAAATATATATTTTTCTTTTTGGGATCATTTTTTTGAAAAACTAACGAAAAAAATATTTTTTTCTTTTTAGCATCGATTTCTTTAAAAATGAAACAAAATATTATACTAGTGGGTATTTTTGGTGTCGTTTTTTTTATAAAAGTGATGCCAAAAAGTAGGCATGAATCCATTCTGGCACTGTTTAAAAAAAATAACGTCCAGAGTCATATTTTTTATGTTAGTGGCTTCAAAATCTATTAAAAAATGACGTTAAAATTAAAAAAACTGATGGAAAAGAACATTTGTCTACTAGTGATTATTTACATTCTTTCAAATTTGTTTCTTATACCATGAAATTATTAAGATATTTCATGTAATTTTTATTAGAAATTATTTTCTTTCACATTAAGTTTATATTTCATTGAATTTACTTGTATTATATATAAATATACGCTAGAAATTAGTTATCTTGAGAGGATATGTTTCTTTTTAAGCTAATCTTAAATTTATGTCTTTTATTGAAAGTGATTTTTTGACCACTCCTTTCTTTATTAGTGAATAATTCCACATTTTATAAAAACTAACGAATCAATTTCATTAATATATTATAATTACTACTCCTCCTTTGATGTATTTATCATATATATAAATACAAGTTTAGTTTACACCATAGTTTTTATATACACTCTTTCATTTGATATATACATTCATGGTATCATCAACATTCTATTTTTGAATACTTTTTAAGGCCTCTTCTATATTATTATACAAGCGGTTTTATTTTATGTTGTTAATAATTTAATTATTTTGATAGATTTATATCTGGTATTCATTTTTATGGTGCACATATATATAAATTTTAGGTTTATATGGATGATATTAGAATTATATATCCCCTTATGAATTTTGTAAATGATTATATCTCATGAGATAACTATGTTATTGGACATCAGTGGTTAGAATTTTCCACTATTTTATGTGACATGTGACATAAAACACTTTTAAATTATAATGGTACATGAGATTCTAGTGTAGTCCATTAAATTATGGGACATTGTTGGTTGGCCTAGTGAATTATGTTCTGGGACATTCTTGTTTAACATAGTCCATGATGGTATATTCATCTTAGTAGTTATCATGTAAATATATTAATGATATTCTATGTTTTTCTCATATCTCTACAATATTATTCATGTTTCTAGATCCATTATTCACAATAAAATATATATGATTTACTTAAACTTATGTCATACTATTTTATTATATGTTTATACAAACATGTTCATATTTTGATAACTCTTCTTTTGGGTTTCTTCAGTATTTCTTATGTTGATCAGATTAAAATTTCATATGTTATTCCTCTTACTATATTTTTTAGATGTATATTTTTATATATTTATGTTTCTTCCCTAGGGTATATATTTTAAGATATTTTTAAGAGTGAATCATATGTGAATAAATCTATTGAAGAAACTAATTCTATATTGGGTAATAATATTAATATATATCTAATCTGCAATTATATTGAACATATACCCTTTCCTCATGTAGTGATTTTCAATTGTGTTTCCATATAGAGTGGGATGAATTGTTTCCATATCCTTTCCATGTTTCCAAATAATTATATTCCAAATTTTCTTCACAACCTATTAGATAGAATTTTCTACACTCGAGTAATGATTTATCTTGTGGTCTTAACTCGATGGTAAATGATGATGAAGCCTCGGTTATTTCCACATGTTCCTTTGTTTTATTCGATGAACATTAATTCTTTTATTGGTTTGGGATAGATTCTCTAAGAAGGATATATAATATACATTAGATTAGTTAATTGGATTTATTCCTATTCATCAGAGGGTGGGGTAGAGAGAAAGAAAGAACGAGTGAGTATGGATAAGCTAGGACGTTTTTTATGATTGTGTTTAGTGATATCCTTGAATTATTTTTTCTATGATTCATTTGATTACATAAAGGGGCCTGTAGTTTTCTTATTTAGATAACCTTCCTCCATAGCTAGTGAACCTCAAGTATGAACATGATTGATGCCAATGAAAATGTTCCTCAAATCATGGAGTCTCTTCTTCAATAAATTGGGTTGGACTAAACCATAGAAAATGGATTTTATTCTAGTTATTTGATGATATAAATTTAATTAATTTTTATACGTATTACATTCAAAATAATTTTTATGTGTGTCACAAATGTTCATTTAGATTATAGTAATATTCTCTATCCTTAGTCTTGGATGGACTATATGTCTTTGGATCACCAGGATTCACACTCTCGAATAGATTTTTTGGTCCTGTTTGTTTTAACCTCTCATTTATTATTGTACTCATATTTTTTTCCCCTAGAAAATCCATTATTTAAATGCACTATGATGATTATTTCAATTTTACTAAATGATATAAATTAATTGCGATCTTCATAGCTTTACTTTATTCTTTAATCAAAAAATGAATTTCAGACATTTTCTTCTATTTTATTCTAATTATTTTCAATAACATTTTTTTATATTGATTGATTTTAATGAATCAGAAATATATTTATTTTATCCAACTAAATTTATTAAGAATATTTTTATTACATTTTTTTTTTCAAATATTACTTTATATCTAGTTGTTTGGATAGTTAATAATTAATATGCAAATTGTTTCCTGTTTATGCTTATGATTAGTCACAATATATTTATTCTTTCATATAAATTATAGATTATATTCATTTTCCAATATATGTTGTCTCTTGTAATTTCATTCTATTAAATATATCATATTTTTTTTAAAATACTACATTATATAAAATAAATATTTTAAATTCTATATAATACACTTATACTTAATATTTTTGAATAATTAGAATGAAAAAATAAAAAATATATTTAATACTAATATAATTATGAACTATTGGGTGATGTTTTGACCCTTAAATTATTTAATCTAAATCTTCAATTCAGAATAATAAAATTTCTCTTTGATATAATTGGAAGTGAAAAACTATAATTTATTTTTTATTAAATCCCAAAATATCTTCAACAAAATTTCCCTCCACCTTTCTAGAAACCCTTCTAATTCTACCAACTTATCCCATCGTACCCTAAAACCACCTCACCGCTTCGCCATTAATCTTCCCCATCACACACTAACCACCTCCCAATTCCCCCAAAGCACTTATGATGGCCCTATACTCCCTCTTGTGGACCAATAACCACCCTCAAAAACTATGCCAGCCTCTTCTATAATGCATCTCCATAACAGAAGGTTAAGAGATTTAACATCCCCTCATGTAATTACCCACATCACCCTTCATTTATCATAGAATACAACACCTTGAACTGTGTTTCTTTTGTGAAAAAATTTAGTGATAAATAAAAAAGATACTTCTGTATAGTAGTCATTGAATTTGACTTTTATTTTTGGGATTATTAATCAATTTTTTTATCTATAGTATAACGTGATTAGAAACAATATAATAAAAATAATTGTTTTATTATTTTTACATATTTTTAGATCCAAACAATGTTCATTAGACTCATTAACCATTAAATGTGGTGATAATTTAGTCTTAATTAGAAACAACACAACGTATATAATATAACACCATAGAAAATTCAATTCTAGATTTTATAAATATGACACATCATAAATAATGGATGAAAATAGGTTGTTTATAACAGGGAAATAAGTTATGATAAATATTAAATATTTGTATTTAGGTAACATCAAACTGAGTTCGGGTAATAATACTACTACATAGTTATTAAGAGTTCTGTATTAGTGTATAAGAAATCCATATTTCCATGTAATTTTTTTTAATATTATTTTAAAAATTATATATTTGTGTTTACGCCTTGGTTTTAAACATATATTACACTACCAAAATTAAAAAAAATATATATAAAAATGTATTTAGTTACCATTGGGGTTGATAGCGGTATTAAAATTTTGGGTAAATTTTGAGTTTTTTAAGTAAAGGTGTATTTAATAGCTTCAATTTATAGAGTTACTAATGTAGATTATTTTACATTTTTTTGATATAGGATCCATTGAGATCCCAATCATAAATATGTCAAAAATATATAGACCTATTAAATATCAAATGATTTTTATTTCTTTACAATTATCATTGATCATCAAAGAATGACCAATGATCACCTATGCAATATTCTTCCATGGTCATTCTTGTGTGATAACCTCACAAACCCTGAAATAATATAATTGAACACAAGAGCACAGGGTCGAAGAACATGGAAAGTGATCTTATATTAATCAACATTCTTGATAATAATTGTCACTAGATATGTTATCCCTAAAACAAAGCTAAGATATAGTGGAGGTACTATTGATGTGGGGATTTATATAATCTCTCCATATTACTATTTTTTATTATGGTGATGTTCTACCTCAAAACTCATATCAAAATAAACTACACTATCTCTTCTTCCCACTTCACCAAAACTAAACACATGAAATCCCTCCAATAACAACCTATGCCCTCTTTAAAAAAATATTTTTAATTTTATTCTTTTTTTTAATTATATTTACTATTTAAATAATTCAATATTTTTGTGTGTGATATAAAGAACCAATATTTTTACACACTATAATAGTTTTTTTTGTTTTTGGTAGTGGCTAAAATGTCATAATTTTATCATGTAATAAAACTTCCCATTATTTTTATTTTTGATTTATTATATTTTCCATATTTGGGGTGTGTTACTATCAATTTTATTGTATATAAATTTCTATCAGGGATATCAGTTTCTTTATTGTCAACAAATTAGTATCTCATAGGGAATTCTCATCACTAATTATAATCTACAATGATGGAAATAAAGAAAGTGACAATGATGTTTTAATTTTTTTCTATAGTGGGTGATGACGATTTTGGATGCACAATATTAGAACATTGAGACATAGTTAACAACATAAACACAGATTAAAATGAAGTTAAAATGTAATTTTCTATTTTTCTTCATGTCAAATGATTCAAAATATTTGAAATAATCTCCATCAAGGACTTTATTTATCTATATTAGGATACTACAATGACCATATGATGTTAGTATATTGTATATATTAGGGAAATTTATAGTTTTAATAATCTAATTTAGTAGACCAAACACGTGATAAAGAGGGGATACACCAAGATACCCTATGATGGTGATAAATTATGTAGCGATGTTGATAACTATCATCACAGTAGTAGGAAATATGAATGAATGTTTATCCTTGTGTGTGTTGCTACCCTATAAATGATGAAGAGTAAGTGAAGGCAATATTACATTCCCCTGTTTTCATTTAGAATCAATGTAACACCCCTAGATTTTGTGAGATATATTATTTTTTAATTTCATTGATTTCTTCTATTGTACACTACACCAATATTATCTTGTACTATACGGAACACCGTATTAGCTTGCAGAATATGCAACACTATTCTTCACTTGTGTTACACACAATTTCAAGTTCATTTTGTGGAAATTATTGTATGCAAAATTAAGTATATATTTGGTTTAATGTATTAATAAAATAAGTTTTTGTTATGTTATATGAAACACCAGAGGGAGCTTTCACTACACTCATCCCTGACTTGGCTTTCGTTACACGCAATCACGACCTTCCTCGATAGCGTGTGTAGTACGCAATACCGGGTTTCACTAAAAAACAATATATTGATATCATAATATTATGAACTAGACATTATGAATATTAGTAACTAAATTTTTAATTGTATGACATTATAATTCATCTTACACATTTTATAGTACATGGTATGAGAACAAAATACTTTTTTCCGGTATAATGAGTATTTTTTTTAAAATATTGTATTTCCACCTTTTGATGGTGCACCCACTTTAAATATAGTTTTTGAAATTTTTATATGTTCAATATGAAAATAAAAAATTCTTCTTTGGAATCAGGATATAAAAATTTACTTTGGATATTTTTTTATATTTTTCTGATAAGTTTCTTATTTTGATGAATAGTAAAAATATGCTAAATTTTAATTTAAAACATATTTTTTCATAGAGATAATTTATATGGTTATATTATAATATTGAATTGTTTTAAAGTATAAAAATAATATATTTTTACCATTTAATATAATTCATGTCATTACCATTAATTTTATATTGAATTCATAGGTAAAAACATTTCAATCTTTGAGAATGTTTTAACTTTTGAAAACCGTTTTCTTAACAACGAGATTAATTTTAAATTTATTATTGAAACTTATGTGTTTTTAATTTTCAAAAACGGATTTTATATTTGGATTCAGTGGGTCTAAATTATGTTAATATGTTACTTTTATTTTTTTGACATTTTGAATAGTAACTACGGTAATTTTTATTTACCATAGTTAAATGTAAATATGGTAATTAAGGGTAAAAATAAGATTATAAAATTACCCTAACACCTGAAAAAAATTTATTGTAAGAATAAAAGCTGACCCATAGCACCTAAGGGTCATAATAGATTCGTTTCATGGACTATTGACCTTGAAGATTATATGATTATAATTTAAACCAAAGAAAGTGACAACATGTCCCTCTCTTTTATCTTATAAGTGTAATAATTTTAATTCAGTGATAAAATTCATAAATATTTGAACATGAGTATTCTCCAGAAATATAATAAAATTATGTGAATTTATTTAGATTTTTTAGGGATTAAATAATTATCATTAATGACGACACAATAGTGATTTTTAAATTATTTTATTGATTGAAATATCAAATAAATGGTTTTAAAAATATTAAAATAAATATTATATGAACTATTTAATGTGATCCACGATTTTTATAGATGAATATGACATATTAGGAATATATTAAATATTTTGGTTTGAATATATCCTCTATGTATATTTTATTTAAATTCATATAAATGAATAGTGTCCAAATAGACACTACTGTTATTTTATAAAAATAATAAATTATAAAATTTTTTAAATATCACAAAAATATTAAAAAATTATAAATTTAATTTTATATAGTCCAAAATGTCATGAAGTATCCAATTAAAGAAAATTCACAACACATAAGTAATTATTTCTAACAATTTAAAAGATAGAATATTATTACCACAAATAATATTAAATAGATTAAATAAGGATAAATCAATTTGATAAGGTTTAAAATAATTTCACAACATGTATAAATTTTATTGGTTGATGATATTACAACCCAATATTATCTCATCTTCGAATTTAGTCATTTTTTGAGGTTTTTAAGTGGGTTTGGAATATATTATAAATTAATATTTCTTATGTTTCCAGAGGTGCCACTCTCCTCCCTTATAAAAGGGCACCTCCTCCATCTCCTCCACACACAGTTTTGAGCCTTCAAGATCTCCCAAACCCTGACCATTTTTCTTCTAAACATATCTAGTTATATCATAGAGGTTCTGGTATTCTCAAAAGACCAACTCTAGTGCCCTAAGAGAAAGTTTAAAAGAGGCACGTCGAGGAAGAGGTAATCTCTTCTACCGATTTTTTCAAGTTTCTTTCTTCTTCTACTTCCTTTTATTTATTTATTTCATTATAAAGTAATAATATAAGTATCAATAAAATAATGATATGTTATTAGAAATATGAAACAACCCCATACCACCTTCTATCCATCCTATAGAAAACGAAATCACCGCGCGTGTGTACATACGGAATACCGTCTCCACGCCGTGGTATAATCTGTTTTTCCCCCACCACCTTACATGGATGGGTATAATGGTGTAAATAATAACTATATATCGTTATTATAACATCATAATGATTCTGAGATATTATATCATCCACTCCAATTCCATTCAATAATTATGGGAATGATATCATGACTCGTGCGTACGTACGGATTCCCGTCTCCACGACGAGATGAGATTCATTCTCCATGTTAACCAATAAAGAATGATTATAATTTATATATAATGAATAATAATGATATATATGAAATAATAATGCTACTGTATTTATGTATATATATATATATATGTCATCTACTTACTTCCATTCAAGTCAATAAGGAAAGGAAAACAACGTTCATGCATACGTACGACCTACCGTCTCCATGAACAGTGTGTTTCATTTCATTTATCTATATATTATATATATATACTGAATATATATGATATATAAATCATGTTTTACATTCTGGAGTTAAGTAAATCATGATATAAGTAATAATAATATCACGTACAACAAGTCCAAATACGTATGATAAATGAAATGGTTTTATCCAAAATGCTGCTTTAACATGGAATGGACAAAAGAACGGGTAATATAAAGTCCCAAGTGAATCATATATGATATCATAAATTTTATTATTGTTCTGTTAAACGTTAAAAATATGTTTAAACACACTATACATGAGTCTCAGACACATACGAAATAAATTGAACATAAGGTAAGGGATAATTATTCCAATCTCGTTCTTATCTGAGATTGTTTATTCGTATGTATTTACTGGGGTCATATTTCTCATCCATGTCCATAAAAATGTTTTTCATAAAGTGTTTAATATTATTAAATGTATGTTTAAAGTAATTTTTACCCCTCTTTGACTTTTACATTGTTTTATGGAAGGAATATTTCTTTTGTTTACGATACGAGGAACTTTTTTACTTTTCCCGCAAAAGTACGAGGAGAATGTAGTTTTTACTTATACGGCATGAACGGATTTTTATAGTTTAATAAGGCCTTATTTTGATGAATCTTAATTTACAATATTTCATTATTATTTTCAACAAAATCATTTTCTATTAAAATTTCGTGGAATTTTGTTAAAGGAAAATGATTTTGAAGAAGAAAGGATATTTTTCTCAAGGATTCATTTCAAGTGTTTTGTCAAAACTATTTTCCTTCTAAGAAGAAATTATTTAGTATGATTTTTATTCAAGTATAATGTATCTATTATTTACATGGTTTGATTCTTCTTATGATAAAATGTTATCCATTTGTTTTATATAGATTATGTTATGATGGCATGATGTTTATGAGACCAATTTTATTCTTTGGGTTATGTTGAATTATTTATGTTTATTTTGTGGAATAAGTAAGAGTGATTTAATTATAAAATTGGTGGGACCTATATCTCCCTATAATGAATTTGGTGAGGATTTATATCTCATGATATAGACATGGCTAGAATGGAAAGTTAATCTGGTTCATCGATACAGGAATGGAACGAGGAGTAAACTCGATTCAGTAAGGGACTTTGTCCACTATGATGGTCTTAGAAGCAATGCCTTGGATACTATGGAAATAATATCATTTTCTTAATAGTTTTCCACAATTACATGTTTTATTCCCCATTCTATTTTATCATGATTAATGTTCCTTTTTTATCTATACCTTATGAGCTTCAAATATTTATGTCATTACTCATGATTTTGATGTTTTAGGTTCAAGTTATTGCATTTAGGGATTGTTTTATATTCTCCATGATTACCCATACTGAGCATTTGATCTCACCCCTTTTCATGTTTTCTTTTCCCCAGGATATAAAGAAAGGTTTTAGGTAAGAAAACCAAAGGGGAAGATCTTTATAGGAGATGTTTAAGATCTTTCACCATGATTAGATGATTATGTTCTGAGTTTCCAAAGACACTAAACTAATACCGTCTTTGGGCGTCTGTTATTGTCATGTATTATGTATTCCACAAAATTATTATAATGTCTATATACATCAAGCTTTGGGTCTCTATAGTTGGTATCAGAGCGATGGTTTATCCAACCATTGGAAACTAGGATGCAAAAACATTAAGTAAGATCCCAAGATATATTTCTAAGGTATGTCTAGGGATGTTCCTAAGGGTATGTACAAGTATAGGTTAGAGTCATATAATTATGATAACAATCATGAATAACCAAGGAATAAACCTAATATGTTAGAGATTGAATGTAATCCCCTTTATTATGTTGTTTTCCTAGCATGATTTTTTCCTCTTACACCATTCTTTTTGGGTTTTAGACGATGGCGGGAACCCGAAAGAACTATGTTGATCAATGTAATGGGTAATGCAATGATTTTCCTCTTGAACAAACCATTGTTTTGGGAGATAGAGTAAAAAATATTATTGGCATACTTACAGATGCTATGAATCATTCTGGACTTCTGAATGAGAAGAGAAGGGAACAATTTTCTATTGAGTCCTTCATGAGGCAACGTCCACCTTCTTTTAGTGGGTCTTCTAATCCAATTGTTGCTGAAAAATGGATCAACACCATTGAAAATATATTTTCCATACTTTGATTTTTGGAACCTGAAAAAGTCATTCTGGCTGTTTACCGTTTAGAAGGTGAAGCATACCAGTGGTGGACTCTAATTAAGAATACAAGGCCCCAAGGTGAAATTGAATCCACGGAATGGGAAAAGTTCAAGAACTTGTTTTTCAATAAGTACTTCCCTCGTATTTGTCGAATAAATTTGGAAAATGAGTTCCTTGAGCTTAAATAAAATGATGATGAATCTGTTGGTATATACGAGGCAAACATTAGAAGGCTTGCAAGGTATGCATCTAGATTTTTCATCCAACCAGAAAGTAAAGTTGATCGATTTTTCAGTGGATTAAAACCAAGTCTTCAAAGGGAATTAGCTATAAGAGACTTCAGTTACAATGAAGAAATTGTGCATTGGGCTATCAAAGTAGAACTGTAAGTTGGTGTTACATATCCATCTCATGGTTTTGATAGGAAATGGAAGATGGAGTTCAAGGAAAAATTTCAAAATAATGGTTAAAAGAAGAAAATGTTTATTTATGCTCAAAGTGTGGAAAGAAGCATGGTGGAGATTGTATTAAGTGGAATAGAAAATGATTTAAGTGTGGAAAAGAAGTCCATCGAGAAGCTGAGTGCCGAAGTAATGGGAAGAAGGTAGATAATGATGTGAATAGATAAAAGACTACAGAGAACGCACCACCAACACTTCAATGCTTCAAGTGCAATAAAATGGGGAATTATACTAACCAATGCCCTAATCCAAGGGTTACTGATGTTCAAAATCAAAAAACTCTTAAGGAAAAGAAAAAAAGTGAAGTCACATGTGATCACTATTGGTGATGTTGAATATGACAATGATGTGGTGGAATGGGTAAGTATTTATGTAACGGGATTCCAAAATAATGTTTTATATAGTATTGTTGAATATTGGAGTATTTATGTATTGTTCTATTGTGGTTTTCAATAATTTTATGGTATCGGTAACAATGAATAGTGATTGAAATATTTTTGGAAAGCAGATGAAAGGCTCATAATGAAGAGATAAGGAGAAAATAATACGCCTGATAGTATTCATGAGCTCATGACCGATATAAGGACAAAGTGATATCATGTTTTGAATATATCGAAATTCTGGGATTTTGGTCTGTGGAAAGAGTTATCTTTTGACTGCATTCATGTTCTCATTGAGGATATATGGTAATTCATGTTTCAAGAGAATACATGATTAAGGTATTCACATGTTTGGAATGTGATCGACAAGATATATCTAATGATATATGGAGGATAAACGATGGTATTCACATGATTGTCATGTGACCTTTCTAGTAATCATTGTCTTTATACTATGAGCTTGGATAGAAGTATTTTGGATAATCCTTAAGATTTGAAATGGATTATGTTGGACATAAGATAATATTATTTAAGGATAGAACCATTTTTCGATATTATTTATGGAATGTTATAATAGTGTAGTTTTAGAAAAAGGAAAACCTGCGGAACGGGAAACAACCCATTGCATCGGACAAGGTTGTAGGAATCGAACCCACAACCGAAGTGTGACATGCCTTTACCGCCTACCAATGGCCTACAGGAAGTCCCTAGTTAGTAGAAATTAGTTTTATTAAGCCGTATGATAGTTGGAGTATAAGTCCATTTTTGGAATCATATACAGTTAATCTCACCATAAGATGGACTTATGTATATAACTTTTTATAACCTTATGTTTGAGATGGATGAAATGACCTATCATTCTATCGCATGATCTACTAACACTTCATGGAAGACAAATTCAACATCATTTCTTTAAGAGATGAAGTGAAAATTGTTCAAGGCACAAACAATAGTGATGTTGTACCAAAATCAAGTAAGCATTTCTCTTAATTATTCAACATTAGGGAAATAATCTTGAAAACCAAAAACTTTGTCCTTGTAACCTCATATTCTATGCATCATTTGGTACCATAGTTCATCACAAATTTATGGCTTTTTTATTGTTGGCATTTTCATTGTGATGTCTTCTACCAATCTTCATTAGAAGTTGATGGTTATATTTCTATTCCATATCTATATTTTCACCCATGTTCACCTATGTGGAAACCCATTGATGAGTTAATTTGGGTAACCATTTTGTCTCATAATTCACTTTTTAAAATTATGTTTTAGTATTCATTTTTACGATGTGGGTTTCTATGAATTAAACTTTAAAGTAGTAAACGATTTATAACCCCAACGAATTTCGAGGGTGAAATATATTTTATGGGGGGAGGGGTAGAATGTAACACCTTGAGATTTTATGAGATATATTATTTTTTTAATTTCTTTGATGTATTCTATTGTACAATACACCCGGATTAGCTTGTACTATATGCAACATCGTATTATCTTGCAGTATACGCTACACTATTCTTGGCCCTTGTTACACACAATTTCAAGTTCATTTTTCTGAAATTATTCTATGAAACATTAAGTATAGATTTTGTTTAAAGTATAAATAAAATAAGTTTTGATTATGTTATATGAAACACCAAAGAGAGCTTACACTACACGCAACCCTAACCTGGCTTGCATTACACGCAATCACGACCTTCATCGACAGCGTGTGTAGTACGCAATACTAGGTTTCACTAAACAACGATATATTGTTATAATATTATTATAAACTAGCCGTTATGAATAGTAGAAACTAAATTTTGAATTTTATCAAATTATAATTCATCTTAAAATTTTTATAAAACATGATATGAGAACAAAATAATTTTTTCGTGTAAAATCAGTATTTTAAAAAAAATGCAGTTTTGCCACATTTTGATGGCACACCCAGTTTAAATATAGTTTTTGACATTTTTATAATTTAAATTTGAAAATATAAAATTATTCTTTAAAATTAGGATATAAAAATTTTATTTGGATAAATTTTTGATATTTTTTAGATAAGTTTCTTAATTTGATGAATAGCAAAAATACGCTAAATCTTAATTAAAAACAACTTTTTTCATCGAGATAATTTATATGGTTAAATTATAATATTGATTGGTTTTAAAGTATAAATATAATAAATTTTTACCGTTTCATATAATTCATGTCATTACCATTAATTTTATATTGAAATCATTGGCAAAAACATTTCAATCTTTGACAATGTTTTAACTTTTTCAACCCGTTTTCTTAACAATGGGATTAGTTTTAAATTAATTACTACAAATTTTGTGTTTTTCATTTTAAAAAATGGATTCCATATTTGGATTCAGTGGGTCCAAATTATGTTAATATGTTACTTTTATTTTTTCGACATAATGAATAGTAACTAAGGTAATTTTTATTTATTACAGTTAAAGGTAAATCAGGTAATTAAGGGTAAAAATAAGATTATAAAATTAACCTAAAACCTGCCAAAATTAAATTGGATGAATAAAATTCGACCCATATCACCTAATGGTCATAATATATTCGTTTCATGGACTATTAACCATGAAAATCATATAATTATAATTTAAACAAAAGTGACAACATGTCACTCTCAAATATCTTATAAGTGTAATAATTTTAATTGAATGATAACCTTCATAAAACATCGAACATGAAAAATCTACAAAAAGATAATAAAATTATCTACATCATTTGAATTTATTTATAATTTTTAGGGATTAAATAATTATCATTAATGATGACACAATAGTGATGTTGAAATTATTTTATTGATTAAAATATCAAATAAATGGTTTTAAAAGTATTAAAATAAATATTATATTAACTATTTAATGTGATACACAAATTTTATAGATCAATATGACATATTAATAATCTATTAAATATTTTTTTGAATATATCCTCTGTTTAGATTTTATTTTAATTCAAATATATGAATAGTGTTAAAATAGAAACTATTGTTATTTTATAAAAATAACATACTATAACATTGTTTAAAAATCACAAAAATATTTAAAAATTATAAATTTATATTTATATGGTCTACAATGTAATATATTATCCAATTATGGACAATTAAAAACACATATGTAATTTTTTATAACAATTTAAAATTTAGAATATTATTACCACAAATAAAATTAAATAGATTAAATGAGGATAAATCAATTTGATGAGGTTTAAAATAAATTCAAAACATGTAGAAATTTTGTTTTTTGATGAGATTACAACCCTATATTATCTCATCTTTGAATTGAGTCATTTTTGGAGGTTTTTATGTGGGTTTGGAATTTATTATAAATTAATATTTCTTATGTTTCCAAAGGTGCCCCTCTCCTCCCTTATAAAAGGTCACCTCCTCCCTCTCATCCACACAGAATTTTGAGCCTTAAAGCTTGGAAAAAAGCTGTCCATTTCTCTTGTCAAAATCTCTAGTTATATTATATAGGTTCTTTTATTCTCAGAATACCAACTCTTGTGCCCTAAGAGGAAGTTTAAAAGAGGCACGTCGAGGAAGAGGTAATCTCTTCTACCGATTCTTTCAAGTTTCTTTCTTTTTCACCTTCCACATATTTATTTGTTTCATTATAAATTAATAAAATAAGTATCACTAAAATAATTATATATTTTTTTAAATATTAAACAACCCCGTTTCAACTTCTATCCATCCTACGAAAAATGAAATCACCGCGCGTGCGTACGTACGGAATACCGTCTCCACGTCGTGGTGTAATCTGTTTTTCCACCACCACCTTACTTGTATGGGTATAATTGTGTAAAGAATAACTCTATATGGTTATTACAATATCATAATGATTCTGAGATATTTAAAATCCACTCCAATTCCATTCGATAATTATGGGAATGATATCATCGCTCGTGCGTATGTACGGATTACCGTCTCCACGACGCGATGCGATTCATTCTCCATGTTAACCAAACAAGAATGATTATAAAGTATATATTTATAATAATAATGATATATATGATATAATAATTCTACTGGATTTATGTATATATATATTTCATCTACTTACATCCATTCAAGTCAATAAGGAATGGAAAATAGAGTTCATGCATACGTACGACCTACCGTCTCCATGAACAGTGTGTTTCATTTCATTTATCTATCTATTATATATATATATATAATGAATATATATGATATATAAATCATGTTTTACATTATTTAGGTAATTAAATAATGATATATTTAATAATAATATCATGAACAACAATTCCAAACATGTACGATAAATGAAACAATTTTACCCAAAACGCTGCTTTAACATTGAATTGACCAAAGAACAGGTAATATAAAGTCATAAGTGAATCATATATGATATCATAAATATTATTATGGTTCTGTTAAAATATAATAATATGTTTAAACCCACTATAGAAGAGTCTCAGACACATACATAAAAATTGGTCATAAGGTAAGGGATAATTATTCCAATCTCGTTCTTATCTGAGATTGTTTATTCGTAAGTATTTACTGGGGTTATATTTTTCATCCATGTCCATACAAATGTTTTTCATAAATTATTTAATATTTTTCATTGTATTCTTAAATTCATGTTTACCGCTAATTTACTTTTACATTGTGTTATGGAAGGAATATTTCTTTTGTTTACCATACGATGAACTTTTTGACCTTTCCGGCAAAAGTACGAGGAGAATGTTTTTTTAACTTATACGGCATGAATGGATTTTTATGGTTTCAAAACACCTTATTTTCACGAATATTACTTTACAAGATTTCATGATTATTTTAAAAAAACCCTTTTCAATTAAAATTGCATGACATTTTGTGAAAAGAAAATGATTTTGAAGAAGACAGTATATTTTTCACAAGAATTCATTTCAAGTGTTTTGTCAATACTATTTTCCATATAAGATGACATTATTTAGTATGATTATGTTTCAATAATATTTTATCTATTATTTACATGTTTTGATTCTTCTTATGATGAAATTATATCCATTTTTTTATATGGATTGCGTTATGATAGAATTTTGTTTTTGAGACCCATTTTATTCTTTTGGTTATGATTAATGATTTATGTTTATTTCATGGAACAAGTAAGAATGATTTAATTATAAGATGGGTGGGACCTATATCTCCCTATAATGAATTGGGTAAAGATTTATATCTCATGATATATACATGGCTGGAATGGAAAGTAAATCTGGTTCAGTGACACAGGACTAGAATGAGGAGTAAACTGGATTCAGTAAGGGACTTTTTCCACTATGATGGTCTTGGAAGCAATGCCTTGGCTACTATGGAAACAATATCATGTGCTTAATTGTTTTCCACAATTACATGTTTTATTCCCCATTATATTTTATCATGATTAATGTTCCTTTTTTATCTATGCCTTTTGAACTACCAAGATTTATGTCATTACTCATGATTTTGATGTTTTATGTTCATGTTCTTATGTTTAGAAATTGTTTTATGTTCTCCATGTTTACCCTTACTGAGAATCTGAGCTCACCCATTTTTATGGTTTCTTTTCCCCAGGAAATAAAGAATGTGTTTAGGAAAGAAAACTAAAGGGGGAGATCTTTATGGGAGATGTTGAAGATCCAACACCATGATTAGCAGATTATGTTCCGAGTTTCCAAAGACACTAAACTAATACAGTCTTTGGGAGTTTGTTTTAGTTATGTATTAAGTATTATGAAAAAGTAATGTAATGTCCATGTAAGTCATGCTTTGGGTCTTTACAATCAAAAAATTTAAAATGTCTTTGATTTCTTTATCATTAAAGTACCCATGAGAATTGAGAATGTGATAAATGAATTAAAAACCTAGGTGAAATTATGGTTCTATAATTAGGTGGGGATTTATAGAATATTTGAAAATATCCACATTTAACTCTCAAACTACTATCCAAATATAACACTAAAAATATTCTTAATCTATCTGAATTTACCTTGAATAAAGTAAGTGTATATTTGATTGATTTTTTTATAAAAAAATCACCTACTACCATTTCAATCAAATATTAAATTTATGTTTAGTTTTTTATATTTATGTGTTGCTGGGTTTATTGTAAATAGTCAGGTGTAATGGTATGGCGTTTTTTGGTCAAACAATGGTTTAGTAAAGTGTATTGTGAATCAATAGAGTTGATTTAAGTTTTTGTTAAAGTACACAATTTATTCTTGAGAATTAGTGAGGTTAGAAGTAGAATAATTTCTAAATATATATAAAAAATAATCTGGGGGAGTTCTTGTTTGTATTTCAGATAAGTGGGGATATTTTGGAGTGTTTTTTTATTTATGAGGTTTCAACTATTTTGTGAAATTTTCATATGTATAAAACCTGACACACAAAATTTTTCCAATGTAAAAAAAGTATTTATGTTTGTGGATAAATAAAATATAATACATATGGTGTTAAAATTAATTATTTATTTGGAAAGTGTATTTTTTATTTATAAGAATATATTACTTGTAGAAATTTTTCCAATATATATATATATATAATAAATATAGGGATATATATTTTTTACTAAGAATAAATGTATTTCCTATTCATTATATATATGTAAAATATATTATGTATGATGTGTTATATTATGGATGAGTTTTTGTACTTAGAGAGATCATGATGCATTATACAAAAATGTTACAGGCCTATTTGTTGAAATGAAAAAACCTTTATGAATTTATATTAAAATAATATGTTTGAATGTAACCTTGAAAAAATATTAAATATAGGGATAAAATGTTATGTATAGATTTTTTCTAATGTAAAATATACATATGTGTTTAATAATGATAAGATTCATGGTCTAGAAGTGTTATGTTTGGAGATCTTATAGTGGAAATACCATACATGCAAAAATTTATATTACATACGAAGGGGAATAAAGAAATTTTGGTAAACTGTTATGATTTATTGAAATTTAAATGGTATCTGTAATATATATATATATATATTATATAAAATATTATATATATATATATATTAGATACATCCTATAAGGGGTGAGAAAAAATATATTTTCAGGAGGAATATGTTTTTATCAATCCTTCAATAATGATGAATTTTATATAATTTTATATAATGTTCATAAAAGGTAAATTATTTATATTAAAGTGAAATAGGTTATTTTCATGACCTATATATAGGGTGAAAATCCAAATAGAAAACCTTTTCTCTACTTAAACCGTGTCTGAGATCTCTATTGATTCATAATAGATTCATGAACCATTTATTTTAGGTGACATTTAAGGGTAACCCTGTTGAAGGGTTTTTAAATTAATCTCATTTTCAACCTTTTGGCCTTGAAATAGATGTCAATATTTAATGAGTACATTTTTTCAAGTTTAATTTATGTGTTGAATATGATATATCTAAAGGCATCCTCCGTTTAGATGTGTGTTTCATGTGTGCTTATTATTGCCAAATGTTTTTAGATCTAAAAAATTAATAAATGAATTATTTTTATTTTTATTTATATAACCACCTTTTCAGGCCCTAGGAAGCCTATTGATGGATATATGATAAGAAAATTTTCCACGAAGTATGTGGATAATTGTTTTAGAGGAAAATGGGAATTGTTAAAGGAAACTTAAGAGGTCACCTAAATGGAATGATGGTATAGTAAGATAAATTTAGTTGACATAATATGATTCCAAGGATGTAAGTTATGATTAATGAAGGCTTGTATGATACTAAACATAGGGGAATAATTGTAGAGATGTCAAACAAGTGAGAAATTCTATTGAAAATAAATCTAAAATTTTGATCTTGGAAAAATTTATTACATGATCAATAGATTAATTATTTGATTCTTTTTGAGGGCATGTTTCTCTCCCCCATAATGAAATATTACTAATTTTCAGCATGGGTTGATCTTTCTAGGATTATATAATACTTGTTTCTTTACTAAGGGGATATTACCCTTGATGATATATAACTTTTTCTGTGGTGGGGAACTCTTCCCTCCAATGATAAATGACTTCTTTTAGGATTGAATGTGTCACACCTTGAGATTTTGGTTTTTTTTAAATTAATAAGTTTTTTGAGATTTTTCTCCATATGAAACCCCAAGCCATAACTAGTCAAGACAAAATACATAAATATTATTCCAAAAATTTAATAATAATGACACTAATATTAAATAAAAATATTCTAATCAATTATAAATGCATTAAAAATAGGATTATGAGAGGTTAATGTTTTAAAAAGTAATTTTTCAATAAAAAAAGATTTTCATAAAATATCGTATTTTCATTTAAATTATAAATTTTATAATTTTATAACTTTATAATTTTAATTTTTATAATATATTTTTTAATTAATTATGTTTTTAATATTTTAGGTTTAATATCTGATTTTTTTCTAAAATTAATTACTTTTAGGACAATAATGAGTTAATATATATTTTTCTGTTATCATCTTATTTATAAAATTAACATTATATATAAATGGCATTAAAGTTTTTAAAACATTTTTTAAGAAATATATATTTATAATGGAAATAAATCATTTTAAAAAATACGATTATGAATTTTATAAAATCATGTTTAATGTTTTCGAAACATAAGATACTTTTTTCTCTCAAAACTATTTTAGTTTCCAACACTAAAAAATAACTTTCGTAACTTATAAAAATTAATTATAAAAAAAATAATTTTATATTTTATATCATTATTATCATATTATTTGATATGTTTAGTTTCATTTTTATGGAAAAAATTATGGTTTTTATGATTAAATGTAATAACCATGACAATGGTGGAAGAGTTATTTTCAAAGAATTTTTTTATTATTATTGGCTAGTATTTACTTAATATATTAAACTAATATAATTTATAAAATTAATATGATATGATGTTTCAACATATATAAAAATATATAATGATATACTAAATTTTAAATGAATGTTTTATAAAATTAGGAAAAAGATCACGGTTAAAACATCGATTTTCTAAAAAATGGATTTCTATATATTATATGTATAAAATAAAAAATTATAATTCACATATTTTTAAATTTAATAATACTAAATATATTTGAAATTAAAATTCACAATAAAAAAAATTGGTAGGATATGTTATCTTAAATTTTAATTAAAAATTTATTTATTTGGTTAAGAACTAGTTAGCAAGGTAAAAACTACCTAGGTAAAAGTTAATAACCTACTGGTAAAAGGCTAAAAACTTGTTTAAAAACTGGTACCAAAGGAATTATGGAGGGAGTTTAGAACTAAAGTCACCCTCACTATTTTTTATATTTTTTATCCTTTTTTACTTGGAATAATATTATGACATTATTGTAATGTAATGAGAAATTAAGAAAATTCCCTTTTAGTCACTTATAAAATGAGATAAATTCCATCACATTTCACTACATATTAAAAATCCTTGTATTTATGAAAAATATTACATAGTATTACCTAAAATCATTACCCATGTCATATAATACACGTTCATTCCAAATTACCATGTTATGTAACATTATGGAATCACCTGATGGAGAACATCCAAAGGGAAATATAATATTTTCAATTGAGCTCCATTGATTATGTTCTTCTTAAAAAATATACCATTTATTATGTCCTTGAATATTTGATAAGGTTAATATTATTAATATGATTAAATTTTATTATAATATTGGAACATTTCTTTCCTACCTTCTATTGAAACCATTTTAATAATGAAGGTCTTACCATACATACATGTGGATTACAACATCCACGAATAGCATGATTAATTTCTCATAACCACCATATATTATTGTTATAAATGATTACTATTATATTTTTAAAATTATTAATATTATTAATTTTTAAACCAATCCCTACATTTTTCTCATCTATCTAAAACATATGTGTCTCCCGTGCAAACAGGGGGACTACAACTTCTATGATATTGACGTATTTTGTTTTTGATTGCATTATTTTAGCATATATCTAAATATCTTAACACATGTTATTCAGTACCTATAAAAAATATATAATATCAAAAATCTATTATAATAATGATATTACTCTAAAATTATCACAATATTAACTATAATCACCCGTAGATTATAGCTTTTTCTTGATTGGGTTGGTTTAAGGTATTGTGTATTTGATGATAAAGTAATAAAACCTGGATGGAAAGCCTTTTAATATATTAAACTATTTTTTTGAAATATCACAAGGTATATGTTTATTCATTTGATATTACATGTAATTCTATTATGAATTATTGACAACTCTTATTGTCCAAAATTAATTTTAATTATATTTTTCTTCCTATAAATGTTTTCTCATATGCTTATGATCTAAACCTTGATGTCAAATCCTCACCCATCCCATTGGATTGGTCAAGGTCAGTGGTGATACTGTCCTTAGGTGATATATTCAAGAATAAAAGGATAATAATAAATAACAAGGTATTATCCAAACATTTAGGGGATAATTTTACTTTTTGAAAATAAAAAATAAGGCATAAAAACAACAACCAAATAAACATATTTGATGTATGAATACAAATAGTAAAAATCAAATAAAAATTAATAATTAAATAATGTTCAGAGGTATTGAAAAAAATTATAATAAGGCGAGTCAATAAAAATAAAGGATTCTTTGTCGCAAAAACACCAATGTAGAATAAATACAACCACTCTATAGGATAAACTCTAAAAATATAAAAATACATTAGGAGGAAGTAACATCATGATTCTACAGTAGTAAAATATGAGAATTTATTTTAGTAAGTCATGATAAATAACATCTACAAATTCATGAAAGTGAATATGTAAGTTATGATTAGACATACCGAGTATGATATCCATCCAAAGCATCCCACACACTTTACTAGGAACAAATACTAGTTATCTCACTTTTTATATAATATAAATTCTCAAAATATCAAATTAGTTTACCATCAATTTTTGAAAATATTTTGAACTAAATATATTTTTTCATTATTTTCTTAAACTTGGCATACCCATTCCATGTTTCAAACAAATTCACACACAAAAATACATTCATGCTGAATGCATGTTCCATAATAAAGGGTGGTATCTTGTCCTTCACCATGTCATCACAATGTGATAAATCCTACATGACTTTAGTCTATCAACGAGAACTAAATCTACACCAACAAGGCCTCGTATAGTTAAATATGAACAAAAACCACCATGTATACCAAGGACATATTCCATAATTATGATCACATAATAATATTTTATTAAATTTCAAAGAAAAATTGAAATACTAATTCCATTATTAAACCATTAAATTATGGATCTTAGAAGGCTCAATTAGATTTATTTGGAACAAAAATAAATTTTTAACTAAAAATATAAAACATAAAACCGAAGGTAACAAATATTTTTAAATTGATATATATATAGGGGTTTCTTATGAAAATACCAAGAATTTAGTTTATAAATCTATGGCTTCAAATTATAGAAAAACATGCGTGACAGATGAGCCACCTACCTCAAGTCATCCTAAGAAAAAACATGATAGTGGAAAATTGACTATAGAATCAATAACTAGATTCCCAAATACTCTATAATCAAAGAAAATGAATTTTTTAAGGGATAAACCAACAAATAATGGTTAAAAATACCCATGAAAAGGAGGAGTTAAAAGGTCATAATAGGTGGTTTCCTCTCAAAAACCTCAATTAGATCCTTCAAATAAGATCTCCCATAGATCCCATAAATTCCCCCACAAAGAATATACGCACGAAATGTTCATATAAAAATAGGATTTATTATCACCATGAAATATAAGAGAAACAAAAAATGTGGTCCCTTTGATTAACCAACATCTAGGAGATGCAAGACGACTAGACCCCATGTCATGTTGCACCATTATCATTTTTTTAGTCCCAAATTTCCATGGACCATGACATGGTGAGGACTCTATATCTAGGGATCACATTGAGACTTCAGAGGTTTCATGTCCCTAACCACTCCCACCAACTTGACTGTTTTGGCCTCTCCTTGTTGCATAGGGAGACACTGAGCACAATATTCTCACCACTATACTATGTTGTTTCCCATGGTGGACCCATAATTTTCAAACCACTCTGAAACTTTCTGAGGAACACACTAAAGAACGACAAACATAATTAAAACTCATACAATGGATTAAAATACAAGGTGAAAGTTTCAAATAACTCAAACTAGTAGTTTGAAATTCTACCAACCATTAGTCTTTGCACACTCATAAAGATGGTGATTTGTGTTTCTTTGGATGATATAACACCATTGATATAGAATAAATTACACCTATTCATTTGTATCTTTATAAATATGAATATTCTCCCATAAAACAATCCCTAAAAGATATTTTTTCAATATAAAAATTATACTTATCTATATAGAATCCTTATCATCATGTTTTATAAATTAGAATTTGATTCAATATGAATTTGGTCCAATGGAATCACATAGTCAGGATAAGGATGGTACTTTTTTATTTGCGATATATGAAATACATTGTCTATGTACTTGAACTAAGGGAGTCTAGATAACTGATGAGCCACCTAAACAATACAATACAATATTTAAATAGGGATGCTATAACTTGGAGATAATTTACCATTCTTATCCAAAATTTGATTCCCTAACCTCATATAGAATTTCAAGAACACATGATCTCCCACATCATTTCACAATAATTAAACATAAGGATCTACATAATATTTATTGTGACTTTGATCCATCTCCATAGTTTTCTTGATCATCTAAATTTCTCAGTTATCTACTAAACTAGGCTAATTCCAAACTATGGTTTTTTTCTGGTCTCTAAAAAATGAGGAGACTAACAATGACATCAAAAATATTCCTCACATTTTTTCACATCTGTAACACCCCAAAATTCTAAAGTGAGAAAATTATATTTGATAGTGTGTATGACACAAAACACAAAACACAGAATTGAATATAACCTCTTGAAACTTTGCGGTATATTTAATATTTTCTAAAAAGTTAATATATTACAAATATTTTGATGCAAGAAATAACAAGTTACCTTGCATCGCACACAACTAATATTTCATTCGATGACTTTCATTACATGCAAGACCCAATTTAACCAAAGAAAAATATATTATTAAATTATTAAAATTTAATATAATAAGATATAATGTAGACAACGAATTTGTAGTTATGAATAAGATAAAATATCAAATGAATATATATGATGGAATTCATCGGTTACCAATTAATTATAAATGAATATAATAACTAATTGAATATAAATGGGATATTTTCATAAATACTACTATTTTGCACCAAAGATGTTTTATCATAATAAATTAAATTAATTAATATTGGTGAATAATATTAATAAAATATATATATTATATATTCAATGAAATATTTTCTATATTCATCCAATATATATTATAAGAATAAGATAAGACAAAACCAATATTACTCATAAAAAAATATTTCTCTAAAGGAAATTTTGCAGACTTTTGATGGATAACCTTCTTTAAAAGTAAATTTTGAAAATTTTATAAATTTCATATTTCAAAATAAATATAATTTTCAAAATCATAAAATAATAATTATTTTAGGGTTAAATTTTTCTATTTTTGGCCAAAGGTTCATTTTTTGAGGAATAGTGGAAATACTGAATTTTAATTGAAAACTGATTTTTCATCTAATTTATTTACATATATAAATTCTATTTTAAATTTTTTTAAAGTGAAATTAGATCATATATATATAAATTAATACAATTTTGTTCATCAAAATAAATTTCCCATTGAAATTAGATAATAAAACATTACAATATTTTGAACATTCTTACTTTAAAAACCTACCTGGTCGCCTCTACTGCAGGATTAATTTTAAATTCATTTCTTACAATTTTGTGATTTGAATTTGGGAAAATGGATTCCATATTATCAATTAGAATAATTTATTATTTATAATTAACTTAACAAGGGACTAAAACATAAATATCAGAGATAAATGACATATATACATGTCCAAAAGCCTTTGGACGTCCATATTTCAACCTTAGCCTCCATTGTATATACTTTGGTTTATTATTTCATTAAATTTCCATGGAAATAATGTTGGTAGAATAACCTCAATAAATAAAAGAAAATTATATTTTGTTATTCTATTGTTTTGATATAAATTTCACACACGTCTGTAAAATGGGATACTAAATCATCGTATAAGTTTACCTTGGACTACCGCCTCACATAATGATGTCATTCATAATTACATTTACCACCTTTAAAGGATAGAATAAGGATGGATATATAGTTTATATATGATACATATGATATTTATAATGCCTTTTTTTCTTTTGGAATTATTATAAAACACAAAAACTCATGTGTTTCATTTTATGGGAATACGATAATATCATTTTTGAATGTTTGGACTACCACCTCCTTCGAGCAATGCGATTCATGCAAGATATACATGTAATATACTAATGATTCTTTTAATAAACATATGTGACATATAGGACATAAATATGTGACTAAAATTACATTATACATATATATAATTTAATTTTCATGCTTTTATATATGAAAAAGAAGTGTAAGTAGCGCTCATGCATACATAGGGACCACCTGCTCAATGAATGGTATATTTAATTTACTATCTATAAATATGATGGATTATATTGAATAAATATATGATGAATATATATGATATTTAAATAATGGTTTACATCTTGGAGGAGATGAAATCGTGATCTATGTAAGGAAGAAAAACAAGTAAAAACAAACTCGAAAAACAAGGCAATTAACAACCAAAATAGTCAAACTAATGAAATATTATTAACAAACGGGTAATAATATATTATAATAAGATCATATATGATATCATAAATATTAATATTTTACTATTATAATTTGGTGACATTCTTAAAACCATTATACATGAGGATAATGAACATTCACCCAAAAGGAAATACAAAGTAATGGATTTTCATCTAACTGTTTATATCTATGAGATAAATGTAATATTAACCATAGAATTATTTAGTGTGTTTTATATACAAAAAATTTTAATATATTATATCCTAAATTATTTTATTTTTATTTTATTTTTATTTTCAATTTGAATAATTTCATCTAAAGGGATTTGAACTCAAAATGGCCATGTGGTAAAGAAATTTCATAACCTAATTCCTTTTTCATTGGGTTATATTACTTCTTTGTTGTCGTTAAAATTATATAAATATATTTATAATTAATTTTAATATATATTAATTTATTTAAACTTATTATATCTGGATTTATAGTTGATACACATAATAAATTCACTAATCAATTCTAACTTCAATATTTCGATACTTTTAAGGGTTTATTTTGTAATCTCATTCAAATTGTGATTAATTATTCTTGAAATTAAATTATAGAAATTTATATGATAAATTATTAATAAAACCTTTAATTTTATTATCCAATGGTTATTAATGACCTTTTTCATATAATAATATAATTTTCCCACCCTTTGATACTCAAAATATTTTATAAAATGATTTTAAGAAAACAAGACTTCATTTCTCCCTTTTATTCAGAGAAACCATCTCTTATAAGATCCATGTTTTATCAAATGGAATTCAATTTCTTTTAAAAATTCCCAAAATATTTATTAAATTCATTTTTCCTATTTATTTATATTATTTGTTTCAATGGAATATTCTTATCACTTTCTGAATAGTACTATTTTCTAACCATTTTACCTTACAAATGGAATGTTTTTACCATGTATGGAATGTAAATAATTACGCAACAATCCTTATTTAAGGAATCATTTTCATGTTTAAAAGGTTAATTTTTAATTTCTTTTCAAAAAAATTCAACGAAAATTCTTTCAAAATGGTTTTTCAAAATGAAAAGGATATTTTCGTCAAGAATGTTTTAAAAATATTTTTTATAGTATTTAAATTCATCAATAGAAAAAACCATTTATATTTACTCTAGTAGGTATATGTTGTATTTATACAACCAATATTATTCTTCTGAATGATTTTTGATTGATTTGACCAATGATAATATTAACATTCACTTCCTTTATTCATTTTTTAGTCACGTAGAAATACTCAATTTTTTATTATCATTAGACATTAAATTTCTCCTAATTATCCACATCATATATCATGGATATGTTCAATTATTAAACTATAAACCATTTTTACATACATTAATTACTTTTATAGTTATTATATTATCTCGATAAATATTGATGATAAACATTACGTACTCAATACATATATTTGATAAGGAACATTGTTCATTAATTAAATAAGTTATTCAATATATGGGTCATTATTTGGACATTCACTATAATATTTTGGGATAATTATAAATAAAACCCTCGATGCATCAATAGTCTGGGAAACATGACGTCAAATAATTGGAAATTTCTTTTATTTAGAATTTAGTTATTATTATTATCCATGATATTTTTCTTTAACATTGTCTATTGATGAATTTTTATTCTTAGTTCATTGATTAAATGGAATGTGTTTTAATTTTTTTCCTTTCTATATTGATTTTTCCTTATCTAGTGATTTGAATAGAAATTTTTATAATTATTACTTTCCCATATTGTTTATGAACATCAATCTCAATTTATTGGTTATATGGAATGTGTGTTCTGTTATAACCATTCCATAATGGTTATGCTCATTGATTCATTTTTTTCTGTTGTACAATTCCTTGACCATGAATTTGAGCTCACCGTTATTTTTTTTACATTACCTAGGATTCCATGAAGGGTATTAAGAATTATTTCCAAAAATATTATAGATAGAATAATTTCATCCTAAAATTAAAAAACTTATGTTGTAATTGATTATTAATTTGTAATACAAGACTCATGTATTTATCTAGTATACCATGATGAATAAAATGATATATCCATTATTATTTGATACCTTTTAATCATGAAAATTTCATGATAGTAGACATTAGATCTTGGATTATTGGGGTTGGGTATCTATTGTTGGTATCGAAAGATTTTTAGTTGCAAACTTGGAAACACGGTTTAAGAAAACATAGATTAGGGAAAATAACCCTTTTATAAACATCTAAGATTATCATAGAATCGCACATGTATTAATTAAAATAAGAGTTATATAGATCATCAAAATATTATGAGATTAAGGATGATCATATGTTCTATGTCTAAAATATCTTTTTTTATGTTTTAGGTAGGGAGATTCAATCAAGAGTAAGAACATTTTAGTGAAACATATGGTATATATATATTTTAGTGGTAAATATTATTTGAGGGATACAAGAATTATATATTATATGCATAATTATAATAAAACTAATATAATTTAGAGTTACTATGACCATTAATTTCCTCCTAATAAAATTAAAATAAGATTGTTAAAATTTGTAAAAAAGAGTAAGTTATATATAAAACTATAAAAAAGGATATTTAATGATTAAATTTCAAATAAGTTCATCATATTTATTTTAAAAATTATATTAATATAGTATGGAAAATAGAAAACCCATATCTCGGGTGATAATCAATCAAAACTGCTAAGGTGGTGGGGTTGAACCTATTACCCAAGGATGATAAGGGTTTCATGCTTACCATTTACCTATGAGATGTCATGTTTGATGTTTAAATTTTTTTAGTTAAAAAATTTGATGAATAAATGTTAGTGGAGAACCATTGGTATCACCTTTTGTGATTAATATCTCAACAATATTGGTTTTGGAAAATATTTAGAGGAAAATATAATTTCTTGTTTTATTTTTATGTCGACCCGTTAAAATAAACTTTTGGTGCTTCAAAAAAGGGATTCATTATTGGATATCCATTTCAAAGAGTAAAGGTTAAATAAGAATTTTATCAAAGCACAAAAAAATATTGAACTATTCATATGAAATTAAAATGTTCATGTTAGTATATTTTCATATATTCTTGTTTAATAAAATAATTCCTCGAACTTGGGAAAAGTAACTTAAAACAAAAATGTGATCCGAATACCTTAATTTTTGTTTAATCTATTGTCTTTTAAATCATCATAGATTTATGGATTTGTGGCCCTCATCCTTCCATTGTTCATTCAATTTTTTTATTAATAACCTCAACCTATCCCTATAAATATTTATTCTTTTCCTCCAAGACCATATTTTCACTTTCCATTAATGTTCTCCTACATATAAACCTAGTTATATGTTATTCCATGTGACCTTTGTACTTCTCATTATCTATTATTAAGAAGATATTTTATAAAATCATTTATGAAATGTGGTTTTCATAAATTTAATTTCCCAAATATCAAACATCCGACATCGAATATCGAGTTTCAATTGTGAGGATGCAATGTATTTAAGGTTGGGATAATGTAACGCCCCTAAATTAAGTTAGAACATTGTATTCGATAGTGTGCATGACACTCAACACCAAACATAGAATAGAATATAACCTATCAAGACATTATGTTATATTTAATATTTTAAATAAATATAATATATTATAAAGCTTTCAATGCATGAAAACTAAGTTATCTTGCATCACACACAACCAAGACATTCTTCGATGAATTGCAATGCACGAAAGACCGAGTTTTACCAAACAAAATTATATCCTTAAAATATAGTTATTTAATAAAATAAGATATAAATTAGACATTAAATATGAATTTATGAATAATATTAACTAAAATATGAATATATATGATTTAATTTATTTGTTACTGATTAATTATAAATGAATATAAAAACAACTGAATATAATGGGGATGTTTTTGTGAAAACTATTATTATGCGAAGAAGGTGTTTTATCAAAATAAATTAAAATAATTAGTATTTTTTAATGATATTAATGAAATATATATTATATATTCAATAAACTATTATTAATATTCATCCTATTTATTAGATAATCATAAGATACGAACAAATCCAATATTACAAACAATAAACAATATTTTTCAAAAGGCAATATTGTCGCCTTTTAAAGGCGAGCCTTCATTAAAATAATTTTTTTGAAATTTTTGAAATTTTATTTATCAATATAAACATAATTTTTGAAATAATATAATAAAAAATTACAATGGTGATTTTTTTATTTTTTTCTGATGTTTACTTTTCTGATGAATAATGTAAAATAAAAAATTTTAATTGAAAACTTCTTTTTCATGTAATTTATTTATACAGTTAAATTATATTTTAATTTTTTTAAAAGTAAAATTATATAAATTATAAATATATTTATATAATTTAGTTCTTTAGAATAAAATTTTCCTTGAAATTATATTTAAAAACATTTCAAACATTTACATATTTTTACTTTTAAAATCCACCTTGTCGTTCCGACCGTGGGATTAATTTTAAATTAAATTCTTCCACTTTGGGATTGGAATTTTTAAAAATGGATTTAATATTTAGAATAATAATAATTTCTAATTTCTAATAATTTAAACATATTTTTGGAAAAAAAATTATTAGTGAAATTAACTAAAATTAATTACTATGATTAAGGTAAAAATTAGCTTAATAATGGAGTAAACTTTAATATTAAACACCTAAATGTCCTAGAAACTCAAAAAAATATATTTTCTATCCATATTTGGACCCTATCATCAATGTTCTCAAATTTGGGTCATTATGGGATCCACTTTTCATGTTAAAAACATGGGTGAAATTGACTATTTCAAACATTTTCCAGAATACCACTCCTCCTCCACTATAAAAGGCACTCACCCCTCCCACTTATTAACACATAGAAATCCCTTAGGATAGTCCAAAACATAACCAAATAAGATCCAAAATTCCCTACTATAATCCTATAAGCCTCTCTTTTGGAATAAATCCAACCAAGGAAGAAGTTTTTTATAAACCAAAAAGAGCTACCTGAATTATAGGCAAAGTTCTTCAATGTTATTTTTTGTTTCATTTACTTATCCACAAATTAATTTTTTTTATTTAAAGATTATATAAAAAATTAAGTATCCTAAATATGATGATATAAGTTTATTATAATATTTATAAATAAAATTTAACACAAATAAATCAAATGGGATTCACACTCATCACTTATGTCTACGTTGGACTACCGAATCTCAAACCGATATCATTCGTTATTCCTTTTATGACCATTAATGGTTGGAATAATCATTTATTTATCATTTATGTATGATATATATGATATTTATAATTTATTTATTCATATTTAATTCTTACATATCACATAACTTTATGTGTTCCATTTTGTGGGAATATAAGAACTTCGTTAGTAGACGTGTGGACTACAGCTTCCTCAAAGCACGTGATTCATTCTTGCTACACACGAAATATAATAATTATGATTTTAAAAATAATAAGGGACATATATGAAATAAATATGATAATGAAATTATAATATACATATATATAATTGAATTTTCATCATTTAAAATATGATAAATAAATAAAAGTTTTGTTCATGAATATGTACGAATTACCATCTCCATGAATGATGAATTTCATTTCCTATATCCAAATTGTATGGACCATTATAAATACATAATTATGGAATATATATGACATTCAAATCATTTTTTATATGGTAGATGAAAAAATCATGATCTACATAATAAGAATAAAAAATAACAAGTCAAAGGATACTAATAAAACTAAGAAATTAACACCTGAAATAGTGAAAATAATAAATTATAATTAACAAATAGGTAATACGATATTATAGAATGTTAATACAATATATGATAAAGATTAACATGGTTTTTTTATAATTTAGTGACATTATTAAAACCATTATAAAAGAAGATAAAGTACGTTCATCTGAAAAAATGCATCGTATGGTATTTTCATTTAACCTTTTACATTTTTGAGATAAGAATCATATTCACCACTTAATTCTATTGTGTGGTGTATCTAACATCCATTTTGATATATTATATCATAAATTATTTTATCTTAATGGTATTTTGTGTTTCAATTTGAATAATTTCATCCAAGTAGATTTTAACATAAAATGTCCAAGTGCTAAAGAAGTGGATAAAATTAATTTAAAATTAATCACATGGATGGGGAGAGAAAGTGGGTTTTAAAATTATATTTTTTTAAAGATTGAAATGTTATTATATTTGAATTAAATATGAAAAATATTCCAATGAACTTAATTTTATAAATAGGATTATAGTTTATAAAATTTTACATTAACATTAATTTCAAATATAATGTAACATTATTAATCATTTAGATGAAAATCCAATTCTCCATTAAAATTTAGTATTTTCACTATTCATCATAAAATGAAACTAAATATAAATACTAAAAAATTCAAACAATGTAAAATTTGATACTCCGTTTTCAAAAATGAAGTTTTTTTAAATAGAAATTATAAAAGTACCAAAACAAAGTTTTAAAACAGGTTCTCCAATAGAAGGTGACAATTATTCCTTAAAAAATGTAGCGTTTTATGTGTAAAATTGTATTCATTATTAACATAAGTTTCTAAAATATATTGGATGATTTCAAAAACATTTTATTTAGTAAATAAATTTTATAATGTTGTTAATACTATTTATTCCATCCAATTTAACATATAGGTTATAATGACCACATAATAATTGTTGGTCAGAGTAGATTAATCAAGAGGAGGGCGGTGAATTGAGTAAGTAAATTTTTTTTGATTAAAAAGTATTTCTAAAATGTTTCCCACAAGGTTAAAAAAATCCCATTTAATCAAGGTTATAATGTTATAAATTTTTGAATAATTAAATACCTTCTTAGAAGATTTATCAGTTCTCAGTAATCTTAATGTCAGTTATTGAGATTGCATTTGAAACAATTCTATTAAGACAATACAATTATAACTTCTTTCCAAGATTTACTATAAAAGTGAATTTTGTGATATCTGAATTATACAATAAAGAAGTAAAACCAGGAAGACTAAATTAATCATCACATCAGATATAAATCAAGTGGTTTAGTCTCAAGATGAGACCTAATCCACTCCACTTGGTGATCACCTGCCACCAAGAAGTTTATGAAAATAAATATGATCCACACCTTGGATTAGGGTTAACAACATTACACAAGACTATTTAGGCCACACAGGGACCTATTGCACACTTCTTTGTGGGTAAAAACAACAAGTCCACATAGGGACCTCTTCCACACTTATTGTGGGTATACACAAGAGTAAAAGAATGTTTGAGTAAGGATATCTTGTATCCTTTAGTTTAATACATGAGATAGAGTGTGTTGTAATACAAATACACACTCTACTCAAAAGTTAATAAAATTATACACAATAGCTATGCGTGTTAGTATTTGTAGCTCTGGAATTCTGAGATGAGGCAGATGCGGAACTCATGTACTCGTATGGAAAACAGAGTGTCGCAAGTCAGACAGATCCAGCCTGTGTTCTTCGTGGTGTTTGATAGCACAAAGTTGTTCCTAGGATTCTAGTATTACAGTATCATTTGGGTGTTGTTCAGTAGAGTCGAGTTGCATGAGACAATTATCTAAGTGTATTATGTTGTCACGCTCACACCCACCATCTTTTTTCTTTTTTAGTATCGTGCAACTACTCTCGCGTATATATTCTTTCTTGTTTCTGGGCCACATTGCTCTTTTATCTTGGAGTGCATGTGTTTGAGCTGATAGGTTGCATGTATTTTGATCCTCGTACCTCGTGCTGTGAAGGAAATTTCTACAAAAGAAACCTTAATTATGTCTGTGCATTAAAATCTTCAAATATTTCTGTTAGAGATCAAATCAAAAGACGACAAAAAATATTAGGAAGCAGTGTCACAGTATGTCATAGAAATGGTCTCTCCTTCACACAGTGTCTGGATTGGTCATCATGTCTTGTGGTCACGGTGTCTGGATGTCACGGTGTCTGGATGTCATGGTGTCTAGATTTCACAGTGTCTTGTTCATGGTGACTGCTTCATGGTGTCTTGTTCACGGTGTCTGCTTCACCGTGTCTTGTTTATAGTGTATGCTTTAAGGTGTCTTGTTCACTATGTCTTCTACACAATATCTGCTTTACAGTGTCTTATACAAGGTGTCTCATGGTCACAGTGTCTCATGGTCACAATGTCTCATACTTAGGCAAATATCTGTATTCATACATAAGCTATGATATTCATGAAATGAATTAAACTTAATCACTTTTGAGATAAATCATTATAAAGTGAATCAAAAGATAGTATATAGAATCCAAACTGAGTGTATAGGACTTAAGAGCTTTTGATATCTTTTACTAAGCTAATGTACATTTTATGTGAGGTAGATTACATAGAGTTAACAATGTTTATAGACTAAATGGGATTTTTTATCCTTAAAACATAATTAATACATGAGGAGTCCAACTATAAAATTTCATTATTAGTTTAAAATGGGTGTTGTGTTCAATATAAGCTATCAAAGGGATTAAATTTAAAAATGGATATACTATAAAATCAATGGATGTTACATTATATCCTCCATTAATAAAATAGTATCTTAAAAGATGGAAAGGTAAAAGATAAGGTATCCACAAAATTGGGCTTTTGAATATGATAAAATTTGTGCAAACTAAAAACATGGACATGAAAGTGAAATCTAACTATCAATTTTTGATGGACATTAATAGAAAACATGGTCATTAGAATGTTATAGACCACAAATCCATAATCCATAGGTGTGAAAATTTTTATTGATATCATAAAAAATTATGACAATAATATTTGTTTGTTTTAAGAGCATTTTCCCTAGTTTTTTTGAATTTATTAACACCTAAAGAATATAATTGAATAAAATAACATGATACATTTCTATTTCCTTGTTATAGTATTATCCTTTGGTTGTTCCTTAAACTATCTAGACTTAATATATGAGAACATGTTGAATTATAGAGAAAATGGATTTTTAAATGTTGTCAAAAGTTCAACATACAATATTTCTTAAATGGTTAACCTTATGAACAGTCCAAATTACTAGGATCTGAACGTTTGTAAATAAGGTCATTGAATTTCCAAATTGAACTTATCATTAATCCCTAAAAAACATGAGGTATATTTTAGTTTTCACATACCAAACATGTGAATAAATTCATCATATATTCTCTTAAAACATTATAATAACTTGAATTACCACAAAATTATATTAAAAACATTCATGCTTACTTATTACTTCTATAAAACACATGATATTGCATATATTAAAAAATTATTTAATTTACATAAATTATAGAATAAACACATTATAAACAAATAATTAATCAGATTCAAGGTAGTCATAACTATTTAATTTACACTATCCAGGAAAATCATCTCTTTATTCCAACATAATTATCCCAACATCAGGAACATATTAAGGGTTTTATTTCCATTAAAAATGTGTTTTCTAAAAAGTTAATTTTTTTTACTAAATCGCTTTTCTTGGTATCATTCAATAAATTCTTTCAAATCCTTTATGAAATAGTAGTATAGTAAAATATTTATATATTACATAATTATTATAATGATAATTTCATACCACATACTTCTTTTGATAAAAAAACACAAGAATTTAAATATTTCAATTTTATTTATATCAATAGCATAAAAATTTCCTCGATCCCATATCTTCTTCTCAGATTTATATTAACTTGAAACATTATTAATTCATTTACATAGTATCCCATCACCTTATAGTTAAAACATTAACAAGTTATATCTTATTTACTTCCACTACAATTTGAATCCTGGCGGCCTTTCTCTCCATATTTGTAACAAAATCCCATTCCTTTTAGGAAAGTATTGAGGTTTATTTCTACAATTATCACATGTAGATAAATTTGTATTTCCCATCTTCTATTTATCCACATCTTTTTCCATAGTTCTATTCTTCTCTTACATTTTATTAAATTCATAAGACATTGATAATTCTTTCTTATTCTTGATATAATGTGAGACTATATATCGGTATGATGAGAAATTTTTAGAGATCGGCGCCCTTCAGTGTGACGGCTTTAACCCATCAATGAAATTATCATTATTAATCCTTCGGTTCTTTTTGTATTCTTCAATATTATTTTATACTATTTTTATGTTGGTATCATACTTATTAATATTCACATCCTCCTATTCTCTAAAACTAAAGATTTTTATATGCATATCTTCTCAAAGATAAAAAGGGAAATATATTTCCAAGAAAAGTTTCTTAAAATAAATCCATTCAATGTTTTATATTTTCTAATCATTAATAGTGTTTTTAATCAATGAAAAATATTTATATGCATATACATAGAAAATATAAACTTCCATGAAAACCATCTCCCTTTCATTACATCCCAAAGAGAGACAAAACTTCACTAAAGAATACCATTTCTTTACATCCCCATAAAAGAATACCATTTCTCCCTTTCATTACATCCCCATGAAAGGATAGCATTTAACAAAACATTAAGTACCATTAATATGAAGATATTAATTATATAATATAAAACGGGTTTGTATATACATCACACAAAATAAATAAGTGATGGACATGATATATGTCCCACAATAAATAAAAGTGAGATGAAAATCTCTTACATTTCTATTTCTTTTAGTTAAAAATAATTTAACTTCTAGTATAAAAATTTAAAGAATATTATTATCTTTTACCAGATCAATAAAAATATTTCTCATATTATATATGATCCATAAATCACTTATTTTTACCCATCACTTAATGATCTCTTAATTTTTTTGGATAAGATTTACATTTTTTATCGAGTATGTTTGGAATTGTTATTTTTTTCCTCTTATGAAGATCGTGATTTAATTATATTAATAATGTAAATTGTGATATAAATATCATATATATCAAATATATATATTTATGTTAATCTATAATATTTTGTGATAGGAAATAGAATATATCATTTATGGAGATGTTGGCCCTTATATACTCATGAAAGTTTGTTCTATTTTATTGTCATATAGAATGAGAGAATATAAATGATATATATACATGTATAAATATTATAGTGTCAATTTTTTATCATATATGACACATATGTTATTAAATTCATACTTAATACATTCCGTGTAGAGTGTGAAAAAATCTCATCGCATTGAGGAGGCAGTAGTCCACAGGTCTACAAGCGATGTTATAGTATTCCCACAAAATGGAAATCATGAAGGAATGTATTATATAATAATTGTATAAGAATTAATACCTTAAAGAAATTATTTATAACATATATAAACTCTAAATACATCATTACTCTCATCTTTTAAATGTAGTAATGGATTGTAAAATGAAATCGGATCACGAGGTGGTAGTTTCCCTAAAACACGAATAATGATTGAATATTCTATTTGGTGAAAGTGTGTGTAGTTTGAGGTCTTAAACATGAAATAAAAACATTTCAATTTAATTAAGACACCAGTGTTATTATATAATTAATATATAAAATAATTTACGGTGTGGAGAAAGAAATAAAATCAAAGTGCATGTTGAAGAACATTACCACTCATTTTAGTAACTCCTCTTGGTTTTCTCTGAGCGAATTCCATGGTTTAATTTATGCCTAAATTGAAGATTTTAGGATTAGTGAAGGGATGTGGATATATTATTTGGTCTGGGTTTTGATGAGCGTGAAGGGTCAATGTGGTGGGAAAAGTGAGTGAAGAGGTTCCCTTTTATAATTCAAAAGAGGGGAACTTTTTGGAAACTCTCAAAATGTTCAATTAATATAAATTAATTTCCAATTAAAAGTGGAACTAAAAATATTTATCTCAAATATTTGGTGAGGATGTGTCAAAACCCTCTCATATAAGACTTTTTTGACATATATAGGTCAAATTATTAACCTTATCATTTGGTTTTAAGTAATATTTAATCACATTAACTCTTACCTAGAAAACTTTGATTTTACTCTTTATCGGTTAATATAGTTAATATAAAATTCGAAAAAAAATAAATGGATCATTGATGATATTTATAACCTTATAAATATTTTTTATTAGAATTATATAGTTTTATAAATTTTATAAATTTTAAAAAAATATAATGTATTTTAATATTCCATTAATGTCATTTTTGACACTATTTATTACATTGACTTTTAAAAAAATAGAAAAATAAAGTTATATTCGAACAATATATTTTAATACATACCTAATATATAAAACTAATCTAAAAAATTCGTGTATAATGATAATTAACTCCAATTATATTTATTTTAATATTTTAAATATGATTTATTTGGTTTTTACCTTAATTGAATAATTGATGCATCATCATTATATAATTATTTTTTGGTAATTATTTCATTATAAAATATTAAAAATAAATTTTCATAATGAAAATAAATATTTTGGCTTTAAAATGACTATTTATAGTCGAATATATATTTTGAATAAACCTATGTTAGAATTATTACAATCATTGAAAACAAAACTTTGATGAGTTTGAATTTTCTTTAAATAAAATTTTCTAAAGGATATAATCACAATAAAATGGACATAAATAGTCATATAAACGAACCTTTAATTCTTATGGATGAAAAATAATCACACAATAAAAATTTATTCAGTGTTAGGGTCATTTTCTAGTCCTTATTATTTAATTTTTACCCTTAATTGTATGATCTACCCTTTATCATGGTAACAAAAATTAAAAAGTTTACTATTCATATTGTGATATTATAAAATGAACCCATTTACTAAATTTAAAAGTAGTGATTCCAAATATGGAATCCATTTTTCTAAATTGAAAATAATTAAGTGTGTAAAAAATAATTTAAAATTTTTCCTATATATGGGGTGAGAATGTGTGTTTTAAAAGTGAAGATGGTCAAAAGTTTAAAATGATTTTATATAAAAATTTAATATGAAAAATATTCCAATGAACTAAACTTAATTATTATGTCTATAATTGATATAATTTTACATTAAAACCAACTGAAAATATAATTTAATTAAACAAATCATTTAGATGAAAATTCAATTTTCGATTAAAATATAGTAATTTTACTATTCATCATAAAATAAAACCTATCAGAAAAATACCAAAAATTCATAAAAATTAAATATTCATATTAAATTTAAAAAATAAAGTTTATTTTTTCCAGTATAATTTATAAAAGTGTTAAAAATTTTGTTTTAAAATATGTGAAAAATCAAAAAGCGACAAAAAAGACTTTATAAAAATATATTTTTTTATGTGTAAAATTGGATTTATTCTTATCTAATGTCTATTGAATCTATTGGATAAATGATTTTTTTGATATAATATATACATTTCATAATTTTTTTAATACTATTATTTCCCTTCAATTTAATTTCTAGGTTATAATGATCATATTATAATATTTCATCGTTCGTTTAAGTTGGGTGTTGCGTTGAACATAATCTATCCAAGAGATTAAATTTAAAAAGAGATATACTATAACATCTTGGGGTTTTATGAATACTCATGAGAAATTTTATAGACTTTATCAATTTTTTTATTTTTAATTATAGTTGTATGTTTTTTATGATTCTCCAATGGGCGATCATAATTTGGTATATATGTCTTATTTGACTTATAAAACATTTATTTTGGTATAGCATGGGTTATATCTGATTGGTCACTAGAAATGTACACTTTTTTCTATTAGCTAGGATTGATCTATATGGGTTCTATATTCACGGTTATATTTTTTATTTCTTAGTCAAATATAATGGTATAATGTCATCATGGTATGAACATATAACCTCACTACTAGATAGATTCCACATGTATATGAGGAGTTCTCCCTAAGTTCATCTAGCTCTCCGATCTGGTTACTATAGAGTGAACTATTATACGGTGTTAAAAAGTTTTATTAGTGTGTTGTTCCATTTCATTTTTATTACATTTTTGGGAAGTTATATGCAATAATGGATGTTTTCAAAACTTTTTATGATTCTTGGGAATGGGTTCATCTAACGCATTTTTTAGGGACATCTTTCATGACCCGACCCTACCCGAGCTCGAGCCACAACTACCCCAAGCCCGCCTCCATAGGCCAGGGGCTGGCGACTAGCTTCGAAGGCACAACTCAGGGAGGCCTTTGCCTAAGTACCTGTACATACACACGCATCACACTCAATGCAAAAGTGCAGAGTAAAAAGAAAAGAAAAGTACCAACTGCTATAAATAAACCACAATGTGAATTGACCTCTAAAAGTTTAAAGAAGGTGATGAAGGTATGATGAAAAAGGAAAGTTTCAAACATGCACCCAACCAGAAAAGGTGCCACAACCCGGCAACAGGTAAACAAAAGAAAAACGGCTGGAAGGGTCCCCCACCAGGAACCCGACTCCGACCACCGCACGCGGTCCAAGATCCTAAACTCCTAAGATCCGCTGAAGTCATGACAAACCTGTCCATTATCTTCAAGGGCACACCAAGTGTGGGAAAATCCCAAGAAGGGGTGAGTATAAGAATACTTAGTAGGATACCCTAAAGGCTTGAGGGAGCAACAAAGGAGGTACCGAAGGGTGAGCAGTAGATTGAACATGAGAAAAGTAAAGGAGTACAACCGAAAGTGGAGTAAAGAGTATAGCAAAGAGTCCAGCTCAACCCAAAAAGAGAAAGGAAGTATTCTCATCTAAACACAAGGAGTTGGAAATGGTGAGAAGATGAACTTCTCATCGATTCTTCGCTACCTATATGAGGAGAGTAGACTCGTCCAATCACAAGATCCTAGACACAGAAAGCACGTAGCATACCATGTGCGTATTCGCCTCCCCTGGAAGGAGAGCATCCAAATCCCAAAGAGTGGGTACTGGAACAAGGGATACATATACATATGATCAATAAAGAAGCCCAAACATGATTGTAAGGGGATCTCCATCCCGTAGTTCAGCCCCAAAAAGTGCGTAGCCAGCAGTCTTAAAAGTTAACACCATCAATGCCCCGCATCCTGCACGTCTGCCCCGAACTGAAAGTCATGGGCTCAAATCACTGCACCTTGAAACTATCCGCTTTGGGCAGCACTCACCCGCCCGCACGGTTTTATGTCGCGTCGCAAGGACACGTCTCAGTGGGGAAAGTACCCCATGTAGTTGAGAGTTCTGGGGAACGTCAAACCACACCACGTCACTGACCCGCAGTCGAGAGGTATTCCCAAATTCGACAGGCGACCCCCTGCCCAGCCCCACTAGAGGGTAATCCATGGAAGTCGACAGGTTCCCACTGGAGGGAGACCCAACAAGAGTCAACAGGTGCCACACTGCCCAGTCCCGTAAAAGGTTAATCCACCACAGGGAAACCCGGTTAAAGCCATTGACGATTCCCAATGCCTAGTCCCGTAAAAGGGTACTCTACTGGAGGGAGGCTCAGAACCTTCATCAGGGACCACATCCCAGCCCAGCTGGAGGTAAACCCGGCATCGAGGACCACTTCCCAGCCCAGCTAGAGGTAAACCCAGCACTGCTCCTGCCATCCCTAATGTATGGTACTGCTCTATGAACACCGTTGTACTGTCCATCCTTCCTGGATGGTAACCCACTGGACATCCCTACTGGATGGTACCGCTCTGGCCACCCCTGCTGGGTGGTACCGCACTGGCCAGCGCTGCTAGAAAGAGACTCCTGACCAGCCCTGTTAGAAACATCCTCCCAGCCATCCCTCCTAGAAAAAACCTCGTGGGTATAGGATCAGTGCCCGCGTAAAGTGTTGGTCATACTGAATCCACAAGAACTCTACCAGGGAACACAAAATGATGGGAGAAACTCTTTGGCCCCTCAGGGCGATCACACTCCAATTTGTAGAGTCACTGTCAAAGCGAACTAAGAAAAATCATCCCAGAATGTGGGAAAACACCCATGCTATACGAGCACACGAAGTCGTAAATGGTGTTGTTGTCTGATGAAATGGGACGGTACTGAAACCCCTTAAAACTGATGAAACAAAGGAAAAAAACCATCTTTGCCAGCCAAAAAAGAACAGGACCAAGGGAAAACTCAACCCTGCTAGTCAACAAACGAGAAGAGGACCAAGGAAAAACTCAACCCTACTGGTCAACACAGGAGAACAGAGGGACCCTCTATGTCGTGAGAGGTTAAAAGTACGTAAATCAGAACACGACACGCACATGGGGTCCACACGACGTGTGGCCCCAAGTCAACCTCAACCAAGCGCACATACATTCTCAGGTACAAACATCCACATCTACCTCCCAGCGTTCTCGCATACTCCCAGAGTATTCCACGTCTCCAGCCTAAAGGCTAACATGAACAGGACACCCATCATCAACGCGATGGCGTAAACATAACAACTCCAACTTTCTACCTCATCGGCCCAGGCACGACCAAATATATCTCTTCAAACATTCATTTCACTCTCCCAAGAGTGAACACGATCACATGCCAAGGGTTCTTTGCAAACACCGCAGGAAGAACCTCCACCGGTACACCTTTTGTGATTCCACATTTAATAAGATCGCGTAAGAGTCTCCGCTCGCATGAACAAATTACACCGTTGTAATCCTCGTGAAAAAACATGTGAGATCGAACACTTACTCGCTTCAAATGGATATCCGACGGAAAAGTCGTCCAACACCGCTTTAAGCCCGAACAACATCCCGTGATCCCGATCCTCAGCCCCAGAAATAGTCGGGCGCATCACACCATTGCGATCCCCTCGGGAAAACATGTCAAAAGGACTGCTCACTTGAGTGGAATAGATATCTGGAGAAAAAGATGCATTCCGGTGCACTGCACACAAGCAGTGCTTCATGGGACCTGAATCCCGGTACTGAAACACAACGAACGGATCACACCGTTGCGATCCTTTTGAAATAGTGCACAAGTTTGACTAATCTCTTGTCCAAAACGAACACCCGGTGATAAAGATGGAAATCACCGACAACTCCCGAAATGGCCCCCATGGGGCCCGCACCGTCATGCAGAATTAAAGTGGGTGGATTGGCCAATTCAATGCCCTTGAAAATACACCTGAAAACGACTGCTCGCACGCCCTGAACGGACGTCCGATGAAAAAGTTACAAAACGCTAATCGCAGATCAACAGACGGGCCGTGGGGTCCACATCTCAACTCCGGTTTCAGCGCCCTAAACTTTACTGGAAATCTCCGTCTCAACGCCAGGGTCGCAACGCCACTAATGGCGCTCAAAACGGACATCGGGTCTGCCCTTGCAGCCCAAAACAAAACCCCCGGAAAAATGCCAATTCACATAAAGTACGCATCGTGCCACCAAATCCCCTCGTTTTGGGAATAAAAAATTCCCGAAACCATCTCAAAATCTCCAACTTGATCTGAGTTTCGCACTGTCGTAGACGGCATGCAAAATGAGCACCTATAGTGAAAAATTCGGGTGTCCGAAGAGGGGACGGATTCCTTTGGGCGGGACCGGCCTAGGCCTGCCCGCGCCGACCGACCCGACGCTGACCTGTGGTCCACCGCCGACCGACACTCATGGGGTCGATCGTCCCACCGCGTGAAGACCCATGCGATGTGAGTCTTTTTGCCCTGCCGCGACCCAGCGGCTGCGCGCCCCCAGCGGCTCACCCTTGCCGCCTGAAGCCGCCGTCGACCCCGGCTCGTAGGCCACCCGCTCACCCGGCGGACACCTTCTCCTCTGCTGATGGCCCTCCATGCCCCTAGCTCACCCTATCGCTCCGCCTCATCCGACCATCCGCCGATGCCCCTGCCGCTCACCGGACCGCCGCCCTGGTCGCCAGACCGCCGTGATCGACCGCCGGAAAACACCAAAACCCGCAACTTTTTCCGGACGATTACGGACACCACAAAGCACGGATTTCGAGTCCGAAATAAGCATCGGAAAGCTCAGAATATGTACTACGCAAATATGAGCCTCTCATGACAATTAGGAAGTAATTCGACAAGTAAATTTGTGTTCGAAGTTAAGTATGGGAATGAAAATACAAAACACAGCCTCCTACATGTCGGGGCGTGGCCCGATGCTACACAGAGGGTCCGCCGCAACGCCGCTACTTTGCCGAAGGGGAGGAGGAGAGGAGGAACTTCCTCATTCATTTTTGGGAGCTGTTGGCACCACAGAAGAAGGGGGAGAGGAGAGGTGTGTGTTAAGTGTTTAAATAGAAAACATTTAACCACCCGCCCGTCGGCTCAAACCTGAACTTCTGGCGGGGTCGAGATTAAGTCTCCCCTGGGGTAAACGCCACGTTCTGAGCACAATGGCAGTCTCTGAATTTTAATCTGAGGTCCCATTCAAAATTTATAAAATTTAACGACCGAGGCCACTAAATTACATAAATTTCCTTGGGGGCGTTTTTCACAGAAGGCCCACGCCCGTGAATGTTACACCCCTCCTAGGGTAAACGACACATTTCGGAATCAACGGTGCCCTCGGTTTCCTAATCCAAGCCACCGTTTAAGAGATTTTTGAGTTAATACATTAAACGAATAAATTAATTATTTAATTTATCCGTTTAACGTTCCGGAAGCGAGTGAGGGGTCCAAACGTCCCGCGCTGACATGATTTATGTCATTACTAGGGTAAACACCCCTTTCCAGACTCATTTGTGCACTCAGATCTCTTATCCGGTTCTCCGTTTTGGAGTTATCCCATTTATTTGGCGTTCCTACTGTGAACGCACTGAAAATTTAATTACGGCCACACCGGGGATTGGAATTGAACGCCGTCTGAAGGCGCTTCTCTGGAATATCATCAGGATTATTCCAAAGTTTTTCATAGAAAGAACCGGGTTCTTACATCATTCCCTCCTTCAAAATTTTCGTCCCCGAAATGAAAAACATGGGAACAACTCAGGGTACTAAGCCCGCACATGGATCTTTCGATCCCAGAAGAACTATTGAACAGTCACGCGTCACCGCACACAGACCAAAGGATTTGATCTGTTCACATGAGGTCAGCCCTTGCCGATGACGTGCATAGGAGCAAGCACACATCTCTTCAGGTAAGCCACACGGGATACGTCATGCACCCACTCTCGACCTCGGGGTTAGGGTAAGGCGGTAGGGAACCTCACCATACCTTACATGTTCTAAAACAGTCCGAAGGACCTCGTGGGTAACTCACCTCCCTGATCGAAACTATACATCGCATGCTCCTACTGGAATCACCGCCCGCACATAGAACAAGTTCCGATGATTCCCTCCTTCAAAATATTAATATGGTGAAACTCCCAAAGATATCTGGTCATGTAAGGTTTCATAGTTGATGTCTCGCAACCAAGACTCTCTTACACGCTTAGAGAGAGAAGGAGTCAACACCATCGACTAAAGAAAAAGGTCCGACACCGTTTTACCTACCGACACCGGGCCACACCAATGCCCCACGTCACCTCGGTAACACCTCAAGCAAGGATCAGGGAGAAAAGAATTTCACACATAGAGTATAAAAATTCTACTACAAAAAGTAGAAGAGCTATAGAGAATACCTCTTATAACCTCATGCTCTGCAGGATCGTAGACATCCAAAGCTCGTGGTTGTTCGTGGTCCCAACTGCCAACTCCCAGAGCCTGATGTGGACCACCTAGTGGTGATGGGAAGACCTCGTAATGTCGTTCCCCACTACCAGCTCCTCCCGCTCCTCTGCTAGCACCACCCCGCTGGGTGCTACTCCGATCACTGCGCTGCCTACGCCACGGTGGTGCACCTGCTGCCTGTTTGATATTCTCCATATTCCTGGTCGGGATGTCCCATGCCAAGTGACCTCTCCCGTCACAAGCATAGCACCGACTCTCTCCGGGATACACCGGTGCCCTCCGGTGCCACTGTGGTGTACGACCAGGCCCCTGAGTCCAGTTATCGGAAAGCCACCTGCATCAAGGTTCTTTTTGCCGACGTCTGCTAGCTGCGGCAGACGTCTCGGCTCTGTCGTGCCTGCTACCACCACCAACTGTAGAGTGTGACATGAAGCTCTCTATCAACATCGCCTTCTCTAGCACCCCGACATTTGTGGAACTTCCCAAGGGTACTATTACAGAACGAATCTCTTGGCAGAGACCCTGCTCAAACTTCTATGCTTGGATGTTGTCTTCATGGACCGAGTCTAGGTAAAAGCATGCACGGTCTGCGAAACTAGCCGTGTACTCAGCCACCATCATACCTTATTGATGAAACTGCAGGAGCTCCAGAATCCCAACGAAGCGTAAGTAGGAGGGGAAAAACTCCTGATGAAAAAACATCTTAAAGTCACTCCACAAAAGCGATGACTTGTCATGAAACTTTGTCACCAAATTAAACCAATGCCAAGCTGCTCCGCAGAAATGGTGGGCGGGCAAATCCACCATAAGATCTGTTGGCATCTGCACAAGCTTGAAAAGGCGAACCACTGTCTCTAGCCAAACCTATACTTCCAGAGGGTCTAGTTAACCACTGAGCCCCAGTAGTCTCTGCCACTGGAAGTCACGGTGCGCACTCAAACTGCACTCAAGCTCAGTCTGCTCTGCTGAAGCTGTCTACTGCTCACCAGGTGGGGGTGCTGCTACTGGCCCACCCGGAGAAAGGGGCTTGCATGATGGTTCCTGGACTAGGGCCTCGTAGTTCACAGGGTCATTGTCATGAACCAAAGCTGGTATCCTGGCTGGATGTCTTTGTGGAGACATCCTGAATATTATCAAGGAGTTCCACGATCAGATAAGCATATATGTATATCACAACCACCACAACGATGGATAGATAACTGAAGAAGGAAAATCAAGACTCAATCCTATGTGATGCACAAACCATTTTTCCCTTCAACAAGTGTCTCACCATGTCGAGTCGACAAGCGAGTTATCAGGGTCCTAGTGAATGGATACATCGGTCGCTGCACCATCACCAGACTCCCGGGCCTGAGAGACACTCTCAATACACGTTAACATTGTTGCCCTAAATCCCAACCAATTTTTTTTAGGGACGTCCGCACAACATCCCAATGAAAGAACCACCTATCATACCACTTTGTCATGACCCGACCCTACCCGGGCTCGAGCCACAACTGCCCCAAGCCTGCCTCCATACGCCAGGGGCTGGCGACTAGGGCCGAAGGCACAACAACTCGGGGAGGCCTTTGTCTATGTAACTGGACACACACACGAAGCACACTCAATGAAAAAGTGCAGAGTAAAAAGAAAATAAAAGTACCAACTGCTATAAATAAACCACAATGTGCATCGACCTCTAAAAGTACAAAGAAAGTGTTGAAGGTAAGCTGAAAAAGGAAAGGGGAAAACATGCGTGCAACCAAAAAAGGTGCCAAAACCCGGAAAAAGGTAAACAAAATAAAAACAGCTGGAAGGTTCCCCCACCTAGAACCCGACTCCGACCATCGCATGCAGTCCAAGCTCCTGGACTCCTAAGCTCCACTGAAGTCACGAAAAACCTATCCTTTGTCTGCAAGGGCACACCATGTGCGGGAAAACCCAAGCTGGGGTGAGTATATGAATACTCAATAGGATACCCCGAAGGCTTGAGGGAGCAACAAAGGATGTATCGAAGGGTTTGCAGTAGATCGAACAGGGGAAAAGTAAAGGATTACAACCGAAAGTGAAGTAAAGAGTACTGTAAAGAGTCCAGCTTAACCCAACAAGAGAAAGGAAGTAGGCTCGTCCAAACACAAGGAGATGGAAACAGTGAGAAGATGAAATTCTCGTCGAGTCTTCGCTACCTATAGTAGGATAATAGGCTGGTCCAACCACAAGAAGCTAGAAACGGAAAGCCCGTGGCATACCCCGTGCGTCTTCGCCTCCCATGGAATGAGAGCATCCAAAACCCAAGGAGTGGGTACAAGAACAAGGTATAAATATACATATGTTCAATCAAGAAGCCCGAACAAGATCATAAGGGAATCACCATACCGTAGATCAACCCAAGAAAGTGAGTATGCAACAGTCCCAGAAGTAAACACCATCGATGCCCAGCATCCCACGCATCTACCCCGAAGTGCATGTCAAGGGTTCAAATCACCGCACCTCGAAACTATCCTCTTTTGGTGGCACTGACTCGCCCGCATGGTTTTAGGTCGCGTCACAAGGACACGTCTCAGTTGGAAAAGCGCCCCTCATACTTGAGAGTTCTGGGGAACGTCAAACCACACCACGTCACTACCCCCCAGTCGAGAGGTCTCCTAAAATTCGACAGGCGACCCCTTAGCCACCCCCGTTGGACGGTAATCCCCAGAAGTCGACGGGTTACCACTAGAGGGAGACCCGACAAGAGTCGATGGGTGCCACACTACCCAGTCCCGTAAAAGGGTAATCCACTGTAGGTAAACCCAGCTAAAGTCATCGATGAGTCCCAATGCCCATTCCTGTAAAAGGGAACTCCACTGGAGGGAGGCTCAGAATCATCATCATGGACCACTTCCCAGCCTAGCTGGAGGTAAACCCGGCATCGGGGACCACTTACCAACCCAGCTGGAGGAAAACCCGACACTACTCTGGCCATCCCTTCTGGATGGTACTTCTCAGTGAACACTGTTGTACTAGCCATCCTTGCTGGATGGTAACCCACTGGTCATCCCTTCTGGATGGTACTGCTCTGGCCACCCCTGCTGGGTGGTCCCACACTGGCCAGCCCTGTTGGAAACAAACTCCTGGCCAGCCCTGCTAGAAACAACCTCTTGGAAAGCCCTGCTGGAAACAACCTCCTGGTTAGAGGATCAGTTCCCGTCTAAAGTGTTGGTCACACAGAATCCACAAGAACTCTTCCAGGGAACATGAAATGACGGGACAAACTCCCCTGGCCCCTCAGGGCGATCACGCACTAATCCACTGAGTCACTGTCGAAGCGGACCGAGACAACTCATCCCAGAAAGTGGGAAAACACCCACGCTATATGAGCACTGGTAGTAATAAAATGGTGTTGCAGTCCGATGATAGGGCAAGGTACTGAAACCCCTTACAGCTGATGAAACAGTGGAAACAAACCATCTCTGCCAGCCAAACGAGAACAGGACCAGGGGAAAAATCAACCCTACTGGTCAACAAATGAAAATAGGACCAGGGGAAAACTCAAACCTGCTGGTCAACAAAGGAGAACAGAGGGACCATCTACATCGTGAGAAGTCAGAAGTACGTAAAGCAGCACACGACACACACATGGGGTCCACGCGATGTGTGTCCCAAAGTCAACCCCAACCAAGCGCACAAACGTTCTCAGGTACAACCATCCACATGTACCTCCCAGTGTTCTCACATACTCCCAGATTATGCCACATCTCTAGAGCAAAGGCTAACATGCACACGACACCCATCGTCATTGTGAAGGCATAAACGTAGCAAGTCCAACTTGCCACCTCATCATCCCAACCACGACCAACTACATCTCTTCAAACATTCACTTCACTCTCCCAAGAGTGAATGCGATCATACACCAAGGGTTCTATGCAAACACCTCAAGAAGTACCTCCACTGGTACACCTTTCATACTTCCACATTTAATAAGATCGTGTAAGAGGCTCCGGTCACCTGAACAGATTACACCGTTGTAATCTTGGTGGAAAACCATGTGAGATCGACTACTTACTCACCTCAAACAGATATCGAATGGAAAAGTCCTCCAACACCTCTTTACGACCGAACGACGTCCCGTGATCCCAAGCCTCAGCCCCAAAAATAGTCGGGCGCATCGCACCATTGCGATCCACTCGGGAAAACACGTCAAAAGGACTTCTCACTTGAGTGGAACGAATATCCGGAGAAAAAGATGCATTCCGGTGCATCACATATGAGCATTTCTTCGTGGTACCCACATCCCGGACCCGAAACACAATGATCGGATCACACCGTTGCGATCCTCTAAAAAACATACACAAGTTTGACTAATCACCTGTCCAAAAAGGACACCCAATTCTAAAGCTGGAAATCAACGAAAACTCCCGAAATAGCCCCCATGGGGCCTGCACCATCGTACGAAATTAAAGCGGGCGGATTTCGCCAATGCAATGCCCTCAGAAAAACACCTGAAAACGACTGCTCGCACGCCCTGAATGGACGTCCGACGAAAAAGTTACAAAACGTTGCTCACAGCTCAACAGAAGGGCCACGGGTCCCACATCTCATCTCCGGTTTCAACACCCGAAACCATACTGGAAAACATCAGCTCAATGTCAGGGTTGCAACACCAATGACGGCGCTCAAAAAGGACATCAGTTATGTCTGTGTCGCCCATCCCCCCCCCCCCCAAGAAAAATGTCAATTCACTTAAAGTACACGTCGTGCCACCAAGGCCCCTCGTTTCAGAAATTAAAAATTCCTGAAACCATGTGAAAATCTCTGCATCGAGCCGAGGTTCGCCCAGCCACAGACGGCAAGCAAAACAGACACCCGTAGCGAAAAATACGGGTCTCCGAAGAGGGGACGGATCCCCTTGTGCTGGACCGGCCCGGCGCTGACCCGCGGTCCACCACCGACCAAACCTCGTGGGGTCGGTCGTCCTACAGTGTGATGCCCCGCGTGACGCAAGTCTTTGTACCCTGCCGCGACCCCGCGGTTGCGCACCCCCGGCGGCTCTGCCTCGCCGCCCTGAGCCGCCGTTGCCTCCAAATCACAGGCCGCCCGCTCGCCCGGCCGACGCCGCCTCCTCCGCTGACGGCCCGTCGCGCCCCCAGCTCACCTGGTCGATTCGCCTGTGCCGGCCGTCTGCCGAAGCCCCTGCCTCCCACCGGACCGCTGCCCTGCTCACCGGACCTCCTCGCTCAACCCCCGGAAAAAACCAAAACCCGCAACTTTCGCCGGACGATTGCGGACACCACATTGCTCAGATTTTGAGTCTGAAATAAGCGCCAGAAAGCTTAGAATATGTACTACACAAATATGGGCCTCACTCAAAAATTTGATAGTAATTCGACATGTAAATTTTTGTTCGAAGTTAAGTATGGGAATGAAAATACAAAACGCAGCCTCCTATCTATTGGGGCGTTTCCCGACGCTTCACGGAGGGTCCACCGCTGCACCGCTGGCTTTCCAGAGGGTAGGAGGAGACGAGGAGCTTCCTCCTTCATTTTTGGGAGCTGTTGGAGCTAGGGAAGATGGGGGAGAGGAGAGGGGTGGGTTAAGTTTTTAAATAGAAAACACTTAACCACCCGCTCATCGGCCCGAACCCGAACTTTCGACGGGGTTGATATTAAGCCTCCCCTGGGGTAAAAGCCACGTATTGAGCGCAATTGAAGTCTCAGAATTTTAATCAGAGGCCCCATTCAAAAGTTATAAAATTAAACGACCGAGGCCGCTAAATTATAAAAACGCCATTGGCGGTGTTTTTCACAGAAGGCCCACGCCTGTGAAAGTTACTGTAACATCCCCAAATGATAAAGGGTTAAATGACTAAATGATATGACTCATGTCAACAAGGTGCACCTTCCTTTCCGGGAGCCTACCTGATTAGAACTCCATTGTTAAGCGTGATTGGTCTGGAGTAGTGATCAGGATGGGTGACCTCCTGGGAAGTTTTTCAGGGTGTGTGTGAGTGAGGACAAAGCACACTGGAAAGGACATGTGTTGGCCTGTGAGGACTATCATTAGTCAGATGACCCGTTCAGGCATGTGGGTGGACCCTGGGGTGGGCCCCATGTGTCTGCGGGGCAACTGGGGTACCTGGTAGACCAGAACCCGACGACCATGTTAAGTAGGGGTGTCTGTGTTGTAACCGGGACCCAGTTGTCACATTTGGTATCAGAGGAGGAACCGAGCCTTAAGTGCGGTGCACTGCCTGGGTAGAGATATAGGGCCCACAACGAGGGCGTTGTGCTCTAAAGGGGGGGGGGGTGATTGTAACATCCCCAAATGATAAAGGGTTAAATGACTAAATGATATGACTCATGAAAACAAGATGCACCTTCCTTTTTGGGAGCCTACCTGATTAGGACTCCACAGTTAAGCGTGCTTGGCCCGCAGTAGTGATCAGGATGGGTGACATCATGGGACGTTTCTCAGGGTGTGTGTGACTGATGACAAAGCACACTGGAAAGGATATGTGTTGGCCTGTGGGAACTATCATTAGTCATATGACACGTTCAGGCATGTGGGTGGACCCTGGGGTGGGCCCCACGTGTCTGCGGGGCAACTTGGGTACCTGGTAGGCCAGAACCCGACGACCATGTTAAGGCGGGGTCTCTGTGTTGTATCCGGGACCCGGTTGTCACAGTTACACCCCTCCTAGGGTAAACGGCATGTTCCGGTCTCAACAGTACCCTCAGTTTCCCAATCTGAGCCATCATTTAAGAGATTATTGATTTAATCCATTAAACGAATAAATTAATTATTTAATTTATCCATTTAACGTTTCAGAAGAGAGTGAGGGGTCCAAACGCCACTCACCGATATGATTTATATCATTCCTAGGGTAAACACCCCATTACGGACCCATCTGTGCACTCAGATCTCTGATCCGGATCACCGTTTAGGAGTTATCCCATTTATTTTGTATTCTCAGTGTAAACACACTTAAAATTTAATTCTGGCCACACCGGGGCTCGGAATTGCACGCCGTCTGAAGGCGCTTCTCTGGAATATCATCAGGATTATTCCAAAGTCTTTCATTTAAAAAAATGAGTTCTTACAATATCTAAGTTGCACAGGATTATATTTTTGTTCATGGATTTCTATTTTATGGTTGTGATACATCACATAGTGTGTTACACTTTGGATTTGGTTTCTTAATTTTTGAGATTAAAAATATTAATTCAAAAATTAAAGAGGCTATGTGTTCATGTTACACACTAATTATTTACTATAAAAGAATAATAATCTCTACATATTTATTAACATGTAAAAATGAGCTTTATATGAATTAAGATGTATTAAACAATGATATTAATTTAATACGAACTAGCCTTGGAATTGATTGGAATGAATATGAGGGATATATAATGAAATATAAGAATAGAAGTCCGAATAACTTTTTTTTATTAATTTTTAGGAAATAGGTACTCAATTTTGAGTGACATCATTTTATTTTTTTAAAAAAATCATCATCTTCAAAATTATTTTTTTTGGAATTTAATTCATGGAAAACTAGTTTATTTTTTGTGAATTTTATAAATTTTATTTTTCAAATTAAAAATAATCTTATAAATAATCATGTCAAAATTATATTATAGTCATTTTTTGATAATTTCCTGGAAAAATTGATTATTTGATGAATAATGAAAAATACTAGTTTTTATTGAAAATTACCATTTCATTTGATGAATTTAAATTATTTAATTTTTATTTTAAAATTATATATATGTAAAATTAGTTAATTTTTATTATTAATATTTTAACTAATGTCTTAAAATTAGTTTTATTATTGGGTATTTTGATAAAAATCTGTTTATAATTATAATTTCTTATTTAAAGATCCTTTTAATCATGATTTACAGGTTTAGTTTTAAATACAATAATTCTAATTAAATGAATTGAATCATGAAAATAAGAAACCAAAATTATAATCATGGGGATCAAATATTTGAAAAATTTATCATTTATTTTCGGTCAACATGAATAGTAACCTTGGTAATTTTTTTCAATTTAGTAAGGGTAAAAAGGGTAAAATAGGGTTAAAATATGGCAGTATGGCTTTCAAATTTTCCTAAAATATTTCCTAATCTAATTTGATTAGTGGAGTTAGGAATTTTTCATCCTTGTATCTAATATATAGCCACTTTTTTTCTTTTTTACATTGAAATGTTTATATTCGAATTCAAAAACTAACTTAAAGACATTAAATTCAAAGTAAATAAATAGTGTCCAAAATGACTTTAATGATATTTTTCAAAACTATAATATACTGTAATATTATTTAAAAAAAAAATAAAATGCGTAAAAGTATAATTAGAAATTATCTAAAATTTCATTTATTTTCTATTTATGATAAAATTTGTATTGAATAAGTAAAATTATTTTCCATTAATATTTAAAAATTCATTATGGTAGTTAGTGTTAAAAAATTTCAATGAAGGGGTTAATCAAAATTATATGGTTTAAAATGACACCAAAAAATATCTAAATTCCATTGGTTGATGGAATTTTTATCATATCATCTATTTATTCCAATTTTATATCTATTTGAAAACATTATAATTTGGAATTAATTTAATTTAGTTTAATTATTTTATGAATTTACATGTGTTTGTTTTCCCTCCATTATGTAAGGTCACTCTTTCTCTATTTTATTTATAATTTATTGAGCTATATATATCACAAAATCCCTATCATATTGTATTATAAACATTTATGTACATAAATTTAAGGTTATGGCATCCATTAAATATTAATCCAAAGGCCCTTAAGAAATGATCTATTGGATGGATACTAGAGAAGATATAATCATCTTTCCCGACATCATTTAATTTATGTCTTCTTCTATTTAAAATAAATATACTGTTTTAATCATAAATTAATATATTTTGTACCATCAATTTAATTAATAGTTATTAAAAATTTAGAAACACCATTACTAAATTTTTTTTATGAAATGGAATGTGAAAGTACCATTTGTGAATACGTTTGGACTACAACCCCATATGGTGATACAATTTTTTTTACCATAACCAAATTTCATATACAGATAATATTATGGGTTTAATGTATATATATGATATTTAGGATATAATAATAATTCTATAATTATAATTTCATATGTACCGACTTACATTCCCATCTTCTTGAAAATAATAATTTCACCCGTTTGTATGTGTGGAATACCACCTCCATGAAGAGACATGCTTCATTTTTTGGTTCATATTTAAATGGATGGTAATAATGAAATATGAAAATATTATGTATGCTCTATATGATATAATAATTATCCTTTAATGGTGATTTTCTATTTACCTTTATTTTGTTCTATCCGTCAAAATTTGAAATTTACATTAATGGGTACAAATGGCCTACCATCTCTATGAATGGTGTAATTCATTTTGTTGTCTCTACCATTTATGGATGAATATATATTTATATAAATTATATTAATATGTTTTATTTATATTCTGATTAACATTATGGAGATGATGGATACATGGTAAATGTATACGGACATGAAGTAGCACAATGAAATTCTCATGAAAAATGAAACAAAGAACTCCCAAAATTGACGATTTTAATAAGGAATTATTAATAAATAAGTGTTGAAATGTTCTAAGTGGATGATATATGATACTATATATATTTATATAATAGTGTTATAGATTTATAACAAATTATAATTTATTATACATATTGTAAGATTTATTTTTAATTAATCCAAGGTTGAGGTAATGGATTTTCATATCACATTTATTTCTATGAGTCACATGTCATATACTCCACTCTATTAATTTATGTGGAGTATATACAATCCATGAATGTATTTTATGAATATTTTCAGGAAAATTATGTGTATTTGAATATCTATATAATGTTATTTCTTTTAAGAGGTTTTTATTTGAATGTCTGCAATGTGGTAAGGTATTTATTTTATAAGCCCACTATATATTAGTTCTGTTTATGATTTTACTTCAGATGGGGATTTTGTTTTAATTGTATATCAATAATCACATGAATTTTATTATACTCTAATTATTTATATTAATTTCATTAATTTCATGTTTTCATTTCATTTTCCTCTATTTAGGAACACAATAGACTAAGAAAACGATTTTAAGGAAAATAGACTTTATTTCTCTCTTTGGTAAAAAATATATTTGGTTATTTGTTCTTGTATTTTTCAAAAAAATTTCAATATTTTCTTACTATTATCCATTGATTCTGTAATTTAATTTCTATTAATTATTTAATGCTCAATTTTTTTTATAATTAATATTCATGTTGATATCCAAACGTGGTACTTTTGGATTTTTTCCTAAAAATGATAAACGGATATTTGTTTAACATAGTCATCATGGAAGGAATTTCATGTTGTCAGGAATAAAAAATGATTTTCCATGGGTGATTCTACACTAAAATGATGAAATATTAAATAAATTTATTCCCTTCCTTAGGTTACTATATAATAAATTATATATGATATTGTGGCACACAAACATATGATATTCATTATATTATGGGTGGGATGAAATTATACATCTCTCCAATGCATTGGGAAAAGTTGAATATATTTGGAGGTAACGAGGTCTTGAATGGGGATTGAACTTGATTAAATATAGTAAAATTTCCACTATAATAGTCTTTGGAGAGAACCTTTACTAAGGATATGTTGGAATAGTGAGTGAACCCAATACATTATAATAGTCTTGGAAGTGATCCTTTACTATAGAAATGGATTTTTATGACTATATGTATGCCATAAACTTATGTATTATTCCAATGTTCTGCTTTCATAGATCAAGTCACTTCATTCCACTATTATTCATGCATTACCAATATCCTATCTTTATGACATGAGTTAAGATTATGATCTACAATATTTGGGGTGTGGTTTCCAATTTGTAATCTCATGTTCTCGTAACCTTATGCTAATTTTATGATTATATGATCATTGATATCTCTATTGGTCACCATTCAGATCATTTGTGAACAACCTATCTTATGCTAAAAGTTTATTGGTTATGATGAAATATTTTATGTGTGATATGTATAATAAATTTTATAGTTATGATGAACATTGTGGGAGATGATTTATAAATACTAGGAAAAATGCATTAATGTATCTTGGTTTCTAAATACAAAAAAATAGCATAGTTTTGGCATGTATCATAATGTTATGAAATGAATATTCATCAAATATGATTTAATATTTATGTATGGAAAGAATGTGTTTATGTAGTTCATGCATCCTCTCAATAATATATGTTTCGTATTCTATTTATGTTCTTCTTGATGATTTTTTTACCTTGGATATGGTAAAAGAATTTTTCTAGTTACGATGAAGATAGTCAGAGATGATTTATAAATATTAGAAAAAATGAATTAATGTATCTTGTTTTTTGAAGACAAAAAACCAGAACAGTTTTGGAATGTATCATAATGTTATGAAATTAATATTCCTTAAATATGATTTAATATTTATGTATGGAAAGTATGTGTTGATATAGTTTATGCAACATATCGTGAACATAAGTTTTGTATTCAATTTATGTTCATTCTAATGATTTTTTACCTTAGATATCGTATACAGATTTTCTATTTATAAATTTTAAATAACTTTTCACGGTATTTATCATAAAAATTCATGGTGAAATCTAATCTAATTAACTCTGTTTATAGGTTATATTTTGTATAGTTGATTAAATAACCTTTTTATAGATTATATTGTATAAATATAATTCTAATAGAATATTATATTGTGATTCCACCTATGAAATGTTAATGAAATTTCATTTAACTGTAACACACATGGTAAATACTCATTAAATTGAAAGTAAAACCAAATCAAGTGAATTCCTTGTAGAATTGATGATGACCCCAAATATGGATATATGAGGAAAGAGAAAGTATCCAACTTGTGATTATTTTCTGGTATATCATTTATAAGATTGCATTATTCGATGTGTATTACTACATTCCCTAAAATGTGATATAAAAAACCTGTATATGGAGAAATTATTTGGATTCATAGAGATAGGAATCCTCAATTACCTCAAGTGGAGATCTAGGAGGGTGTTTATGAGATTTCTCCAAGGGTTTTTGATTCAGAGCTTCCTGTTGTGTGGAGAATGATGATGGATAATCAACTCCATGAGATCCCATAGTGGGTTTTTTATTCTACAGAGAGAGAGACCATGAGATTAACCTACCATGTTCAATATTACCTCAGAGTTATAGATATAAAACACACCAATGATTAATGGAAAGGGTGTTACTATTGTTTTTGTGACTTAGGTGTATTCCATTCAGATTATCGTCAATAATCTTAAGATAAAATTTGAAAGGATTTCAGTTTTATATAGTTATATGCTACAGGTCCTAGGGAAGCATTGGTGTAGTGTTTTAGTCTAAGTGGACTAGCATGTTGGTCTATCTTATAGGGGTTTATATACTTTGTTATTAAATCAATTAATTAAAGTGTTATTGTAGGTCGATATAGCTTGATAGTATTTTCACCTCCCTTAGAAATTAATGGAATTTATATATTATAATACATTTTTTATAGTGTTGAAGATTATTTCTTCAATACTAGTGGGGGAAGGAAATATCTTGAACCAGAGAGTTTGGGGATGGATTCAAGTATAACATATGTGTTTCTGGTAAATAGTTTTCACCTAAAAACTTTTATGAAGATAGTGAATCATCCCCTCATCATAGAGAGGATCCTGAGTGATGAATGAGCCTCAGGGTAGTTGGCCTCTACTTTGGGTATCCAAAAGTGAATCCTCAAGTAGTAGAAACCACTTATTGGAACATATACACATGGGAGAAAGTGTAATGACAATTTAAAATGTCATACCATCTCTCCCCCCATAGAGAAAATGTTCTATAGAGTGTCACCATGGTCATGTTAATACTACGGGAGTTCGAAAAGGGATTAATATCCAATCAGGTGGGAAGATGGGATAACTTTTGTCTATATGTAATAACTCTCAACTATCAACTAGTTAGAGAGGAACTAGATAGGTTTTACGTTCATGGGTGGATGCGATATTCTTTGTTAGGTGGTTAGCTAGAGTTCCACCAGTATTTTGGGCTGTGGAGGAAGATGTGGTGCTTAGGATAATGGGATTTAAAAAAAATAGTATTCATTTCATAGGATTCATGAAAGGGATTAGTGATAAGGAACATTCTAGTTGCATAATGTTGACCCCACCCCTAATAATTAAAATGGTGGAATATATACCATTATATGTGTGAATTTATTAGATGGTAACATTTCTTTTACGTTGTTTGATAAAGGATAATCACAATTCTTTATTTCTACCCATCTTGTTAATTTATTAGTGATACACATAAATATATATATGGACTAATATAAATTGAAACAACATTAGGGGTATTATTTTATAGTTTTTCGGTTTTAGGACTACATGATTTTGATCAGTACCTATTGTTTCATTTGGGGAATCTTTATGCTTGAGATGGTTGGATACAATGTGCTCATCAGAATTGATTAGATAGTTCAGTATCATACTGATATTGACTTTTATGTTCAGAATTTTTAATTTATATCTTCTTTGGGTGACCACTACATCTTTTTTGGAGTGTGGGATCAAAATTCAGGTATTTTTGAATCCATCCATTATTATCTTGGAGAATTAAAATAGAGGTTTGCAGACTTATTTTTGATGATTGAAAAAAACATTAGTATATGTATCCTCCAATATTTAACTAGTATTAGGATGTGTTTTTTGTAATTTTTTTACGATTTCCACTATAGTAATTGGTTGAGTTAATAATCAATCTCACTCTAGGTGTAAATTATATTTCATTATACTCTCTAGGGAAGATCCTATATATCCTTGAGAGGTGAAGGATGAGGTAAAGTACAAGTAGGAAAATGGGTTCTTGTTTATCTGTGTGTACAATTGGGGTTCTCCAATATTATTCATTAATAATGAAGATGGATCTTTGACATTTTATGAGAAATACAGGATGCTAAAACAGGTGATATTTAAGAACATATATATGATGAATCACATCAATGATTTTTTAGATCATCCCATAGGAGGTAAATTATTCTCTAATATTTACATGAGACCAAGATATTAATAGGTGAGGGTTAGACCTTTTAACATACAATATACATACTTTAGTAAAAATTAGGGCTTATATGAGTACCTATTGACATTGTTCATCCAAATGGATGGGATGGTGGTGTTTATTTCTAAAATTAATATGGACTTCTATCCCTATTTGAATAAATTTTTATTCATATTCGTTAAGGGTGTCCTCATATAATAACAATCCAAGGATTAAAACATATTAACTTTTGACCTTTTTTTGAGAAATAAGTTATTACTAGTGGTTCATATACAATATATACCTCATTAAATTATTGATTATATATCTAACAATGAAGGGGGTGAAGGTATTATCTTCAATGTCTATTGAGAGGTACTTTTAGTAGATGAAAATAATATTTACATTTATGGTGATCTTGATCTTACTAGGGATAGGTAAAAAGAATATCCTATACTGTGACACCTCAAGAGTTAGATTCACTATAGCTTTGATTTAGTAACATCTAGATATTGGTATGAAATATTTTCTAAATTATATTTTTTTAATAGCTTGTATTGTGTGCTACTCCATGTTAGTCTTGTGCTACATGGAACACCATCTTAGCTTGAATTACACACAACACTAATTTTCTATGAAACATAATTTTATTATCATAATTATTTAAAAAATGAAAATATGAAAAAGAATTTATAATGGCGGGTATGACCAGGATTATCTAAATTATGAAAGTATGGTTTACATATGTAAAACCCTTTATAAATATAAGGGAAATTTTTCTCTGAAAATTATTTAAATGGGAAAAAGAGTTTTTTATAACAATAAAATAAACAAATAAATTTTGTTTGATTATAATAATATTCTATATATATAATATTAAATATAACTATTAATATTTAACCTGTTTGTTTTAGATACATGCAATAAAAATCCTGTTTTATTTTTAAAAAGTTTATTTTTCTAAAAGTAGTTTTATCATATTTTGATGAGGCGCATGTTTTAAATCTAGATTTATAAAATATTATTATTTAAATTTAGAAAAATAATCTTTCTTATTTAAGTATTAATATAAATATTTACTTTGGTTGATATTTTATTTATTTTTCTCAAAATTTTCATGTTTTAATGAGTAATGAAAATTACATAATTTTAATTGAAAACAACTTTTTCGTCTAAATAATTTGTACTGTTAAATTATATTTTTGATTGGTTTGAATGTATAATTAGATTAAAATTAAATAATTTATTATAATTAAGGTAATTGGAATTAATTTCACATTGAAAATGGATATAAAAACATTCCAATCATTTACACATTTTTACTTTAAAAACTCGTTGTTTCGTCTCGTCTGCGTGGTTAAACTTTTAATTAATTTTTGAAAATTATTTGAATTGAATTTTGAAATTTTTTCCATATTTGGAATCGTATGGTAAAAATATCTTAAATAGGTACCTTTTATTTTTTACCAATATGAATAGTTACATTGGTAATTGTTTTACCACAATTAAGTGTAAATTGGGCAATTTAAGTTACAAATATAAAGTGATAAGGACAATAAAATTACCCTAAAACTTTAAAAAAATTTATTGAAATAATTTAATTTGAACATTAACACCTATGGTGAGAAATGGAATTATTTAATAGGTATATTTCAATAAAAATTACTTATATATTATTAAAATCAAATAAAGTGACATAATGCCACACTCTTAATTATTATGAGTATAATATTTTTTAATAAGGAAATAAATGGAAGCTATCAACAAAAATAAGTTGTATTTGGAATGGTAACATATTTATCTATATCATGGTATGTTTTTTATAATTTCTAGTGAATAAATAATAACCTTAAATACTCACATAACACTGATGTGATAGTTACTTTATTAATGTAAATATCAATTTAAATGACATTAAAGATATAAACTTAATTGTAATTCTACATAATCAATGTCAACTAAAAATTTAATAGAAGGCCTTGATATGTTATTTATATAATAATATATTGGGTTCAAATTTATATTTTTGGGTTGATATTTTTTATAGTCAACATAATGAATATTATCAAAAATTGACATTAATAATATTTTAAAATAAATAATTTTTAATTAAATTATATAAAGTTATTAGAAAATTTAATCTTGGCCAAGCGATTGGGTTACTTTTAAAAACATCATAAATGATACCTTTTTTTTTGTTTTTCATTTTACAATAAGAACATTTTCCAGCAATGAGTAAAAGCACATGTTGTCATAGTAAGAGTTTGGAGGATTAAATAAGGGTTAAAACAAAGAAATAACGGTATAACCATGACCTAAACCTGTTAAATTTTTTACTTTGTTAATAAAATTACACCATTATCAACTTAGGCACAAAATGTTGATATTTAATAGAAACATGTCCATGAAAATGAAATATATATTATCTAAATCAGTGATAGTTACAAACTGTCACATTCATTATATTTAAAATCTTGTATATGTGCACATAGGGATAGAATCAAGACATAAATGAACCTAAATATCCATTTTTATCTTAATAAATTTTTCTCACTATATATATATTTTTAAATTTTTATAAGGTTTATAATTACTTATATACATTCAAAATACCAAATAAAATATTTATTTAATTAACAAAAAAATTAAATAATTTATTTCGAAAATATTAGTGTTGATATAACATGACATAATTAATGTATTAAATGAATTTCCTAGATATATATGAAATATAAAATAGGTTTTAATGAATTATTTTGTAATTTAATATTTTTTTGATGTAATTAACTTTAAAGTAAATGAATAGTTTCAAAATTGACATTAATAATGATTTATCAAAATAATATATAATTTAGTTATATAAAACTCATAAAAATAATATATTTGACCATGTAAGTGGAATATATTTAATAAGATCATAAAATTTGTATATATTAGAATTTTTAAATTTATAATAACATTATTAACCCTTTATTATTAAAATAATGGTTACCATAGTTGAGGTTCAAAATAACTAACTAAATGGTAAATCCAAAGGATAAAGTTTAAAATGACAAAAAAAAGTGTCAAAATTATATTGTTTGATAGGATTAAAAATATATCATATCCTAAATTTTAATACATGTCCATTTGGTAGAATTTTGATAGAAAATGAATGTATTATAATTTAACATTTTGAAAATTTTCAAAAGTGCTAGTCACCTTAATTATAAAAGGAAACATCCACCCTCATGTCGGAACATCACTTTGAGCCATCAATATTGAACAACCCCTTTAAATTTCTCTTATCAACATACCTAGAAACTTTCTATAAGTTCTGGTCATATCCAAAAACCCACCCTAATATCCTAATTAAGAGATATAAAATAATATTACTGAAGAAGAGGAGGTTCAAATAAATATGAAGGAAATTATAAGTAACGTAAATGATTTTTTAATCTCTTTTATTTCTATTTGAAACATGACTTATACTAATTTTTTGAGTGGTGAATCTATTTCCCATTAATATATTTAATGATTATTATTCTAAATATTATGGTCTTTTCATATCAATATGATTTTCATTCTTTAATGGGTTATAATATTCTATTAATTATAAAGTGGTAAGGGTTAATTTCACAATGTCATTATTATTTTGGATTGTTTATACATATGTATCTTCTAGGGAATATTTATATTCCATTTCTATGTTTCTTAATTTTTTTTTCTAAACTATTTTTTTAATATTCTTATATAATTGTTTAATGTTATTTTTAACGATGTGAGAATTTTTTAAAAATAGTTTGAACGGAATATTCTTGTTATTTTCATAATGAGGAACTTTGGGAATTTTCTAGAAAAAGTACGAAAGGAATGTTTTATAACTTAAATAGAATAATAATATCTTCATGATTTCTTATAACTATAATTTCTCAAATCATCCATTATAATATTAAAATTTTATTTTCAGAGAAAATGTTTTCTTTTAAAATTGTGGTGAATTTTAGGAAAAGAAATCATTTTAAAGAAGAAAGGATAACTTCCTTGAGAATTATTTTCAAGTGATCTCTTAAAATTATTTTCCAATTATAATAACATTATTTTATGACACTTATTATTTTTTGGGGATATTATTCAAGTATATTATACCAATAATTTATATATTTGGTTTATGTTTATGATGGTATGGAATTTATAAAATGAATTTATTTTTCAGGGGTTATGTATGATTGAATAATTTTTAAGAAAACCATTTATTTTTATGGGTTTTGATATGATGAAAATATTATGTTCTTCTAGAAAACATATGTATTGTGTTATTTATGTGATTTGTTATACCAATATCTACCTTTAATACAATGGGTAATTATTTATATATCATGAGATATACTGGACCAGAATGAGGAGTGAGCTCAGTTTAGTAATACTGGGTTAGAATGGTGAGTGAACCTAGTTCAATAATGAAAATTCTCCACTATTATAGTCTTAGAAATGAACTCTGACTAATATATAAATTATTTCCCTTGATTATGTGTATAAAAAATTTCCATGCCTTATATTATTCTCTCATGGAATATGTTCTTTGATTATTTATAAACTTCTATGATTTTCCATGACATCGTATCATGATCTTTGGTATACAGAATATGATTTTCAAATGATTTTTTATGTACTTATTCTTTAGTATTATGTTACAATTGGTATTTACCTTGTTCAATCCTTAATGAGAATCTGAGATTAGTCTTTTTATATATTTTTTCTCTACAGGATTTAAAGAAAGTTTTTTGGTAGGAAAAATAAAGGTGAAGATATTTGTAGGAAACATTGAAAATATTTCACTAGATTAGATGTTGTGTTCCATGTTTCAAAAGGTAGTAAAATAATACTTTATTTGGCCACAAGTCATTTTAATGTATGAAATATTCATTTAAAAATAAGTAATATTCATATATAAAAATCCTATGTGATTATAGTTGGTTTCAATGAAAAGGTTTAGTCAACTGTTCGAAACTGGGATGAGAAAACCTTAGTAAGATCCAAAAGGATAAGTATATATATAAGATAAAATCATATAATTCTAGTAATAATCTGGAATATCTAATGATTAAAACTAAGATGTTATATATTGAAATTACATTCCCTTGATTATGTTTTTTTTCACAATGATTAGTGTTACTCACACTATAATTTTGGTTTTAGTTAATCGATTAAACCTGAAAGAATCTTGTTAAGGCTGAATGTGGTGAGAAATAAAATTGTTTTCCTCTCAAGAAACCAAATTTTATGGGAGATAAAATTATAAATATTATCGCTATACACACACAAGCTATAAAATATGTAGGAATTCAAAATGAGCAGAGTATAGAATAACATTCTATTGAGTCATTAACGAGGAAATGTTCACCTTATTTCAGTGGGTATTCTGATCCACTTATTGATAAAAAATTGATATGTACTGTTGCTAATATATTCTCCATTTTTTAGTGTTCAGAACATGAAAAAATTATTTTGGATGTTTATTATTCAGAAGGTGATGTGGGCCAATGGTGGACTCTAATCAATAATATAATTCCGCAATATGAAATTCAATCAATGGAATGAGATGTGTTCAAGGTCTTATTTTTAATAAGTAATTTCCTCATATTCATCATATGAATATGGGGAAGGAGTTATTTTAGAATAAAAAAAGGATGATGAATATATTGGTATGTATGAGGAAAATTTTACAAGACTTTTGGGGTAAAAGTTTAACATTATCATCCAACATAAAATTGAGTTTAATCGATTATTTAGTGTCTTAAAACCAAGCCTTCGATGGATGTTAGATATATGAGACTACAATAGCTATGAAGAGATTGTGAGTTGTGTTATGAAGGTGGAAATTGAAGTTGTAGTTACATAAAAATCTCATGGATGTGACAAGAAATAAAATATAGAGTTTAATTGAAAATAAAAAAATCATGGTGAAAAAATGATATTTTCTTTATGGTTAATATGTAGAAAAAATCATGATAGAGATTGTCTTAAGGGGACACATAAATATTTATTGTGCGAAAAGGTAGTTTATCTGGAAAATGAACTCTGAATTAATGGAAAAATGTTTGATAATTATAGGAATAGAGAGAATAATATACGGAATGAACCCCCCACTTCAAAGCTTTATGTTCTTGGTAAATTAGAATTATGATAATAAATTCCCTAATCTAAGGGTTAACGATGATGATCAATGTCAGGAAATTTTTAAATCTATATGAAAATTGAAATATCCTTCAGAAACTATTGGTGATATAGTGTATGATATTGAAGTGGTGTAATTATTGAGTTTTTATTCATATATAATGTTTTATAAGTACTTTTGTATTATAGAATAAAGAAACATATAAGGATTGGTCTACAATAGTTTTTTCCTTAAGTATTTAAAATCATATGTTTAATAGTACTAGAAAATTTGAAAAGTGATAGATGTTGTAGGGTGATATTTTTATAGAACACAAGATTAATGAAAGGATAAACCATAATATGGTCATTATGTTGGGATAATGAAATAAATAGATTTTTGATTCTAATAGAATAAATGCGATTGTATTAATGAACTTGGGATTAATATGATGAAAATTTTTGTATGATACCATGTATTGATATTATATAATTTTGGATTTATGGTATGATAAAAGAGTAATTTTTTTAAATATTTCATGTTTTCACTATGGTTTTATAGTAATTTTGGTTATTACCATATTTCAATAGAATAAATGATAATAGTATAAAAATGTTTGGTGTGTGACAATTAAGAGCAATGTCAAGTTGTTTTTGGGAATAATGATAAATTTATTTTTTATATTTAGTGACCTTATTTCAAATTTTTTGGATTTTAATACTTCATAATGATAATAAAGCTAAAAATTTATTCAATTTTTTACATTGTAATTTGAATGAGTTTTTAGAGATTAATGTATTATCTATACACATGAGGATTTATGAATATTAGAAAACATGTGTTATCCTTTTTAGAGACATTCAGAAAAGACATATGGAATTAACTATAATTATATTTATGGATATCATAATCTACTAAGCCTTCAAGAATGAAAAATACACCTTCATTTCACGGAATAAGAGATGTAGTGGAAATTGATCAATAAACAATACAAGAATGAGATTGTGTTTACAAAATGTAATGAAATCATGTAAGTATTTATTCTCATGAAATTTTTAAACCATAAGGATAGGATCTTGAAACCTAAAATTTTATCCTAATACCTTCTTTTCTAATGAGTCAAATGGTACCTTAGATCATCATAGATTTATGACATTGTGATTGTTAACATTCTCCTGAATATTTTCTCTATCACTCTATATCCGAACATACAAATTAGATTTTTATTAAATGTAAATGTTTTCCATTTAAACCTATATTAGTATTTGTGTAAACCTATTTATGAGTTATTTGGATAACCCTTAAGTTTCCAACATTATTTTAAAAATAAGTTTTAGTATTCATTTTCTGAAGAGGTTTTCTTGGAATGTAACTTTAATATATTAAAACATTGATAAACCCATATAATTTTGATGGAGAAATTAATTTTTAGGTGGGTAGAATATATCAAATATATAAATTTATAAAATATATTTTTAAATAATTCTATTTCATTAATATCTGGCATTTCACACTATATTATGTTATGCATGTGCTACCGGAATCACCAACATAGCTTGCGTTACACACAACACTATGTTTCTATGAGATATTATTTTATTATTGTAATTATTTAAGAAAAGAAAATTATAACCTATAATTTAGAATGGATAGTATTAATTGGATTAAATAAATCATCAAATTATGGTTTACGCATTTAAAACCCTTTTGAAATTAAAAAGGAATATTTTTCTGAAAAACTAATTAAATATAAATAATTGTGTTTTATATAAATAAAATCCAAAAATTACACTTTTTGGACTATAATGAAATATATATATAAAAATATTGAATATAATATTTATAATTCATCTTACGTACATTATATACATAAAATAGAAATCTTGTTTTATGATTATAAACTATATTGTTCTAAAAAAGGTTTTATCACCTTTTGATAGTGCACTAGTTTTAAATATAGTATTTGAAACCTTTAAATATTTTATTTCAAAATATAAACTTATTATTTGATTTTTTAATATAAAAATATTCTTTGGTTGACGTTTTGGTATTTTTATGACAAGTTTAATGTTTTAATGAATAGTGAGAAATACATAATTTTAATTGAAATCAACTCTTTCATCTAAATAATTAATGGTGATAAATTATATTTTTATTGGTTTTAAAGTATAATTATATCAATTATATTTAATTTAATTTAAATAAGGAAATTTGAATCAATTTCTCATTGAAATTATATATAAAAACATTCCAAACATTTTAACATTTTTACTTTAAACACTCATTGTTTTGTCCTGTATGTGGATTAATTTATAATTAATTTCTATAAATTTTTTGAATTGAATTTGAAAAAATGGATTCCATATTTTTAAATCCTATAGTGGATATTTTTAAATATTTCCCTTTTATTTTTGGACAATATTAATTGTAACATTGATCATTTTGTTACCTCGATAAAGGGTAAATCGAGTAATTTAGGTTAAAAAATAATGTGATAAAGACTATACAATGACCCTAGAAAAAATTTTATTTGATGACTTTTTGTCGACCCATTACTCCTATGGTTAGAAATTAAATTATTTAATGGACACTTATCCATTTAAATTACTCAGATATTGTTAAAATTAATGAATGTGAAAAAGTGTCACTCTTTTAATTATTTGTAGTACAATATTTTTAATATATAGATAAAGAAAATATATATTAGAAAATAAATAGTATTTGGATATAAAAAATATTTATATACATCATGGTAATTTATTTAATTTTTTTAGTAGATAAATAACTACCTGAAATTCCAACACAATGCTGATTTGGTAATTATTTGTTTAATTGAAATATAAAATCAGGAATATTAAAAATATTAAAATAAATACAATTTGACATAATTAATTTCACCCGTGAATTTTAATGAATTAAATGATATTTCAAGGATATAATACGTTGTTTCACCCCATTTTATCTTATTGTGCTGATATTTGTAAAAGTCAAAGTATGAATTGTATCAAAAGAGACATTAGCAATATTTTAAAATAAATAATATATTATTAAATGATAAAAAATTATTAAAAATCCTAAATTACTCCATTTTATTAGGATAATGTTAAAAATTTAATAAATGATCCATTTATGTGTTTTTTTGGAATTTTATAGTAACTAAATTAACATTAAATGTGTAAAAACCCATGTTGGCATGATAAGAGTTAAAAGGATTAAATAAGGGTTAAAAAAAATAAGGGTATAACCAAGACATAGAATTTTTCAAAAAACATTATTTTATTAGTTATATTATACTATTAATACTTTTGCCTCTAATATGAGTTATGTAATAGACACTTTTCCAGAAAATGAAATATAAATTATTTATATCAAAGATAATTACAAAATGTTACTCTTTTTGTATTTAATATCTTTTCTATGAACATATAGAGATAAAATGAGGATATGAATGAACCTATATATCTATTTGGATATTAATGAAATTATTTTCATTATAAAAAATTATTTTTAATTCTTTTATGTTATATATATTCCTTAAATTCCTGTGAAATACAAAATACAGTATATATGTAATTAATAGCAATATAAAATAAATGATTTTAAAAATATTAATTTTGATATAATTGGAATGATTTGATTTTATAAATTAATTTCATAGATCCATATGACATGTTAAAGAGGTTTACTTCATTATATTTGAATTTATCGTTTGTTTTGATGTATTTGAAGTCAAATTAAATGAATAGTTTCAATATTGACATTAATGATGATTTATCAAAATAATATATTATTTAATTATAAAAAAACCATAAAAACATTAGTTATTACATGTTAATGTAATATTTTTAAAATTATCATAAAACATACATTTGTTTGACATTTTTTATTTATAGTAATTTTGTTAACCCATTATGACTAAGATATTGGTTACCACGAGTGAGTTAAAAAATAACCAACGAAAGGAAAAAAACAAATGTAGAAGTTTTAAAGAGGCACAAAAACTTGTATGAATTATATTTATTGATAGTATTAAAACCCTATAATATATTAGCTTAAAATACTTGGCTATTTGGTGTAATTTGGAATGAAAATGAGTGTATTATAATTTTTTCTTTTGAAAAATTATAAAAGTTCCAGTCACCTCAACTGTAATAGAAAAAACCCTTATTCGCTTATTCACATCGCTTTGATCCATCAAGATCATGCATTCTCTTAAAATTTATCTTCTCAACTTACCTACAAACATTATAGAGGATATGGTCAAATCAAAATTCTAACCTTAATGTCTCTAAGAAGATATCTAAAAGAACCTCACCGAAGAAGTGGAGGTTGAGATACATAAAATGGAAATTAGACCTGAGGTAAGGGATTTTTGTCTCACTTTTATTTCTGTGGGACACATGTCTTAGACACTACATATTTTTTTTATGTGATGTATATAATTCCCATGAATGCACATAATGAGAATTATTTTTAATATTTTTTTATATTAGTATAATTTTAATTATTTAATGGGCATACAATTATTCTTATTATAATTAGGTGAGGGCTAATTTCACAATTTCATTATTATTAGAGATTATTTATACATAAGTATATGATGAGGAATATTTATCATCCATTTCGGTGGTTCATAAAAATGTTTTCCAAAATATTTTTTTAATATTTTTTTACAATTTTATAAAGTTATCTTTACCCTTGTGATTATTTTTACTAAACAGTTTGAAATAAATGTTTTCATACTTTTTCAAATGAGGTACTTTATGAATTTTCAAGAAAAATTATGAAAGGGTTGTTTCTTAACATATTGGTATTGATCATACATTCATGCAATTCATGAAGCATTAGTTTCTGAAATCATCACTTACAATATTATGAGGTTATGTTGGATGAAAGTATTTTTTTTTAAAATGGTGTGACATTTTAGGAAATGAAAAAGTTTCCAAAGAAGAAATTATATTTTTTAAGAATTATTTATAAGGGATGTATAAAAATTAATTTACATTTATGGTACCATTATATGAAGTTGCGTATACATTATTTGTGATATTTTTCATGGATACTATACATATTATTCCAATGGTTGGTTTATGTTTATGATGGAATGATATTTACAAAACCCATTTCATTTAAATGAGTTATATTATTATGGAATGATGATTATGAAACCCATGTTTTTTCGGGTTCTCATACGATGAATGAATTATTTTCCTATTTCACATATATATATAGTATTTATTATGTGACTGGTGGGACCTATATCTCCCTCCAATGTATTCAGAAAAAGATTTAAATCTCATCAGATAGATAATAAAATATTGAGGAGTGAACTCTATCCAGTAATACGGGTTTGGAATGGGGAGTAAACCTAGTTCAGTTAAGGAATTTTACCACTATGAAGGTCTGGTAAATGAGCCTTGACTAATATAGAAATTATATTTCATGGTTATGTGTATGCTTAAATTCAAGGTCTTATAATATTCTACCATGGAATATATTATTTGATTCTTTATGAAGATCTACGATTTATTCCAGGGCATGATTCCATGATATTTGATATACAGGATATGATTTTCTAATGTTTTGTTTATATACTTATTCTTTATGATGATGTTGTAATTGATATTTCCATTGTTTAACCTTAGTAGGCATCTAATATCACCCTTTTTATATGTTTCTTTTCCCCTACTTATAAAAATGATTTTAGGTAGGAATACTAAAGGGGAATATCTTTGTGGGTAAAATTATATATGATTCACCATATTAGAAGTTGTTTTCAATGATTCCAAAGGTACTAAAGTAATATAGTGATTGGGAATGGGTTTGTGTAATGTATGAAATTTTCATATAAATATTTTTAATATCCATATATTAAAATTTTGGGTCATTATAGAATCAGGAATATCTATCAGTTTATATGGATCTAGACAGTTGAGGAAACCTAAAGAAAACTATATAGCACATTACCTAGATTTAGTAGAGACATAGCATGCCTTAGGATATTTGTGGATTTAAAATTTATGTGGGACGGTTGATGTATAAACTGACCATAAGAGACTAAGTTATATTTTCTCATAATTGGAGCTATAATATTATAAGTGAAGGTATGTTGAGTATCTTCAATAATTTGTTTTGAACTTCTGTATACCCCCAAAAATGATATTTTCATTACTGATGAACCAAACAAGAATACTCAGGGACAGATGATAAATTTGTCTAGTTATGAGTGATAGATTAAGAAACACTTCATGGAGTTTTATATTAATATCCTAGATTTCTAGGGTAATTTTACCCTTATAGAATTATCTATCACCTAATAACTCATAAGTAATGTGAATATGAGTCAGTTATGAAATTAAAAATGACTAATAATCAGTGACAATATATATCGTTGGTATATTCCATCAGATTATTATATTAATTATTATGGGTTCATTTATGATAGTGTTCATTCTATGGTCCCAGAAATATTATATGATGTGTTTATGTGGGACTTCAAGTACATGATGTGGTAACCCATACATGAAATCCTATGTTTTTGCTGAAAAAATACTCACGACATAAGTTTTTATACCAAGTTTGATGAACCAAGTTAAAAATTTCTTTGTAGTACATTATTACCATTTGTTATATATTAAATATCATAAAAGAATATAAAATTACAAAACACCATGTTTTATTTACTTTTATGACCATGTAGAGAAGAAAATTATTTTACCACACTTATAGATATATATTCATAATTTAGCTGTACTGAATTACCTTCAAAACTTATCATAAGTTATACTAATCTTCATATCTTGGGTAATTTCAACATATAAACTATTCAAGTTTAAAAAATTAGTAAAAAAACTATCAAAATTATAGTAATCATTTTATCATATGATTATGAGAAAACATGAGAAGGGTAGAAACATCTTATTCAATAGAATATGGTGTAATAAAATTTATCCATAAGTTATGATATAGGGGAAATTAATTTCATAGAAAATAGATAAAATGTGACAATAAACAAGAGTTGTGGATTATAATCATATGAATATGGAAAATAAAGGTTGTAGAGTCCTAGAATCCAATAACTAGGATCCAATGTCTAATTTATTACATTTCAATATGACAAAAGGAATCACATCCTATGGAACCAAATAGTTTATTATTATTGATAAATTATAAACGTATTGGAGTTATTCAATACATCTAAAAATGAAAATCACAACATCATTTATTTTCATGAATAACATTATTCCCTCTAGAATATCCTTACATATCAATCATTGTACACTTCATGGATTACAAGGAAAATCGAAAAAAATATGGGTGATATCAAATGATTAGTAAGTGTTAAGTAAAATATATGTAATCATGAAATAATAAGAATAATCTACATGAAAAAGAATATAACTAAAATAAATTCCATTTAATCAATAACATTTCCACTAAATAGAAAAAACAAATATTGATCAGGTAATTACAAATATATAATCACATGATCATGATAACTTATCCATGTAAATAAATAAATTAAGATCTATCCTTAAAATAGTTTCATATAAGATCTATCGTGAGGATAATTTATATTTATTTATAAAAATCCATCTGATTTAGCCAATTGATTTTTATCAAGAGACCTATTAATGTACCATGGTGATATCATTAACCAGGCCCCACCTGTCACATACTATGTTCATTTAATTCTTCATATTAAGTGGAGAATCATAAAAAACATTAAAACTTCCTAATTATAAACTAGCATATGAAATTTGGATAATTTCACCAATCAATAAATTAACCATAATCCAACCAGATTAATTTGGTGAATGGTATCAAAAGAGAACATCTAAAGTCAAAATGATCATAAACCATCCCTAAAAAAATAAGGATGATATTAATCACACATGTCCCCATTGGATCGTAAGGAAAATAAATTCTTGATGTCATTAATAAATATAAATACGATAACCATTTCATTAAAATACTTATTGATGAAAATGAAATTTTCAATTTGAAAATCAATTTTTTAAAACATAAAATATTATGAAAAAAATTATTTAAAAAATTAATTTTAGATAAATTTTCATAAAAAGATCCACCTATACGTGAAAAAAATAAAAAAAATTAGGTCATGATGGGGGGTAATTTATTACATGTATTACAAGTTAAAAAGAATATTCCAATTTAACTATAAAAATGTTAGGAATGTTCTTTGTTGAAAAACAAGAAAAAGATTTCATTCTCATTTTCAATAAAATAAAAAATGGGGTTTTGTTGGATAAAGACATAACATTACTTTTAATTTTTTTGTAAAGAATAAATATGGGTAAAAATTCGTTTAATAAATCATTTGTAAAAGGAAAAAATAATTTTTTAAAACATATTTATAAAGAATGGTTTTGGAAGAAAATAGTTTTCCAACTGATGAGAGAAATAAAGATGTATTTTCTCAAAACATTTTCTCAATTAAGTTAAATAAAAAAGAATGAAAAAATGGAACAATTACATGGAAATACCATGAATAACCAAATAAGATGAATATAACATGGGTTTATTAGGAAATAGTCCAATAATTCCTTCAACTAAAATTCAATAAAAAACAATCTCAATTATAAAGATATTGTTAAGTATACCCTAATAGTGATAATAACATTGAAGTGATAATTAATCACGGAATTGATTATGAGTTTCAACTAATAATCAATATAAAAAGTTGAAATACAATATAAAGAAATCAAAATTAATTATACACATAATTATAGAATTAAATAATGATTGAAGATAATGTTTTAACATAACGAGTGAATATTTATTTTCAATTAACATATATAATACTTCCATTTTATTTTTTTAAATTTTACCACTTTTTTGAATGTTAATTTTATATTATGTGCGATTAAACCTTCTTCTAGAAAAATACAGTTTTTCAGAAAATATTTCCTTTTATTTAAAATTATTATTATTTTATTTATAATCAAAAAATAAAAAATTAACATGTGTAAAATAGATATTTTCATAATTTAGATAATGCTATTTATAACCTCTATTCTAACAGCTAGTTGATAACTATCATATTAAACAATAATCTTTTAATAATAATTCATTTTTCCATTAAACTTGGTGTTGTGTGTGATGAAATCCAAGCTTGGTGTTGTGTGTAATAAAATATAAACTAAGTGTTGTGTATAATTAAATATATTGAATATTCTACAGTTACATAAAAATAAATTTATTTTAATGTATCTAGGTGTTATATTATCTTACATGCTTAGTTTTTTGTGTCATAAAATCTATCAAGTACACTTTTTTCAATTAAATTCTCTAGGGTTTTACATTATATCAACCATAAAAAATTATATCATCATAATTTGAATATGATCTCTGAATTCAAGTGACTTATATTTGAAAATTATTTTTTTAAAATATCACATCGTTAAATAGTTTAATAAAACCTCCTCTTAATAAGAGAGAAAATGAAGTTTTATGGTCTTATGGAATAATATACAACTAGGTTTATACAGAGGATACCATTTGTGGAAAGTGGAGATATATACAAGGAAGCTGATAATGCCCACCCAGGATGGGTGTATAACTTAGAGGGGGACATGTGAATCAGTGATACTTTTTCTTTTAAGTTTAATTTATTTTGAAACAAACTTCACCTCCTATTAATTATCTATAACATTGATGAAAAAACATAATCGCACATCCATTGGACACACAAGTATTTATAAGGATCACTACTCAACAATAGTAGCTACATCCTTGGAATGTTTTGGAAATAATCCAATACCACACAATCCACTAGAAAACGATCGTTTTGTGTAGATTCAACAAGTAGGATATTAATTTACACTTTTGTATTACTGTAATCTATACAATAATTCATATAATTATTATAGAATAAATGTTGTAATACATAATTGTGTAAAAAGTTAAGATACTTTCTCCAATAACTTCCAAACATGTTACTCTTCTACCTTATCGACATTCATTTATATAACCTTAAAATCAATTCTTCACATTAATACCAAGTAGGTATGAATGTCTTTAGACTTTATAATGATACTCAGTCTTATATCCCATTATCATTCTTTAGTTCCATTAGATAATTTGGTAATATAACTATTCCATAATACTATTAAAGCAATTCTGAACTGCTTCTCTCTCAGTCCAGAAATAGGAGTATGATTTCCCATTCTGATGACCCAGTTTGATCTGATAACCACTAAATACAAGAAATACTACCTTTTTTATGATTACAACACCAAATAATGATACTTTATAATGTTTTAAGTCACAATTTATAATCAAGGAATTTATTTATACTTTCTTAAGGTTTTAAATTATAAAAACACAGTCCTGTTGTACGTATAAATTAAATCAATTTTACAGAATACTTAATATGTTACATAAATTGACTTTAAAATATTGTATTAGTTTAGTGCCATTGGAATCCTAGAAATGTAAACACTGGTATATGATTGAGAGAAATTATCTCCCATTATGGTCTCTAAGACTTTCTCACATGTTAGACATATCATAAATGAAATATAGCTTCATAATCTGGGAATGAAACAATAAAAGTGGAGAGCTGAGATGCTCAATAAGGGTAACCAAGGTATATATGTAAGCATTAGAATGTGTATAAGGATATGAGAATGTGATCATAACATTATAAGATCATACCCAATATATCAAAGATCATAAAAAAATAATGATATAAGGATTTTCAATTCATAATACATGAATCATAAGGGAAACAAGATCATAATATATGAAAGCATAATATAGGAATACGACATGAAATTTAGGCTTACAAATAAACATTAAATATCATTCCCTTTAAGTCAATACATATTTTGAGAAATTATCATGTCACTTCATGTAGAATACACCTATAGGGTAGGGCACACAACCATCCCCAGTCTAATTCCTTTCCTTTTATGTGATTGGGTTTCCCCCTCTTCCCGTAGTTGATCAGGTTTTCCCTTCATCCCATAGTTTATCGCGTTTCCCTATCTTTATATAGTGGATCGTGTTTCCTCGTCTTCCCATAGTGGACCGGGTTTCCCCATCTTCCCATAGTGGATAATACCCTAGATCTGAGTTACTCTTATTGGTTTGGGCCACTTTCCAATAACTTCCATCTTTGAAATATCAAGAAATACTACCTTTTTTATGATTACAACACCAAATAATGATACTTTATAATGTTTGAAGTCACAATTTATAATCAAGGAATTTATTTATACTTTCTTAAGGTTTTAAATTATAAAAACAAAGTCCTGTTGTACGTATAAATTAAATCACTTTTACAGAATACTTAATATGTTACATAAATTGACTTTAAAATATTGTATTAGTTTAGTGCCATTGGAATCATAGAAATGTAAACACTGGTATATGATTGAGAAAAATTATCTCCCGTTATGGTCTCTATGACTTTCTCACATGTTAGACATATCATCAATGAAATATAGCTTCATAATCTGGGAATTAAACAATAAAAGTGGAGAGCTGAGATGCTCAATAAGGGTAACCAAGGTATATATGTAAGCATTAGAATGTGTATAAGGATATGAGAATGTGATCATAACATTATAAGATCATACCCTATATACCAAAGATCATAAAAATAAATAATGATATAAGGATTTTCAATTCATAATACATGAATCATAAGGGAAACAAGATCATAATATATGAAAGCATAATATAGGAATACGACATGAAATTTAGGCTTACAAATAAACATTAAATATCATTCCCTGTAAGTCAATAAATATTTTGATAAATTATCATGTCACTTCATGTAGAATACACCTATAGGGTAGGGCACACAACCATCCCCAGTCTAATTCCTTTCCTTTTATGTGATTGGGTTTCCCCATCTTCCCATTGTTGATCAGGTTTTCCCTTCATCCCATAGTTTATCGTGTTTCCCTATCTTCATATAGTGGATCGTGTTTCCTCGTCTTCCCATAGTGGACCTAGTTTCCCCATCTTCCCATAGTGGATGATGCACATCCAATTGAATCCCATTATTTTCTCATGAGAGATAAATCCTTACCCAATGTATTAGAGATAGATATAGGTCCCACCCATCACAAAATAAAATCATACATTCATGACTCACTAGATTATAAAACTTGTAGCATATCATGACTCATAAAATAGACGGGTTTCAAAAACATCATATCATAACGCATGAAATGAAATTGTTATCATAACAATCACATCATATCATTAACCAAGTAAAATTTATAAGTCTCTAAATAATATCATCAAAGCATAACCCCTAAAAAGAAGCGGGCTTCAAAATCATATAACTTGTGGAAGGGAAACAAGTTTCATAAACATCATTCCATGAAAACATAAACCATTTACGAAAGAATATAAATGTTTTTCTTGGATCATTTCCCCAGTAAATAATAAAATATTACAATTTATATCATATTTTATAGAGAATGATTTTAAAAGATCATATTGATCATTTATTATGTTAAATATCACTTCTTTGAAAATCTTATTCATAAAAACATTTAAAAAATAAATTTCTCATAAAGAAAGCTTAATATTTTATTTTAAAAAAATTATGGGGAAAACACCCTTTAATACTTGGAAATATTTTTTTAAAACGTAAAGCCTTTTGAAATCCATTTTATTTGAAAATAAACTTGAAACATATAAAGGATGATATAATTTTTTTTGAATTAATGTTTCCTTAAAAAATAAGTTTGATAACATTTTTAAAACCCTTTCCCATGAAAACTTATAAAGGAATCTGGAAATCATTTTGAAACTTTTTTTATTTGAAAATAATCTCAAAACCTCAACTAAAGGCTCCAAATCAATTTGAAAACCTATTCTAGAAAATGTATTTGAAATTTTTAAACAAAACTGTAAATCATTAAAATAGTTTTATTTTAAAATTACCTTTTTTAAATATATATAGGAAGCTTCGAAAAGCATTTAAAAAACATTTTAAAAATAAAATATTTTTTAAAACGTTTTTTTAAAACATATTTAATTCAATAAAATTATAGAATGTTGAATTTTTTTCTTTAATATAAGCATATAAATTAATTTCTATTGAAATTATGGTCATGATGGCAGTTAATTCCACACATGCTAAGCATTCCTTTTACACATTTGATGTTTAGAAAAGTGACTTGATAGTAAAATGACAAGAATATTATATTTAAAAATTTTCTTAAAAAGGTAAAATATGGGTAAAAAATTCCTTTAACAGTCATATTATAACAGTAAAACATTTTTTAATTTTTTTAGAAAATTGGGTCTTTGAGGAACATATATTTATGACCGAAATTAGAAATATATTCATAATTTCTTAAAAATATTTTCTTAATTAACTTAAGTAAAAAATACTTTGAAAATTTTACAAATACATGAATTAGTCATGAATATATAAATGAGAATAAAATTCATGAGTTTTATTGAGATATGGATCATAATATTTCATAAATTTAAGTGTAATCGCAAAAAATATTTTTAAAATATGAGATTATTGCAAAAAACTATTACCACTTTAGTAACATTGAATCCTAGTCCCCACAAAAATATGAAAATAAATAAATATGAAAATATTATTAAATGATATTAATTATATAACATGTTAAAATATATTCTAAACAACCCATAGAAAAATATATGTTCACAACATGGCATGTATCACCAAGAATGAGAATTGAGACAAAATTAATTTAATAATTTGGGAACTTTTAACCAAAAACTATATAAAATAACGATCTTAAAATGAAAATTTAAATACCATTAAATTTAAGAATAATAATAATAGAATATATCCATGGGAATTAATCACACCACATATAAGAAATAGGTGGTGAACATCGCTTGTGTCTTACATAAAATAAAAATGACATGACAAAAATTGTACCTCAAGTCTTGAATATCTTTATATTAATTTTAAAATACTATATAATAAATATAATATTATTATAAATATACCACATAACAAATTATTATATAAAATACCATATATTTTTTGTTATTATATTACACATTTCTGAACAACTCGATGTTAATGGTACGTTTTGTGTAATAATTGCTTTGTTTATCTCTTATATTTGGATTTGTTATAATTTTCATCCTAAAAGTTATATCATGATATCCCAAATTTAAACCATTATATAAATATCATATATATTTAGTATATGATAATTTTTATTAATCTATTTTAGATAAAAACATTAAATGAAGGACACCATTCAAGGAGACAGTAGTCCATACGTACACCTGAATGATGTTTCCATTTTTCTATCATATTGAATGAATGAAAGTAACTGAAATTAATGTATTCATACATAATATCATTCTAGTATCATTATTAATTCATATATACACCATATACGTTTACTAAATCCATCATTAATATATCCCACGTTAACTATGAATGAATCACATCGCCTTGAGGAGCTGGTAGTCCACACTTTCCCAAATGAAGTTATCATATTTTATAAAATTAGAAAGCAAGAAGGTATGTTTTATATAATAATTTGAGAAGCATAAAAAAACATAAATATCAGAAATATCATATAAAAATATATATTTCTATCACAATTCCCACCCATGAGAGGGGGTAATGGAGAAACAAAGAACGTCGTTTCGTGAGGCAGTAGTTTTCTATGAACAAGAACGGTAAGTTCTTTACCTATTAGATGGAAGTTCATGTAAGTATAGGTAGATACCTTATAATAAAAAAATGTAGGTATATTGATGATATTTTTGTTATTATATGATCATGGAATAAGGATAATTGAATAAGTGGATAAAATAATAAAACTACGGTGACCATTTAATAAGGTTACCTCTTTTTTCAGGTTTCTCTTTTCAATTTTCACCAAAGGACTTACTTGGATCCATTTATTCCCAAAGAGATTATTCTAGTATGAGTTGATATATTTTTGGATCATATTTTATATGATTTTTGTTGATAAAAATAGATATATTGGTGTGAATAAGTGAGAGGGGTGACTACCTTTATATAGTGGTTGAGTGTAATTCTTGTAATTTTTTTGAAAGGGAATTCCACACACATATTTCTCATATCAAGTGGATCTAATAGCGTAAAACATTCAATACAATGGATTTTATGGTCAGAATATGACCAAAAATAAGTTTGGACTAGTTTATGGGTCATTTTGGCCCTTATGTTTAGGGTTTCATCCCTTAAAATGCACTATTTTATCTCTATTGTAGTAATTAATTTTAAACACATTCACTAATTTTTTTTAAAGAAAACTCTGTTGGCCTAATTTGAAATTATATAATGCTCTAATTAAAAATATGAAATACATTTTTCCAAATCTAAATCACACAAGTGGAAGAAATTTATTTAAATTTAACCCTGCCGATGGGAAGAAAATGCGAGTTTTAATGTAAAAACGTTTAAAAATTTGTTAATTTTTTATATAAAATTACAATGTGAAATTGATTAAAATAACCTAAATTGGATTAATTATTTTATAATTTAACTAACTTTACATGAAAATCAAACGAAAAAATAATTTAAACTTATAAATAAATTATAATAGAATAAAATTTTTGAATTTAAATTCAGTATTATTAACTATTCACTAAAAAATTAAACTGCATAGAAAAATACCAAAAAATCACCGTAATGTGATTTTTTATGTTATAATTTAAAAAAATAAGTTTATTTTGTAAAATAAAAAATATAAAAGTGTCCAAAATAATATTTAAAATGAGATCTAAATTAAAATTCGGTAAAATTACTTTATAGAAAAAAACACCTTTTTTATTAATAAAGTTTAATTTATTCTTATCAAGGGATTATAATGTTTATTGGATGATTATAAATATATTTTATTGAAGATATAATATATTAAAATAATTCAATCATATTGGTTTGTTTAATTTATTGAGGTAAAATGGTTTTTTCAAATTAAAAATTTGATTTCTTATAAAAGGAGTTTCTTTATTTTCAAATTTTTCTTACATTAATTTATTGCTAAAAGTGTTAATTTCATTCAATTAATTAAATAATATTTTATTGATAACATTAATTATAATGTCTATGTGAAAAATATAATAATATTTTGACAATAATATTAATAGTATTCTATAGTTTGGTAAATTAGGACCTGCGTGTAATGCAACTATCAAAGGAAATGATCATTGGACGTAAAAAATCCAAACATTATGTTGTGTGTTCTACATGATAATCAAAGTGTTTCATGTAGTACTATATTAACATGGTTTTGTGTGAAATAAAATCTAAACATAATTATTTTATATATAACAATCTATATTTAGAGTTGTGTGAAATGAAAATGATCAAAATGATAATTTAATTAAAAAAATTCACAAAATCTCGAGGTGTTACATTCTAACCACCTTAAAATGAATTTATCCGTCTAAATGCGTACATGTTATTAAAAGTTTGATACTTGAAATTTTCTTTTATTGAAACCCACATCATAGACATTAATACTATGTATTACTTTAAAAATGCAATGTTGGAACTGTACCAATAATCTCAAATAACTCATAACTAGTTTCCCACATAGTAGAACATAGGTTGTACGTGAAAACATGTGCATGGAAGATAAATTTAACTATCAACTTCTGATGGATAGTGATAGAGAACACAGTTAGGAGAATGTTTACAATCACAAAGTTACAAATATGTGATGATCTAAGGGTCCAATTGAATTGTCTAAAATGAAGGTACTAGGATAACATTCATTGTTTGAATTCATATTTCCTAATGTTGAAAAACTTTTAAAATAATATATACTTACATGATTTTATTCATTTTATATTCCCTATATCACCCTTTTGTTTTTCCTTACTCAATTTCCACTTCATCTTATACTCTATGAATTTATGGTGAATTTATCATTTCTAAAGTTCTAACAAATCATGAGATCTATGAAATGTAATCCCATATTTCATTAGTTACCATAAAAAAATTGTTAGAACATGTTATCCAATATGTATATATACTCATATAGTGAGATTATAATTTTATCTCACAATCATCAGATGAGGTTGAATATAATCTTTCCATAAATGGATAACCTTATAACCCCTCCTAAATATGAAAATAAAAAACATAATAATGAAGGTCATGAAATCTGGTTAACATTGATCCCCCGTATATCACAATTTATCCATTGGTTTTCAAATTCACAACATGTCAATACCCTCATCATATATTTTCTTTAAACAGGTTAATAAACTGAATGAGCATAAATCGTTTGGGAAAACATACATGAAACCGTATCATAATGATTCCTGGTATGTTCTATAAATCTAGTAAGTTGTGAACTTCATCCATGATAATATAGACCAATTTTTCAAAAATTAATTTATCAATTATAAGTTCATAAATACTATCCAATTTTCATTATCCAATTCAATCATCTCATTATGCAATCTAAACAAAATTGTCTCAACATATTGAACACATTAAGTGTATATTCCCTTATTTTAAATTATCACATTTTCATTAAATAACTTTTCTACATCTTCATCAACATTCCACATGTCCTTTTTGATGCTTAATTAAAAAATTATACTTAAAATACATATATATTTCCTGATCCATATAATATTATATTTCAAATCTAAATTATATACACTTCAATCATGTGACTTTATTATAAAACCATTTCTCAGGCTTCATCATCATATCCCTTAATACCCATTTCTTATTATATGAAATATAAATCATGTCTTAATGTTACTCAACCTAAATCAAATCAATATTATTACTTTTAATGTAAATAATACTGGATGAGAATCTCATACCCTTCGCATGTCATTCAGAATCTCCTTTTCTTTAGCAGTATAACCAATACTCATGGAACATCATTACTCTATTTATAACATTTCAATACAAGAAACTGATTTTCATCATCCCCATTCTTTAAAAATTTGAAACACTCGATGTTAACTTAATTATTTATAGTTATAATTTTTTAATTAAACCATAAAGGATATGGTGAGAAACACTTATTGTAGTATAAAAGAAGATAATCAAGAAAAATTAATTTTAGAATGTCTAAATAATTAAACTTACTAATTTAATCCTGGAAACATAGATTTATCCTAGGTTATTCATAATCATATTCCATTTAAATCCATCATGATAATCCCTAAAGAGTTTTTGAATTACCAAAACATATCCCTTGAGAGTTTCATACATGATGCCCAATAATGCCCATTATCATTTACCCTATTATGCTCAAGTCAGGCCCAATGAACCATGTATGAGTTGTTACTCCAAAGAACATCTATGAAAAAACAAATCCAATTTTAGTATCTAGACAATGATGTAATTATAGGAAAAAACTCACTCTATCCTTTACCAAAAACTCCCAATCATTTTCCTATACTTTTCCTCATCCTTAGACTTATCCTTAGATACACCCCTAGAAATATCCTTAGAAATATCCCTAGGGATATCAATAATATTCTTCCATCCTAGTTTCCAATGGTTGAATAAAACTTTACTCTGATACCAATAATAACAACCCATTCTTTAAGTACATAGATATAAAATCATTTTTACATAATAGTTAATACATCACATAAATATATTCCCAAAGACCATATTAGTTTCATGCCTTTGGAAACATATAAATCTAAACACTAGTACAAGATTGAGATAAATAATCATCCAATAAGTTATCCTATACTATAACCCCTCATATACATATCATACATGAAATATATCTACCTAAATTGTGGATGTAATCAATAATTAGGGTGAGCTTAGATGCTCAGAAAGGATAAACAAGGGAGATATATAAGAATAAACCTGAGAATAAGGGTCTGATAAAGTTATAATTACATTATAAGATCATACCCAACATATCTAAGACCACCAAAATGAATAATTACATAAATATTATCAGTAAATAAGGCATTTATAATAAGGGAAACATGATCACAATCTATAAAATCATGGTATAGTAATAAGACACGGAATTGAGGCATACACGTAAACATGTAACATCAATCCTTATAAGTCAAGACGTATTTCTAGAACTTATCAGAGAACTTCTTGGGGACTACACCTATTATTCATGACACACCACAATCTCAAGTCATAGTCCTTTCATTGTAAGGGATCAGGTTTCCCTATCTTCCCATAGTTAATTGGGTCCCCCCATCATCCTATATTTGTTCGGGTTCCCCTATCTTCCCATAGTGGATCGGGTTTCCCCATATTCCCATTATTGATTATGCAAAACATCTAGAATCCCATAATTATTTCACTAGATATAACTCTCTTCCCAATTCATTTTATGAAGATATAGGTCTCACCCATCACATAATGAAATCGTACATACATGTGACATAAGATACAAAAAAATAAATCATATAAGGACCCTAAAAATAGAATTGATTCATATATATCATATCATAAACCATAAAATGAGGTGGGTATCATAAAAATTTAATAAAATGATTAACTATAAAAATTATATTGGTCTTATAATCATTTCTTGAAATCGTAACTAGTTAAAAAAAGTAACTTTAAAAATAATATAACCCATAGAAGAGAAATGAGTGTCATAAACATCATTCCAACAAAACATAAGCCTTTCAAGAAAAAATATGAATGATATTCTTGGATCATATCCCCAGTTAATAATAATCTATAACAAAGTATTTCATCATATTTGGAGAAGTATTTTGAAAGATCACATGGACCATTTCATATGTTAAAAAACATTTTGTTGAAAATTATTTCTATAAAACCATTTTAATATTCCTTTTCTTATAAATAAATATTATAAATTTTTATTCAAATAATTTTGTGAGTAAAATATCATTTCGTATTTGATAAATGAGAAAACATAAATACATTTGAAACCCATTTTATTTGAATAAAACATGAAAACATATAAATATATCTAGAAAACTTTTTTATTTTTTTTTCCTTGAAAACTTATAATATAATATTTAAAACATGTTGGAAACCCTTTTCCTTGAAAATATATAAAGAAAACTTGGAAAAATATTGAGTACACATTTCTTTTAAAATATATTAGAAACATAAATAGGAGGAACAAATTCTTTTTGAAAACTCTTTTCTGGATAAGGGATTTGAAAACACATAAAGAAAGATTGAAATCATTGAAATATAATAAGTATATTTTAGGTATACATTTTATGTGTTGATTTTGTATTTAAAGTAATTAAATTTCCATTTTTGGGAATAATTTACTTGTTTTATGTTTTATGTTATGAAATTATGAATATTGGAAAAAGGAACAGATAGTGGAAAAATTATGAGCTTAAAGACAATTCGTGCTGTGAGTGAAAAGAAGTGGTGGAACACCAGATTTTTGGCGAAAGAAGAGGAACTAGAAAAAACAGTAATACTATTACATATTATGACATTTTAAAAAGAAATTTTCCATGTCGGACAGGTCAAGAAGATGTTAAAAGTCATGAAAGGAAGTTACATATCATGAATCCCAATTTCACATCATGAATGGAGTCAAAGATTCACATATACATGCAAAATCCACACAGGTGGATAAAGACACAAATCATGGATTTCATTACATGTAACCAAGTTACAGGTCATGACATTATTGACATGCATAAAAAATGTGATGTTGTGAGGATTTTTTATGGTATCACCTATAAAAAGATCCTCTCATCCACCCTTCTTTAGCATTCTAGAGTAGTCTGGATGAGAGGGAAGCATTGGTGGACCTCAACTAAAACTTTATGATTTTTTTTCATTCTCTTATTTTTTAATTTTTTCCCCATGTAACACATTGATATTTTATTAAAGTGATTCCATTTACTTATTCCATTTCTCGTTCTCTTCCAACACTAATCACATTCTATATCATCCATATTTCCATAATGATCTCTATTCAATTTGTAATTAAATGTTACTAACCTGAGGATTGGCCCTAGGCTAGGATTTATAGTGTTCTTTGTTATTATGATTCAATTCAAAAAATGGTTTTATTCTATGTGTGGTGGATAAAAGAGTATTGCACAGGTATGCCATTTTTCTACCACAAATTTTTTTTATTAAATATCTTATCAATGATAAATTCTTTTCCCTCACATATATCAAGACACACTTTTATATGGTGTAGAGGGGGTTTCCTATAGAGATGAAATGACATACGGTGGAGCCGAGTCTCTTAGGAATACCATTCGTAGTTGAAGTGTTATCCTATTTGACTTTTGTAGGTGGTGTCCTGGAGGTAAGCTAAAATCAAACACCCAATAAATAAAATAAAATTAATTCATTAATTATGTTTCCCCAAATGAATTATTAAATTGAATTAAAAAAATATTTAAGGAACCAATATTATCCAACCCTAGGATCAGGAACTTTCTTCCCTAATTCCATTTTTCTTGCATCTACATTTAGACTTGAATTCAACATTTCATTATTTTAATTTTATGTTTTCCAAAACCCCAAAACCAAACTTTTCATAAATAAAAACCACAAAAACAGTAATATTTGGTGAATTAGAAATTAGTTATTGAAACAACTATGATGTTCCTCGAGTGAGACAACCCTGGTTAGCCTATGTGCTTCATTTGGAAAATAACTTTTATTTTTCCACACCCTATGATAGGTGTGTATCAAAATCCCTTTCTTTGAAAATAACATTTTGAAAACATATAATTTAAGCACTAAAAATCATTTAAAACACATTTTCTATATAAATTTTTTTTTAAAACCATTTTATTTTAAAAGAACTATGAATTAAAAAATTTCCTAAAATTTAGTTAAACATTTTATTTAATGTAATCATACTATATTATATTTTAATAAATAATTTTAATGATAGTGGGTAATTTCATACATATAGAAAATTCCTTTTTCACTTTAGAAGATTAGATAAGTACCTTGATTGGAAAATAAAAATAAGATTACCTTTAAAATTATTTTGTAAAAAGGTAAAACATGGGTAAAAATATTCTTTAAACATCACAACATAACAGTAAAACATTTTTGTAAAAAATATTTCGACAACACTGTTTAGAGAAAACAAAAATTTCTTACCTAAATAATAAATTAAGTTGTATTTACATAATATCCTTTTTAAATTATATTTAGTACCAAAGAGTAGGAAAATAGTACTAATACATGAATTAATCTTTAATACCTATACTAGAAGAAAAATAATTATTGATATTGAGATATTTATCCTAATACTTCATTAATGGAAGAATAATCATAAACAATCTTGATAAACGATGAGATTGTATCAATAAATTATTACCACATTGGTAACATTTAATCATAGACCCCAAGAGAGAATAAAATTACTTGAAAAATAATATATCATTAAATAAAGTAAATTTATGATATAACTGATGAAATGAAAGTATATACATCCCATATAAAAACATTGTTTCATAGAATGTCATTAATCTCAAAGAAGGAAAACCGAGACAAAATAATTTTACCAATTTGGTAACATTTGAACCATAAATACCATGAAATAAAGATCATAAAATGGATATTTAAAAAGACATAAATTTAGTTATAATAATAATATAATACATCTGTGGGATGTAAAAACACTATATATAATAAGTTGGTGGTGAACATGACTGATGTCGCACAAAAAATAAAAGTGAAAGGATAAAACCATTACCTTAAGTGTTGAAACTCTTTATACCCATTAAAAACTCATGTATAATAAAAATAAGTTTAATATAAATCTTCCAAGGAATAATATTATTAAATATATTACCATATATTATTTTTTATAACTTTATATTTCCCATTTATTAACAACTGAATGTTAATGTTACATTTCATGTAATTAATCCTTTCTTTTTTTGTCTGGTGTTTTGATTTGTATTATTTATTGTCCTCATAGTTATATAACGAAAAAAAATTTGAAACCTGATATAAATTTCATATATAGTTATTATATATGTATTTAAATTAATATATAAAAGATTCAAATATTAAAAAAATACAATGATTATCGAGATGGTAGGATATACGTACACATGTATGCTATTTCCGTTTTACCATCGTATTGAAAGAAAGAATGTAAATACATATATATTTATGTCAATAAATATATATAATATAATTAAATTATAATTATTATGTCAAATATATCATATAAGATTACTAAAATAATCTTCAGTAAATTCAGTGTAATCTTTCAACGAATCACATTCGTATGAGGATGAGGTAGTCAACACTCCCACAAATGATGTTATCGTATTTAAAAAAATGAAAATAAAGAAGTTAAATTTTATGAAATAATCCAAGAATCATATGTAAATCATTAATATCATATAAAAAATATAAAAAATAGAGTTAACATCATAATTCCCAACCATGGGAGGTGGTAAAAAAATGAACAATATCAATTCGTGAGCGGGTAGTTAACTATACAAAATAATGGTAAGTTCATTACGCATTAGATAGAAGTATGAGTAATTTCAGGATTAACCCTTATAAAAAATATTAGTATATATATCATAATGGTTTTATTATATGATCATGGAATAATGATAATTTAAGGAGTGTAGAAAAAAAATAAAACTAAGGTGATCATTCAATAAGCTTACCTCTTTTTTGGGCGACTCCTTTTGTTTTTCACCCATGGACATCCTTGAATCCATTTATACACTAATTGAGGATTCTAGGAAGAGAATTGGGATTTTGTGACCTTATTTGAGAAGATTTTTAGTGAGGAAAAAGGATTTAGTGGTGTTAATAAGTGTGATCCATAAGTTATTTTTTATATTGGATGAAGATTGATGTTCTTATAAATTTTTGGAAAGGGAATTCCACCCAATTTTTCCCATGTAATGTGGCTCCAATAATAGATCCAAATAAATAAAAGTTAGTTTAGGATTGAAATATGTAAATCCAATGTATTTTGGAAAACTATATAGGTCATTTTTTCCTTAAGGTTATAGTTTAGTCCCTTGTTAAGTTTAACTATATCTCAATCACTATAATTTATTTTAATTACTTATAATAAATTTTTTTGGTCAAAATTGGTTGAACTCATTCCAAATTATAAATTATTATAATTAAAAATATTGAATCCATTTTTCTAAACTCCAATCACATAAGTTGTAGATATTAATTTAAAATTAATCCCGATGATGGGATAAAAATGTGTCTTCTTAAAGTAAACAAATTTAATGGTTTTCTAGGTCTTTATAACCAAATTAAAATTGAAATTATTTTAGATGAAATAAATTTGATTAATTGTTGTATAATTTATCTTATTTAACTTTAAATAAAATAAAAGAATTAATTAACCATTAAAAATAAATTAGACTAATTTTTTTTGAATTAAGATTCCGCCTTATTCACTATTCATCAAAAAATGAAACTTCAGAGAAAAATACAAACCAATTCATCAATATTTATTATTTTAAATTAATTATGATAAAATGGTTTTTCTGCAGAGAAAAATAGTTTTCTTAGAAAAGGGATTTCTTTATTTTCAAATAGTTCATACATTAATTTCTAGCTAAAAGGGATCATTTTATACACATATTTAAATAATATTTTATTAAAAAAATACATTTTAATGTCTGGGTGGAAACTATAGTAATATTTAACAATAATATCAATAGAAATATATTATTTGGTAAATTTGGTCTTGAGTGTAACACATGATATCGAATGAAATATGAATTGCATGTAACCAAAGCTCAATATGGTTTTGCCTCTACCATAATCTAATATAAGTGTTTCATGTAGTGAAATATTAACTTAGTGTTCCAGGAATATCAATCCAAACATAGTGATTTGAAATAACACAAGCTATATATAGAGTTGTGTGAAATGAAAAATATAAAAAAGATAAATTAATTCAATAAAATATTTCAATTTTTTTTTGGGTGTTACGTAAAATAAATTTCCAAATGAAATTATTGATTCTTCCTTTCTCATGAAACATATTTGTGTATAATTTATAATTTAAACCAAATACATATCAAAGTTGTCATTTAAGGGTGTATTTTTTATATCCAGGAATAAATTTTTGGTTATTTATGCCAAAATTCATCCCTACAAATTTATAGTGTCTATATTTTTTTGAAATATGTCATGGAAATATAGTCCCTTTTAACCATTAATTGATGATATCAATATTTAAAAAAAATATTTTAGAAATATTTATTTCATCTAGGGTGATTAAACCAGTCATTGATAAGGGTTATATGATACTTGATCTTGATCATAAATATATTAATATAAAAATAATTAATGAAATAATTCCTTGATATATCCTTAAATCAAAAAATAGGAGTGGTGCACTCCATAGATAAGCACTATGTCATGTAAAATGATTTTTAAAATTCTCTTGTAGGTGACTCATTAATTATTATGAATAAATAAAGTAATTATATAAAGAAACATTAAAATGGTCAAGGATCTATTAATTATTTCAATTGATAAATCAAACTCACTCTTTAGGGGATGACCAGATTGTTCATTTATAAATACATCAGTGCATTACCATATTATAGTAATATTATAGATGTTGACCTACTTATTAATTATTTGATCTATAAGGATTTATTTTTTGAGAACCTTGAACATTATTAATAATTTTTCATATAAAATGAGTCCATGATCTTCCTTACATTGAAATTTATAACAGAATGATTCGTGGCATGAAATGAGTTTTTCCTTATCATGAAAATGTTATTACACTCTATGTAATTAAATCCAATCCATACCTAAAATTAAATCAAAATTAATAAAGGGAATAATAACTATATCCATATAAAGTATTTTCACACAAACTTCTATCTTATAATAGTTATATAACATTAATGTCATCATTGTTCCACAAGGTATTTTCATTTATTGATCAATATCCAAACCTTGTGGTAGTGAATAAAAATTATTTTTAAGTTTGTATAATATGAATAATTGGGATGAAATAAAATCAAATAAGGAATTTAAAGATATAAATTTGAGAATGAGTATACATTAAATCACTTTGTTGTCATGATCCACTTTATTGGTAGTGATATCCTACATAATCTGATTATTTATTAATTTAGGTTCTTTTCAAGGAATATTCTCTTCATTGTATATACAGATAGGAAATAGATTTTCATAGCATCTAAACTTATTCAATTTTAATCATTAAGGTGTGTGTGGTGTATTTCATTGTAAATTCTTATCCTCTACTACATTGGTTAGCCTCTTCATCCCCTTGCGATAATCATTATCATGGGGTCCAGTCATATAACCCTTTAAAAACACCCTTATTCTATTAACCCAATTACATAGGTGATTGTCCCCATATTTTGGAAATATACTTAGTAGAAAATTAATTCCCTATGTGACTTACTATATAGATTTTTTGATAATCTACATTAATTTATCTCTCTCCCAAATAATTAGAGTTTCTAGTTTCCATCTCCTCCTTCAATGATCATTAAAAAATCTCTTCATCGACTTTGATCCCAAGTATGGATAATTCATATTTATTATTTGGATTATTATTAATACCTTTAGATATTTTTGTGATAATATCCACAAGATTTTGTACTCATGCTCTCATCCCATTTGGTTTATAATTTTGAAAATCATTATATTACCCATTACACCCATTATTAACCTAGTTTCTCCTTTATCCATCCATTTCATAAAACATTAAACCGTAAAGATAATAATAAATAATATTAAAAAAATCATTAAAAATGATAAATGATAAATTATATAAATATTTAAACATATAATTTTCTAGGATTCAATCAAGGTTATTCAATATCATTCTCATTTTAGGTTCTCACATCATACAATAAATATGTATAGAAATCATTCATAATAGTTCCTTGAGATATTATTAATTACCAAATCAAATAACTATGTAGTGTCCAGCTAGGTGTTCATTCTTAGACCCACTCATCATGCAACTAGTGATGATTGAGTTGACACTCAACAGTAATTTTTTCAGGGTGATTAGACCTAGGTTCATATGTGCTATAGTTAAATCCACTTGATAGTATGAGGAAATTGATGTTATTACATATAATGTAACATACTCAAACATTTAATAATATTCTAGGATATTATCACGTATATAGACTTATCACTAAGGGTTTCTCTAAAATTACCAAATCCTAATCCCCCCAAAATAACTAAACTAATCCCCCAAAATAACTAACCCTTCCATTAAAACCAAGTGAGGGTCCATGAACTCACACTCCCTAGACTGTTACTTAAAACATATACATTACATATAAGATTTATTACAACGCCATATCATTAAAACCACAAAATTTTAAATTAGGATTACCCTTAAATAATTCAATGTGTTCGATATATTTCACTACAGGAATCATTGTACTAAAAAAAACAATGATATATTTAGACCATTAAAAAAATACATTCAATTAGAATAAATGAATAGGAGTAACTATATTATGAAATATTTATATATAAAATAAATATCAATTTTAATATGAATTAAATCCAATTTTTATAGCTAAAATGAGTACTATAATAATTTTAGTTATAGAAATGTATTGTTATAATTTTTTTCTTTCTATGTGATGTACGTTTATATTCCATTACTTTTGTAAACAATGGTTATAGAATATATTTTATATGAATAATAAATTAATACCAATTTAGTTGGTAAATAATTAGAAATATGAATATTAATTGTTGTTATAATAAAAATACTACTTTCCAAAAAAGTCAAGTATCCAATATATAACATCATTTTATTTAAATGTTAAATTTATAATATTTATAATTTGAATATATGAAAATGGTTTTTTGGGGATTCATCATAGATAAAAAACATTTGAGATATATTTTTTGGATTTTTCTAAAATGAATGATATATAGGTGAATAGTAGAAAATTTCATTTTTTTAAAAATAAAAAAGGATTTTATGAAATTATTATTATATAAGAATGAGTATTAAATTAGTGACACATTTTTATAAGACAAAATATGACTTTTATATTGTGACATTATAATTTTTAAAATGCCTATTTTAATTTTCAAACACATATCTAATATTTTAAAACATTATTTTATCAAATGATTTTTTAGAAATTATTAATTTATATTTTAAAATTAATTGTTATAATAAATAGAAATTTAATATTAATAAATTGTTTTAAAATTTTGAATAATTAGGATGAAACTTTATAAAAGTTACCACTTTTCTCATAAGTATAAGCTACTGTATGTAAAATATTATCATCATAGTAAAAGATAATATGGTAAAAATTATAATTTAATGGTTAAAGAGAATGAAACATGATGAAAAATAACTATAATTTAATTAATGAGTTGTGATTCAACCATATCACTCAACAATCAATTATGTAATAATTTTTCCCACATTCTTTTAGTGTGACATCATATTATTGATATGTTTTACGTATTTTAAAAATGAAATTTTTTCCAATTATAAAAGGGGAAGTCCCATACTCATTAAAACTCAACGAAAAACCACATTATTTCATCCCAATATATACCCAAAACACGAAAAAACACACCAATCCACCTTAAAGAGGTATTTATTTTCTCAAAATACCATCCCATATAGGTGTTACCCCATTCTCAAATGTGGTAATCCATTTAGTAGAATAAAAATTTCTAACTCCTCCCCATCTTTTATATTTCCTTATGGGAATTTATTCTTTATAAAATTTCATATAAAAAATAATAATTATAAAATAATAATAATTATTATACTAGTATTTTTTTAATGGTGGTACAATCATTAACCACCCCTTTTCCCATTAAGAAAAATTACAACGTGAAGCGTGTGTTATTTAGACTACTATCTCCATGATATAATGTGATTTACTTTCCTTAACCACTATTAAAATATATTCCTCAAAAGTAAATTTAATATAAAATAATGATATTTATAACATATTTTATGTTCTCAAATGATAAACCATATTTATCCTTTCCCAAGTTTCATGAAAATGAAATCATTATCCATAAGTAAGTGTTGACTACCACATCTGTGGAAAAATCAATTTATATTTCTATTTCATCACAAAATTACATTGAGGATTTTGAGAATGGTTCTAAAGGATATATAATATGTTTATGTAACTTTTAATTTTTTTGGAAAAATTTAATATCCTGTTAAAGATATAAACAAAAAAAATTTCCATATTAAATATTCATGTGAAAGAAACATACTAAAAGTGGAATATTTTATTTATATTTTCATATTCATTAACCTTTATTTAAATTCTTCTATAATAATGAAAAATAAAACTTATAAATAATAAATATTATAATTAATCTAATTTGGTAATGATATTTCAACTAAATAACTTCATTATCACCAATTAATCTTGGTATTTTCATGTTTGTATCGGTTTACCACCTACATGAACAACACTATAATTTATGTCATGAATTACCCTGAGAAAAATAATTAATAGTATAATATTATAATTTTTTTTAAATAATATTTTTTTTGGTTTTAGAAATTTTTTATTAATATTTAATTCATCAATTATGGAAACACACTTCAATAATCGAGAATCAATTACACGTGTTTTTTATCGATTTCATCTTTGAGCATAAAGACCAATACTATTATTGAATGAATTTCCAACACCATAAATTAATATAAATGATCCCGAAATATTTATTAATTGACCACATAAAGATGATTTTTTTGAGAAGAATAAATATGGACACTGCTGTCAACATACTTGTACAAATGCTCAAAACTATAAAATCCTGATGAATAGAATATGTAGAATTATTATATATATAGTTATTTTTTATAAAAAATATAAATTGAAATGGATATTAGTAAGGTTCCTAGTTAAGTGATTAAGATACCTATGTTTCTGATATAGGAGATTAATGTAATTTTGTGGACATCAAGACAAGAGTTAAATGTTTTCTATCCCAAATTTATTTATTTGGGATATGTTTTTTTATTATGCTCAAAATATACATTTCATAGTTTATATAATTCTTAAATAAGATTTTATATCGTTAAATTAATTTTACTGATGGTATTTTATGATCATTTTGAACCCATAATTTTCAGGAGGGTTTGATTGAATTGATACCCATGTCATATGTGGGGTTTCCATCTTGATTTTAATTCATTGAGACTCATGATATATTAACCATGTATTTCATCTTATATAGTTCATACATTTCAATGGAGTACTTTTTACCATATTAGGATTAAATTTAATGTGATTTTTATGTATATATTGTTATCCCCCTCTCATATTCTTTTGATTATAATGTTATTAAAACCATTTAAAAACTATATCATTTTTATAAAGGAAAAACCGTCGTATTTTTTAGTAATGTAAATTTGTGTGTAGTTTCCTCAAAAATAGATACCTTCCAAGATACTAGAAAGTGGATGTGGATATTTCATAGATTTACCTAGGGGTAATCAGCCAAAAAATGGTTGGTTGACTGTTGATCCAATCATCACTCTTACTAACAATGATTGGGTAAAATATTACAGACCTTGTTAAATAATCCCAAGAGATAAAATTTTGAATAATTACATTCTCTATATAAACATTATGATTAATTTTTTTCTACCATTTCCTTAGTCTCCAAAAAATATAATTTTTTTAACCAAATTAATGTCTTCCTTGGATAAAATCACATTATAAGCACCCTTTAAAAAATATTTATTTAATATTGATACTTCAACCTACCTAGATAATACCCATAGCCTCAAATCTAGTTAGTGGGTTTTTTTATAAATTCACCTTATTGCAATGTGGGGGAAATTATTTCAATTAAATATGTTTCATTATATGGATAATATTTTTCTTTTTTGGTCTATGCTTCCCTAGGGAATTAAATGAAATTCCATTTTTACTCTTACAGTAAAATTTTCAGACATAATTAGGAGATGAGTGGGGACTAGAATTATATATCCCCTCAGTGAATTGATAAGTATCATAAGAAAAGTAGATTTGGTTTTAGAGTATACCTCTTTCCATATGAGTATAGTTCAATGGAATATGATCATGAAGGCTTATTTTGGACATTGAAATTATGAATTCCATCAGTATGACATTAATGAATATTGTTATCCCTATGTTCATTTATATTAATAGATATATTATTATATTAGTTATAGTTGATTATGTATTTAAATTGTTTATTTATCCCAAACAAATCACTTATGCTATGTTTTTGTTATGATAACATTCATTCTATGCTACCCCAGGCTGAGTATCTGATCTCACCCTTATCTCATTTCCTTTCACCAATTAACCTATATGAGAACTATGTGTAAATTTCTAGGATATTATGGATAGTATAAGAATGTAATTGAAATTTAATTAGGTTGAATATTAGGGTTTAAAATGTATTGTGTGTATGTATCTATACTTCTATGAAAACCAAGTAGTGTGATCCTTTAATAGCTCTTGTCTTATATACCAAAATTTCATATAACTATCATCTGTAGTTTTATAGAGTCTGGGTTATTTTAGTTGGTATTAGAGAGAGTTTAGTATGAACCTTGGGGACTATATTTAGATTAACCTAGTTAGATAGCACACGTACTATAAAAAACCCTCACTATTTCTAGGGAACAATCTATAAAACTAAATAAGAATTATATTTTAAAATTAAATATCATGATCTATTTATGTGTATTACATTGTAGAAAGACTGGTAAAATTAGGAAAATGTAAATTGTATCTACACCCACAATATATGTAGGCTCATTTCCCCTGGAAGAATCCATGAAACCAAAGTTGATGATAAAAATATCATTACCATTTTAGGGATATTGACCTATGATATGAAAACAAATCTCAAAATCACAGGTACAAATTCTAATATAGAACATGGTGAAACTATGTTGGACCATTCTTCAATCAAAAAAAATCTATAATTAAGTTGAACTACTAATTCTTTGGATGATAAATAATGTATAATATCGATAGATAAGGTCTTTCGTGCTTTAAAAAGTAGATAAATGATAAAATTAATTATGGAAGTATATACTCGGAAGAGTGATACATACCAATGGTAGTTACTAATTTACTATACAATATAAGAAGATCAACTGTGATCTATGTATAAGGATGGTAACTTAAAAATAGAGGTTATACCTATGATATAAAAATCCATTGATGTTATTCTAGAAGAACAACATGGTCTTTCACCTTATGGTGATGTTGAATTCTCCATTAGAATTTTACATGGTTAATGTCCTAAATCTAATAATCCATATAGAATAGAACCAATTGAGTTTTGGTATTCTATAAAATAACTAAGGAGTTGTGTGATAATGTATTTATATTCTCGCGTGTTTCATAGTTGAGATACCTTTTTTTCATCATAAATATTTATTAGTCTAAGAGATTTTCATCTATTATAAGTAGATAAATGCAAATTTAATAATTAAAAAGTATAATCTACAAAATATTGATAAATTATTTGATAATATTCTAGGAGTCAAATATTTTCCATTGATATATATTTTCTTTGATTATCACTATTCAAGGGAGAATAAGGATAATATATATGTGCTTTAATGTAAAAGGATTTAGGGACATTATGAGATTGTGGCAATTGTATTTGGATTGAGAAATTTAACTTTTTTTCTTTATGGATGAAATTAATAGAGTATTCAAGTATTATTTTGATAATTTTTTGGTATTATTAATTTTGGATATCTTAATATAATCTATGATATGTGAAAAATATGAGATTTATTTGAAAATAATTCTAGAGACCCTAAAAAAGTGAAATTATATGAGAAAAAATATGAATTTTGGCTCAATAAAGTCCCTTATATTAGCCATATGATCTTGAAAAATGGAATAAATATTTACAATGAAATAAAAAATAGACAAATAATGGACTAAATTGTTTAACATAACCTATATCCAATTTTTTCAGGGCTTAGAAATTTTCTATCATTTGTTTGTTCGATATTTTTCTTGTTAGGGCATCCCTTAAACCAAGTTAACAAATAAATGGGATAAATTTATTTGGATTAGGGAATCTATGGAATGTTTAGAGTATATAAAGTGGAGGATGACTAATAAACCTATGTTAACATTACTATCAATTATATAGAAAATTTTAATATATATCCACACATCGAATAAAGAACATGGTCGTGTCCTTATATAGAATGATAGTGTGGTTTGATTTGCATGAAGATAATTGAAAATCCATGAACAAAAACATCCAACTCATAACCTTGAGATGTAAACTGTATTCATTTTTTGTATGATATATATACAATACCTATATAGTTAATGATGTGATATATATAGGCCATTAAATTTTTATCTAAATCTTCTCTCAGAAGGAACTCAAAAATTGTAAAAGAAGATATTTGGAAATACTCAAAGGAAATGATTTCTCAATAAAATAACACCGTAGGAAGGAAAATAATATAGATAATAAATTGATTATGAGGTACCCTATAGTCTTACCATGATGATGGTTAACACGGTTCTTATAAATATATACAAAATAATGATGGATATAATGAATTTAGATAAAGGGATTGATAATTATTTTCTATTAAATTTCAATACAATATTTTCTATAAAATATAGATAATTTCCCATAATATGATTTGGAATTACAAAGGATAATTAATGTTGTAAACGATGAGAAATTTATAGGCTTCATCTATAGATCCATAATGCTGATGTATAGAATGATGTTGGATGTTCGACCCATACCAGAGTTGATGATAGTTTTGAATTTATTCAGGACAGATAGTCTAAAAAGAAAAGTGACCATATATAAAATAGATTGAAATGTAAAGAGTCATATATTATGTAGTATTTAATTGATATGTTTTTCCATGATATTAGATAATTTTCAGTTTGATATATTTTTGGCTTTATAATAATTTAACAAATTTTTATTGTACTTTTGCATCTCCATTTTGATGAATATGACAAGAATTTCTAGATAACCTTACACAATGTATCCTTGGTTTAACCAAGGATAATTGTTAAACTAATAGTGATATTAGTTAAACTGTGTCTGATACAGGGTTTTTAGTTAGAACTATATACTTTCTTGTTAATGTTATAAAGTGAGACATATTGAGGATAAGTTTCTCTATGGATATTTATAATAATTATCTAATAATGATCAATACAAGAGATAAATCATTTGGTTTTAGTATGGGTCAAAGGATGATAGAAGCATGTCAACAAAAAATCCATGGAGGATTTAGAAACTATATGAATGAGAAAAATGGGATATGTGGTAGAGTGATAAATCATGTGATTATATAAAAACAACTAAGAAGAATTATGATTAAAAATATAACCATTATTTAAATAAAAATAACATCAAAGAAGATATGGATAAAATTTAATAGAAATCCTTGTTCCTAAATGATAAAGGAAATATAATTCAATTTCATACATGTGAGTAATGTTGTAAAAATCATGGTGGAATTGAATTAAAGGGTCGTATAAATTCTTAATCTTTGGTGATTATATTTATCTAACTCACATATGTAAGGGGAGGAGAGAAGCTATAGTAATAATTAGATTCAATTTCATTAGTGTTTATAATTATGCCACTCCAAGACCCAATCCATGGTAATATAAGGTAAATAGTGACCAACAACCATGTGAACATATAAAATACTCTGAAACTATAATGATTGTAGTGGATATTCATCTTTCACTAAATATTTTATAGAGAAATGTTTTTGTATGATTTCAAAAAATCCAGATATTGAACAATAAATAAATCCCCATAGAGGTATTATTATCATATTAAACATTTTCATGGTTTTTTTGAATTAATTTCTGATGGATATTGATCTTTTTACACAAGTATAAATCTATATGAAAATTGGAATTGGGCAGCTCACTTTATGAAGATATTATATTATTTTCCTTGTAAATAAAACTCATTCAATATTATAAATAATCCCATTATCATATAATATGGTAAGGTTAATAATGAGGAAGCTTGATAAAATTCAAAGATCAAATGAGTCAAAATGTGATAATGAAACTTATTAAAGGAGGTATATTGTAACACCATAAAATATCAATTTTTGAATATCATTAAACAAGTCATGTGTTTGATAGAATTATATTCATACACCCCAAAATTAAAATTAATCCTTGATATGTATATAACATTAAAACCTATCCATTTAATTTGAGGTAATGAATTAATGAAATTGTTTAATGAAAAATATATAATAAAAAAATGGATACTTTGAATATGAATGAAATTTAGATAATACTCCATCTATAATGGGAAATACAATCCAAACCAAAATTATATAAAATATAATAAAAGGAATAATAACTATATCCAAAGTCATATCTTTGAAAAAAAAATTTATTAGGGAATAGTTATATAGCTTAGATGCGATCATTGTGTCGTCATAGGTTTACACAGAAGGGTGAATAGACCACACTTAAGCTAGGGAATCAAAAATCCTAGTGAAATTTTATTATACAAATAAATGTGATCAGCTAGAAGAAAATAAGGAATTCAATAATCCACGATAGATAATGAGTATACATTTCACAACTTAATTATCATTATCAACATTAGTGGTAGTGATAGAATGAAATCTTCATTTATCCCGTGGTTTAGGTGGTTGTCTTGGTTGTGTTTCCTTCATTATGCATAGGGGTATGGAATATATATTTTTAACATCCAATCTCCAGGCATTTGAAGAATTAATATGATGGTGTTGTATTAGTTTTGAAATTCTTTTTCCCCATTTCATTAAATAGACTAATAATCCCCTTATGATATTCATTGTCATTGTGGCCAATCATTCCACCCTTTGAACACTTCTATATTACAAGGAAGAATTTTCCTGGGTGCCTCCTCCCACATTGCTGACATGTAGGTAGTTAAAAATTTATTTCCCCGACTAAAAATCATTGGGGATTCCATGATACTCCACTTACATTTTTCTCTCCCCAGAACAATGAGACTCTGAAATTTCTATATCCACATTCAATTTTCATTGAAAAATATCTTTATAGAATCTAATGTCTATTATTAATAACACCTTTTAAATTAATTTATTTAATCCTATTAATAAATAATCAATTATAATCTCAGGGTTAGAGATAAAACTATAGGAATACTTTGAGATCATGATGAATTTTTATTCATAAGTTCTATTGGATTTATCCTCCATTTTTTTCAAGTCCATGAATTTTTCCCACACATTTTCATAAATGGATTGGGGAAAACACTTAATGAAGAATAAATTCTTGAACACCTCCTATTTCTTAGAGTTTACATGCACTTTTCCAATTGAATTTTTAATGGGATTCCATAATTTTTCAATATCCACATAAAATTTATACAGTACCTCCACAACCATCTCATTTTACAAGAATTATACATTTTAAAATATATTTCCTATCACATTGATCCATTTATAAAAAATAACCGAGGGAAGGAATATTAATGAGGGTACACATTGTTTAATGAATAATTATATTAAAATCTGCACATTCTACGGTGTATTCAAGAGCTGACCATAGTTCAAATTTTAAATTTTAAATTGAGATATTTTACTAACCCTATAAAATTATAAACTCATACTAAGAACTTGTTTGGTTTCTCATTGTGGAAATCATAAAATTTTATAATTCAACCATTTATAAACTTGTATCAAGATTCTCCTACTATATATAAAATAATGAAATGTTAATGATAATATTACTATAGAAACAAATGTTTTTTGACTGGATGAAATTGCAAAAGAATTAGATTTTTTTCATTTAATGGATGGACCATTTTTAAACCATGATTTCAAATGAAATTCATAGAGTTGGAACACTTCAATGTATTCTTTTAGACTCTTTAAAGGTCTGAGGGGGCCCGTAAGAGTTCTGGAATGTTACGAGAGAACCATGGATTGAAATCTCTCGTTAAAGAAGTTCCATGTCTGGAACAAGGTTTGTATAAAACTGTATGAACCTTAGTGGAAGCCATGTGTCCTAGTAAAGTGTATAAATATGTAATGTAAAATGTAATATAGTTGTGAAGAATGTGACACCTGACTGTAAGATCTATTGTTGGTTGTTTAAAGTCGGGTTTTTCATAATTTTTGTATGATTTCCTAAAGCGTGTGTTCATCCTGTGCGAGGGGTTTCATAGGTAGAGCCTTAGTGCATGGTTGGTGCACGGGTTGGACAATAGTGTGGACAAACTATGTGACCAGGTATTAAGGGGGAATTTTCTATTTTCCCCATAATGAACCTTTTATTCTACACCTTTTTCTTCCTTCTCTTTTCCTCCTGTGGGAGCCTCCTTTTTTCCTCATGCACCAATTCCTCCTCATCTAATGTAAGGTTCTTAATATATCCTTCAACCACCATTCGAATCAATTATCATCATAGGCATCAGAATACTTGAGGTAGGATCTAAAATAAACTTTTTATATTTCCTTTTTTACATTAATCCTATGTCGTTTAATTTTGGTGTGACATAATTCACATTATTTTTCATTTTTATCAACTATTTATTTTATTTCTATCAAACCATATGAAATAATGATTCGATATTAGATGTGTGAGTCTTTCTTGGTGTAAGTTAGGTGTTCTTATTCTTTAATAAAGTTTTTTTTCTTTTCACATGGTTCACCATTGTTCCACAAGATAAAAGCTTCTAAAGACACATACCTTTGGAAAAATAAATTATATGGAGTATGTAATCATGTGTGTTATGACCCTAGTGTATGGAGAATCACAACTTTGGGTGATTCCCATGGATCCTTCCACTTCCATGGGCATGGTTCCTCATTTGAATCCCAATTTCATTGATCTTTTAATTTTTGAAAACCCTTGAGTGTGTGTTTTGTAATTAATAAATTCTTTATATTAATTAATGGAATTAAGATGGATTGTTGTCCATGTGTTAGGACCTTAATATTAATACATGTTCTTCATGCCATGGTTGAACCCTTCGAATGAAATGAAAGGATTTAATTTGTTAAGCGTCACTAATGCAATGATTTATTTGTTCTACTTATGTCGTATACCCCTTTGTCTTGTTCTCATAATTCATGCTCACATATAACCTTAGGTCGTAGCATGTAATCTATAGTTAATGATTTGTGTTATAGACTTGTGCTTATTATTATTTATATAGGTAAAGTACTTGTATCTTAGTCTATATATTTATTCTTAATTCCTTGTATTTATTTCATTATGACATATTTTTTTGTCTTTGAGTAAATTTTTGGCTATTATTATTATATGGTTATACATATTCTATTCCTTGAGGATGTGTGATTTTTTATGCTATTACAATCCTTTTTCTGAGATGGTAAATAATATGGGTCATGACTTTAGGACACCATGGATGGACTCACCGTGATTGGCTTTGTATGAATTGACATGCTGAGAGAGATCCTTTGGATTTCCGTGGATGGTATCTCTAGTAAGATTACTATACTCATGAGTGACACTAGTTCCATAGAGGAAAAATTGTGTGCAGACTTGTTGGAAAGATGGTTATGCCTTACCTCAGGGGATACCTAGTCTCATATATTAGATACTTGGTATGACCTTTGATTGGACATACTTTGGGTGATTCAAGGGATATTGTAATGGGTCTCCTTGAACGAACTCAGTGGTATTGGTTATATCGAGGGAACCTATAGTGACCTAGGGGATACCATTACAGATAGCCTTAGATGGGATCTAGTTACCATGACTAGATTTGAAAATTACCTTTTATGGATTATATGGTGTGCCTTATTCATTATTATTATTATTATTATTATTATTATTATAAATTAGTATCTAAATTTTTGGATGTTGTCCTAAGGGTTGAATTCTAATACGAAGAAAAATCTTACTGTTAACATAATTCTATTACTTTATTCATGCTTCAATGTTTTCACTACTTTACTTCTATAGGTTTCCTTGGATCAGATATCTTGCTTAGAAAATAGTAGGAAGAATCAATTGGGAATATTGTTAGGGACATGGACAGAAGTTTTGTTCAATTTTTTTATTTCCTTTCTTCATCTATGTTGGCCCAATGTTCTTTTTTATGGAACATGAAATAGATTTATCTAAACATATTTGGTGGTGTCATATGGGGATTATATGTGTCACACATATTGGGATGCCATTTCATTGGGGTACCTGAGCAGTTCTACATGTTTGTATGATGTTGGATATATTTCATATGATGTGATGTGTACAAGGGCTCTATGGAGCACAATAATGAGCTAGTACTCACGATGCTCATGTAGTTTATCCTCAAGGAATTTTATTTATATTTTATTTATGTTTATCGCATTTCTCTATATCCCATACTATATGTTACCTGCGTTATTAGGTAGCATCAATTGGTTATGTATGCATTTTTATTCATGTATTGGAATTGGAAACTATTATTAAGTCATATTATTATTCTTTTATTTGTCCATTTTTTATTTATTATTACTTATTTTGAGATTGTCTTTTATTTTCTTTGTTTCGTAACACTGTACTACTCTAATCATGAGTGTATAGTTTCTCCATTGTACCAATATTAAACCCTCATTTCTTTTCAGTAGCCACTGGCATTGGAGAGTAATGCTTGAGGTTATGTGGAATCCGGTATGGCTACCAGTTTAATGGTCAATCATGATGAGACATTAAAAAGTGGTATAAGTTATCTTTTTTTCCTTTGTCTTCCTATTTTGGGATTGTAGATATGAGACCCTAAATGTGTCGCCACTTGGTAAATAGTCTTGACCAGGGCTGATCATCCCACATACGGGGAAAAGTCCAAGTGGCTATGTATGGTACTAGTTTTCCTGTTGTTTATTTTTACAGTTTATTGTAATTTCATATTGACTGATTGGAGTACCTTCTTCTGATTACTGATTTATGAAATTTATAATATTTATCCTTGAAGTTTGTTGCATTTCATGAATAATTATTATATCATAGATATTCACATTCCATGCATATTCTATGGAACAAATATTTCATTGCTAGGATATTTGGAAATTTCATGATGTGCCTTGCATATTTTATTAGTAGGTCTTTTATATGACATGTTATAAATTTCAATGACATGTTAGTTGTTACCTACTTTGGTATTTTATTTCAAGAATGTGTAAAAAAATTTTAGGTTTTCAATTAGAATGATTTCTTTGAGTGTTTCCTAAGTGAATAGTGGCTTTCCATGATTTTATACTATTTTAGCATGGGATGAAAAATTTCTGGTTGCATTTAAATGAGAGATGATTTCCAATTTGTAATGTGTACAGGAAATTTTTGAATTGTAATTGGGTGACCATATAATCAAACATTGTATACATTATATATATAAATGATATTTCATAAATGTTAAAGTTATTCAAATATATTTTTTTCCTAGATAAAATTATTTTGGTTAGGTGGGAGATGCATGCAACTTATAAAGGCAATGGGCACTTCAAAATTTGGGTGGTGGTAACCCATAAGACAAAATCATCTATTATGATCCTTCTACTGATAATTGTTTATAAGTATAAAATTTTTTCTATCTTTACCAAAAATTTTTGGCTACCTTTATTAAGTCATGTACCCCTTTTCATGGGATTAATGAACTGTATGGACGAAATAATGAAATTATTAACTAGACCAGAGTAGGTGACTTGGTCATGTTTCTTATTGAATTAACCTGTATGGGTGTTTTAAATTGAAATTTTTAAACATTCCCATTTTCTTTTTGTAGAACACAAAATCGCTTATTGGGAACTTCGTAGGTCACCCACTCTTCTAGTATTCGCTAGTACTAAACCTAATATGTGTTTATTTATGTTTTTTCTTTAGGGAATCATGAAATGACCATAGTTTTTTAATACTTAACATGTTGAAATAATATAGAACCCCTTCTATCAAGAACCCTTTAATTAATATATGAAATTATTGTTGATTTAGGTTGTAACTTTTGTAATAACTTATAGATAAATTAGTGGGGATTAAAATGGGGTTATGTTACAAAATCGACGAATTATAATGAGATTTATATAATTAAAAAATGTAAAAAAGGTATGTTTAATGTAACTAAACTATGATTCCCATTGGCATTAACCATATGATTTTTTGTGTGAATGGAATTAGTATAACTTTAAAGGTAAACCTTGGAATGATGAAATAGTGAATTTTTTTTGGGTTTAATTCCCTGAAAAGGAGTATTAAGAGGTGTTTTAGCATGACCCCCATGTAAGGGTAGATACATGGTGCCTTGAGTAACTCCCTTAAAACCGAAACATGATCATTATATGTCGGTCTCTTGTTATTATCTTAAACCATCGTAATAGGTCCTAAAGCCTAGTGTCCTTTTATAGTAATAACCTTTTTTTGGGTTGACACTTTGAGTTTGGTAAGGGGATAGACTGCTACAGGAAGCAACCTTAGATACTTGAACACCTTGAGTTTTCTCCATAGTCATTTTAAAATTGTGGTATTGTTCAAGTGTTTTTTGCCTCTTGTAGGAATCTTAGTCTATGAAAAAACATCTTTTTATTGATGGATGGTTATTCGATAGGTTGAACCTTGTAAAATGTGTGAGCATCATTTAGTATTAGGGATGTTTAATTATCACATGTATTCTTGAGTAGTATGAGTTGGTACATGTAGTACTTGTCATGTTTTGAAAATAGGACAAAAAATAGTTGTGTTCAATGGTACTCATGTAAGACTTTTGATATTGCATGTCATTCATTTTATCATCTTTGGAGTAGGCTGGCCTGGGTGTCTGACAAATTAAAACTCATCCCATTGCTCAGGATGACATTATCATAAGATTAGTTTTTTGGCATGCTGGTCAGTTGCTTTGGCTTGTACAACCATTATTATGGCACACATGGACATAAATTAGGAGGATATTCATATGTATGTATAAGTTTGAATATAATATATCACAATTGAAGTAGCTAGTTATCTATGTTACTTTAGTTTAAAACTTGATAAGTGCATTGGATTCCTTTTAGACCCATGATCAGTGGTCGAAGGAGCGTGCACCTCGGAATGAGATTCCTCTATCTTTAAATTGAATGTTATGGACACATTTAAGGAGGGGATATAACTTTACATTTTTGTTAAATGAATCAATCAATGAAGAATGAACACAACTGTGAAAAGGCCCTCTAAAAATAATTATTCATTATTAAAATTATCTTATGGCTAGTAATTTTTCTCTTTGATTTGGTGCTTGATGGAGAGAATTACAATATTGTTCTTGGAAGCTTGAACAACCCATAAAGTCATAGTTGGTTGAGAATGGTCCGTGGTTGTTTTGAATAATTGAGTATAGGATTCCTTGGGTGGTGAAGGCATCGTGGTCAGGATGGTGATGTTTCGGTAGGTGAAGTAGAGCTTTTTCCAAAAGAAGTTGACCATTTGTGGATCGACTATTCCCCATTTTTAATGGTTGGGTATGGATGGGTGGGGACCGTACTAAAAACTTCTCCCTCACAGTGGTGGGAGTTTATTGGGACCATTTTGGTAAATCATTCAATACTCAAAGTTTTTTTTGGTTATGTAACGGTGATGTTCCCTATCTTAACATCATCTGGGTACGTTGAGAGAGCATCAATTGTACACTACACTATCTTTTGAAAGGAGACAAGGCTTGTTGAATGGTCTCTGCTAGACTACACATAAGAATCATGGTTGTGTTTAGAGTCTTGGTTAGTCCCCGGTGATACCTGGGTCCAAAAATAGGAATTCCACAGTCTAACTCATGGACACGAGTTATTCCCTCGACTTGATCTCTCGGTAGATGCTAATTTGGACTCAGTTTTCCTTCTTCCTATGTGGATGTTTGAATTTGTACCAATTTCTATATTTTGTAAATTTTTTAGTGGTTTACATTAGATAATATCCTTAGTTTCTATTTCTTTATTCTTAGGATAAACCAGACTTGTAGTCGGTGTAGATGATTTAGTTCAATTAAAAATGTTCCAAGTATGTTGGATCATGTTTTAACCCATGTTCATGCTAGTGCAGGAAAAATTATTGTGATTTTTTTCTAGATAAATCACCAGAATCTAGTAATAGGATTAATTGAGCATTCTTTGGGATATTATAGAGGCACCTTCATCTAAAGGCATCATGTGTAGGATTTCAAATGCACCATCCATCTATGTTGAGTTGTTCAAAGGAAGTTGACCAAAGATGGATCAACTGGTTATCCCTCTCTCTATTTTAATTTGTAGTTAAGGAGGAACCTATTATTGGCATGTTGCAAGGTTTAGGAAAGTGCGGTAAATTCTAGAAAAATATTTTCATGAAATTTCATTGTGACCAAGCCTCTGAGGCTGACTGGGAGTCGACCGATCATTTATGTTGATAATCATTCCGTGTGCACCATCAGAGCGCTTAGGGAATGCTTTAATCGGTAATCCATTGATGGAATAATTCACCTCAGTTTTGACCATGTAAATTTTAGATCCTAATTGGAAGAAGCTCAAGATTTGATCATATCTCTGGAAGCATGGTATTAGGTAGGCATGATCTTGGTGTTTCATCTCAAAAAGGAAAGTGTTATCTTGAGTTTCTAAATATCTTCTATCATATGTTATGGTGATGCTCGAAGGTGTACGAGGAATTTGAAAAATCTACATGGTAATTAGAACAAGCCTTCATTTCCCATGTTGGTAAAGTTATGTTATTTATGTCTCTATGGATCCTCTAAGATGATATGATTTATGGTCGGGATATTGTAGCATCCCGTGTTTTTGTACAAGATGAAATTCCCAAGGAATTTGAATTTTTCCATTTAATGGACATACCATTTTGTAATGTGAGTTTTGGAATGGAATTATTAGAGTTGTAACACTTAAATATATTTTTTGGACATGGTTAATGGCCCAAGGGGTCCTATTGGAGTTCTATCAACATGCGGAATGAGCTGTATGACCATGAGACCTACTAAAGGTTGTTGATAGTGGGTTTTTGCGTGGTCTACAAATGGTTAGCCATACCATGAATCCTGCCCATACTAGGGGGCATTGTGTAGTGCCTTATCTCATGGTTGGCGCATGTTTTTTTCAACCAAAATTCCAAACCATGTGACCTAATTTTGAGGGTGAAATTATCATTATTCCCTTAATGGACCTTTTATTTTTCCTCGCTTTATTAATCATCTTTTCATGCAATGGGAGCCTCCTCCTTCCTCTTTCTTGAATCCCACCTTCTCCAAGGTAGGGTTCTTAATATATTTTTTTGTCTATCATCCAAATCTATCAGCATGGAAATCCTTCGAATGCTTCCAGATGGATTTACACTCCCTTTCCTTTTATTTTTTTCTCCCCTATCTTGGGTTGTTTTAGTGAAACCGAATTGGACCTATTTCCAAGGCACTGGTCTGTTTCATTGATTTATCTTGATCCAAACAAAATCAAGGATTTATATTGGATGCCTGAGTCATGCATGGAATAAGTTAGGTGGTCTAGTTCTTTCTCTCAAATTTCATTTCTTTTAATAAGGTGCCCTATTATGCCGCAAACCAGATTATTCTGGTGACACCTACCTTTTGTCAAATAAATTAAATTTAGAATATTATCATTTGTGGTATGATCGCAGTGTATGACGGATCACCCCTTTGGGTGATTGTTTTGGGTCTTTCAACTTATATGGGCATAGATCCTCATTTAAGACTCAATTCCCTAGAGAATTGATTTGTTTGAATACCCTTTAGGGTGCGTTTCATATTTAATAATAGAATTATATTAATTAATGGAATTAAGATGTATTGATGTCCTTGTGTTAATCCACTAAACTTAATGACTATTATTATTCCATGGTTGATCTATTTTAATGAAATTAAATTTATTAAACTGATTTAGAAACACTAATGAAATATTTTATGATTTATTATTATGTATTATGATTGTTTGTCTGGTTCATAAAGTTCTTACTGACATTTAAGATTCTTCCATACCATGATTTCTATAATTATGGAATTTTGTTCATATCTTAATGATTATTATTATTTTTATGTGTGAATTCCTTATATCATAGTGAAGATATTTATTCTAAATACCCTGTAATTATTGTCTTATTCCATAGTTTTTGGTTTGGAGTAAATGTTTGGATAGTATTTTTATCTGGTTATACATATGTCGTGACATGTTGATGTGTTATTTTTAAATGTTATTATTGTATTTCCCGCATTCTAGGAGATAACATGAGTCCCAAATTTAGGACGACATGGATGGAACCACCATTATTCGTTTGGCATGACTTGATGTGGAAGAAGTAATCCTTTGCATTTTCTAATACGTGATCTTTGGGAAGATTATTGTACTTGTGAGTGACCCCAATTCCCTAGGGGGAAACCATTTATCGACTCATTATATTATTGTACTTGTGAGTGACCCAGTGGATTCCCTTACCGATCACCTTGGACAGACTCAGGTTTCCATTAATTTATTTGATGAATACCTTATATAGATTACTTGGTGTACCTTATTCATTATTATTTTTATGATTATAAAGTGGTATCTAAGTGATTAAATGATAACCTAGGGGTGCCACCACCATGAAAAAGTAGAGGAATGTGGTATTCCTACTTTTATTTCTTAATTTATACTTCCATGTTTACAAAATTTTAATTCTATAGGTTTTCTTGGTTCTGAAATACGTCTTATGCTAAAGAAGGTATAATTGGAAAAACATCAGTTCAGGGACTCAGACTAGAGTGTTGTTTATTTATTTCATTAAGTCATTTATATTGGTACACTATTACTTTTTATATTATGTGAGATAGATTAATCTATACACCATTGGTGGTGGAATACGAGGATTATATCTCACACCCTACAGGGGCCACGATTACACTAGGGTACCGAAGTAGTTCTACATATTTGTAGTTCCTTATATGTATTTCTTTTGTTATGCTATGTACATTGGAGATCAAGAGAATCGTACTGAGATTGTACTCAAGATTCTCATGTAGGCTTCCCTTAATGAATTTTCCCTATTTTTATTTATTTTTGTTTTTATTTCTATGTATCCCCTATTGTATGTTCCCTACTTTATAAGGTTTCATTATTTGGACAAGCCTACACTGCTAGTCGTGTACTAACATTGGGCACAATTATTCAATAACCTTATTATTTATCCAATGCTCCATTTGTACTATATTATTACTGATTGTGTAGTTTTCTATTATTTAATTTCAGTTATACTATTATGCTACTTAGATGATGAAGGTATAATCCCCCCAGCATACCACCATTTGACTTTAACTACTAGTTGGCAGCCTCTTCCATACGAGGAGGTGCACTTGAGGTTATGTGGAGACCGGTCCAACTACAAGTTTAGTGGTCAGTCAGGTAGGGATGTTTCAAATACATAATCTAAAAATACAAAATTCAACATAAAAGGGGGGAGTCATAACATACATATATAATCAAATTTATAAGTTTATAAGTTTCAATATTGGTTATTTTTTTCATATCTCCTATTAATTTTCTAGGCTTATAATAAAGATGTTTTGAAATCATATATGATGGTTATTTAATTGAATATTATTAACTAAATCATATCCTTTATGAGTGTCTACCCATGTGGGAAATCTTAGACCCAACTCATTGTGAAACAAGTGAAGATTAATTTAATAATCAAGTTGCATGGTTGTAGTGATTACCACTATGTTCATCCATTCCACATATACTAACAAATTTTTATTTTAATAAAATGATGTAATTATAAGAAAAAAGACATAATCATGAAAGTAATTATATTCTATAATATTATCCTATAGAAAGAATTAACAATAGTATTTTTACTAAAGTTATCTAATCATAATTCCCTAAAAAACGCAAACCAATCACCAAAAATTAATAACCCTTACTATTAGACCAACTGATGTTCCCCAAAAAATCACTCTAGGGTCCATTTATAAAAACACATAATTTAGTCATATGATGTAATACCATGTATTTTTTGTGCCAAAAAAATTTAATATACGATTACCTATAAATTACTCAATGTGTAAGATAGCTTTCTCCCCACACAACATCGACCTAAAATAAAAAAACAACCTATTTCGGCCATTAAAACATAGAAATAGAATTAGTAAGAATTAACAAGAATAAACTATTTTTGAAATGTTTATAAATATAGAAAATGACACTATTATAACTTATGAAATTCAATTGGAATATCTAAAATAACAAATATAAATATTTTATACATTGAAATGTAATTTTGAAAATATTGTATTTCTATAAGATATAAATTTATATTTCTATTATATTTTGACAAATGTTGATATAATATATTTGATATTAACAATAATATTATATTAATTTAATTATTTTATAATAGGGAATATGAATGAGAATGATGAATACTCTAAAAAACTTTCTTCTAAGAGAAAATGTTTTTCATTATATATCACCATTTTATTTAAAAGTTGAAATTATAAAATTTTGAATTTGAATTTGAAAAATTAATACTATTTTTGGATTCATAATCGTAATATTTTCATGGGATTAGTTTTTGGTATTTTTTTGAATATAATTTTTTCTAGTTGAATACTAGATCCTATCGTTTTTTTAAATAACAGGGATTTTATGTTGTTATTAACATTTAAAAATGAAATGTAAATTTGTAAAATATATTAATAAGACCAAATAAGTATTTTATTTGGGAAATTAATTTTTTTTAATTTTTAGCTTTAATATATAAAATAATATTTTATTTTTTATTAAATAAGTAATATTTTTCCAAATATTATTTTTAATACATTATACATATTTTTTATTGAAATTAATTTATATCACTTATAAAAATTTAATCATAATAAATATATTTCATATTATAAATCATTAGGATTAAATTATTTAAGATGTAAATTTTTTTAGGAATAAAGAAATGTTACCTTAGGTAAAAACAAGTAACCATTCAAAAAGATAAAATGGTAAAAGTAATAATTCAAGGGTAATGGTCTTGAAAAATGATAAAAAAATATATAATTGATTGTATGAGGTATTTATCAACCAAATATCTTTATTACTCCATTATTAATCAATTTTAGAGACACTATCCTTTATTCCAAATTCCCATTTTTGGAATGTGATGTCTATTTAAAAAATTGTGATCCCTTTACACTTATAAAAGGGAACTTGAATCATCAATTACCCTCAAACCAAAAGCCCATTATATCAAGAATAAATACCTCCAAAATAGCCATAACCACTCATATCCACGTTAATTAAGACCTATCTTCTCCAAATACCATCCCTCAGTGTTTTAATAACAATTAAAAAAGAGATAACAGAATGAGTTGGATGTATATTTCTATTATTGTTCCCTCTTTTCTATTTCATTATGCGATTTTCTTCTTCCTAAAATTTATTTTCACTATACTAAAATGAAAACATTAGTATCATTATTCTAATATTTTTTATTATGATTATGGTGAAATAATTAACCACCCTCCCCTTTTTCCCTTGAGAAAAATTAAAATATTAATCATGGTCTGTGTGGACTACCACCTTGATGATGAAACATGTTTCTCTTTCCTACACCAACATACATGTATATTCTATATAGGCATGTATATATATTATTAGGATACGTATGATGTATTTCATAATTTTTAATGATAAATAATATTTCACCATTCTTCTATTGCATGAAATTTAAAACCTTGTATATTTATATGTGTGGACTACCCCCTCTGTGGAACGATCGATTTCTATTTTTAATTTCATAAATTAACTAAATGGGTGGTCTTGATAATGGTTTTAATGGTAAAATATTATTCATATGTCACAATTATGTTATTGTAAGGATAAATTAAATTACCAACTAATGATATGAACAATAAATAATAAATATAAAATTAATAGTCTTAAATAAGTATACTATGAGTTAAATCATTTATTAATATTTTAATATAAATTTCCTCTATTTATAATTTTTTTTATATTTATATATGACAATAATAGACACTAAATATTATAATTACACTAGTATTTTAATGATATTGCAACTAAATCATCTCTTAATCATCCACTAATCATGATATGTTCATATTTCGGTTGGTTTGAAAACCTACTTGAACTCTACTATAAATTTGTATCATCAGTGACTTTGGGAAAATAATTAATACTTTAATATAATATAAATGTCCAAATAATTATTATATTTGGTTCTCTATATGTTATATCAATATATAATTCATAAACTAAGAAAATACACTTCGATCATCAATAATCACTAAAACATGATGGTTATCAATTTCATTTTTGATTATAATGAATAAAATAGTCATGGAATTTTTTTAATCTTTATAAATTTTTATACATAATCCATAAAAATAACATTAATTACTTTGTAAAGATGATATTTTAAATAAGAGTTAATATAGACTACAGTACTTGGGAACTAATATAGAAGATCAAAACTATAATCACCCAATTTATAAAATAGGTGGAAATAATATATAGAATGAATATTATTTAAAATATAAATCAAATTGATATGAGAAATGTTATTAAATAATTAACTATTCTATCTATATTTGTGATATATGAAGATAATATACATTTCTTGATGTCCAAAGAAGAGGTAAGGGATTTCCATATCAAAATCACATATTTTTAAAACATTTTCTATTATGCATCTAATTTATTTTATTCTGTTTATGTACTACTTATTTGAGATATAATATAATGAAATATATTTTATGAATTTTTAGATTTCATTCTAAAGGCCGTTATTTCAAGATTTTTTTATTAAATTTCTACCGAATTTATATGTGGGGGTTTCCATTTCAATTTTCATTGTTTATGACTCCTGCTATATTGAACACTTATTTAGATTTTTTTGGTTCTTATATTACGATTTAAAAAGTTTTAAATAATTCATTTTGAATTAAAAGTTATTTGAAAATCTATATTATAATCCCTCCCTCGTATTAATTTTATTCAATAGTAATTACATCTATTGTAGAACACTATATTTTATATGGTGGAACCCCTTACAACATTTTGGTAAAGTAAAATATTGTGTAGTTTCCCAAAAATAAATTTTAGTATAGATAATGGAATGTGGTTGAATTTTTTTAACAAATTGAGCTATGTGTAATCAACTCAAAAAATTCTTCGTTGAACATTCACACAATAATTATTCATAGGAAGATGAATAGACATAAGAATACATAAATAAAAATAGACTCTAATGGAATATGATTTGGAAAAATCATGATATCTTTATAATCCATGTGGAAGGATTTTAATTACTATTTACTTCATCTCCTACTAATTCAAGATATTGAAGCTAATAAATATCTACCATGTTTAACCCAACACATTGTAAGTACCCTCACCACTATATTTCTTTGATGAGTGTACTTCATGTTACACTGATGATACCCCATATATGCTATGATTCTTAAGGGATGTCATGTGAGGACCATTTTTCCAATTAATGGGTTATTATTTTTTCCCATATTTTTAATTTTATAGATAAAAATGTTTTTTATATAGTAAGATGTTCCATATGGAATTGTATAAAATGCCTTGTTTACTATAATAGTGATTTCATTTGACTTAATTTGGTGATATGTAGGCCCCATAATTATATGTTCCCTAATGCATGGATAGGTCATGACATATAAAATATATTTCATATTAGTGTTTACTACTTCACGTATTAGTTTAGTTTCATGGAATAAGGCCATAAAAAATGTCTTCATTCTTGATATTGTGAATTCCATCATTATGATAGTGATGATTATTGTTGTCCATATTTTTATTTATTATCATGGATATATAATTCCCTAAATTCTGATTGATTATCGAATCATTTTGTTTTTTCATTCATACCCTATATCTTATGATATGTTTATGTAGTGATTGATATGACTGTATACTACTCTTTACTGACCATCTGAGATGCCGATCATTTTTTTTATTTCTACATGAAATGTAGTGGTGAAATATATGTAAATTTCTAGGATATGATAGAGTGGATAAAATTTTTATGAAAATATGTTTATGTTATATCGTATGATTTCAATTGTATTGTATGTTTGAATTTGTTTTCATATAAGAATTTAAAGTTGTTGGATCCATCAATAAATATTGTTTTCTACACAAATAAATTTAAAATAACTACTTACTCCATGTCTTTGAAGTCTGGGTCATTATAGTTGGCATCATAGGATGTTTAGTTGGAACATTGGGGTCCAGATACAAAGGAATAAATTTATATATCACAAGTACTAATAAAATACCAAATGATTTATAAGGAACACTCTATAAAACATAATTGTAATTGTATTATACAGTTAAATATTTTAATCTAATTATGTTCATGTCATTGCAAAAATATGGCGTTTAACATAATAAATTTCAACCACATCCACACCCATTGAAATTTTATAGATGTTCACTCTAGGAATGTTAATGAATCCATGGTTTAGGACAATATTATCATAATAATATTTGATAAGTTTTCAATGGTTTTGAAAAAAGGATATCAACCACATATAGTGTCTTGTAGATCCACAATAGTTTGTAATTATATTGAACTGCTTCATGAACCGACAATATATTGAATTAATTTGAACTAGTAATTATTTGGTAGTTAAATAATGGATTATTTACATATATAATTACATTAATTATTTCAAATGTAGAAAATATTAAAAAGTCATCAAGTAAGTCCATCAACTGAAGGGAGATACCTAACAAATAGTGGATTCAATTTAAAAAAAACTAGAGTGGGAGAATAAATTTTACCTACTGATAATGATGATATTATAAAAATAGAGGATATACATATGGTAAAAAATTAATTTGTGTTTTTTATAGAGGAATTACCATTCCATTCACCTAGTCATGACGTAGAGTTTCCATTGAACTCATTCTTAATGAATGAGCAAAATATAAAATTCCTATAGAATAGAATTAATGGTTTTGGAGTTTTTGAAGAAACAATTGTAAGAGTTTTATGGTACAAGATTTATACTAATTTTCTTTTCACCATGGAAATCCCTAATTTTATTTTTGAAAAATAATGACAGGTTAATGGGACTGTTCTTCAATTATAAAAGATAAATTCCACTATTATAATGTATATGTATCCTATATCACATTTTTTGAATTATTTGATCAAATTAAATGATCAAATTATTTGTCAAAACATTGATTACCACATTGGTTATCAATACATGAGGGGAAAGAGGGATGATATATAGAATTTGACCATACAGGGTATGGACATGTTGATTTTATGGTGTTTTTTTTGAATTGACTAATTCACCTGCTATATATATTCATAAAATGAATGGATTATTCAAGAATTATCTTAATATTTTTTGGGTAAAATAAATTTATTATATAATTATATACTCTATGATCTATTAAGAGCATGAGATCGATTTTTAAATCTTTCTAGAGAACCAAAAAAATGCAATTTTATGGGAAATATAGAATGTGTGAATTTCGATTCAATGAATTTAATTTTTGTAGGAATACTAACACCAAAGATGGAATATTTATTTTCCAATCAAAGGCAAATGCATTGAATTAATGGAATATACTGATGGAGAAACTGATATCCAATGTTTCTTTGGTTATATAGGTTAGAATAGGTAGTTTGGGGAATGCCCTGACCCTAATAGCACAAAGCATGTGCCTTAATTTATAAAATTGTGATGATTATATAGAATGAAATCCTAAAAAAATCAATTTAAGAATTTTGGAAAAACAAAATACATACAAGATAGCCATATTACATTAGTAAATATAAAATAAAACATGATACAAGTTAAAATCAAATGAACTACATCCTTTAAAGCCCATTCAAAGATATCTTCTTCGTATCGTTTAGAAAGGAAAAAAATAAGTGTGATCTCAAACGATCAATAATGGTAAGTAAAATCGATGTAATAAAAAATCAATGATAATTATCTTCATTTAATGTTAAATATCTAATAACACAATCCCTTTATATAACTATATAAGGAAAAATCAATATAACAAGGTATATAACTAAAACACATTCCATCAAATTAGTGAACATAGAATAAAATTAATCTATAGATAATGTAAAAGAAAAAAAATATTGGATACTAATAATAATAATTGAATTCTCAAGAATTAATATTCATAATTATTGGACACCATGTTTCTTAGGTACATGGTAACTTTATCATCAATTCCTTTCAAAATATGGTTTAGCACATCGAGTGGAAACCCATCAAATTTGGCCAAATGATTCATCTCATGGGACTACCTCTGCATTGGGGGGATCAATTTAAATGGTACCCAACCCATTTTATAATTTATTCCTTTTATATAAAATAATCTATTTATTTAATAAACAATGATACTTGTCATTAAATATCAATATTTAATAAAAGATAAAGATTTATCATAATATCCTGACATAATAAAATAATTTTGAAAGTAAAGTCTATAATTAAAAATGGAATACGGTTTAGGAAATAATAATATCCGTGAAAACTTTTTGTATATATGTTATATAAATGTAATCTATAATAAGAAAAAATATTATAAGGAAGTGATTTATTCATTAGAAAGTTAAAAATCACAAAAGAAAGTGAGTTTGAAAAGATAAATTTTACCACTGGGTAATTTCAAGTAAAAACACCTTGGAAATGATAATTCAAATTGAAAATTAAAATAATATGATTTATGATTTAATCATGATATTAAATGAAAATTTCAAACTATATACACCAAAAAATTAAGTATGTGGTGAATATGATATATATCACATAGATGTAAAAAGTGAGATGAAAATCCCTTACCTTATATTCTCTTTTTTATGAACACTCTTTAAAATCTAGTATAATGGTTTTAAGAATATTTTTAAAATATAATATAAAAATATTAATATTTATTATATCATATATAATCCCCTTAAAACAAATTATTACTTATTTGTTAATTATCTTTCGTTGTTTTCATTGTTTTAGGTGTTAACTCCCTTGTTTTCAGAGCATGTAATGATTTGTTTTTTTCATTACTATTACATAGATCCTGAAGTAATAATCTCAATAATTTAAAACATGATTTTAATATCATATATATTCAGTACATATATATTTATAATAATAAATAAAAATTAGATATAGGAAATGAAGTGCACCATCTATGGAGATGCTAGGTCTTACATACGCATGAACGTTACTTCCATTTATTTTTCATATTAAAAGAATGAAAATTAAATGATATATATGTATAATATAATTATATTATCATATTTATGTCATATATTAAAAATATATTAATTAAAATACTCATTAATACATTCCATTCATAGCATGAACAAATCACATCTCTTTAACGAGGTGATAGTCCAGATGTCAAAAAACAATGTTATCTTATTCCCATAAAATGGAAATCACAAATAAATGTGTTATATAAAAATTAAAAAGTCATAACTACATGATAAATATTATATATATCATATATAAAATATTAATAAATCCTTATTTAAACCTTTATAGGTGGTAATGTAAGAACGATCGATGTCCATTTTTCTGGTGGTAGACTTCCATACACAGGAATGATAATTGTGTATCCGATTTCTCAGAAGTGTGTGAAGGTGTCTATCATCTAACAAATATTATAAGGTATTAGTATATTATAGTTACTTACTTTATTATATATGTAATATATATAAATAATTTATGGATTTTAGAAATAAAGAAATATAACATGATCATTGGAGAACATTACCTCTTTTTTAGGTAACACCTTTTGGTTTCTTTGAGAAGACATCCTTGGGTTTCATTCTTCCAAAGGTGAGTATTATTAGATAGGGGGATATGTTGGAAAATTATTTGGGTAGAGGTTTTAAGAACAAAATTCCTTGAGAGGTGTGAATAAGTAGGAGGGGTGAGCGCCTTTTTATAGAGGAGCAGGAGTGGTATTCTTGTAAATTTTTGAAAATGGAATTCCACCCACGTTTTTTCATTGTCTTGTGGCTTATCAAAGAATCTAAATTAAATAATAGTTTGTATAAGGTCAAAATATGTCCATAAAATTTCTTTTGGAGAATATTATAGATCATTTTATCCATTAGGTTAAATGTTTAATCCCTTGTGATGTTGATTTTTCTCTTAATCGCTGTAATTAATTTTAATTACTCAAACTAATATTTTTGTTAAATAACTAAGTTCAAATTATTATAAATTATAAATTATTATAATTACAAATATGTAATCCATTTTTCCAAATTCCTATCATAGAACTGGAAAAATTAATTTAAAATTTATTTGTATAAGAGACTACAAGGTGGGTTTTTAAAGAAAAAATGTTGAAAATTTATTTAAGTTTTTATATCTAAATTGAATACAATAATTATTAAAATTTAATATATTCTATTAATATATTTATAATTGATAAATGTTTACTTTAAAACCAATTTAAAATAAAATATCACATTAATAATTATTTAAATTAATAAAACTTATCAATTGAATTGTAGTATTTTTCACTATTAATCAAAAAATGAAACATGTAAGAAAAATAAAAAACATTCACCCTAAGAAATTTTTTAAATTATTAATTAAAAAAGAAATTTTATTTTTAAAAATAAAATTTACAAAGGAGAAAATATCTATTTTTAAAATTTCAGTGTCATTAAAACGCAGAAAAGCTGCCATTAGAAAAATACGGGTTTTTATGCGTAAAGCTTCATTTTTTTATTATATTTATATAAAATTCATATTATTTATGTAAAAAAAATTAACTGAGTATATATTATAAAATTAAATATATAATAATGTCTCAGGTTGATATATACACTAATAATATTGGTCTTTCATGTCTTACACCCAATCGAAGTAACTCGGTATTGTTTGTACCACAATACAACATGGTGTTGCATATAAAGAGATATAGAAACAAAAAAAAATATAAGAGGAAAATATTATAAAGTATTAGGTTATTATATTCAACACACCATAAAGGATTTTTTCCCCAAAACACAATCATGATCTCTTTAATCGAGGGTTTGATATTCTATAATGCTATTAAAAATCCATATCATAAATTTAGTTAATAACACATATTCCTGATATGAAGAAAACTGAAATTTGATGTTCACCACAAAACTAGGATTTCAAATAGGATAAAATTATTGAAAACCATAACATGGAAGATAAATATTTCTATTATTTTTTGATGGATAGTGAAAAAAAACATGTTCAGGAGAATGTTGTTGACCACAAATTCATAAACCATAGGTGTGAATAAAGGTATTTGATATAATAAAAATGATGATAATTAAAAAAAATAGATATTCGATAACATTTTTCCAAGAGTTGAGTAATTATTTCATTCTTTAATAATATAAGTTAATACCCTTAGTTTATATGTTTCTATAAGAACAATATTATCATTTGGTGTTGCCCTAAACTATTTCTACCTCTTTTTATAAAACAACTTCAATTAAATGGAGATGTAATTCAATAATATCCAAAATCGCATCCAATGTTCAAAAAAACCATTTTATAAATGGTTGACCTTATTAACCTTCAATGAATAATGATCGATAACCCTAGAATTAGTTTCATGGTAGTTAGAAGTATCTAATTAATATTATTCATATAAATCATCTATTTATCCAAACATCCTTATCTCAACATTAAGAACATATTATGGGTTATCGTTCCATAAATCATATTCTTTGAAAAATGATTAACTTGACCATAAATAACTTTTATTGGAACAATTCAATATATGATATCACATATTTAATGAAAATTTATGGCAGTATAATTATTATAAATTTCATAAATCATACGTTAAAAACATCATTAATAAAATACTTTGACAACACATTTCATAAATACATATATAGAAGCAAATTAATCATTCCACATTTGATGTGTTAATAACATATTCTTGAACATGATCCCTTGGTTTCTTATGAGGTCTATTCTCCTAATTCTTGGGAAATTAGTTTTCATATTTCCCCATATCATAGAAGTTATATCACTGAATAACAAAAGTTTTACCCTTCCCTTTTCATTCTTTTTCTTGGTGACCCTTTTCTAAACACTTAAAAAAACTCTTTATCCTTTTAATCCTATCCCAGGGTGATTATTTCCATAGTTCTCACACAATATAAATGTAATAATCTTTACCTTTCAATAAATATCTTTATTTTTATGTTAAGATTTTATATTATTATCTTGACTACCATTGAATATATTGACTCTATAAAATTATTTATCAATTTTTATGGCACACCAAACTATTTAATTATATAACAAAATATTTTGGGAGATCAATTACCTTTTGAGAATTAGATTAATCCCTTCAAAAAAGTGATTAACATTACACTCTGTGTGGTATATATAATCCATAACATACCTAGATAACCTTGTAATGGTGGCTTCATAAGTTAAGTAACTTTACCTTCATATAAATTTATTACTCATGAGGAAAATATTTATCAAAGAATATCTCCTTAAAACATTTTCTTTCTATGATTTCTATCTCTTCTTCCTCCCTACTATTTCTGATGAATGACCACCATTGATCATCATCACCAATGAGACAATATATTATACGTGTAACTGTTTCCTTTTCACCAAATTCCAATTCCATGAATATCTTCTCTAAACACGTAATCTATTTATCAACCACAATTAGGTCAGTATTACCACTAAATGATTGGGGTATTTTTCGAATAAAGAGATCCACCATTGGAAAATATTGTTGTGGACCAGGTTTCTCCATCTAAGAAAGGTTATGTGTTATTACCCAATTAATATACTATAATATATGCATATCATGCTAAGTTTCAACACTAGCTATTTCACCTTTCCCAATTGGAAAACCTCTACATTTGCCATGGGTATTCATACCATTATTCATTCTAGGTGAAATTTATAAAAAATAGAATATATTAGATTAGATCATCACATAATGTAACATAATTTACAATCCCAAAACTAGTGAAAAACTTCTCCTAGATTGATGAAATTTTCCACAACTAATATCATTATAATAAAAATGGTTTCTTTATGAATATATTAACTTTAAAATCATTAAAAATGATATTAAATATATTTTGAATTATCCTAAGAATGTCCCTTCAGAGTGTCGAACTGGGTGCATATTAAGAATCATTATTGTGTACCAATATATGCTCTATTCCACCACAACGCACCTTAAAATAATTTTTCACCCCTAGCTACATCTGTGCTAGAACCACATCCACTTGTTGTATCCAGATAGGGACATATTGTTCGTAAGACCCACATAATCTCTACCATACCAATATTATATGATGTTCTTATATAATTATCCTCAAATTATATCTTAGGGTTATATGCCATAATATATTTTTTTTCCAAAATCTAGTTTCCAAGGTTTTTAATAAACCTCCTTGATACCAACAATAATGCCCCTACCCCAGATGCCCTGAGCTAGTTCCTTGCTTTATTATATTGGAATGATTTCATGGAATCAAATTCTGAAGGAACGATCATATTTTTAGTTTCCAAAGAACATATTAAATACATTATACCAATATTAAATTGGGAAATAGAAAATTAAACATGATACATAATAAAATCAAATGAATTTCATCTCTGAATGTACTTTAAAATATCTATTCTTCATATCATTTAGAAAGTAATAAACATAATGGTGATCTAAAATGATCATTAAAAGGTAAGTATAATAGAAGTAATAATGAATAAATCAGCATCATCATAACAGATAGGTAAATAATTGAGAATAAATTCCATTTATATAAATATATAAGGCATAATAAAAATGGTTAGGTAAATAAATGAAACTCTTGACATTTAATCAATTAATTGAGAATGAAATGCCTCCATAGATTATGTGAAATAACAAATCAATTAGATAATAATAATAATAACTGAATTCTCAATATATAATATGATTAATTATTGGACTCAATGTTTCCTAGGTACATTGTACCTTTACGATCAAGACCCTTCACAAGATGGTTTAAAATATTTGGCTAAAAACCCATATGATTTGGTTAACTAATTCATATCATGAAAATAATGATGCATCTAAGGGATTACTTTAAACGGTTATCAACCCATGTCTTACCAGTCTAAATCATTCATTATATATCTAATAATTGATTTAATTAGTCAAAGATGAGACATATCATCAAATATCCATTCAAAATAAATTAAATATATATATATATATATATCAAAATGTCCATATTTTATCAAATAACAGTCAATGTAAACACTATTTGTAAAAAATGGAATACAATTTAGGAAATAATAATATAAATCACAGAGTAATTTGGATATTTGAAATAAATATAATTTACATTAATAAAAATAATCATAAGGAATTTATTGTTTGGAGACAAATTTATCAATAACAAAATAAAATTAGATTTTAAATATAAATTTTACAACATAAGATTAAGGTTTAGTCCCTTGTTGAGCTATGTTTTCCCTTAATCACTGTAATTAATATTAATTACTCTCACTGATATTTTTTTTGGAAAAAATTAATTTTAAATTATTTTACATTATAAATTATTATCCTTTAAAATATTAAATCAATTTTTCCAACTTTAAATCACATAAGTGGTGTACATTAATTTAATATTAATCCTGTATATAGGACAACAATGCATGTATTTAATATAAAAATGGTAAAAAATTCATCAAGTTTTATATCAAAATTAAATACAAAAATGATTGAAATTTCTTAAATTGGATTAATATATTTATAATTTATCTATTTTTCCATTAAAAAAATTATAATATAATTTATCAAAAAAATAATGTTTTAAATGAAAATGCAATTTTCAAATAAAATGTAGTATTTTTCGCTACTCATCAAGAAAAGGAAATTCTTAGAAAAATATAAAAAATTCAACCTAAGATAAATATTAAATTATTAATTCAAAATTAATATTAATTCTAAAAAATAAAACATTTAAAATTGTCAAAATTTTGTTTCTAAATAGGTGATCTATTGAAAGGTGGTAAAACTACTTTTAAAAAAATACAACATTTATGCATAAAACATGATTTTTTCTTATCATATTTCCATAAAATATATTATATGAATAAGAAAATATTTAATATATAATATAAATATAAATATATCATAATGTCTTTGAATGTTATTTACACTTCTAATATTGGTCCTACTTTTCTTATATGGATTTGAAAGAATTCAGAGTTGTTTGTAACAGAAGTAAACATAATGTTGTCTATAAAAAATGTTAGAAACAAAACTAAATTCACTATAAAAGTAAAATGATGCAATGTATTGGGTTTTTATAGTTTTTTAAGGTTATTATTAACTAGGTATCTCTCAACCAATCTATCATATAAATTGGATAAATTCACATGGTTTAGCAAATGCGAGAAATGTATTGAAGAGATAATGAGGAGACTAATCAATGCACCTGTATTAACATTACCAATAGGTTAGGATGATTTTTTAATATACTGTGATGCGTCAAATAAATAAAATGGTTTTATGGTTAAACATAATGATTGGGTGTTTCATTATGCATCACGGAAATTGAAAATAATTGAAAAGAAATATCAAAATCAAGAACATTAGATAGAAAACATTAAATTTTATTTTTATATATGAATATATAATTACTATGGTGAATGATTATATATATATATATATATGAAGCAAATTTTTTCAAAATATTTCCTCTCAATGAATGAACTCTACATTAGACATAGAATACTTTTTAAGCATCTTTAGGAATATTATTTCTCAATATAACATCACCATGGGAAGGAAACAAGGTGGATGATTAATTTAGTAGGATGGAACCTGGAATTATAAAAATTATGATTATTAAGAAGTGTAATATATATAGAGATATAAAAATGTTGGATATAGTGATTTTATAAAAGGGTTGGGATCATTAAAATTATATACAATTTTTGAACCATTCTAACTAGAAAATATATATAAGTCCCATTAGGATGAAAACATCATAAAAATTATTATTAATTTAGTAATGGATGGGAAATTTATATACATTATATATAGATATGGAATGATAAATTATTGAAATAGATTATGCGTTCCACCAATAAAATAATTCTAGAGGGATAGGAATATTTTTTGTTTAGATAATCTGATTAGAAAAGTTACTATAAATGAAAACGATTGAAACATATAGATTCAAATATTAAGGCATATTTTAATTGTTATTTTCATTCATTGATAAAAGATAATATGGATTATGACATATTTTTGGGTTTAAAATATTTGAATAAATTTTATGGTAACTTTGGATCACCATTTTGAGAATTTTGTCATGAATTGTGATAGAATCCAACTCAAAGTAACCTAGGTAGAACAAATGATGATATTTGTTTAAATTTTACAGATTTAGATTGAATCATGTATGATAAAATTTGAGTAGTAATAATGACATTTTTTCATGATAGTGTCATAATATAAGACACCATGAAGTCAAATTTTCCCTTTGTTATTTATGAATATCCTATTATAAGAATCATAACCCATGTTAACTATTTGTAATAGTAATGGATGAATCCTAATAAAACCAGGATAACGGTGTTTCCAATAAATAATAATAAAAATATCCCAAAGAAAAACCATATGGGATAAGTGATGGATTTATAAATCAGATGACTATACAAAAAACATCAAGAGTTACTTTAAATATTATCAACATAGATAAAATCATAAACACACCAAAGTAGATAAGAATGTAACCTCATAGAAATTCATGTGAACAAGATGATTAATAAAATATGATTTTAAATCCTATATATCAAAAGTTTGGTTCAAAGAACATGGGAAATTTCAATAATGGGATAGGTTATTTATATATGTGTGTAAATGATGGTTAGTAGACTCATGTTTGTAGTTTAAATAAAGAAGCTATGAAAATCGGTTTCTTAAAATTCAAGAGTGTTGAGAATTATATGACTCAAATACCTTATCCAATGTTCAATGAGGGGAATAATAACCAAGATCCTTGTGAATATGGAAAATACTAATAAACTACTACTAATTTTTGGGATAACTATTTTTCACGTTACATTTTCCAGTGTCCAATGTCATGTAATTTTCAACTTACTACTACATATGGATATTTAAATAAAACCCACTAGAAGTAGGATTATCATATAAACAATTTTCATGGATTGTTTGATGTTTTCCCATATATATATAGATCTTATTTCCTTAGTAAAATTCTATATGAAATCTGGAATGTGTTATCTCTCTTTATAAATATATTATAATAATTTTTCATATTAAAAAACATAACTCTATATCTTAAAAAATCTCATAATCATATCACAGTGTATGGTTTATTATGTGTTCCTAATAGAAATTTATTTGATCATATAATAAAAATTACAAGGATTTAATTTATTAAATGGGGTAGAATTTAACACCGAAATTTTTATCATATTATTACCCTTAAATAATGAATTTTTTTTGAATGTTTTATCTATAGAAAAAAATTAAAATCAATCCATGATATGTTTATTCCATTACAACCTACCAATTCAATTATCAAGAATGAATATTAGTAACTTATTTAAGAAACTTTATTCACAAAAATCAATGCTAAATTTAAAATTATTAAAATTAAATTTATATGAACTATATATAAGAAAATAAAATCCATACCTAAAATTTTATAAAATTTAACCAAGTGAAGAAGAACTATATCTAGAGGATGTATCATCCTAAAAACATATATTTGAGAATAATCGTATGTATTATATTTGATCATTGTTCCACCAGGTATTCTCATATAATGTTTAATATGAAAAACATGCGGTGGTGATTCAACATTCTTTGTAAATTTTTTTGATATGAATAATTGTAATGAACTAGAATTGAATAAGAAATTCAATGATCGAGAGTAGGGAATTAGTATACCTGGTATAAATTAATTATCATGGTCCACATAAATGGTAGTTATAGAATACAATATTCTATTATTCTATTGTTTAAGATATTTCTTATTCCTAATCTGTTCATTGGATTTGGGGTTAGGTCATATATTTTCATAACGTAGAAACCCATTTAATTTGAATAAATAATCTGTGGGAGTTATATTGGTTTGAAAATTATATTAATATATTTAATTACATATCATATTCCTCCACTTGAGGAAATTAATATATTTTGGGACAATATTACAACCCTTGAAACACATCCTTATTCTAAGGTGGGAATTAACTCGGGGCTTCCTCCAATTTTTTTGACATGTAAGCAGTGGAGATTTTTTCACTAAAAATAATTATCATTGGAGAATACATGATAATATATTATGTGTTTTTTATATCTATAATAATTAGAGTAGCTAATTTCCTAAATAATATTTAATGTACATCATAAAATGTCTTTATAGCTTCCAAAGTCTCTTATGGATAATACATTTTTTACTAATGTATCTAATCCAATAAGGAAATTATAATTTTTTCTCTCATTGTCATATATAATGATAGATCCATACCTTTATATCCTATTGAAGTTGTATTAATAAGTGAAAATGGATTGATCATTAATTATTTTAAAAACCAAAAATCTCTCTCCATATCCATGTTAATAGATCGTTGAAAATAATTGGTGTTGGATACATTCCCCGACACTCTAATTCCATTGATTCTAGTTCCCACTTTTCCATTGAGCTCTTATTGATATATTTCCACTGGTCAGCTGCACAATCCAAAAGATAAAATACAAACACAACCATATTATGTTATGAGCAATGAATAATGGATAATATCTTTTCCATTACATCGACGCACTGCTTAAAAATAAGTGGACCAGAAGATCCATTAAAGGATGGTGGTTGTTGGCTCATGAAATTTTAAAATTTTATATGATATATCTATGGTGAGTTTTGGAACTCATCAGGGTTTGAATTATTATTTAATGATTTAAATAGTTGATTGATAATCTGTTTAATATATTTCACTTCTTCTCTCATCCTATTTGGATTATCTGTGAAAAAATATCTACATTTCCCATTAAAAAAACTGTCAGAACAATTTCTTTATTTCTCTGAAAACGTCATAACTCTAAAAAAGTTACAATTAATAATAGATAATCTAAAAAATACAAATATTTACATAAAATATATAAATCAATAAACTATATATGTTCTTTAACTTATATATTTATAGGTTTTAATCTATTTTATTCATTTTTTATCACCTATTAGGTTTACTAACATTACCATAACGATGTATCTAAATTCTTTATAATGTTTTTTTTATATTCATATGATCAACCAAATAATATTTTGTGTGAGATTTCATTTAGTGGTAAACTCTTAATCCCACTCATAATGCACAAATTGAAGACTGAGTTGATAATAAAATAACCTTTTTGTTTGTGATTAATTGTAGGTGAATCAATGCCACTCTCGTAACCACATACTAGTATCTAGAAAGGGATTGAATTTCAAGAATAACCCTATACAATTGTCGTTACTAATATTCAATGATATTATATTTTAGTTATACTTATCTTTAGAGTTTTCACTAAAGTAATATAGTCTTAATCCACTAAGAAAATTAAACAAATCCCTAAAAATAACTATAAATTTCATTGAGACCAGATGACGTTGCCTAAGATCACACTCTAATATCCATTACTAAAAAACATATTTTTCACAGAGTCTTTAATACCAAGTTATATTTGTAACACTATGAAATTTAAATATGTGATTACCCTTAAATAATTCATTGTGTTTGACAGCTTGTGCGACATGAAACACTGTAAAAATGAAACATTTATTGGTTTATAAAATTTAAACTATATAATTAAATTAACATGAATCTAAAGGAGTATCTTATTTTCAATTTTTTTTTTAAAATAAATAAATTATAATTCTAATATAAATGAAATTCAATTTTTATAACTAAAATGACCAATACATTTGTTTTATTCATTTAAATGTTTTTTTATAAATATTTTCATTCTATGAGATATGCATTTATATTTCATGAAACATTTTATTAATTAATATAGAATATATTTGATAATAATAATCAGATAATAATAATTTAATTAGTAAATAATAGGAAATATTAAAGTGTCACGAGCCGTCCTCGGGGCCCGTTCCATGACTACCCCAAGCCCCCCTTCTATAGGTAAGGGGATGGCGACTAGCACCAAAGGTGCAAATCCAAATAAAAATGGAAGGCATTGCCTTTATGAAAGTAAACAAACACCACCGAGTATGCAATAGAAGTAAACACAAAGTAAATACTGTATACAAAGAGTAAGTGCTGAAAGGAAAGGGGTCGGAAATACAAGCCCAACAGTATGTACAGTACAACTGAAAAACTAGTAAAACTGTAGTAAAGTAAAACAACAACCTCCGAGTTTTCCTCCTTAAATCCCACCAGAAGGGTGAGTAAAGATGGCTTCCTCAGGACCTCAGGTCCGGCCGTCCTCTCTATGTACGTGTCGCCAAGTGGTCCACCTTTAGGTACCACCCAGCTCTTCAAGTCTCAACCTTGATCAGTGTTGTCTGTCGTCTGCATCGAACACCACGTAGTGCAGGCATAACCCGTGTAGGGGTGAGTATAGAATACTCAAAAGGGACCCCCAGACCCCCGAAGGTCTCCCAGAATCCACGAAGGATAAACCATAGAAAAGGATACAAACATGAAGTATCAACCAACTCTACTTAGGTATATGCCCATACATATACCTAAGTTATCAATCATAGTTCTCCTCCAACTCTCGAGTCCAAGGACAACCCAGTCCACATAGGAAAGCAAGTCAATCACATCAATGATAATGATTGAAAGTCAAGACTCAACTCACACAGGTATATATCTTTCATATAGAGATAGAGATGATCAGATGTAGTTACTGATTCATCTAAGCTGTCAGACCCACATACGATACAAGACCATCTAAGTTGTTGGACCCACATAGGATACTAGACCCGCTTCTCTGTCAGACCCACGTAGGATAATAGTATAGAAGTCAAACTATTGGACCCACATAGGATACAGGAATAGTAGTTATTGCTGAAGAACCCACGGAGGATTCCGGTACAGATGCCTTCATCGTCGAACCCATGGAGGATTCTGGTATGATTGTCGTCATCATCGAACCCATGGAGTATTCCAGTATGGTAGTCGTTGCAGTCGTAGCCAGCTCTAGGGTTCCCGCAGACAACACACTTGATTCTGGGAGGGTCTGCTCCTTGAGACAAGGGGTTGATACATCAACAATCACAAAGTCTAGATTTGATGTATCCTAAAGTTCCATAATGTCAAAAAAAAAATAATTCTTTAGACTATGCGTCAATCAGATGCCCGGTCTGAGAGAAATTGGCTTTTTCGTTCTAGGGGCCTAGTTGGAATTACGCTCCTTCCAAACCCAACTGTTTTTGAAATTCATCAAAAACTCACGTAGAGTAATGTAAAAGGACCGTCTCTTCATGAGGATCCCAGTGCCGTAGACGGTACGTCGATCAGACACGCTGTTTTAAAGTTATTTTCATTTATGCATAACGGGCCCGACCTGTTAAGCCCACTGGGTTGGCGGGTCGGGTCGACCTGGCTTTGGCGGGTCCGAACCTGGTGTCGAACAAGCCCAGTGAATCGGGAGGCCCAGCCCGGTGGGGCATCGCTCGACCTGACGGGGCGCGGCTCGACCTGGCACGGCACGACCCGGCTGGCCGAGCGATGCAGGGGGGTGCAGCCCCCCACTTTCCTGGACCAGCGGCGCCAAGAGAAGCTGCCATCCAATACGGACGGCCGAAGCTGGACGGTCTTCCCAGCTCAAGCGGCCCGCATGGGCGGGCCGCGGTCCTCCTGCGCGGCACCTGCGAGTGCCGCGACCTTCATTAACTCGGTCGGCCGACGAGCCAGCCGGTTCGCCCGCCGAAGCGGCCTGCAGAGCGCGGGCCATGGTCCTCCACATCGTAGAGCCCCTTGTGGTGTCACAGTCTCTTTTATTTGGCCGGCTTTAGTTGGCCGGTACTTCATCATTCAAGCGGCCCACAGTTGTTGGTCGTGGTCCTTCCCTATTCATGTGGCACCCGGTGCTGCGGTCTTCTTCGGTCGCCGCCACCTCTTTTGTCACCGTCTCCATCAAAATAAAACGAGGATCAACGGGGGGTCATCGGGCCGTGTTCATTCATCTCGGGTCCTCCGTGTTAGGCGGTATCATATGACCGAAGATAAAACATGGTTTCAATGAGGGACGAAGAATAATATTATTCAATTAAAATTGAAACATACCCCCAACCACGCAAAAGACGTCGCACGTCAACAAGCTTTGGAAGATGAACGTCACGGTAGTCGGGCGTCGCGGAAGATGGAATCACAGAGAACGGTGTCATCCCATAAATGTTGGAGGAAGTTTCATTGAAGTTGGCGATGCTTCTCACAAGCGGTCTCTTCTCCCTTTACACTGGGGAAGAAGAAGATAAGAGAATTCATGGAGCATTTTTTGCTGAGAGAGTATGGCATTCTTTGTTGAAGAATAAATCTCTCCTATAATTCACCAATGTTTCTCCACAATATTTTCCAATAAAAATATTATATTAAGCCTCTCAATTTTTAAAAGAATTCCATGAAATTAAAATTTTTTAAAAATGAGATGTACCAATTAATTAATGAAGAAATTAATTGTTTGGGGTGGCATATTCAATGTTTTGGAGGAGGAGAGGCTCCACCATAAATAGGGGAGGTGTTTTTAATTTAATTTAAGGGGGTGTTAGTGGGAAGTTAAAGGAGGAGTTGAAGGGTTAGGGCTCATACGGGCCCCACCACCCTTAGTTATATCCTCCCATGGGATGTTAGGTGGGGTGTGCGCCCCACATACAACTTCCCTTTGGAGGAATTAACATCAACTTAAAATAAAATTGTAACACAACAATTTTATTTAAGTCTTAATGAATCCCCAAATTTTACCGACAACATACGAAAAGATGCAACTCCGTTAAAGGTCCCCTTAAGCGAATACCAGCGCTCCGAGTTCATCAGTGCCCTCAGATTTCAATTCCAAGAAACGGTTAAAAATATAGAAAAACCCACACATAAGTTTACTGAACGTACCCAATCAAAACATTATAAATTAATTCTTGGACCCCAGGCCTCGGAATCAAGAGCCGTTAGAAACCGCAGACTTGTAAAATTCCAATGTTTTTAAGGAAAAATATTTCTTGAAATTTTCAGGTCTTTACATAACCCCACCTCAGGGCTTTACATCCCCATGGAACATCAACATAAACTAGGGAAACAAATGAGGGTACTGAGCTTGCATATGAGCCTCCCTCTCCCATGTACTCTCCTAGAGGTTCCCGTGCTTCCAGCGAATTCTCACCAGAGGAATCGACTGTCCACATAAGACCTGCTCCTATCGATCCTCGATCTCTACTGGGACTTCCGTGAATTTCGCCCCACCATCGATGTCCACCTCTCTATGGTCGATGATGTGGGATAGGTCGTGCACGTATCTCCTCAGTTGAGATATGTGGAAGACGTCATGCACCCGGTGCAACTGAGGAGGAAGGGCCAGGCGGTAAGCCACCTCACCCACTCTGCTGAGGACCTGGAATTCTCCGATGAAAGGCGGAGATAACTTGCCACCCCGACCAAATCTCTGTAGACCTCATCGAGGTGAGACCCGTAAGAAGATGTGGTCGCTATCCTCGAACTCCAGTGGTCTCTATCTTTTATCTGCATTGGACATCTGTCTGCTCTTTTTAGTCTTCATTTGGTCCTGGATGATCTGCACCTTTTCTGTCGTAGCCTGAACCATATTTGGCCCTACAAGTGCTGACTCCCCTGGGTCAGTCCAGCACAGAGTTGATCTACAAGGCCGACCATACAATGCCTCGTAAGGGTCTATCCTAATGGTGTAGTGGTAACTGTTGTTGTATGAAAACTACACTAAGAATAAGTTATCCTCCCAGTTGTGACCAAAGTCAAGGAAACATGCACATAGCATGTCCTCGAGAGTCTGAATGGTCCTCTATGTCTAGTCATCTGTCTGAGGATGGAAGGCGGTGCTTAGACATAGCTGAATCCCAAAAATCTCCTGTAATCCCTTCCATAGCTAGGAAGTCAATCGAGAATCTCAATCTGAAATGATAGTAGATGGCACACCATAATTTCGTACGATCTCTTGAATGTAGAGGCATCCCAAGCTCTCTACTAAACCTTTCCCTCTGATTGGTAGGAAGTGGGCCGACTTGGTGAGTTGATATACGACCACCCAGATAGAGTCGTGTCCTCTAGATGTACGTGGAAGCCCCATCATGAAATCCATAGATATCCCATCCCACATCCACTATGGGACCTTTAAGGGATGTACCAAGCTTACCGGTACCCGGTGTTCTGCCTTCACATGCTAAAAGTGAGTCATCGTGATTCAAACTCTGGTACAACCTTCATACCCGGTCACCAGTGCTATCGTCTGAGGTTCAGATACATCTTCGCCACTCCTGGATGTACTGCTAGAGGGGAAGTGTGAAACTCCATCAACACTTCCTTCTGTAATGTAACTGGTACCATAGTACGTCCCCTGAAGAGGATGATGTGCTCCCCTCCTTCAAAAAATCCATCAGGTGCCTACCCTAAGGATATCTGAGCACATCATGTCTCACAGTAAACATCCCCACACTATGCCTCCCTGACTCACTGAAGAAGTGGAGGAGTGACTATGAGATACTGAAGAAAAGTTGTGCCATCGATATCCACAAAGGATATATGCAACGCGGCTTGCTGCTATGTCGCCTCTCCTAGTAGCTGAATGCCTAATATCATGCTGAGAGTTTCTTCTAAAATGTTCCCTTTCCCCATAGTATAGAATATCTAAAAGTCATAGTCTTGGAGGAAATCGAGCCATCGTCGCTGTCTCAGGTTCATGTCCTTCTGTGATAAGCTGTACCTGAGACTCTGGTAGTCAGACTAGATTGTAAAGCACTCACCCATCAGAAAGTTCTGCCACATCTTCAAGGGGAAGACCACTACTGCTAACTCCAGTTCATGGGTAGCATTGTTCGGCCCAGGCTGTCTCAACTGCTATGAACCTTAATCTATCACTACTCGCTCCTACATCGGGACACTCCCGAGTCCAGCCGCTGGTGCATCACAGTAAACTATGTACCCTACACCCTCCTCCGGTAGTCTCAAGATGGGCGCACTGGTAAAACTATGTCTCAGCTCATGAAAGCTCTGCATGCATCTATCATACCACATGAAGGTTTTCCCCTTCTTTGTCAAAGCTAAAAGCGGTGCTGCAACTCTGGGGAAGTCTGGCACAAATCTCCGATAGTACCCAGCCAGACCCAAGAAACTTCGTACCTCCGTCACACTCCTGGGTGGATCCCATGCAAGTACAACCTCAATCTTCGCTAGATCCACTTCTACCCCAGCCTCTAAGATGACATGTCCCATGAAATAAACCTCTCGAACAAAAAACTGGCACTTTGAGAGCTTACCATAAAGATGGTTCTCTTGGAGTGTATCCAGTACAACCTGCGAGGGGTAGGAGTGCTCCTTCTAAGTAGTTGAGTAAATCAGTATGTCATCGATGAAAACTATGAAGAATCGATCGAGGTAAGGCATGAAGATCCTGTTCAAGAGACTCGTGAACCCTGATGGAGTGTTGGTTATGCCGAAGAACATAACCAATAACTCGTAGCGGCCATATCGACACGTGAAGGCCGTTTTCTACACATCCTCATCTCGAACTCTGAGATGGTAATAGCCTGTTGTGAGGTCTGTCTTCGAGAACCATCGTGCTCCCTTGAGCTGATCAAAGAGGTCGTCAATACTCAGGAGTGGGTACTTGTTCTTCACGGTCACCAGATTCAGGTGACAGTAGTCGACACACAGTCATAAGCTCCCATCCTTTTTCTTGGTGAACAAAATCGGAGAAGCCCAAGGTAAAACACTAGGTTGGATAAATCCCTTTCCATGCAAGTCCTCCAGCTATTCTTGTAACTCAAGAAGCTCGGCGGCAGCCATCCGATATGATGGAGAAGTTATCAGTGTTGTCCCAGGGTACAGATCTATGTATAAGTCTACCTCTCTGCGAGGAGGTAGTCCTGAAACTTCGTCAGGAAAAACATTCGCATAATGATCGACCACAACAAGAAAACTCAGACTCCGGACATCAACTACTCCGAGGATGAGACTAGCCAACTAATGCGTGATAGGTTAACCTCTCCTACATGAAAGTCCATCCTGCCATGTAAAGGATCCCTTCTCGTCAGTGAAGTTGAAACTGGTCCCATCCGTGTGGACACACCTCACTTGCACCCAATATAGTCGATCTGAGCATGGACAGTAAACAACCAGTCTATACCTAAGATGATGTCGTAAGGCCTTGACGCTTCTAAAAGAAGATCCTAGCCGAAGCTCTCATCTCCTAGAGTAAGATCACACTATTAGAACCAATGCGTAATCGTCGAGTCTGCTCTCGTAAGTGTCTCTAGCCATAAGGATCGAGCCAACGGCTCCGTCGGAATCTCCGAGCTCCGAACAAGGGCAGGGACAATAAAAAAATGACTCACACCTGTGTCTATAAGTACTGAAACAAGGGTAGAGTAGAGAAAGATAGTACCTCAAATCATCTAAATTTCATTGTGGTCCTAGGCCTCGACTGCCTGGATCTAAGCCTGCATCTACCCACCAGCTCCCTGTGGTCGGGCAGGACCTCCTGGTGGTGTTGGTGGTAGAGCCTGGAAATGTCATCCACCACCCGCTGCTCTGCCAGCTCCTCTACCTCGTCCTCCTGCTCCTGACGGACCACCACGGTCGAACCCTTACCTCCACAATTAACCAGATACTTCATGCAGGAGACTCGCGACATGGATCGCCATAAGGTTGGATAGTGTCCCAACCAATATGAAAACTCGAACGACAGCCTCCATCCATTCCTCAGCTGCCAGTGGATCTATCTCTCCACGGAACATGGGCGACCTATGTAGCTGAAACTCATGGAACACACACTTAGGCAGTGTGCACTCTTTGCTGCTGGAGCTAGTGGTATCAGTGGCCCAGCGGGTAGTGGTACCGCTGGTGCCTCTACTGTGATGGGGCCCTGCATCGAGGCCTCATCGCTCGATGGGATACCATCTCATACGTAACTCATAACCCTAGCTTGATGCCTTATTGGGGACATCCTGAAAAGAAACATGTGTTCCACGGTCAAAACTGTATACCTGGTGAGCTAAATCAATGTAATCACAAAGAAAACATTAGAAACACAAATTCAATCAGTGTTTTCGTGCACTGAGTCAGAAATCAGAGGTCAGGGTCCTGGTGTGTGGATACGTCGGCCGCCGCACCAACACTGGAATCCCTGGACTGAAAACCACACTCTATACCTTTAACAATAGTTCTTCATAGAAAATAATTAATAGTATAAGTTTTTCTGTAGATCCGACTCCTCTGATAAGAATTTGTCACGACTCATCCTCAGGGCCTGTGCTGTGACTACCCCAATCCTGTTGTCCATATGCCCGGGGCTGGATACTAGCACCAAAGGCGTAAATCCCTATAAAAAGGGAAGACATTTCCTTTATGAAAGTAAAAAAACAACAGAGTACGCAATAGAAGTAAACACAATGTAAATATTGTATACAAAAAGTAAGTGAGGAAAGGAATGGGGCCATAAATACAAGCCCAACAGTAAGTACAGTACAACTGAAAAACTAGTACAATTGCAGTAAAGTAAAACAACAACCACCGAGTCGTCCTCCGGAAATCCCACATGATGGGTCGGTACATATGGCCTCCTCAGCACCTCAGGTCCGGCTATCCGATCCGTGTACGTCTCGCCAAGTGGTCCAGCTTTGGGTACCGTCCAGCTCCTCATGTCTCCACCTCGATCAGTGTTGTCTGTCGTCTGCATCCAATACAACATAGTGCGAGCATAACCCATGCAGGGGTGAGTATACAATACTCAGTAAGGACCCCGAGACCCCCAAAGGTCTCCTAGAATCCACGAAGGATAAACCGCAAAAGAAGGATACAAACAAGAAGTTTTAACCAACTCTACCTAGTTATATGGCCATACATAAACCTAAGTTATCAATCACAGTTCGGCTCCAACTCTCGAGCCCAAGCACAACCCAGTCCACACAGGAAATCAAGTCAATCACATCGATGATAATGATTGAAAGTCAGGACTCAGCTCACACAGGTATATATGTTTCGTATAGAATTAGAGATGATCATATGTAGTTACTGATTCATCTAAGATATTAGACCCACATAGGATACTAGACCAGCTAAGCTGTCGGACCCACGTAGGACACTAGAGCAGCTACTCTGTCAGACCCACGTAGGATACTAGTACAGAAGTCAAACTGTCAGACCCATGTAGAATACAAGAAGAGTAGTCATCGCTGTCGAACCCATGGAGGATTCCAGTACAGATGTCATCATCATCGAACCCACATAGGACTCCAGTATGATTGTCGGCATCCTTGAAAACACGAAGTATTCCAGTATGGTAGTCGTTGTAGTCACAACCAGCTCGAGGGTTCCCGATCAAAGCATGCTCGATTACGAGAGGGTCCGCTCCTCGAGCTAAGGGGTCGATACATCAAATATCACAAAGTCTAGAGTTGATGTATCCCGAAGTTCTGTCTCGTGACAAATAACTCAACGCGTCAGATGGTGCATCAATCATACGCCCGGTCTGATAGATATTGGCTTTTCCGTTCTAGGGGCCCAGTTGGAATTACGCTCATTCCAAACCTGGCCATTTCCCAAAGCCGTCAAAAACACACATAGATTATTGCAAAAGGGCCGTCTCATCATGAGGATCCCAGTGCTACAGATTACCCATCGATCGTACGCGCAGTCTTAATGTTATTCGCATTTAAGTGTAACCGGCCCAGCCCGTTAAGCCTAGTGGGCTGGCAGGTTAGGTCGACCTAGTTTTCGCGGGTTCAACACGACTGGTGTCAGACCATCTTGATGAAGGGCGTGGCCCATCTCGGGGGGGGGGGGGGCGGCCCGACCTGGCTGGCCCTGGATCGGCCCGGCTGGCTGAGCGATGCGAGGGTGGCGTGTTCTTTTCCGAACCGGTGTCGCCACCCTCCTATCTGGACGGTCGAAGCCGGCCAATCTTTCTGGCTTGAGCGGCCCGCATGGGTGGTCCATGGTCCTCCTACAAGGCACCTATTGGTGTCATGACCTTCATCAACCTGGCCGGCCGACGAGTTGGCCGTTTCGCCCGCCGAAGCGCCCCACGGAGCGTGGGCTGCCATCCTCCGCAGCATGGTGCCCCTTGTGGCATTGTGGTCTCTTCGGTCCGTCCGATTATAGCCAGCCAGTTCATCATCAGGCGAGCATCCCACAGTTGCGGGTCGCGGTCCTTACCTCTTCGTGCGGCACCCGGTGTCACGGTCCTCTTCGGCCACCGCCACCTCTTCTGTCACTGTCTCCATCGAAAAAAAAACGAGGATCAACGGAGGGTCGTTGGGCCGTGTTCGTTAGGCCTGCACCCTCCGCGTTAGGAAGTATCATATGACCGAAGATAAAAATTGGGTTCAACGAGGGACTAAGAATAATATTATTCAATTAAAATGGAATCAAACCCCCTACCTCGCAAAAGACATCTCACGTCAAAAAGCTGTGGAAGACGAGCGTCGTGGTAGTCGGGCGTTGCAGATGTTGGCTTCGCGGAGAACAGTGTCGTCCCGTCAACATTGGAGGAAGAGTCATTGACATAGGCGACACTTCTCACGAGTAGTGTCTTCTACCTTAATGCGGAGGAATAAGAAGATAAAAAAATTCATGGAGCATTCTTCGCCGAGAGAGTATGGCGTTCTTCGTGGAAGAAGAAAGATCTCCTCTAATTCTCTAAAGATTCCCCAAGATATTTTCCAAGGAAAATATTATATTAAGACTCTCAATTTTTTAAATAATTCCATGCAATTTAAATTGTTTCAAAATGAGGTGTGCCAATTAATTAATGAAGTAATTAATTGGTTGCAGTGACATATTCAAAGTTCGAGAGGTGGAGAGGCTCCACCATAAAGAGGGGAGGAGTTGTCAAATTAATTATAGGGGTGTTAATGGGGAGTTAAAGGATGTTTTGAAGGGTTAAGGGCTTTTGCGGGCCCCAACACCCTTATTTATATCCTCCCATGGGAAGTTATGTGGGGTGTGGGCCCCACCTCCAACTTCCCATTGGAGGAATTAACTTCCACTTAAAATAAAAGTGTAACACAACAATTTTATTTGAGTCTTAATAAATCCCAAAATATTAACTACCATATACAGCAAAACACAACTGCAGTAAAGGTCCCCCAAAGGGAATATCGGCGCTGCGAGTTTATCAGTGCCCTCCTATTTTAATTCGGAGCACCTGTTCAAAAGATAGAATAACCCGTACGTACGTTTACTAAACATACCCGAACAAAATATCAAAAATTTATTCTGGGCACACCGGGCCTCGGAATCAGTCTCCTTCAGAAACTGCAGACATTTAAAATTCCAAAGTATTTAAGAAAAAAATTTCCTTGAAATTTCCGAGTCATTACATAAAGTGAACAGTTAATGTTATATAAATTTTATTTTCCTATAAAAATGGTTTCTCATTATATATCTCCATTTTATTTAAAAATGCAATTTATAAAATTTATATTCCTCATTTAAAATTGAATATTATTTCTAAACTCAAAATAGTAATATTATATCTGGATTTTTTTTTTCTAAAATGTAGTATATTTAGGTGAAGTGTGGGAAATATCATTATTGTAAATAACATGGAGTCTATGACATTATTATTATATAAGAATAAATTAAAAATTTAGCAACCATTTTTAAAAGACATAATATATATATTATAAATGAATTTATAATTTAAAGTTTTTTAATTTAGATGCCCCTATTTGCTATTTTTAACCTAAGTATTATTTTTCTAAAAAAATAGTTCAATATATTTTACATTTAAATTATAAAAATAATTTTTATCAATGGTAGAATTTTTATCATGTTAAATAGATTTAAAATTTGAAATAAGTTGGTCCAAGTTATTTAAAAGGCCCATTTTATTTTTTTTCATTAATATATGTTACCTTTGGAAAAAAATTTACCGCATTAAAACCTAGAATGGTAAATATAATAATTTATGAAGTAAAGTGATTGAAACAAGTTAAAAAATTATATATAATTGATTTTTAGAGGTCTCTCTCGACCATATCTATTACACACTCCATTATTTATCAATTTTGGTTCCACATTCCTTGATAGTGACTTCCCATTAGTGATATTTTTGGTTATTTACAAAATTGCTATCCAATTTCACTTATAAAAGGTGAACTCTTTTTGTCACATAACCTTATAGAAAAGCTCAGCTATTTTATCTAAAAATCAACCCAAACCAATCCAAAAAATCTAAAATTCCTGAATGAGGAACTGGTATTCTAAATTGACCATCCCTAAATAGTTCAGTCCTCTTCATAATTTAGACAATTTAGTTAGAATGTTATAGATTCCTAACTGCTCCTCCCTATTTTTAATTTCATTATCTATATTTCCTGTTCAAATAAATTAATTTAAACATTATAAAATGATAACAATATTACCATTTTTATAATTTTATGTTATAATAATGATCATTCAAGAATTGACCACCTCCCCATTTTCCCATAACTAAATGAAAACCGGAATCATGAATTGTGAGGACTAACACCTCAATGACACAATCTGTCTCACTTTTTTTCACAACATTACATGTTTAGTATTTTTAGGTAAATGAATATATAATTTTGATATTAATTTTTTTATATTCTATAATGATAAAAAAAATCGATCTTTCTTCTATTTCATGAATATGAAATCATAATCCCTACATACACATGGACTACCACCTCCATTAAAAGATAAATTTATAATTTTCAATTAATATAATCATTATAAGGATGGTTTTAGAATTCATTTAAAGGATAAATATGAAATTTATTTCATTATTATCCATTTTTGGAAAAATATAATAATCTATTAATGATATAAAAACAATCATTATAAAATTATCCATCTTAAACAAGTAAACTATAAGTGAAATATTTAACACATATTTTTATATCCATTAACTATTCTTAGAATTCATTTATTATAATTATATAACACACATATAAATTATAAATTATTTCATTATGTTATAGGTCTGATGATATTACAACTAAATTACATTGTAATCATCCATTAAACATGTTATATTCATATTTTCTTTGGTTTGACCAACTACTTGAAGAATACTATTTATTTATATAATGGATATCTATGTGAACATAATTAAATATTTAATATAATACAAATGTGTCAAATATTATTTGTTTTGGTTACATAAATGTTATATCAATATCAAATTATGTAATTAATAAAACTCACTTTGATCATTATGAATCACTGAAACATGATGGTTATGGATTTCATCTAACTGTATAAAGACTAAAAAACTCATGGAAGGAATATAAAACATCATAAATTAATATAAATAATCACTAAATGTAAATTTTATTACCTGGTATATATAATCATTTTAAGAAGAATGAGTACTTAAAATACTATTCGAAATTATAATAAACTATTAAAAATATATACAATAGATGTATAAAATATGTTGAATTCATATAGAGAATGATTATTTTTTAAAAATAAAAATTATAATAGATTTTATTATGGTTATGAATTAATATATTAGGCAATATATTTTTTTAAAAATAGATTCTAAATTATATTTATGGAAGTCTGGAAAATTTGAAAGGGTCTTTCATCTCAAATTCATTACATTGAGACCTGTTAGGAAATATGCACCTACTTCCCTTATAATGTAATCTATACTACCTATTTGAGATGATTTATCATGAAATTACATTTACCCATGTAATCTGAAGATGGATTTGTATATATCACATTCATTTTGTTTTGATTGAATTTCTACCAAACTCATAAGTTGGTTTCCCCAACCCATTTTTTATATTGTCTGACTCTAGATATATTCACCACTTATTTCCTTTTGTGTGGTTCATACATTTTTATGGAATAATAATTCCCAAATTATATAATAATTTTAATGGATTTGTATACCTATATTAGTATCCCTCTATCATATCTATTTGGTTTAAGAGTTACTAAAACTGCTGTAAATGTAAATTTTTTCTTTGGTGTAAAACCACCAAATGTTTTGGTAAACTGAATGTGTGTGTAGTTTCCTAGAAAATAAATACCTACCTAGATAATATAAAGTGGGTGTGGCTAAGAAAGAAAATTATATAAGTTTAAACACCCCATGAAGGGATGGTAAAGCACTAACGTAATCATCTCTCTAATAAATAGTGAATGGGCTTTAGATTGCGCTCATGTTTAAACACTCTCAAGGGATATTCTTTATAATGATGAAATTATCTTTTTGAAATATATTGATGGATTGATGCTATGATTTCCTTAGGATCCTAGAAATAAAATATATTATGAAATAAATATTTCATGGATATCCCATCACATTTTAAGTACCCCACCTTGATATTTCATTTATAAAGAAATTTCACATTACTTTGATGATATCCCACAACTTCTATGCTAAATAAAATATTTTCTTATAGATATCAATATTATTCCAATCAGGGGGGATGTATTTGTTTTCTAATTTTTCATTATATGGATAAAAATATTTTTATCCATCTTGTGGTTCCTTAAATAATGTTATTAAGTGTAGAGATCCAAAATTCTCATACATAGATATTATAAAATTTTATATGAATATTCATTATAATAAAAAAACCCATGCTCATGGATCACAAATGTATAAAGAAATTAGAATCATGGAAACATAAAAAAAAGGTTCATAAGATTTCTACATCATCCCCCATTTAGATCCTCATAAGTATAACCATTTTTATACATAAAACATTTAATTATTAAAATCATAACATGGGAAAAAGAAATATAAGAAACGGAGAGCATAGATTCTTAAAAATGGTATAAAAGGGACATTTCAACATATCATCATAATGAGGGTATGAGAACATGAAAATAACATTTTAAAATCATACCCTTCATGTCAATGATCAAATGAATGAGTCATCTCCTAAATCTTGACAGTTCATAAGACATGAGTAAAAAATGAATCATAGAAGATAGACAATGAGAGCATAATATTGGAAGAAGAAAATGAGTTGTGGATTAAATAGAAGAATATAAAACCTTATGTTAAGGATACAGATGAATACATTCATAACCTTTTAATCGTGGGTTAAACACATCTGTAGATACTTTTGGATTTGAATAACCTCCCACGTACCGTCTGTTGGGCCTATGATAACCTATTGTGTACCCTATGATATCATATAAGATTAACTATTACCCAATGAATTAGAGGGATATATAGGTCCCACCCATTCCATAATGAAAATAATATATTAATTTTTTATAAGATCATAAAACATTCATCATATCAGAACTATTAAGAGGAAATGAGGTTCATAAAACATTTCATCGTAGTATAACACATGAAAATGAAATAGGGTTCATAATCATCTTATCATCATAAAAAAACAACCATATATTATATTCATATGTTATAATTAGATCATATACCTAGTAAATATTATGTAAAATAAAAAGATTTCCTCTTAGATGAAAAAATTTATTTAAATGATAAATAACTCATACAATTTCTTAAGTAATATAATATATAATTTGAAATAAACTTTTTTGAAACTAAAAATTCATAACATATTTTGGAAAACCTTTTTAGTAAAAATAAATTTTATAACATAATGGAAATATTGAATATAATTAAAAAAATTACTTGAGGAAAATATAACTTACATATTAAAAACACCTTTTTAGGGCATAAAATATTTTCAAAATCATTTTTATTTGAAAATAACCTTTTAAACTTATAAAGGGATATTTTAAAAATATTAATTTTTTTGGAGGAAAATATCATCCCACACAATGGAAAATCATTTTAAAAAATAAATCATTTTGAAAGTCGTTTTTATTGAAAATAAACTTTTAAAATTATAAATGGTGTTTTGAAACACTGAGTGGTCATATCGGAGAGAAATATCATACATGTTAAAACAAATATTCATTTTACATTTTCTGTAAAAGAAAAATGGGGACTATATTGATAATGACATAACACTTACTTTTTAACATTTTTTTAAAAATAATTATAGTGTAAAAATTAATTTAAACTATCCTAAAGTTATATAAAAACTATTTTGAAAACAATTTTAGAAAACAATTTTAGAAAACATGGATATGGAAGAAAAAACGTCTATGATCGAAGAAAGAAATAAACTTGATTTTTTTTAAATTCAATAATTTTTAATCATGATTACATAAAGAGAGGAAAATGAAGGGAAAAATTTATAATCAATATATAACTAGAATAGATTATAATTCTTGAGTTTATTATGATATTGATCATAATTTTTCATCATTGGTATCATAATTATAAACAATCTCAATGAATAATGAGATTGTAACATCAAACCTTTTCCACTTAGTTAACACTAAAAATTTAAGACACATTAATGTATAAATTCAAAATAGACATAAAATATCATGAATATAATTTTATTAGTGTTACAACATATCAAAAGTGTTGTATAGACACCTCATAATAGATGATGGGTGCATAAGTTAATGTATGTCCCAAAGAAGACAAATTGAGATAAAAACCCTTACCATTAGTCTTGACTTCCTTTGTAAACATTTTAATATCTACTATAATAAATCAAAATTTATTATACATCTATTAAGAAACGACAATTATATATTTCAAAACATATATTATTTTCTTTTGATCATTTATTTATAATTTAATAGAAATTCCATGTTGAAATCAACTTTTTGGAAATAACTAATTTGTTTTCGTGTATGTTTTGATTTTTTGTATTTCCCCTCTTTATTTGAGCATGTATCCATAATATATATATATTTACTAATCAGATAAATATCATATATATTCTGTATATATGTTTTTGAGTAATGCATAAAAGTTAGAGATAGAAAATGAATCACACTATTGATAGAGAGTGTAGGCTGAACGTACTCAAGAAAGATGTTTCAATTTTAACCATATATAAACTGAAACAAGGGTAACTAATATATAAAATTTAAAGACTCATTTCTATGAAAAATAAATAAAATATATAAAAAATGTGAACTAATTACTCTCTATACAAAGAGTTAGTTGAAAAAGAATCATATTGTTATGCGAGTCAGTATTTTTCCGTACACATGAACGACGTTATCCTATCTGCCACAGAATGGAAGTTATGAATGTGTATGTGATATAAAAATTTAAGAAGTAATATTTTATAATAACTATCATATATATTAATTTAATACACCTTTATTATATTCTATGTAAATCAGAAATTAAAAACACGTCACGTTGGTTCACTCGGTTGTAGTATGTTGTTCACAAGAGATACATTATTGTTTTTCAATAGGATGGGAGGTGTGATTTTATATGTGGTATTATATTTCTATAGGCATAATTTAATCATAAATATAATATATAGACCCTAAATCCATAATTATATACATACATAATGGTTTTTATGGAAAATAAATAACATCAGTTCATGAGGTGGTAGTCTGATATAAACATGAAGGATGAATTTGAATCACATTTGGTGGAAGAATATATAGATTTAGAATATGAGATTAACATAATGAAATATTAGTATAATAATGATAATGGTATTATTATATCATCATAATATAATAATAATTTAAGGACATATAATAAGAAGTAAAATAAAAACATATAATTTAAAACTTTACATATTCTTCAGACAACCACTTTTGGTTTAAACTAAGGACTTACACCACATAGACCTTTCCATTTTTTATATCACTTCTCACAAAATCTATATTATTTCAAAAATTATCATGTATTTTATAAATATAAGACTCAATAGGACACCTCAACGACCCTTAACCTAATTACCCAAGATATACCGGTGCATGACATGAATGTAAAACAAATGTACATATAAGAAGAAATATATCTCAAAAGAATAATATTTAAGTTGGGTTATCAATGATTGGATCTAGCAGATTCATCTCCATTAATGAAGGTACATCAACCAACTTACTAACACATCTCCCTCAATGGGATAGTCCTAAATCATGGTTAACACATCTCACTTGATGGGATAGTCCTATTCATGTTGACCTCCCATCCAACACATACCTATAAGGAATAATATATTAGTCTCAACACTAAAATTAAAATACATAATATAGAAGAAAAATACATAAGATAAAACATAAAAATGATATATCAACATCACAGTAACTCAAGAGTGTTTCATAATCATCACAATCAACACAAAACAAATAATAAAATTGTTCTCATGGGGCTTCACATAGATGAAAATAATAATTTTAATAAATCAAAAAAACATACTCTAAAGTCAAGGGCATGAAATGTAAAATGATATGACAACAAATTAATGGTTCTTCAAGATAACTATTACATGAATCATGTTTTCATGTCAACTTATATAATCCCTCAAAAAAAAAGATCACCTAGAATCAGCTCTAACAATGCATAATAAGTGATTTAAAATAATAATTAATAGGGAATAAAAAAAAGGTAGAAACCATCACATACCATATGTAAAAAATCACAACAAGAATCATAAAGTGTAATTAAAGAAAGGAAAAATTCATCATGCATGGAACCATAAACATGGAAGAAGTGGGACCATGATATAAATAATCTTAATTAAAATTAACAGTCTCATTCCAAAATTATTCAAGATGTAAAGAAGGAATTTAGAAAAAAAGGAGGAATGGATAGCTATAATTCTTCAAAAAATCCATTTAACTTGTAAATACATGAAAAATATGTGGAATATTTTTTTAGACTAACTAAAGATGTTAAGACCAATGGAATTACAAATAACAATAAACATTTACATGAGAAGGGATTTTCACCCACCATAGTTTTATCTAGGAGTTTTTTTTGTATTTGTATAGGATCAAAGAAATAAAATAAAGAGAATGTATGAATCTGTAAAGATCGAGGAATTTCCATGAATTTGTTTTAAAATATATGGGAATTATATGAGTCTTTGAAAATTGACAGCGCGTGATTCTGATACCTAGTGTTCCCGAAATGAATTTCTGAACTTTTTTTCAGCTACATTTACTAAACGTGTGAGTGGGTTTTTGTAAGTTTTGAACTGGTGTTTGGAATTAAAAACTGAGGGCACCGTTGAACTCATAGTGCCAGTTTTCACTTAAGGAGACTTTCTCCTTGATGGTAGTTGGTCGAGGGTGAAAGGTAATTTTTGGGGTTTTCGTGAAAGAATAAAATAAAATAAAATGGTGAAACATTTTATTCTATTTTTTTAGAACTCCCCATGTAGATTTTGAGAGGTGGGGTCCACCAGAATTAAACCTCCCATGTGAGGATATGGTGGTGGGGACTGCCCGAGCCTTACCTCCCATGTGGGTTATGGTGCTAGGGTACACCCAAGACTTAAAACCCCTTAAACCCCTTTGAACTCCCTCTTAATGGGGTGACACCTCTTGAGCTCCCCCACTTAATTATGCCTACTCTCCCCTTTAATTAATTAAGCCAACCCAATAATCAATTAATTAATCTATTTTGAAATTATTCCAACAAACATAATGGATATCTTATTCTATTATGTGGGCTACATTTCATTTCGGTGGAATTTGAGACAGAAGAACTATTGGGAGAAAGCTCTCCAACCAAGAACGCCAATGAGGAACATCTCCAACGATGAATGAACGGATGATGGAGGAAATGCCGATGTCAGCAACATCGTTTTATACCGAATGACATCGTATCCTTCCTCGCAGCCTCCGTCAATGAACCTTTGAGGTAGAGGTTGTTATTGAATCCATAAAATTTCTCGATTAAATTCCTTGTTCATGGAAAGCATGGCGAATGCGGATCAACCAAAACGAGTTTATCCACGATTCCTATGAAATTTTAGAGTTTTTCATTTTTGACTAATGATTTTTTGAACCACTTTATACTGCCCGAACACAGAGTGTGTGGGCCAAATAAACTTGGCCCAACCCCTCCATTGTTCTTCTTTTGTGTGTTCTTCGCAATAGTGATGGCGGATGGTGCTGATGTTTGGCACCGGTGGAACATGAGAATGGTAGCCAACACCACCGCCGGCCATGACAGAGACAACGGCACTCCTCCACCCCGCGGACTCACCGTGTAGCCATGTGGCCTCGCCACACCATCCCGCGGCCCCACCTCCCTGTTTGCGGCCCTACCGCGCCTCCCCGATGCCCCGCTGGGCCGGCCGAGGACCCACCACACCACCTCGCGGCCCCCCATCCTGCACGCGGCCCCGTCGCGCCGCTCTATGTCCTCTCTATCCTCACAGCCCTGCGGCCTCCGCACAACCCTCACTGCCAAGCCGGGCCACTCGGCATTTTCCTGGCCGGACCTAGAGAGCCAAACTGCCCAGCTGGCTGGGCCACCGTACACGGGCTGGGTCGACCCAAATTGGGTCGGCCTAGGCCCGGTCGGACTGGACCCGAACCCATTTCAACCCATTTATGCTTCTTTGGCCAGATCTTTGGCACTGGGCGTCTGTTAGACGAACCTCCAACGGTGTTGGAAACCTTGTAGCGACACGTTATCTTTGAGTATACCCACTAGAAACTTGGATAAAGTTGGAGTACAGTCGGGATGGATTGAGCATAAATCCAACCGGGCCCTCTGCACTAAAAAGAAAATAGCACACATACGGGACATCTGATTGACACACCATCTGTTGTAGCCATCCTATAAGGAGGAATGGACACCGGTGATACTCCAGGCACTAGATCAATAGAGAAATCCACCTCTCGCTCTGGAGGAAGACCTGAAAAGTCATCCTGTAAGATATACCTAAAACAATCAACCATTGGAGGGATATTCGTCTAACAAGTTCCCTAGTCATCCACATATAAACTCGCAATATGGGCTATCACTCCACCTCGACCACGATACTCAGGTCTATATCGCCTCGCTTGGACATCCCATTATCCCTTGTATAGAAACACTCGACCCCCTGGCGACGTCAAACTCACCCTACGATGATAGGCATCTACAAAGTCTCGAATGGGTGCCAACCAGTCCATCCAAAGAATGAAATCATAGCTCGTCATCTCTAAGACATAGAGGTCCCATAGAAAGTGACACCCACCAACCTCTAGGAGGCACTCCATGCATAGACGCACACCTACCGTTCTAATCCCCAACAAAGTGTCTAGCATCATAACATCAGAAGAAGTTGAAACATAGAGCCCAAGGATCTATACAACAGGAACAGATATAAAGCTATGTGTAGCACCAATATCAAAAATTAATGAAGATAAAAAAATAATCAACTAGAATAGTACCTCTGACAATGGAAGGTCCAGGATCCTGCTCCGGTTGGGTCTGTTGCATTGCATATGCCTGCCTAGTGCCATGACCCTACAACATAGCATGGCTACCCTAAGCTGACCCACCCTACTGTCTCTGTGATCCTGGTATCTGGCTATCATGATCATGACCACCACCTCGTCCTAAACTCCCTGAAATATTCCAATTCCCTAACTGGTAAGAAGTTCTTGGACCTACTCCTACACACTGAGTCTATACATAACCCCTCTCACTATCCACTGGAGGAAACACCCTACAAAAGCGATGCAGATGACCCATCTTCCTACAAGATTGACACTCCACTGGGTCACATGGACTGAGGTCTCTTGTGCCTCTCCTTACCATACTGGTAACACATTTTCAAGACACCTGAAGAATTCCTCATGCTAGTACTGCCACCTTGAGAAAAATACATCTTCCTCTTCCTCTTACCAGTAGAAATAATAATAGAAACTTGTCCTCATGCTAGTACTGCCACCTTGAGAAAAATACATCTTCCTCTTCCTCTTACCAGTAGAAATAATAATAGAAACTTGTGCCAAACCGCCCTAGCCTCCACCACTAGCTTCCAGTAGGTTCCGCTCAGTACTTGGTGCTTGGTTCACAATAGCATGCACTATAGGAAACTTGAAAACATTAATCAGTGCTAAAATGTCATATCTAATACCATCCTCAAAGCACCGATCCCTTAACATCTCATCTCCCACCAGAATAGGTGCAATGCGATATAGCTTAGGGAAGCGGGTAGAATAGTCCATCACTGACATAGCACCTTGTTGTAGATTCATGAACTCTCGAGCTCGATCTTCCCTCAGTGTCTCTGGAAATAAAAATTCATAGAAGACTTCCTGAATATATTTCCACACAATTTCTATGTGATGCTCTATCTGGGTGGTAGCATCCCACCACTTCTTGGCGGAATCACGCTGCATGTATGTAGCGAGCTTGACCCTCCACCCAGGAGGCGTCTCCAGATGCTCGAAAATAGTCTGCATAGAACCCAGCCAAGACTCTACAGCCTATGATCCTCCATACCCTGAAAATGTAGGCGGATGCTACTGCTAGAATATATGTGTCATCTCTGCCCTAGATGTGGCAGCCGACGGTGCTCCATGGAAGGTTTTCCTTAACTACAAGAAGCCTTCATGGAACTATGCCTCCATGCCCGTGTTTGTTATAATGGTTGGCGCCACATCTGGCTCTGTTGGAGGATTTATTGGTAGCCCATGGCCTACCATCTCCGGATTATACTCGTTGCCACTCTCTTGGTGAAAAACTCGCGGTCGTCTCAACGACCTGACTCTACAAAGTCAAATAGAAGCCTTAGATTGGGATCATCATGTAATGAAAACAAGGAGTGTAAGAAGGAAAAACAATAAAGAAAACATTTTAGTTTAAAAAAAAAAGACTACTTGGTGTGTATAATAACTACACGGCATGTTCCCTTAAGTATTTCACATGGGCATGTACTTATGCCAAAACTGGTCATGTAGCACCAGAAACACACGATGTGTTGTCCACACACATGGCGTGTACTTGAATTTTTTCCCGTACCTGAGTCCTTCTACTTGACTTAATCACATGGATCCCTTTTAAACAAAACTACACGACATGTACTAGACGAGCTTCACCGACCCATGTTGTCTGCGACATAGATGGGTACACAGCTCGAATAGAACGACATGTTCCAGATAGACACGGCATGTACGGCTTAGATCCCAACTACCCGTGTTGTTAGTGACATAGCCGGCTACTCGACTGACATTACATGGCATGTTACACTCGCACACGGTGTGTACACCACCCCATTTTTCCAGCCACATAGCCAAGTCCATAGGGCCTCTCACCGGTGAAGACTACACGACGTGTTCGTCATTGACACGGTGTGTATAAGCTCAGATTTCTCCACCCATCTTATTAGTTACAAGGGGGACACAGGGTCAGCACAACACGACGTGTATAATAACTTCAGAGTGTGTGCCCTCAATGTTTCACTATCCCATGATCCTACTAACACGGCCTAAGACACAGGTAGAAACTACACGACGTGTACATATAGTACACGACGTGTACTTTAAAATTTCGAATTTCTTCCCGAATAGAAGAGTAAAGGGTGGGTTGTCAAAACTACACAGTGTGTAGTATCAGTTTTTCCAGACACTAAGCCTTAGAAACTACTTTGGAGCCCATAAAAACAGTGAAACCTACACCTAAGAGCCAAATTCTGATTTGTGAGGGCCCATACTCCCCATGAATTAAATCTTGGCATATTATACGTGTTAAAACAAGGTAAACAATTCAATGATCCACTAAATTCCGGTAATTGAGGGACCTTACACTTTAAGAACCAAAGTTTGGAGTTCATTCTACAAAACCTCACATAACAATACCCTATCAAATATCAGGTATTTTATCAAGGCATCTATCACAACAGCAGAAATTCACTAGCACAACATCTATCACAACAACATGAAATTTCTAATGCCCATACATGGCATGGAAGTATGCATGACATGTGATTGTAACATGTACCTAAATAATGCATGTGATGGAATACCCTCATCTCATCGGTTTGCATCTAAATAGAAACCATGTAAAAAAATATAAGCTACACAACACAAGTGCATCACCCAACGTTGAAAATTAAATCAATTATAATCATCATAAATGGAAAATCACAATTTATGTCAAGGATATACGGCCTTTACATGTTCATGGGGCAGCTACTCTCATGCACAATTATTAGAAAATCCCTTAGTAATCTATCTCTTTCTGTTGTCACCAAAAAATAAAATAACTCAGAGTAAAGAAAACCTCTTATACCACTTTGTAATGTCCCAGATCCAGGTGCCACTCAACGGGTGCCCCGAACCCGGTTGTCCACATGACCTCAAGCACATTTCCCCAATCTCCAAAGGATGCCGACTAGCATAGAGGGCCTAGGTATGATAGTGGGGAAACTATGCCCTCATTTGTCAAAGTGTAACGCATCAGAATAAAATAGAGGTTTACCAAAATCGAAAGCAGAAAACAATACCAATGTTGAAATGGACATATTACTGAAGTAAGGAAAGGACCAACAATCATATATACTTATGCAATATATCCATAAGTCTAAGAAAGTAGCCAAAACAAGATACACTATAGTCTGAAACAATACAATACAAGGGACAAATACATCAAGGAAAAATAAAACAGTGTAGCAGGAACTCAGCAGCATCACAAGCCTAGTCTTGGTCCCATGCTCTCCTACTTCTCTGCAACAATCACGTACCTGCATAGGGACTCTTTCCCTTATATACACCTGCAACAATATAATCTGTTTGATCCCAAGACATGATCCATTTAGGGTGTGAGAAATAAATCCTAGTAGGCAACCACTAAAGGTCTGTGCCAAACTATCAGGGAATTTGTGCAACAATAGTGTGCAGTAATGAAAATGCTGTAAAATAGGAAATACTCAAAATCCGCCAGTCCAACCTGTTCCATTTCCATTTAATTATTACAACATGATATTTAAGAAGTACAAGGTAATAAAATACCAAGATTTTTCATTATCTTGGTAGATATAACATGTGAAATCACCACATTGAATATGAAAAATAAACAGTGTCCTCAGACATAAGAACCGTTGCCCTCGGGCAAAAAAAAACGTTCCCTCAGACCTTGTCCTTAGGAAAAATAGAAATGAAACCCTCAAGTTATTTCCCTAAGGAATAAAAAATATTTTGCTTATGCATATGAGATAATTCCCTCAGGCATGGAAGTAATTTCCATCAGGAATATAAAACATTTCCCTCAGGATAAATGAAACACTTTCCCTCAGCCTTAGAAAACACTTGCCCTCAGGCTAAACAAACACTCACCCTTAGGCAAAACAAAAAAATTCCCTTAGGCTAAACAAACACTTTCCTTCAGGATAAACAAATAATAGGGCTGAGCCCAACACATAGCAAGAAACTATATACATTTTCTCTCAAGAAAACTCATAGCATGCTAAATCATGGATTACCCTCAGGTATCCGGGCCAAACAGCTAAACAAGGGAACTGCACTGACGGGGTGGCCCTGGATCCAAGCAATGATCCCAGACAGAAGTTTCTAATTATCATTAGATTATGTATGAAATTATATATATCTCAATTAGTCAATGCCTCAGCCATAAGACACCCCAAACAGGGGTGCACATCACAGCGGTACACAGAAACACTCAACAGTCGGAATTAAACATCAGACCACCTACCTCGATCTCCTCTAATCGATATATATGAATGACGCATCCCAAAACGTCCAATAATGGAAAAGGTAAGAGATAAAAAAACACGTTCAAACCCAAATAACTTCCAAGATCCGACATTCTCTCCCAGTTCTCCTCGGATGTTCTAAGATTCCTCTATTGAAAGAGGAGGCTACTGCCCATTTTAAGTGAAAAAAACAAATTACATGGCATGTAACATCGTGTACACGACATGTATTTTCATTTTTTAACTGTTTCTCTAGAAGATAATTTTCACTGCCACACTATTTATCTGTCAACATGAGTACACGACATGTATTTCTGAATACATGGCGTGCACTCTCTCTATGCTGGCGGCTACTTCCACCACCTTAATGTTCACCGGACAACTGATTACACGGTGTTTATATAATAAGTACATGGCATGTAGTCATTTTTTACACTTTTCATCACTGACAGGCCTACACACCCTGTGTACTCCTCCCACATGGCCAAAGTACATGATGTGTGGAAAAGTACATGACAATTACCCAGAAAAATTGGGATTTTCCCCATTTTCCTTATTTTCTCAAAAGCACATAAGGAAAATGGAAAAGAAGAAACCCGTACCTCAAGAATAAGAACCGGGTTCTTACAATTGAGGTGAGTTACCTTGATAACTTAGGTACATGTTTGGTAATATACCGAAGTAGGGTTGTTAGTTGATTTCATGCATTGTAGTTTATCCTTGGTGGATTTTGTGAGACCTTGAGGGTCTCGGGGTCCCTACTAAGTATCGTTATACTCCCCCCTGTGTGGGATATGCCCGCACCCTATTGTATTTGGTGCAGACGACTGACAACACTGATGGAGAATGAGAGTACCGGGACTAGAGGTAGCTGAGAGGTGGTAGTTAGATGAGTCGGACCGCAGAGATGACCATTCATGAGCTGTACCAACCCTTCAGGTAGGATTCGTGTTGGACAATATATGACATGCATTTCACCTATCAGTCATCTTGTACTTTCCATTTTTACTTTTACCTTTACTACTGGTCTTCTAATCTGTCCACTTTTACTTTCAATGCACTTTTTTATTATACAGTTTACTTGTTGTTTTTATCTTGTTGTGTGATTGGTTGTGTGTTATTACAGGTTATAAAGGAAATTCCTTCCCAGTTTTAGGGAATAAGCCTTTAGATTCTAGTCGCTAACCCCTGGGATTTGGAAGGCGGGCTTGGGGTAGTCATGGCACTGGCCCCGAGGGATGGGTCATGATATAATCAATTAATAGAGGTAATATATGTGTTTTCATTGAATTTAAAACCTAAAATATAATCCATGTTCACTACCCTTTTAATTTAGTCAATATTTGATATGAAAAACAAGATTTTTTGATTTTGAATAACTAGAACAACCATAAAAAACCTCTACTAGAGATTGTACATGGTTGTGGAGTTCATGATACCTCATATGGACATGATGATCCTTAAAAATAGGACCAATTGGTTTCTTTCATTCCCCATACCATGACTTCTATAATTAAAATGTTTCAAACACCTAGTGATTCTCTAACATGAGTAAAGACCAATCCTCATGGGATTGCCTCATTTTCCAATTAACACTAAGAGAAACAAGGAAAAAACATCTTCACTAGGCCATTTTGTTTTTCAATTTCATGAAAAAACATTCAAAACCCACGTTTATACTCACAAACAACTCTAAATATAAATGTACCCATGTTTAATCATGACCAGGTTCAAAAACATCACATGATATATGTCATAAATTACATTAACATCCAATTGAAAAAAAGGTGTTACAAACCTCCAACAGTAAATAATTCTCATACTTGAGAAGTGACTCTAGAGGTCTTCTCTAACAACTTATGTCACTACACCCAAATTTTTATCCCTTCTTCCCACATCACTTCCAATATCCACCCATTCTTCCATAATTATCTAACAAGAGGAATGATCTTCCCTCAGAACTCCTTTTTAATTTGGTTTATAATTGGAGTGATATTATCCTCAAAATACCTATAGTTAAAGATCAGCATCCTTACCGTAGATTAGATGCATGGGATCAGGGTCATACCAATCAATATAAGACATGTGGAACACATTATGTATACCATGGTAATATGGAGGAATATTCAACTGATAATCCACCATCCTAATTCCTTTGATGATATCGAATAACCAATGTACCATGATTATATTTTCACTTTCCTCTTTAGATAACAATACCCCAACAGTGGGGTCACTCACAAGAAAATATTATCACCTATGATGAAATTAAATGTTTTTATACTTTCATACACATAATATATTCACTTACTCATAGGAAATACTGGCTATTTTAACATAACACCACCAATAATTAGATAACATATACCGTACTATATATAAATAGATGATTCAGCTGTCATATGAAAATAGAGAGATAAAAAAATGCTGACTAAACAAAGAATCAAATAGATCCATCTGAATTGAGGGATGTGATATGTAATTATATAAAAACACCACTTGATCCATTTAATCATCCAATGTTACTATGAAATGAAAAATACACTCTCAATTCATATCATCAAATGTCATAATCTTTCTCTATGACTTCTCATCAGTCTGAAGATGAAAATCTAAACTCGTATTCTATTAAGTCCCCGCTACCTTCTATAGGAATGTCTATAATCATAATGTGAAAAATATAACTCTATCTAATACCACACTCAAAGGGACTCCATGAAGGCACAAGATAATAAAAACATATATCATTCCATGTTCATCTAATGAGTTTTTCTCTCAGAACAATATGAAGTGTGGACCATTACCAGCCAATCCACTCTAAACAAAATGACATATCAACCTCCTAGGGTATAGGATGAGATCAGCATAGATTACATCATTACCTTATCCCACATAGACACATTAAATGGAAGTGGATGGAGTAAACATCAATTTCTATAATGCTCACCATTAATCCTTTGAGAGGAAAGACAATAATAGACAAATAGTAAAAATTATCTATTCATTCCAAACCACTATAACTATAATTTTACATCATGACACTTCTTGTATAATCTTGGGTGTACTCTCTAATCTGAATCTTGAGAGGCATTTATAATGTAATCTCTCAAAGAGGATGAATCTACCACCCGACCATGACCCACAATCACACCACATCCATTTAAGGACCATCCTATAATGGAATCACATTCATATATCCTCATGTGTATTGTGACATAGTCAATAAAAAAAATAATTACTAGTTTTCACTCTTTCCCCTATGAGGAAATGATCACTAAGGGTGCACAATACATTTCCCCATGACTCATAACTATTCCCACGTACCGATTTTTCAACAAGACCATGACATCCACCTGACTTTTGTGTTTATTATCAAACTTCCAGAATAATCCTACAAAGTGCATAAGCAACTACATTAGGTTTCCTAGAAGTTTACTCCATGACGAAGTAAAATATTTATTGGTCTTCCGCACAAGACCACTAAAAAAGGTTTATATCATGATCGTATAAAATAGACCACTAAATATTTTAGTTTTTATATCTGAAAAATTTCTCACTATAGAGGTATTGGTTCCTCGATTTCAACCCATGAATCACTGCATCCAAATCCAATTCACGAGTATGGTAGTACAACTTCTGGTGTATTAACTGATGATATCCCTAAGCATCAACCTTGTCATCCTGCATTTAATAATCTACCAACCCAACACTGAATGTGCTACAGTACAGTCCATATGATAATCCAAAATTAGGAAGTGTGGGAATCATAGCTAATAGAATCCTCATTTTTATCATTGAAAATTAATTATCACAATGTTTTCCCATTAAAAAGTTATTTCTTTCTAGGTAATCATGGTCACATGAACTACTAGGTGGGAAAATTCCTAGATGAACATACTTTAGTACCCATCCAATTGAAGGAAACCCTATATCTCAACAACATTCCTAGTTCAATCGTAAGAAATAATTCCATCCATATTCTCTTTATGAAATAATATTCTTACTAGAGAAACCATAAGCCCAAGAAAACACACCTCATGTATCTAAAAGTTACACTTCTAGTACTTGGCGTAACAATGATGTGCTCTTAGGGTACTCAATATTTTATCCATGTGTCTGGTATGTGATACAAATATCTTTTAAAATATGAAGATATCGTAGATGAACACAATGATGAAGGATTCCAATTATGGGAGAAAGATCATGTTCATGAGAGCCATGAATCCTAGTAGAAAATCAGAGTATTCAAATTGGATAACAACACACTTATAAATTTCCTACATGATATTAAATGATTAATTCATGATGTATTATCTCTGTCTAAAATTTGATGTTATCTTGAATATAGTTAAATCTTTAAATTTTATTTGGATCCCCATAATTTATCAAATATGACATAATAATTAGAAATAGGTTTTTTCCCTAGTGATTTGATGGACTTCACATAGTCTACAAAAAGACGTAGAATACCATCCGGCTTCAAATAGAACAACTCTTAAGTACCGAAAGGCTAAGTAATTAGTCAAATGAATAATTTAACCTTTAGATAATCATTATTTACCTAGATTTTTTTAACATAGTTAGTTTGAAGTGATATGATGAAATAAATAATGGTTGTACATCGGGCACATGGCCGATTTAAAACAAAACTCCCCTATGTGGAAGAAATATGAGTAATTTATTAGGGAATACATCATGGTAAATGTATACTATATGGGGAAGTGAATATATTTTTTTTGGTCAACTACAAGGATCATTCTATCCCACTATATTTAAAATATTATTTTATATTGAGGATATGGTTCTACTCTATGCACCTTCGAATCCCATTAATCAGTTAACATGAACTTTTCCCCCTTATGAAACATAAAGATTACTCTTGTCTAATATAAATTCATATTTTCATTGTATACAATCAAATAGTCCATTATATGGTTTAAATTAATGAATTACATCTCCATAATTGAGAAGTATATGCATAGTGAAATACCAAAACTAAAATTACGCATTTGGGATTGATTTGAAGATGATCTAATTTATTTTCCATGTGTGTATCTATAGATAAAAACTCAAATGATTATATAGATGGAATATTTATTATAATTACCACATTATAAGATATGACTTAATTGGATTCCCGAATATTAATCATGGAAATATATGGGGTAGAAATAATCTATATCATAACTCAATGTTTGGATGGTCCATCTCCAATATTATCCAAATCCTTCTCAATATCCTAATCACTACCAAAAATAATTCATGATTACCTATACCCTTACAAGTATCATTATTTTTTTTATATTTATCTATCTAAAACTACTACAAAGGTCTTTTACTTTTCCTTTTTTCATGCATCCACAATGTCCAATTATAAAAAAAAATCAGATGATTGGTCCTTCAAAATAAGATAAAACTATTCTGTGAAAAGGTATAGTCCTTGGGAAATTTCTACATCAAACCACAATTATAGGACATAGCTATGTCATCTCACATAGAGGGAATTGAGGATCATATTCTCTAATTCGACATTCACCCTATTCCATGGAATCCATCAATTGAATACCTTATATTGTTCCTAATATCGGAAATAAGTATAGTGCTGAAGAATTACATTATCATAGCACCGATTGTAAGAAGGATACCTGGAAGTCTATCTTCTTTGAAAACCTTTTATATTTTCATCCTCATATGAAGCTATGAATTATAGGCTTTCATATAAATGTTCTTGAAATTTTATTTCATCTCTTGGTGAATACTAACCTCAAACTTTCTGGCCTTTTTCTTTGTTCCTTCCTAGAAGAGGATAAATGTGAAACAACGTGGTAAAGTTTTCTCAATAGAAAAACATTTTCATAATACCCTAATTGAGATTCACAAAATCCCAAGAATTTTCCAGGTTTATTTAATCAGTGAAGAACTCTCCAAATATATGTGATTGAATGGATATCATGTTATCCCATCCAATCAAAATATTTGTTCCAAAACATCCTACCATCATCCAATAGATCCATAATGAACAAAGGATACAAGATTAACCATCCTATCCTCTAGGGACTCTTCTAGTTCAAAGATCCTCTCGATGAATAATATTATGTTTTATGTATCTTGGTTGCCTTTAGTTACATAGAAGGATTGAGGTGTAGGATTTGGATGTTGGGAGTACAGTAAACCATTGATAGCTCATCCAAATGAGATTCTCCACCTAGAACATCAATAAGTATGAAGATTCCATATTGGATGAAATTTATTACTTGAATTTCTCAAGAAACCAAGAAATATATTTGGTTGAATATTTTTTCCTAAGAAGTTATGAAACTAGCTATTCAGGACATCGACATGTTAGTATTTCCTCAAACAACTAATTTAACCTTAGATAAAACCATCAACTTAACAAGAACACAATTCATATAACATATTCACATGAAATTTTTCAAAATAAGGTTTAACCTAATAGTTTACACATGAGAACCAGGAATTAACTTCTATGAAAGAACTAAAACCCATGCAAAGCATCAGGTACCAACTCATTAGTTACAACCATATCTGTACCCAATCAAAATAAGATAAATATGTCCAAATATAAATATTTAAACAAAAAGTACATATCACATTTTCAGCATGAATTTAATTATTTGTGCTATATATAATGTTGGAAACAAGTATATGTATTGTGATCTTATATATCTAAATAAGATTCTTGGATAGGAAAAAATATTATAATGTATTATACCAAAAACATGTGATTCGCCCATGTTTAATTTAATCTATTCTATTATAAAATAATGAACACATAAATTCAAAATTCATGGAAACTTAGAGGTACTCTATAATATTCTAATTTTAATCTAACATAATTACCTTTAATGAGTCCCAACCATACAATATATTATTTAATCTTTAAAAAATTATAGAAAATATAAGAATAATTTAGAAAGCATGGTGCTCTGATACCATTTTGTATCAACCCAACCCGAACCTTCATGTCTGAGATAAGAATCCACATGACCTCATGCATACCTCCCCATATATAAGAGGACTCTGACCAGTGTTGGGGGACAATAGAGTATCATCGGGTGGATATTCCCTTATTACATGGCTAAAAATAAAATTACAATAATGGACGTGAAAATCCAATTTAAAAATTTAAAGTGAACGAAATTGATTAATTCATACTACCCAACATTTAATTTATAAGCCACACTTTTTCTAAAAGTGGTTTCTATGTGTTATCTACGGTAATATAAAAATTTAGTATTATAAAAATTATATATTTTATATTGTATGATGATTTTAATATTTTAAATAATAATTTTCAATTTATTTTAAAAGTTTGTTTTTTTCATAAATGAAAAATCAAGGTTAAATATAATAATTACATAGATAAAACTAAAGAAATTTAAAAAGAGTTTTAATAGATGTGAAAGGACTGAGGATTTTAATAAACATTTCTCCAGTTGTATAGTTATTATTATGATCAAAAAATCATTTTCCACTCTATTATTTTATCTATTTTAACCCTTTAACCCATATATAGTTATAAACCATTATTTAGATTTAATGAGTGATTTTGAAATTACTATTACCCTCACAAGTAAAAGGGGATCACATCCACCATTTAATGATAAACCTATTTCAATGCCATTAGTTATTGTGAATTTGTTACCATATAAATCTAATCATTTAGGTATTTTTTTATTTCACACAACTCCATATTCATCTTTTATTACACACAACACTTATTTTAAAAGAATCATTCCACATTATTAAAATAAAATTATATGACATTTAACACCTATCCTATGGAATGACAAGTATGAATATGATTAATTAAAATATAAAACTATATTCTTTACACAAGTATATAAAATGGATTATTTCGTGATCAACTAATTAAAAATGAAAATAATGTCCCTTTTATAACAAAGTTAATATTTTCTCTGAAAAATTATATTATGCATTGAAATGTGTTTTTCTTAAATAAATTAAACAAATAAACATTTTTGAATTATTTATATGAAGTTTATATACTATATATTTAACGAACTTGTTAAAATTAATCTTATGTGTTTTCTAGATAAGAGACAAGAATAAATCCACTTATATATAGTTTTTTTCTCAAATGATATTTTATAGGATTTTATGAACATATTTGATAATTTGTTTTTAAATTTCATAAAATTGATTTCAAAAACTAATTTTAATTTCATTAATTGTTTTATCAAAATTATCTTCAGAAGAATTGTTTATAGCAATTTGAAAATATTAGTTTTTTTATAAATGGTAAAAAATGCTAAATTTTAATTGAAAATCCATTTTCTTTTAATTTATTTATATAGTTAAATTATATATTAAATTGGGTTTAAAGGAATATTAGTTCTATTATATATCCAATAGTATAATTTATGTAATTTTAATAATTTTTTTATTTGTGATATAAAAACTTTATAAATTTTGGACTTTTTCTCTTTGAAAACCTACTTTCTCATCCCATCTACAAGATTAATTTTATATGAAAATTTTACACTTATGTGAATTGAATTAAGGAAAATGGATTTAATATTTTTAATTTGAAAATTAATATATATAATAAGGTAAAATAAATTATTGACCAAATTTAATAGTGAAAAGAGTAAAAATTAATTATTACAGTTAATGTAAAAGTGGGGGTTTCAGGTGGTTCACTAAAATATAATTGTTATAATGATCTATAAACTTGTATAAAATGTGTTTGCTAGAAATATTTAGACCATATAATTTATAAGGGTTAATAAAAATAAAATATTTATCCTTTTTAATGAAAAAAATGAGGTTACAATGTTTTTTTAAAAAAAATACAAGTGGTCCACTCACCTCATTTATAAATGGCCACCTCCTCTCTTCTCTTCTCCAAAACTTCAAACCAATTTTTTTCAGAAAATAACTATCAAATTAAATTCAAAATTTACTCCCTATCATCATAGAATATTTATTCTAGGCATAAATCCAACATATGATTGATTTCGGTGAAAACAAAAGAAGGTTACCCAAAGAATATGTTACTTTTTTCAATGAGAATTTTTATTTTACTTATTTATATAGAACATTAATGTATTAAAAAACATTATTATGTAAAAACCTCAATATAAAAATACACTTATATATATTTATTTTAGTTTCATTACCTTCGAAAATCTACACTACCATCAAATGGGTTATGAAATCATCATTCACATGTATGGATGATTACTGCTTAACAAATCAATGTCATTTTTTTTTCAATTTTTACCTCTCACAGTTGGGTATAAGGATGCATCTAAAGTATATATCTGAAAAATATAACATAATTAGATTTATTTAGTCATTATATCATATATTTAAATCTTTACCTTCCATTGTACAGGGGATACAATAAAAGTGCTTGAGTGTATAAAAGACTACCACCTCATGAAGCAATGTGATTCATTTTTCACTAGCACATAACTTGGAATACAAAAACGGATAATGATAATTGATATATGTAATATAAATGAAATAATAATTATATTAATTACATAGTTATAGTTATGAAATGTTAATATATCATCTTCATTCTTACCTTTTCAAACACTGAATGATGATAACATCATTCATGTATGTGTGGACTACCAACTTCACAAAGTGACGAGACTCCTTATTTACAAAACCACAAAAGATGGATGATATATAACAGTATATTTAAAGAAATAATATGGTATTTATTATATTAGTATCAATATGGAAATATAAAATATTCCATACCTCTTTTTCATAATTATTGTTTAAAAATTGAAAAGTTATATATGTGTATATACGGTCTTCCGTCTCCTTGATTGTAACATACTCTATTTCTCAAAATCATAATTAATGATTGGAATATAAATTATAATTTATGAATATATATAGTAATTATTACATGATTATTATTCCAGATATTAGGGAACCCGAATGAAAGTAATATGACCACAAATAACAAATCAAAACATATATGAAAAACCAAGCTGTTATTACCCAAAACATATTTTTCTCAACAAGTTACTAATGAAACCATAAAAAATAGTGACATGTCAATTATAATTTATATGATATATATAAATTTGGTTCTATAATATATTTAATAAAATTAAATTCATTCTACTGAAGGATGGAAAGTGTATGAAGGGTGTTGATACTTAAGGTAATGGATTTCTTGTCACACTTTTATTTGTGGGAGACATATGAAAATTCACCCCTCATTTACATCATTTGTTGTATATATTTTCTCTTTGACATGTTATATCATGAATATAATTATTTTAATTATATTGAAATTTTAATTTGATGTTATGATTTATCAGGGAATGCTATTCGTAATGTCACTAAAGTGGATAGGGATTTCCAATCTCTCTTTTATTTTTTAGATAAATATTAAAATTACTGAATCGTTTCATTTATGTTGTGTATATGATTAACCACTGATATTTTACATCTTTAAAATTTTATTTTCATGATATTTAGTGTTTTATTTTATTTTATTCATTATTTGGGATACTGATTTTAAATATGGCCAAAGTGATAAGGGATTTCTATCTTATTTTTTTCTTCTGTGAGACACATTCCATATTCACCACCTATTTATTTTATATGGTGTATATAATTCCCATTAATGAATTTTATAATTATGAATCCTGAAAATTATGTAAATTACATATCAGTTTAAGGACCACTCTTTCATTGGGATTGTGTTTCAAATGATACCAAAGTGGTAGTGAATTTATGTTACTATCTCATTCTTTATGAGGATTGTTTATGATTAAGTATTCAATGTTGAAATATAATGATCTTCCTCTCATGAATTATCATGATTATTCACTGGATATGATTATTAGTTATAGTTTTATGTAAATGTATCATTTTTTTCACTATTTGGTCTTTATAATAATATATATATTTTTAAGAAAAATCATACTTATTTTTCTATTCAGAATAAACCCCATTTTCATTCAAAACTAGGTATTCTATAAATGCTTCCAAAAATATTTTTCACATTATGAAAATTATTTATTAATGAATTTTTTACACATTATTTAATTTTTTACTATTAATTTTAAAATTGTTCTTTAGGTCATTTTATAAACAATGCTCATTTGTATTTTACTAAATACATGAAAGGAATTTTTTTAATGTGTATCGAATAAATATAATTTTACACATTTATGTGTATAATTTTATTGGAATATTACTTTATAATTATTCAAGGTTATTTTCAAATAAAATGATTTTGGAAGTGATTTCTATTTCAATTTGTTTCACAAAGTGTAAAGGATAATTTCTTCAAGAAACATTCCAAGTGATATTTTTATAAAAACAATGTTTTATTTATGATGAAATCTTTATAAGTTAAAAATTATTTACTTGGAACATAGTACAAGGATAAAATTATTATTTACTACATTAATTGTTTAATTTTATGATGAAACAATGTAAGATTCCTTATTTTTCTAGGTAAATCCATCTTTGATGTTTCATTTGAGACTTGGTCTTCGTGTCTTTTTCGGAGACGAAGAGTATTTTTGGTGTAAAAGGAATTAATGTAGAGTGATTTATGTCTTTATTAATTAATTTATTATTGGTATAAATGTTTCAAGTGTTAAAAATGGTTCATGGTATGTTGAGAATCCTTAAAGATGGGTTGTTTTGTTTTAAGGAAGCTGTGGAAAAAACTATCTGAAGGACATTTACACACTGTAAATTTGTTACATGATGTATAAAATCCCCCAGACCCTTATCATGAAATGATTCATGACATGATGTAGTTACACATCATGAAATAAATATAATTTTTTTAATTCAAGGTTTAATTAAATATTCAGTTTAGGTGATGAGTTTTTTGGTGTATCCCTATAAAATTAAATACACGATCTGTAACTGAATTACACATTGCGTGATTTACCAAGAATTTTCTTTATGTGTGTCATGTATTTGATATTTTATCATTATTATGTGTAGTTTTATATTCTCAATATTAGAGATGTTTCCATGTAATTTTTGGCTGCCTCTCGTGATATCAGGTATCCTTATGATGCATTTGATCCATTAAAATTAGTGTTGGTTAGGTTTTCCCTTATGTCCCATTGTTCTGTAGTAGTTTCCATGTAATATATTGACCATGTGTGTTTTTGGGGTTGATCTTGATATTTTATGATCTATGAATATTCTAGCGATCATCTACACCTTCGTTCTTGTTGGTGGATGTAATGACCTGAAAATTCTCATTGGCTTGAGAGTACAATGAGTCATTAATTGGCCTTAAGAGACATCTCCAAGATGCCCAAGACTGGCAACAAATGATGAAGGGTTTCAAATAAAAGTGAGGAACAATTTACCCTTTTATAAATAAACCAATAATCCTACCAACCATAACCAAACATTCACTATATGATGCATGATAAAATGGAAGAAAACTCAACAACTTCATGTATCTCACAACCACATCAAAGTATGAAATAGTGAAAGAATAATCACGAATCAAATTATACAGTAGATAAACCACACATGACCTCCAAAGACCTCAAGACTCCATGATCCACAAGCTCCAAGATCCAAAATATTTGAATAGCCCATACATCATGAGTTAGTGCTAAACATGTGCAAATCATTACCTTTTCCCTTATCATGGAAGATAGCATCTACAAAATCACCAAAGTGCCAAAGAAGGGGTGAGTATAAAACTTAGTAGGTTTTCCCTAATAACTTCCCTAATCATCCCACTAGGATAGAAGAGTTATCATCAAATATATAAAATAGTGTGGATAAATCAACTTCTCAAAAATAGTTTATAAATAAATATAAAAAAGTTTCCAAAACTATTCATTACCAAAAGCATACATGTGCAATTGAAACCAATTTTCCCAGCAAGTTATTTTTCCAGAAAAATAACTAAACAATATTTAGAACCATTTCACAATATCCCTTTATTAGTATACCCAAGCATTCCTCAAACCCATGAAAACAGCCATGCATGATACATTATTACAGTTCCATAGTCATGAATGGTTTCTCGTCGATCAACCAAGTCATCACAAGGTAATTGTTTCCCATGTTCCATTAATCCTTTGGCACCAAGCACAAGGTCATATTTTAACAAAGCCCCGTGAATGAAATTCCCATGTGCCATTAAAACTTTTTCACTAATCATAATGTCTCATTTCAACCAAGCCCTGTATATGCAACATGAACACACACCACATATTCCCCAAGATCATTCCAAAGAAAACCTTTTAATAAAAAACATCTTTTTTTGAAAACCATTTTCTTCAAAAACATTCCAATGATAAAGCATTTCAATTCCAGACCATTTCAATAAAACTCCATTTTTATTAACATCCATTTCTATTGGAAACCCCTTTTTCATCAATAATTTATCAATAACAGAAAATTCATAAATTAAAATCACCATTTTAAAATCATGAAACTAAACCCCCTTTGTACAACTATTCAGCAACATCACATAATTTCACAAAAACCATAAATCATCACCAATGATGATTTTCCCATGAATTTCACAATAAATAAACCAATTTTAATATATTTCAATTAATTATAGAAAGAGTAGATGAGAGATACGCCACCTACCTTGAAGGTTTTGACGAAACGTTGACAATAGACAAAGAACACACAAGAAAGTGGGCCGATTCTCCAAGAACAACCGTAGTTCTATTATCCTAGAAAGATAACGACTCAACATTCAAATATTTGGAATAAAAAATGTAGATCAACCCACAATAGGTTCAGACCTGAGAAAGAATGGATATCAAAAAGGTATATCTAAGTAGACCTAATAAAATATGACAAATCTACAAAGAATGATGAAATACCTTAAGAATAAGAATTGAAATCAACAAGGTAAGGCTCTTAGTTCGCTCCAAATCATGTGGTGAGGGTTCTCTAGACTTCAAGGGAGGGTAATCTCAAAATAGGGTGTTTTGAAGCCAAAAAGAAATATATAGAGCATAAATGTGTAAGCTCCTAGAAAATAGGATCAAGATTCAACCTATACGCAAGGTTTGACCACACGGTTTGGGCCAACCATGTATGGATCATGCAACCTTACTTTTAGTCCCAACACACCTTATAAAACCCCCAAACACTCCCATCCTTCACCTTTACCCTTTATATGGAAAACATTCTTTATGAAAACATCCCACTTTATTGAAACACCCTACTTTATGGAAATAACCCTGTTTATGGAAACACCCCACTTTATAGAAACAAACATCTTTATGGAAACTCCCAACTTTATGGAAACTCTTTATTTTATTGAAACTTTATATTTTATGGAAACTCTCTATTTTATGGAAAATCACTATTTTTTGGAGACTCTCTATTTTATAGAAACTCTCTATTTTATGGAAACTCTATATTTTATGGAAACCTTCTATTTTATCAAAACTCTCTATTTTATGAACACCAATTTAAAAGAAGTAAGGAAAGGGGTTATGTACCTGAAACATGGAGTAATACATTCTCCCTACCATTGGTCTTTCCATCCTAGGAAATTAGAAAACCTTCACTGTCCAAAAAGAGTTGCGACCACTACTATTTCATTTCCTTCCCACGCTCCCAATTCTCTTACTGGATCTGACCATGTTGCCATAAAACCTACACTAGGAAGATTCCTCTTCCATGGAATAATTTATCTTGTCTATCTATGATCTACACTAGTATATGTACCAGTGATGCATCCAGTTCTATATGAACATGATACCATCAGATCACATGGTCATGATTTGGGTGATTCTTTTTCAACTGGGATACATGGAACACATTATGCACCAAACTAAACTGTAGTGGTAATGCCAACTGATATGCCACCTATCCAACCTATTCTAGTATCTCAAAAAGCCAATGTATCTAGGGGATAACCTGCACTGATTCCTGAAATGATGATGTCCATGCCTTGGAGAGATCCTCAAGAAGACTTGATCACCGACAACGAACAACAATGGTCTTCGACGGTGATCTGCATAAGATTTATAATGAATCTGAGCTATCTCCGTCCTTTTTCTAATCAACTGGATCTTCTATATTGTTTCTTGGACAAGGATATCCCCGACTAGTGATGTTGCACCCATTTCCACCCAGCATAATGGACAACGACAAGGACACCATTGCAATGCTTCCAACGGAGCCCTGTGTATCGAGGTGTGATAACTGTTATTGAATGAGAACTCCACTAAGGGTATATGATCCTCCCATGAGACATAAAAATCCATTACATAAGACTATAACATTTCTTTAAACGTTTGTATCATCTGCTCGGATTGCCCATCTTTCTGAGGATGATACGCTATTCTCATAGTCTACTAAGTCCCAAGGGATTGTTGTATGGATTTCTAGAAACAAGACAAGAAACTTGGATCTCTATCTAAGACTATTGACACTGGTACACCATTCCTCTTTACCACTTCTCATATATATATTTTTGAAAGATACTCCACCATATTATTTTCATGAATAGGGATGAAATGGCCGACTTGGTTAGATGATCCACTATCACCCAAATGGCATTGTGTTTCTGGACCATTCTTGGAAGACCTGTAACAAAATCTATTTCTATCTGATCCCATTTACACACGAGGATAGGAAAATATTGTAACATACTAGCTATTATTTGATTCTCTACTATTACCTGCTAATAAGTCATGCTCTGTGAGACAAACTCAGCCACCTTCCATTTCATGTCGCTCCACCAAAACTGCGCCTTCAATGCCTTATACATCTTCTGTGTACCTGGATGTACATCCCATATCAAATAGTTATAATAATGAATGATTTTTCCTAAAAAACAGACATATTGACATCCAATATCTAAATCAAAAAATTGAACCCCCATCAAGTTTCCAGCCCACAATAGTCTCCCCGCCACTGAGTTTTGAACTTACAACGAGACATTCTGCATCCGATGTTTGTGCTCTTTGATTATTTTTACTAAATCAGGAACAACCATAGATGAAAAGAAAACTGCAACAGCATGTCGGACTTTACATTCCAATTGCATGTCAGCTAAGACTGATATCAACTGCCATTCATCTGAAGCTTCTTTAACCAATTGATCATATGACATTCTACTAATTGAATCCACCACCTAATTTCTTTTCCTCGGTTCATACATCATGTCAAAGAAAAACATTTGGAGATACACCATCCATATCCTTTGCCTTAGATTCAAATATCGCTCTAAGAAAGTTTGTTTCAAGCTTTTTTGATCTATAAACACGATAAATTTCACACCAAATAGATAATGTCTCCATGTTTTCAAATAATGGACGACTATAGCTAGCTCCAAATCTCGTGTTGGGTAATTGGTCTCACGAACCCTCAACTACCTTGAACCATTAGCAACCACATGACCTCCTGGCATGATAAAATAGATCAACCATGATCCTAAATCATAACAATACACCGCATACCCCTGTCATGCTTCTAGAAATATCAAGATAGGTGCTGATGTAATCCAAACATTCAGTTCTTGGAAAGACTTCTGACATTCCTCCATCCATTGGAATGGAGAATTCTTCTTTGTCAGAGCTATCATTGGTGAATCTAGTCATGAAAAACCAAGCACAATGTGTCGGCAGTAACTAGCTAGACCAAGAAGACTTCATATCATGAAAACATTATTTAGTGGTTGCCAAGAGATAATGACTTAAATCATTTTAGGATCAACAGAAACACCTTTCTCAAAAATGAAATGGCCAAGAAAACGAACTAATTATATCCAAAAATCACATATTGATAATTTGCAATAAAAACGATGATCTATTAGGATTTGTAACACTGTTTCTAGGTGAACCTCATAATTAGAACTTGTCTTTGAGTAGACCAAAATGACATCCATAAACACCACAACAAAAGAATCCAAATATTTTTGAAATATCTTATTCATCAATGCCATGAAGACCACTAGTGAATTCATTAGACTGAAAGGCATGACTATATATTCATAGTGGTTATATCTAATTATGAAAGTTGCCTTTGGAATATCCTCTTTTCAAACTCTTAATTGGTGATATCCAGATCACAAGTCAATCTTGGAAAACCACTGAGCTCCCCTAAATTGATCAAATAGATCATCAATCCAGGGAAGTGGCTATCTGTTCTTTATTGTAACTTCGGTAAGCTTATGATAATCAATGCACATCCAAAGAGTTCCATAAAACTTCTTCACAAACAAAACCGGCACTGCATAAGGAGACGTTCTTGGTCGAATGAAACCCTTGCTTTCCAGCTCCTCTAACTGAACATTAAATTCATGTAACTCTGTTGGTTCTATCCTATAGGATGGAAGGGAAATCAGGCTACTCCCTGGAAGGAGATCAATCATAAACTCCACATCCCTTAGATATGGTAACCCTGAGATTTTCTTGGGAAATACATCTAAAAATTGATCCACAAAAACTAGAAAACATTTTTCCTCGATCTCTTCCATTGATTCCTATGTCAATGCTACCAACTGGTAAGATATCGTTCCCACCATTGGTGCCAACATGCTCTTTTCACCCATAATTAAAATCCTCTCTCCTCTAAATAGATTCTCAATGTCGTCCTCAATCATGAACCAAACTGTTCTCCTATAATATTATACTTGAGCCTTGAACATTATTAACCAATACATACCTATAATTACATCATATATATCCATATCTAACATCAATAAGTATCATTTTGGCCCATATCCATAAAAAATTATAGAACATGATCTACACAAAATGGCTTGACATACTCTTTCACCAAGAGGAGTTAGAAGTGTTATCATAGAAGGCATAATTTCAAGTTTCAAACATAGAAAATAGGTTCCCCACTTCCCCATCATATTAGTGATAGAGTTCTCAGCTCCTCTAGTGAAGAAAATCAAAATTCCTCCACTTGGATTTTATGTTGTGAAAAAAATATCATAAATGAGGTATCTGGTTTCAGCCCTAACTCAATGCTTTGAACACCCTAAGTGATCATTTGGACCAACATGTGGTTCACCTATGGATCAGGTGCAACCAAATTCTCAACAAACTTTTCTGACTAGTTCTTATGAAACCTATCAGGTTCCATTTTCTAAACCAACAACAAAATATACCAGTATCACACTCTAGCAACTGATGGATTAGCATTTTAAATTCTATCACATCAACTATGACAACATTGTTTTCCAAAACAAATTTTTTCGCATGTTCAATTTTTTTTTAAAGAACTTCACTTTATTTGGAAAATTAAACCATTTCAAAATAAGATAATCATTCACTTTTTCAAAAACATTACTTTGAAAACCATTTCCATACTTTCTTAAAAATTAACACTCTTTTTTTTCACAACATGAATCATTAGATGAAATGATGTATGCACTCCTAGTGGGAATTCAATCCTCTATAATGCATGCCACACTCGTCTCATTGGCTAAACCCATGACAATGAGATTTCAAAATCCTAGAAGTGTCTCCAAACAATTATTTACCCAACTCCCTAGTAACTTGAAGTTCAACATTAAAGGGTTAGACACATCATTTTATGCAATATATTTCATGTTCCAACAATCCTACTCCTTTCTAAGATTCCCACCCTAGGAATAGGAAATATGGGATTTCATCTCCAAAACTAGGAACATCTATGACTACATATTAGGCCAGGACCGAACAATATGATATCATTTGAATTGACCCACCAATTCTGATTGGCTTGAGAGTACAACGAGTCATTACTAGTCCTTAAGTGATATCTCCAATACACCCAAGGCTGGAAATAAATCCCAAAGGGTTTCAAATTCAAGTGGAGGTTGATTTACCCTTTAAGAAATAAACCAATAAACCTACCAAACATAACAAAATAATCACTATATGATCCATTAAAAAATAAAAGACAACTCAATAACTTCATTTATCTCACAACCACATCAAAGTAAGAAATAGTGGAAGAATAACCACGAATTAAAGTACACAGTAGATAAACCACACATGACTCTCCAAAGACCTCAAGAATCTATGCTCTACAAGCTCCAAGCTCCAAAATCTCTGTACATACCATACATCATGAGGTAGTGTTAAACACCTGTGAAACATTACTTTTTACCTTGTCCTGGAAGATAGCATTGGAAAAATCACCAAAGTTCCAAAGCTTGGGTGAGTATAAAACTCATTAGGTTTTCTCTAAGGACTTCCCTACTCCCACCACTAGGGTAGAAGAGTTAACAATAATTATAAAAAATAGTTTTTATAAAAAAACATCTCAAAAACATTTTATAACTAAATATAAACAGGTTTTCAAAACCATTCATTACCAAAGGCAAACAAGTGCAATTGAAATTGATTTTCCCTGCAGGGTAGTTTTCCCGAAAAATAACTAAACAATCTTTACAACAATTTCAGAATATACCTTTATTAGCATACCGAACCATTAATCAAACACATGAATCCAAAAATGCATGATAAATTATGAATGTTTCATACTCATGAGCATATTCTCGTTGATCTACTAAGTCATCACAAGGTAATTGTTTCCCATGTGCCATTGATGCTTTGGCACCGAGCACAAGGTCATATTTCAACCAAGCCCTGTGTATGAAATTCCCATGTGCCATTAAAACTTTGGAACTGAGCACATGGTCATATTTCAACCAAGCCTCATATATAAAACATGAACACACACCACATATTCCCAAATATCATGCCAAAACAAACTTTTAAATACAAACAAAATTTAATTGAAAACCATTTCCGTCAAAACCATTTCAATGATAAACCATTTCAATAAAACTCCATTTTTAGTGAAAAAAATTTCTATTGATAACCCCCCTTTCATCAACAATTTATCAATTCCATAAAATCCATAATTTAAAATCATCATTTTAAATTCATGAAACTAAACCCCCTTTCAACAACTATTCACTAAGATCACACAGTTTCACAAAAACCATAAATCATCACTAATGAAGATTTTTCCGTGCATTTCACAATAAATAAAAAATTTGAATCTAAGTCAATTAATTATATAAATAGAATATGAGAGTGAAGCCACTTACCTCGAAGATTTTGACGATACTTTGACAACAGACGAAGAAAGCACAAGAAAGTGGGCTGATTCTCCAAGAACTACCTTAGTTCTCTTATCCTACTAATATCAAAACTAAAAATTAAATTATTTGGAATGAAATTTAGATCTACCAACTATAGTTTCATATCTAAAAATTAATAGAGATCATAGAAATATATGTAAGAAGATCTAAGTAAACATGACAAATCCAGAATGAATTGTGACATACCTCAAGAATCGGACTCAAAATCACCAAGAGAAGGCTCTGGTTTGGCTCAATATCATGTGGGGAGGGTTATACAACCTTCTACAGAGAGTGATCTTAAAATAGGATCATTTTCAAGGGTAAAAAAATATATAGAACAAAAAAGAGTAAGCACCTAGAAAATAGGATCTAGATTTAACCTCTGTGCAAGGTTTGACCACACGGTTTGGGCTAACCGTGTATGGATCGTGTGACCTTCCTTTTAGTCCCATCACACCTTATAAAACCCCCAAACTCTCCCATCTCTCACCTTTACCCTTTCTATGGAAACACATTTTTTATGGAAACATCCCACTTTATGGAAACACCCCAATTTATGGAAACAACCCACTTTATGGAAACACCTCAATTTATGGAAACAACGCACTTTATGGAAAAACCAACATTATGTAAACACCCAACTCAATGGAAACTCTCTATATTATGGAAACTCTTTATTTTATGGAAACTCTCTATTTTATAGAAACTCTCTATTTTAGGGAAACTCTCTATTTTATGGAAGCTCTCTATTTTATGGGAAATCCCTATTTTATTGAAACTCTCTATTTTAAGCATTATAATTAAAAATACGTGAGGAAAGGGGTTATGTACCCAAAACCAGGGGTACTTCCGTTGATCCTGCTGGATGTGTTGTTGGATCATCAGTTAAAGTTTTGGGGTCTAAAACAATACCTCATGGGTTGATCATTTCCAAGTATGTGAAAAATTTAAATTGTAGCAATATATATATATATATCCTAAATAAATTAAATGATGATTTTGATTATTCATTGGATCACCTTTAGTTTCAATTGGTTATTTACCTAGCTTTTGGATTCCATTCAGATTAAAAAACCCTTTATTATAAATTTTTTTAATGGGTAAAAGTGTCTTCAGTATGACATGGATTATGGGCGATTCTTTAATATATATTCACCTTGGATTGTATTTTTTATTATAACCATAATGTTATTTGTTATGACCAAATTATGAATGAAATGTGTAATCAAATTACATATGGAAATTTTAATAATTAAAAATTCATCCTTATGATGTGATATTGTGATATCCTTGTTGATTTGACATGTGTTGAAATTTTTATATTATAATGATTATATGGGATATTTCCCAATTAGGTTGTTTTAGTGCTTAGATAGGTCATCTTCCTAGTTTATATTCTGAAATTCTTATATATTGAGTGATGTCCTAAGACATCATGAAATGAATATATACCAGGCTATTCACTGAGACATGCCAAAATGATTATAAAACTGGATATGCCCCATGTAACATGCTAAAATGAGTATATATAGGGCTTGGACTTAAGGAACTCTAATGTGTTTATATACTAGGACTAGACCTGAATTATTCTAAACTAATTATATACTATGCTCAACCCGAATTAAATGCTGATTTTCTTATATAGAGTGTTTGTAAGGCCATGAACCCGCACTAATGGATTCAACACTAATATATGTTATGTTTTTTTATAAGAGATAACATAAAAATACATAGTATATTTTACATATGAGGGCCTTTTCTGGTCTATGCTCTGGAAAATTAGATAACAACTTACAAATATTGAATCAATATTTACAAAAATAATTGCAATATAACTAATTAGATGCATCTGCATTATCACCTTACTATCCTTTGAAATTATTATGAATCCTTTGATTTTTTTAAAAACATGGGATGTGCAAACAAATCTCAGTAAAGTCTATAAAAAAGAAGTAATGAAACCCTTATTCTATAAATACTTATAAACATTTGGAATCTATTTCACGGATACATACTTATCACCAATAATGTATCATATACATACATTGTGAGAGATGATATTTCCATAAAAATCGAAATTATAAATAGATAATAATGTTATCTAGGTTCATTACTTAATTTTTTAATCCTCATGACTACTTGGTGATTAGAAACCCGAACAACTACCTTACAATGTAACCTTCATGAGTACATTATAGTGTAACCATAACAATTACACTTGGACTAACAATACAGAAGAACTCCAATTCACACGTACCCAATGAATTAGAGGGAGATATAAGTACCACCATTCATCATGAAAAATTCCCAAGAACCATATCATAATCATAAGGTCTAAATAATTTCATAAAAACATAGCTTTTGAATTTAGTAAAATAAAATTTTAGAAGGCGGTTTTTAATGAAAAGTCCCTTTCAAATTTCATATAATTGAAATGAGAATTAATATCATGAAATTGTTATTTGTATATAATATAAATAAACATAATAATTCCTAATATAAATGAAATTAATTACAAAAATAATCTTGTTGGCACAAAATTAATGAAGTAAAAGGTTAACCCAAAGAATGGAAATTTGGTTATAAATTCCCGTACCTATAGTTCTTCTTAAAAAAACATGTTTAATCCCCCTGTATAATGGTTAAAAAAGTGTTATTAATACTTTAAGGAAACATACTTGTTTTTGTAACACCTTATATGATCATTTTATAACATAATTACTCACATTTATTAATAATATATTTTTATTTACATTGTTTTAGCTGAATTCTTTACATGGATTCAATGGTTGTTTTATAACAGATTTACTTGTCAAATAGAAGAGAAACTCCAAAAGATAAATGAGATGATATTAATATATTTAAATTATATTAAATTATTTCACAAATCATTTTTATCATATATTATTATGAATCCTTAGATAAAAAAATAAGGATGTTAAGATTATTTTAGTGGTTCTTCAATAATCACGAAGTTGTTTCACCATATACCGTCCATATTATGCATATAAGGAAATTATAGAACATAAGAGAGGAAATATAATAAATTTTATAGCCTGTATAAATGATTAAACTTGTTTTTTAACCATCTCTGAAATAAGTAAATGAAGTTGAAAACACATCATCAATGATTTTGGTAAATCGATACATCACAGATGGTGTTCTTATTTTTTATGTAAGAGGAAGAGGATATAAAGAATGATGACTAGTTTCTTAATAAATAATATAAAAATACAGAATATATATAATAATTTATCTTTCATGCCTCTTGGATAAGGGTAGGTGAAGATAGTATAAGAAAAGAATAAAATTGAAAAGAAAACACAAGAAAATGAATGTCTATTTTTACCTCTTGGCATCTTCTCCTTGAGATCCCCGTTAAGGCCTTTGGGATTGACCTTTTGGTGAGACAAATACATCTTGGATGTGGGGAAGATACTTGGGAAGGGGTTTGGGCATAATATAGGAAATTATAATACCTTGAAAGGCGTGAGAGGAAGAAGAGGGTAAGGGTTGTATTTATAGTGGAGGAGGTGAGGGGTTTTCCATTATTTTAATCATTAATTTAGTATCTTTGCTCAAGATTATGAATACTCAAGATCCACATGAAAAAAATAGTAAATAGAGAATTTGATTTATCTCCATGGGTGATTACATCATCCATGATCTATTAATAGTGTATTTAACATATAATGTATATATACCGTATGTTACCGTATTTCACTATTCATAAATTCAAGTATTTAAGAAAAATCCCAAAAATTCACCAAAACAATTTCTGACATGTAGAATTAAAAAATGAAGTCCATTTAACCAAAATAGTTTTCTAAATATTTATAATTTAATTATTAAATAAAATTATATATTATTAAAAAAATATCAATTTTAAAACTATAACTCATTTTATAACACTTTGAAAAATTAACCAAGGTTTCAAAAATTATATGACAAAAATAAGAAAATAAAATGAGAATTTATTATTACAATTTATAAAAATAATTATTTTCACTTAAATTATTTAATTAATCATAAAATTATAATTAAATATTTATGACTTACCAAAAATACTAACCCTTATTTAAAGATAAAATTGTCACTTATATGATTCATTTTTATACATTCATTGGTGAGGTTACAATTAATTTGGATGATTTAGTATTTATTAGGGTAATATGAAAATTCATAATGGTACATTGTTATTCATAAAGGTACATTACTATTCATAAGGGTAAGTTACTATTCATAAAAATTAAGTTGGTTCTATCAGACTCCAAATAACTTACTGATCGCAACTCTGTATATCTATTTTTCAAATTTCACTTCAGAGATGTGGAAATATTATGTTCAACATCTAGGTCACATATAATTTAGTAGATCAATTAAGTGCATAATTATTCCATTTAAAATCTTAGAATGTTACATTCTCCCCCTAAATGAATTGCATCCCAAAATTTATTCATTATACTTATAATTATAAATTTACAAATCAATAATTATGAACAATAATTTTATTATGTGTACTTAATTAACTGTATTTTCAAAATTAAATTATATGGAAACTATTTTTTTAAAAAATAACTTCTAATCTCCGATGTTTTATAGACTGTTCCTCGGATACCAACTGTAAGGTCATGTACCCACACTTCGAGATTCAATAATAAAATATGATGTGTATTTTCTTCATAAGAGATAATAGAAAAATTCACATTACAGTATACATCTTAAGAACTTTTCCTATTTAGGTTATGGAGAATTAGACAATAACTTACATATATTGAATCAGTGTTTAGAAAAATAATTACAATATGACTAATTGGATTCATATATATTATCAACTTAACTATCATTTGAACATCTTAGAAATCCTGTGAAAAACATTTTTAAGAATATGGGATGATAAAAAAAGATCAGTAAGGGTTATAAAAAATAAGGAAAGATAATGTTAGTCAATAAATAATTATAAACAATTGAAATCATTTTCTAAAATATATACTTCTCACCCATAAAGTATCATATAATTACTTTGTGAAACACGTGATTTCCATAAACATAGAAAATATAAATAGAGTATAAAGGTATCATGGGGAATTAATTACATAATTATTTAACCCTCACAGATGCCTTATGATGTCAAACCCACACTACTACCTTACAATGTAACCCTCTAAGCTACCTTATGGTGTAACCATCACAATTACACATGGAATAGCCATATACCCGACATACAACATATACTTACACAATGCATTGGAAGGATATATGGTTACCACCCTTTATCATAAATAATTACCAAGAACTATAGAATAAACAAAATCATTAATAATTTCATAAAAATATTGCTTTGATATTTCGTAAAGTAGAATTTTAAAATAGGATTTTTAAGGGAAAGCCCCTTACAAAAATAATATAATTCAAATCATAATTAATATAATGAAAGGATCATGTATATATACTATAAATACACATAATAAATCTTTATATAAATGAAATTAATTAAACAAATAATATTAGTGGATAATTAATTAATGATGTATAAGGTTATCCTAAAGAATAGAAATTTGGTTGAGAATTCTATTACCTAGAGTTCATCTTACATAAAATGTGTTTAAAACTCTTTTATAATGGTTAAAATAGTGTTATTAATATTTTAAATAAGAATAATCATTTTTATAAAAACTTTTATTATCATTTTATAATAGTATTCCGCATATTTATAAATAATTTTTTGTTATTTACATTGTTACGAGTGCGTTCTTTACATGGTTTCCATGGTCTGTTCGAAACAGATTTTCTTGTTTAATGGAAGGGAAATTTCAAATGAGAAATGAGATGTTATAAATATGTTTCCAAAATATTAAATTATTCTATAAATAATTTTATAATCATATTTGATGATGAATCATTATATAAAATATTAATGATGTTTAGATCATTTTGGAAGTTCTCTGATAATCACGAACTTGTTTCATCATATACCTTTAATATTATGAATATATGTTAATTCCAGAATATAAGAGAGTTCATATCATAAATTTAAAAATTATATTATTTTATTAAAATGGGTTTATAACCATATTTGAAAGAATTTAATGAAATTTAAAACACATCATCCATGATTTTGGTAAATCGACACATCACAGGTAGTGTTTTTTATTTTTTAAATAAGAGGAAGAGGAGAGGAAGAATGATGATGAATTTTTACATAAACGAGATAAAAATTCAGATTATATATAATAATTCATTTTTCATTCCTCTTGGATAATATGTGGTGAAAAGAGTATAATAAAAGAAAATAATTGAAAAGAAAACCCATGAAAATGAAATAATATTTTTACATCTTGACCTCTTCTCATTAAGATCCTCGTTAAGACCTTTGATATAGACCTTTTGGTGATAGAAGTAGGTCTTGGATGAATGGATGAGACTTGGGAAGTAGTTTAGGTATAATTTAAAAATTATAAAAACTAGACATGTGTGAGAGGAAAAGGGTGGGGGGTGGGTGGATGGTATTTATAATGGCAGAGAGGAGGGGACTTCCATTTTTTTAATAATTAGTTTAATATTTTTCTCAATACTCTAAACAGTCTTAATTCATGTGACCCAAAATAGTATAGAGAGCTTATGAGTTCAAACCAAGGTTTCTTACATCATATAGGTTTCTAGTAATATTGTATTTAACATATAATGTATATATACAGTAAATTACTGTATTTCACTATTCATAAAAAATTCAAGTATTTCAGAAAATCCAAAATTTTCACCATAACCATTTCTTAATGTGTAGATATTAAAAATGAAATATCTTTTATCAAAATATTTTTATAAATATGTTAAACATAATTTTTAAATAAAATCATAATTTTTTGGAAAAATTACAATTTTAATTCTATAATTTATTTTATAACACGTTGAAAATTTAATCAAGGAGTCATAAAAATATATTACAAACATAAGACAATAAATTAAAATTTATGATTAAATTTTATGAAAATAAAACTTTCATTCAAATAATTTTATTATTCATATAATTTTAATTAAATATTTATGACTTACTAAAATACGAACACATATATAATGATCATATTGTCACTTATATGATTCTTATTTTAGTATACATTCATTGGTGAGGTTAATATTTATTTACCTTATTTACTATTCATAAGGTTCATATAACTACTTATATGGGTACATTACTATTCATAAGGGTCAGTCACTATTCACCAAAAATTATGTTTGTTCTATCAGACTCCAAATAACATACCGATCACAATAGTGTATACCCATTTTTCGAAATTTAATTCATATAAGTGGAATAATTATGTTTAACTGCTAGTACACATATTATTTAGTAGCTCATTTAAGAAAATAGTGTTTCCTTTTAAAATCTCTGGATGTTACAGGGTTTGACCATGATTTTTGTAATATGTACCTTAGTTATAAGGTTTTGGTTAGCATAGTCATAAGACATGCTCAAAGACATTCCGATATGGTATTGAGGTGGGTTATGTTTTACCATGGAAATATGGTTATGGTTGTCATGGTTTTGAGACATTCTCTGAGGTATCCTTATATGGTGCTAAAGTGGGTTTATTTGGTATTAATTTAACTATTTAATCAATTAATATGATTGTTTATTGAAATATTGTATACACTTATTATCAGACTAGTTATACATACACATGTTGGTTTCAAACTACTAAGTTATACTCAAACTCTATTCAGACTACCATTTGATACCCAAGTAGATTACGTGGATGAAAGACTGGAAAAGGGCAAGTGACCTTGTTAATGATTGTTTCTTTCTAGATGGGATGGAGTTTGGACACTCAGCTTATATAGAGTTTGTGAAAAGGGAATTTTGAGTATTTATTTGAGTCTAGAAGTATTTTCATAGTATTAATCCTATAATGAGATTTTGTAACATTCTACCATGATAATAAATTAATCCTTTTTTATTTAACAAATGGTTATATTGTATTATATTGTTTCTTTTCCATTGTATTGTATTGTTTGAATTATTTTTCACTCCAATAATTATTTATTATTATTGTTATACGTTTAGTTCCACTGTGTGGTAAATCTATAACTAGGGGGTATTATCTACCCACTGTACTTTTCACACCCGTGTTGCTTCTTGGGAGCCTCTAGAAAATGGGGAGGCATACTTGAGGTATTGTGAACATCCTTTTATTTCCATGTGAGGGAGTTCCATATCAGGGGATGTTAAAAAGTGGTATTAGAAGAAACCTTGTTTCTTTTATGTTTCTTCACTGTTAGGGAATCGTAAGGAAGAAACTAAGATGTGCAAGGTGTTTGTAAAGAGCTTGTGAATAGGAGTAGCTAACACATGTAAGGAAGAAATTATTAGTGTCCATGGATGGATTTCTTTTTATAACATTTTATTTTTACATTTGATGTTAATTCACCCTGAGTGATACAAAAGTTGTGTGAGGATAATGTTTTGTGATGTTATTTTTTCTCGTGATTTATACTCATGGTCCGATATGGTGTGAGATGAGTATTCATGAATCACGATATGAACAAAGGGATATATATTTTCTTTCATTGTTCATTATAAGGACATATTTCTTACATGTGATGTATAATTTCCTATTTGAAATCTATTATGTGATACATTTTATTTATGAAAAATGGAATAAATGAACTATGTTGTCATTCTATGACACATTTACTCCATGTTTAATGAGACCATGATTCATTAGTTCTGTATTGATTTCACCTAGTGATGTTGAATATTTTATATACAGTATTCTAAGGAGTGTATCTGTCTTGTAGAGAAAAATCATGGTTGTCTTATTTGAGTTGAGCATTGAGTGTGTGGAAATTAGAACACTCTAAATGTATCTAAATGGGGTTTTTAACTACTGACGATCAGATGGATGTTCATCTCCATGACATATTCTTAAGGTTATTTTGATATAAGGAAAGAGAGATTTTTTTCACCATACCTTTGATGTTTGAGAAGATGAGATTGTTTTATCTACAACATCCACCTATGTTCACTAGGGATGGAGGGCCCCGAGGATGAGGATTTCTACATGTACTTAGTGCATATGTGGATTAAGAATTTGGAGACACCCGATGATAGGATTGTGAATATTTCTATATAAATTCTTCATGGACCATCAAATAATTGGGGAGTAATTCTAGAAAAGGCTGTGTAGTAAGAGGAGTAATCCTATAAGTAAATTAAGGTGATGTTTCTAAGCTATTTCTATCTCGAGATGTTGTGGGATGAAAAGTCTTGTGAGTTCATGAAATTGATATAGGATGGCATGCCATTGCGAGAAAATGTTGATCATTTCACTGAAATGCATTGTATTGTAATATATTTAGTTACCAATGTTATATCTTGGAGGAGACATTTTCAAGATGGTCTTCTCTATGATATTTGGTCACATGTGAACATGTTCTATTTGAGAAGTTTTGAAAAATATGCTGAATCAAACACTCTTCATGGAATGTAATCAAAGATAGGCACTGAGCATCGATCCATCTATTTTAATGGGAAAAACAATGAACTCTTCTTCTAATAGATGATATCATTTTTATGATTATATCACTCAAAGAAACTTTCTGAAAAAAATTCAAGAAAGTGTACAACCATTATATTATCATGTTCCGCTATATTGTCATTATTGTTGAAATATGGTCCAAAAATGGCCTCATAATCTTTATCCATATTTGGGGTGTTGTAGTTGTGTAATATTTGAAAACCTATAGAGGTAGTGCAGTGTAATAAAGTAGTATAGAAGTGGTAGGAGAACATGAATGGTACAAGAGCCTGGGAATGAATCATCAACTCATTAGTAGGTAGGCATCTAGAGTTTCCCAAGACATTCTAGTCGAGGTAGGGGACATGGTATGCTAGTGCATGAGTGGTAGTACTTGGAATATAATATAAACTAGGGGATTCGGAGTAGAGCCTAGTGTATAGGGGATCTTTATCTTCATGTTATGAAGTCTACTCTACCTATTGTGGATGCAGAACCATCTACTATCAAAGGGATTTTTATTGTATCAACTACCCTTTAATTTTTTTGAAATAGGTGAACTACATTACTTAATATATACTTTTTTTAAATGATTTTATCTTGGATGTGAAAATTTTGGTTGCTGTTTTGACAATAAACACACAATATGTAGTGTGGTCAGAGAGGATCTATTGATGCAAGGTGTGTTCTATAGATATTGGTGGTTACCATTTCATATTTGAAATGATCATGATGGAAATAAAAATCATTGATTTAATTCAAAATATAGATTGGTTAGTTCTATACAAGGATCATATCTACTATTATTAGAGAAGGGTTACGTTTTAATCTCTCGAAGGAGACATCTATTCTCACCAAGGTGAGTGGTATATTTAGGCTGTTCGTTCTGTAACAATTCATGGAAGATTGGTTTTTTAAAAAGCTTATATAATAGGTATTTCACTAGATTATGGTGTAAAAAACATTATTCTCTTCCTATAGTAGTATAAAATGTTTAGGGAATATCTGTTGATGGGTTCTATGGATTACCGCATAATCAAGATATCGTGTTTAAGATTGAGTTGGTTCTGAGATCAGACTTCGTTTTTATCTCACCTTATAGAATGAAAAAAGAATAGAATCATAAGTTGAATGTTCAGGTGGGAGATATAGAAGTTAGATGTTTCATATGGAGTAGTACATCTCCTTGGGGTCCTGTAGTTCTCTTTACTAACAAGGATAATGGGGCATTTCACTTGTGTGTGTATTTTCTTAGATTAAATTAGATGATTGTCAAAAAACATTATCCTCTTCCACTCATTGAATATCTTTCCGATTGTCTTAGTGGTGATAAGATCATATCTAATATTTTATTAAGATGAGGATACCATCAGTTGAGGTTGAGATGATTATAAAACCCTTGGATTTATTTTTGAATATGGTGTGGATTGTATGAGTTCATAGTGATGTTGTTTGGATTGACCAACATAGCTACGGTATTTATTACCTTGATGAATATTATTTTCTTGCCTTTTGGATTGTTTTGAGGTGGTTTTTTAAGGTATCATTGTGTACTCCCCATAAGAAGAATATCATTCCCTACAAATTGACATAATCATGAGTACATTGAGGGAGAATTGGATTTACACCAAGCTAACTAAATGCATTTTTTTGATTGATAAATTGAACTTCTTGGTCCATGTCATCTCAAATGCATTAGTATAAGTTGGCCTAGACAAACTCATAACTATGATATAATAGGAACAAAAAAATAATATCTTTTATATTCAGATCATTATGGGTTTAGAAGTTCATTATTAGTGCTTCATATAGGACTTATCCCATTTATAATGATCAATGTTAAGGATAAAAAAGGTTGTAATGTTTTTTTCCTCAGATGATTACGTGAGTTCCTTTCATGTGATGAAAAGAAATTTGGAATTTGAACCCATCCTCACATTACCTATTTTGGGAAAATAATGTGATGCATCTGAAGCTATTCTTGGATCATTTCTGATGTAGGAGGACCAAGTTGTTTCATGTGGATCTCCATAGTTGAGATTGCATGAGAATAATTATGCTATTTATGATCTGGAGATAGAATTAGTCATACATTCCATAAGATTATATAGGCGTTATATCATAGGTGGAAAGATTGTGGTATACATGGTCCACAAGTGCCTCAACCAAATTTTTTCCCCAGTAGGACCTAAACATTTGGAACATTAGGTGGGTTGAGTATCTACTGTAATTCGAATTACAGTTGGGTTATACACAAGGAGTGAGAAACTTTGTTTCTAGATCATTAACAATAAATATGAATGTAGGGTAAGTATGAGAGTCTTGTAATGAGTAGAAGATGATGGAGTTTTTTTACACATGCATCTAGATGTTGATGATAATCATGTAGGTGGAGTTGTAACTTCGAAATCTATTATACCCATGCTTTGTGTCCAGATCAAGACCAAGTAGTTGTCTAATAAAAAGGGATTACATCTAAGAGACAACATATATGATGTAGAGATACCTTTGGGATGGTCCCTTGTCTGTGAAAATTCTCTTGCTTTATGTGGCTGATTATGAGTGTGTGTGGAGATGATGAGGGCGTTTCATGCTTCAAGATGGGTGGTACATCTTTGTTTGATAGTGATGTATCATGATCAGCAAAGATATTTTGAGTGGTTAGGATATAAGAAGGTTGTATCATGTATTGTGGTGAAATGTTTCAATTTTCAACAGGTGAAAATCGAGCATCATATGATAGTAGGAATCTTAAAGCCTTTTCCAATTTCTGGGTTGAAATGGGATGATGTAAATTTGGATTTTTTTGATAGGGTAACAGAGGAAAACATGAATGAATGACTTTTAATGGCTGATTGTGGATCAACTAATGAATTTATCCCATTTGATACCAATTTGGGAGACCTTAATAGTTGATTATATGGACATTTTTTACATGCGTGAGGTATTTTGGATGCATGGTGTTTCAAGAAGTATCATTTCAGATAGAGAACACCATTTCATACTATTGTTATAGTAGGGTATTCAGATGGATCTTGGATAACATGTTCTTATTCATATGGCCTATCATCCTCAGACTGATGTCAATCTAAGGAGACTATTCGGGTATAGGAGGATAGGTTACAGGACTGTGTTCTAGATTTCACTGGTTTATTAGACTATCATATGGAACCCAAGTAGTTTAAACATAATAATGACATCTATAAATCCATTTAAATGGAACATTTAGAGACGTTGTATAAAAATTCATTCCATTCACCTTTTTATTGGTTAGTGGTAGGTGAGTCAGTTCTTTTTTGGGCCTTATCATGTGATGGAGACGTCTATGCATGTTAAGTTGATTAGAAAATGGTTTTCGACCACCTAGGGAAGGCATAAAACATATTATAACCATAAAAGAAGATCATGGAGTTTGAGGTTGGTCATCATGTATTCCTTCAAGTGTCACCTTGGATGGGGAAACACCATATCGAGAAACATGGGAAACTAACACCCTAGTTTTTCATGCCAATTCAGATAGGGGATATGGTCAGTCTAGTTACATAACAATTATCCCTACAATAGAGCTATAGTAATATGCATGGAGTGTTACATGTTTCATAACATTGTTGAAATTATTCAGACCCTTTTTCATGTGATAGACAAAGAATACATTGATCTTAGTGTTAATGTGTCCCTTGAGGATCATCCAATACATATTTTTAAATGTACTGAAAATTACCTCTTGGGTAGGTATATTCCTTTAGTTCAATTATAATTGTAGCATCGTAAAGTTACAAAGGAGACCTTGAAGAGTGATTTCGATATGCCAGCATAAGGACTAGACTTTTTTGTAGAGACTCCAGAGTGATGGTTTTGGAATCTTGGTGGTGTGCTGTTATATGATGTGGAGGTTGTAATATCCTTTTTTTCTACGTACGTTCCTCTTTGAGTTTTTTAGTTATAACCTTGGTGTTCATGTCTTGTTTGGATATGGAGAGCGTTTTTTAGGAAAATGAATTAATGTTCTAGGAAATGTGACTTCATAATTAAGGAAAATCTAGGTATAAATGGGTCGTGTTTTATCAAGTGTTCTCAGTAAGTTGAGAAGCCTTAAAGGGGGTTAAGGTTATTTGTTGGAAGTTGGATTGAAATCTATCCTAAGGATATTTACAAAACTTGTAAATGGGTTTTAGGATGTGTAAAATCCACTGGGATCATGTGGTGATTTGATTCATCAAATGAGGTGGATAAACATTTTGAACCATTTACAGATTGTTTAACGATCGAAAAAATTAAATATTCATCCAAGGTGACAGGTTTTTTTGTATATCCTTATAAAATGAAATACACGATGTGTAACTGAATTATAAAATATGAAATTTCTGGAGAGGCAGTTTTATTTGTGTTCTGGGTTTGATATTTTCTCATTCTCATATGTAAATTTCTCCTCATGACCGTAAAATAGTTTCAAAAAAAATTGGAGTGTGTTTCTTGATTTTAGGGGTCCTAATCATGCATCAAATCTATTGGAGGTGGTTCTTCCTGGGTTTTCCCTTATATCCCTTTGTTCTCCAACTGTTGTGATGTAATATCTTAAACTTGTATGTTATTGGTTTTGATATTTATTAGTTTTAACCTTTGAAACTTCTTGAGATCAACTACTCATTCGTTATTGTTGGGAAATCATCCTCTGTAAGTGTTGGTATATCATCAGTAAAAGGTTGTGTGTCTAAACCTTAACGGTATGGTTTGATAACTGTCAATTATGGAAAATATTGTAATTTTCCAAACATATCAGGTGGCTAAATAAATTAAAAGATTAATTTGATTATACCTTAGTGTTCTATTGGATCCAATTATATTTTGAACAAGATTGTGTCTTTCATTCGGGTGATATAACCCTTGATTAAAAGTTAACTGTTTAATAGATAAATGTTCGTTTTGGATGACATGGATTTTGGGTGATTGATTATTATAGATTCACCTTGGCTTGGATTTTTATTAATATAACTAAAATTTAATTGGTTATGACCAATTGATAAATTCAATGTGTAATCTAATTATTTATTGTAATTTTATTAATTAAAAATTGAGGATTATGATGTGATATTGTGATATACTTGTTTATATGATTTGTGTCATGATTTCAATGTTGTAATTATTTATGGGGAGCTGGCCCAGATTGGTTGTTGTAATGCTCATATGGGGTGATGGACTAGGTTATATGTTGAAAATATTATATACTTAATTATACCCCTAGACATTATAAAATTATTATATACTAATCTATTCCATGAGACATGAATTTTTTTATATAACGGTTAATTCCCAAGGACAATGTCGAAATTCTTATAAACCGAGCTTGGCCTAGGGACATGCTGAAATGATTATATAGCTGGCATGGACCTAACACTTGTTTAAACTCTTATATCCCATGGTCAGCCCTAATTAAATGCTTAAATTCTTATATAGAGGGTTTGACTCATATTTCTATAATTTATACCCTGGTTATAAAGTTATGGTTGGCATGGTCATAAGACATGCTCAAATACATTCAATCTCATTGATGAGGAAGGATATATTTTACTATGGTTATATGTTTTTATTTTCCATGGTTGCGAGACATGCTCAAAGATATATCGGCATGGTGCTGAAATAGGATGATATGGCATTATGTAAATTATTTAATTATAAATACACTTATTTATCGCATTATTTCATACACTTATTATTATAATAGTTATGATTGGATGTGTTGGTGTCATCCTACTGAGTTATACTCACACATTATTCAGGACCTCTTTTCATACCCGAGAAGATTGTAGGGATACAGGATTGGATAAGAGAATCGGAACATGTTTTTGATTGTTTCTTGATGAATGGTATAGAGTTTGTAGATGTGAAAAACATGGGGTTCATGACCAGGGACATATTACTGTTTATTATAGTCTTCAAGTCATTTATTTTTATTATATCAATGATGAAATTTAGTGACATTCAAGTACAAAATTTCATTATTCCATTATTATTTATTTGATTGTTCAATTGGAATTTATTATTAGGTTTTTACTATATTATTTTGATTCGATTATTTCCTCACTCTGATAAATATTTATTAATATTTTATGTTTATTTATCCAATGTTGCAACTCTGTGAATAGGATGTATTTCCTCCATACTATACTAATCACACCCCGTTGGTAGTAATGAGGATACATCATATAGGGAGGAATGCATGATGTCTCATAATGAATCCTTTTTGGAAATGTGAGAGAGTGTCGGATCAGGGGACATTACACAAGATGTTTATGAAACCCATATCTTTTCCATTAGTTATTTTACGATGAAATGATGAAATGACAATAATACCCATTTATTTTCCTTGTGTTATGCTATGAAAAAATATTTTATGATAGCCAATTATTTTTTATGGGTTATGATAGGATAATTTTCTATGATATAGTGGCACAAAAAATTGTGGATTTTTTAACAGGTTGGAAATACATCTCACGTCAATTCATTGGGCTAATGAATAATTTTATACGAGATCAAAGTGTATGTGGGTGGTTTTGCCCAACCCAAAATATGGTACAGATGGTGGTTATCCCAAGACTGAAAGTGGGTATAGGGGAGGATGTCCAATGTCAGAAGAGTGTACATGGGTGGATAGCCTAATCATAACATGTTATGAATGTCTTTATGGGTAGCATTTTAAAATTATTTTCTAGGTTTTTGTATATTCCCTTATTCCATGCCTTATTCTAGTATATTCTTTCATTGATCAATTTCATTGATTTCCTCATGAATCATGTCTTATGAACTCCCAATATTTATTCAATGTCTCATTATTTTCATATTTTATATTTGGGGTATGAATTTTAATTTTTAAGCCCATTTTCTCAAACCGTTATGCCCACGTTATGATAATATACTTACCTTTTTTACCTTATTTAGAATCTTAGATCACCTATTCTTATCTTTCTATTCTCGTGGTTATCAAGAAATATTTTAAGTAGGGTATGTCTATGAAGAGTATATAATGGGAATATCTTTATTGGAGATAATGAAGATCCATCATGAAATATGTAGGTGGTATACCTAGTCTCCAAATACGATAAAATACTATGGTTCTTTCACGTGTGTATAACAACTCAATGTTTTATCAATAAAATTACCTTCTTATATGTATCTATTACAGTATAATCACGTATTATTACATATAGAACACAATAAAAAATCTATAAATTATGAATGAGTAAAATAAAAGGTATCTCGAGAAGTTATGGAACGTATATCGATGAAATAGAAACATGACCATTGGAATAGTAATGTAATCCTTATAAATAGTATACCATCCAATTGAATAGTAACCTCGCTAATGAATGTATAAATAAATTTAATAATCTTATAAGTGACAATATGATTTAAATATATCATACTATATTTAAGTAAATATTTTTAAAATTATTAATTTAGTGGTGGTGTTTTTTGTAAGCCGTGAATATTTAATTAAAATTTATTGTTTAATTTAATAATTTAAAATAAAATTTATTATAATAAAATGTATTCATAAATAATTATTTTTATGGCCTATGATTATAATATAATTTTAAGAAACCCTATTTATTTTTTCAAATTATTATAAATGATGTTTTATTTTCCAAATTTGAATATTTGAAGTAAATTATGGTTTTAATTAAAATTTAAATTTCTCATATTTAGAAAATTATTTTCATAAAATTTATTTCATTTTTAAATTCTTCCAGCCAAAAAATTGTTGGAGTGAATTTTTGGGATGTTTTTAAAATATTGGACTTTTTGTTGAATAGTAAAATATGATAATTTACAGAAAATGCGAAATAAATGAATTTCTATGACCCTATTACACATCTATAATGTTATTAAAATCTATCCATAAGACCCTCTTATAGGTTTTGAGCTCTTAGTCTCATAAAATGCTGAAAAATCTCCCCCAAAGAGACTCTCAAGGAAGATATATTCAAGAGGTAAATTCCTCTTTTCATTTCTATTTTTTTCATTCGTGTTCCTTTCATTCTTTTTATTTCATCACATCCGTTCATTAAAATGTTATGATAACTCTAGTACCTTATATTTACTTTATTTTTTTTATGATAGTGTAATAATTCATCAACATTTCTTCTTTAACCTCCTTTTATACTGTACATTAAAACACCATTTGAGATGTGTTTATTAATCACATTCGAGGATGATGAGTTTTTAATTTATTTTACCATCTTCAATTATATTCATGAAACCATTTTCATAGTTGAACCAGAAAATCATTAATGTATTGTGTTTTTTATGGTTTTTGAATTTTTTTCAGGTGATATTAATTTATAAATAAAAATGAGTTCATTGTGACAAAAAAACTACCAATTAACCTAAATGATTATCATAAAATTTATATATAATGATTAATATTAACATCAAATAACCATATGAATTTTATAACAATTTAATATTCTGTATGTTCAATAATGACATATAAATCCAATTTTAGACAACCATTCTCATATTACATGTTTATTATTACATGTATATAAGTAAACCAATAGTGAAAACCATGGAAACGACCAATCCCAAACAATGAAATAAAACCTATTAACGCATCAAAAATTTCATGAATAAAATTAATAAGATTATAATAAATCAATTACCTGAATAATAGGTTCTTGAAACTTTAGTTTATGAATTTAATTTTTTTATCCAGGACATGAAGATCAAGTGAATGACAACATCAAACTTAAGGTAAGTGATTATACAAGAAAATCCATTATTCCTTCGGGTTTCTCTATATTTATTTTTACCCAAATGAAGTTACCAATTATTTTTATGTAAATATTATAAATTCTGTTTACATATTCAAAAATAAGTTATCAAGATCAATTCAACATTCTCTTTAGGTGAAATACATGTTCTAAAGTGGCTCCCTCCTCAATACTTTCTGATAAGCAACCCCGATTAAGGGAATATCCCAAATTATTATCCTTTTTTAAGTAAAATATATATTCTATATTAATTCCACTATTTTTTTATAACAAATATTTTTATAATTAAATCCTTCTGTGTTCACTTGTGGTTTTATATAAAAGATGATTCCCATTTATGTTTTAAATGACCCTTGGTATTTTCCTTTAACCGTACTAAAATGATTAAATTTTAACGTTTTCTAATTACTATTTTTACATTTTAATACTTCATGTTGACATCAATTTTCAAGATATATTCCCATAATATCCTAAAATTTTCCATTCATGATGTAATACCTTACCTTCATGGACAATTGTATGATTCACCCAATTGTTATGCATTATGACATGATTATGATACCCACATCATTCAATGTGTACTATTATGTTTATGTATGGTTGATGATGTATGATTATTTATGTGGAAAAAATATTACAGAACATGTTAGGATGGGTGTACCAAGATAGCACTCCAGTGAATTGGGTAATGTTGAGTCTCATGATACTTTGTGTAAAATTGTCTTGGTGGTTAGCCTTGACTCATGCTAGCATGCACAACTGTCTTGGTGGTTATCCTTGAATTGTTCTCTTCTATGTGAAATGATACTGGAATCATGACAATGTAATGTTTTTTGTTTATGCCACATTATTTTGAATCCATGTTTATATGATTCCATTTTTATATGTTACAATTCCATATGCTCCATGCCTTTTTATATCATTATTTCATGCCTCCTAACACATGTGCTAAAGGTTTATTCATATTATTATACCCTTATTGGGTTTTTAGATCATACCATTGTCCAGGTTATACCCAGGTTACCCTACAAAGATGTAGGCCAAAAAAATAGGAGCTCTTATGAAGATTAAATAAAGAAATGTTTCATTTTGTCCCATGTGATCTGTTTTATATACCTGTTCTTCCAAGATAGTAGACTTTACAATGCCTCACTTATAATTTGATTCTTTATTATTATTAAAATCATGAAATTCTAGGTATTAATGTCTAGGGTTTCTAGATTGGGTTTTTGTAATGTAAGGAATATTAATCTAAAAGATGTAATATCCATGTATGAAAATCCTGGTTCTCTATACTTGGTATTAGAAGATAACATTAGTTAATTATTTGAAACATGGATGAGAAATATTTAGTTAGATTACTTGGGATATTATTTAGTATATGTCTAGGTATTTCTATAAGGAAGAATATAAGAATAATCCCGTGTATAGGAAAATGACCTGGAATTTTTGGGAATGACAATGAAAGTTGTTTCCAAGAAATTAAATCGCTCTCTGAATTTAACAAGTGGATGTTCCTTTATAAATGGGTATTCAAAGGATATAAACTATAAAAATGGAAAATTGATATGGAATAAATCATCACCTGATGCACGATAATAGTTCCTAATAATCAACTAGTTTTAAAGTATTGGGGATATGTTTTAGAAATTAAAAGTATATTTTTGAACCACTATAATGGATTTAAATAGATTATTATTATGGATGGCTTAGGATAAACTTAAGGTGTCATATATTTAAATAAATGTATCATGATTTATAACTCATAGAATTAATTTTTTAGCCTATTTTGTTTTTCATTATGATTAGAATTTCTCACACAATGTTTTTTAGGTCTAGTCAATGGTGAGAACCTGAAGGAAATGGGTTAACATTAAATGTGACCAAAAGTTTTCTAATAATATTTTTAATTAGATGATGATAGTGTGAAAGATATTGTGATTATTACAAACTAGTTATCCTTGAACATGATTAAATATGTACACATTAACATACTTTTCAAATCACCAAACAAGAGAATGAGATAATTTTCTAAGATTTCAGGTAGTGTAGACCACAGGGGAAAGAATATTAGATTTGTTTATTTCAAGAATTTTGAAATAATCACTCTAAATAAATATTCAATGTAACAATAATATGTTTTATATATAGAGGACATAGAGTAATATATTTCCAAGGAAAAATTGAAAAGTTAATTTAACACAATAGATTTGAATATTGGGTTCCTAAAGTAATTATAAATCAAATAAGGATTAAACAATAGAAAGTATAGTCATTATGAAAGTCAATTTCCTAGGGGGAAATTAGTGAAGAGAAAAATCAAGTTGGTATGAGTAATGTTTATAATACTATTAATGAAGTCACTACATATCAGATATAAAAGTTATGAGCTACTATAACTATATTATTTGTGTTAAATGTAAGAAACATGATTAAATTTAGGTTAATAAATGTTAATACATGATTTTTATTTCATGTAGTAGGAATTTTGTATTAAGGAATGCGATGATGAGTCCTAGTTAATGTCTTAGGATTAGGTGGAAAAATTTAAATGTTTATATTTTGTAACTATATAGTTTTTTATATTTATCATAATATATATAAGTATTTCTTCTAGGAGTTTTGTATTAATGTTAGTCAATATTATATTTAATGGTGATGAGGACCTATAAAAATGAATTAATGGAAAGGTGATATTAATGGAAAATATATGATCAAGGGAATATGACCCTTAATGTATTCTTTATGTTTAAAAAAGGTGATTATATTTTGTAATGAGATATTTGATAATGATAATGTAACATAGATTGTATTGATTACCTTTCAAAATATTAATTATTTTTTAAAAAACCAGTTTATTCTATCATTAATAGACTATAAAAAATTTTGGATTTAAGAAATATATCCAATGACGTGTTTTCTAAATAGAGTAAGGAATCATGTATGTTTTCAATAATTTTTTATGTTAATTTAGTTTGTTATAATGTTTTGATAGAATACTTGATGAAGGTATTCACATGTGTGGTACGTGATAATTAAGAGACACTTTATGTTTTTTGAGTGATTAATGACTAGTTTATTTTAGAAATTTACTTACCTTATTATTAATATTTAGGTTTTATTCTATAGTAAGGGTCATAAGTTTATCAATTTAAGAAATGGGTGAAGTTGAACTTTGGATGAGGCTTTAGAGATTAAAATATTACATCACCATATGATGTTATTGAGATATTCGATAATAAATGAAAAACATTTTTATTATAACTAGAGATATAAGGAATGAAAAATAATTCTATTAGTGGTCATATGATCAATTAGTGACTCATGCATTATAATTTAATCTTTATTTCTTAGATTAAAATATATAGTTGAAAATAATCTAAGTACAACCAAAGGTTGAGATTGTTCTTATGAAATGGAATGAAATCAAGTAAGTATATGTTCTTGTGAAAGTTCACTAACATTATGACAAGGATCATGAAATAAAATTTCATCATGCTATTATCTTATTTATGATACTAATGACCGTTTTCACACCTTTCTGGTTTTAGGCTTTGTTTTTGTTAACTTTTTTTTGACCATGGTCTTTATCACTCTCCATCAATATTTTCTTTTCAATATTCTCTTACATGTCCATGTGTTTACATAGAATATATGTGTAGCGTCCCAGGTAAATAAAAAATATTAGTTTTTCATATTTATTAATATTTGTGGATAAAATATTAATATTACTTTAAAGGGAATTCTATGCTCGATGGCGTACCCAATAAGCAACAATGAGTTTCTTTGAAATCTTACGTTGCACACTAATAATGTATTAATATTTTTTTTAAATGGTAGTTAACACGTAGCTGTTGTATTAGAGTGAATGAATAGAAATAACTAAAATATTATTATTTAAGTTTGTTAAATGTTTTTACATTTTTCCAATAAAAGATAAAGTCTTAAAATAAGAAAAGAATTCAATCTTAAGCATAATTACTCTAATATTCACTAAAAGGTCGATTTATCGTCTTTTGATGGACAACCCTCTTTAAAAATAGTTTTGTTCACTCTTATACATTCTCTTGGACCAAATAAAATATTTCTTTATAATTGGGACATGAAAATTTACTTTGTGTAAATTTTTGGTATTTTTCTGATATAGTTCAATTTTTAATAAATAGTGAAAGATGTTGTATTTTAATTAAAAACCTATTTTTAATCTAATGTATTTATATGATTATATTATCTTTTTAATTGGTTTTAAAGATAAATTAGAATTAATTTATACCATTTAATCCAATGGTGGTCATTGAAATTAATTTCACTTTGAAATTTTACTTAAACTAGTGTCAATCTTTTGATATATATAGTTTTATAAAAACACGCTATTTGTTTTGACAATGGGAATTAATTATTAAATTAATTATTGAAACTTATATGTTTTTAATTTTTTAAAATGGTCATCATTTTTGAATTCGGAATATCAAATATATCTTAGGTTGAATTTTTGGTATTTTTCTGAAAAACTTCAATTTTTGATGAATAGTTAAACCACTAAGTAATAGTTTAAAAACTGATTTTTCGTTTAAATGAAACTTTACAACTTTTGTGAATTGAATTTCAAAAATCCGACATACATGGTTGTCAATACGATGTAAAATGTGATTCAATGGGATTAAAATAATTTTTTGTTGAATAGTAACTTTTAAGTTTTATTAATCGCGATTAGAGGTAATAAGTGTAATTTATGGTAAAAATAATGTTATAATAATATGAAATTACCTTGACACATATCCTACCCTTATTTGATGTGTCATGGCCGACCAAAACAATCCATGGGTCAACTTGGGGACCCCATGGATCCCCTTGTGTAAGAAAATGACATTAATAACTTTTTATTTAAAGATAAAATAAAAATGTCACAAACATATATTGTTTTACTAAAACAATTTTCACATGGGGTTATAGAAGTCATATTTTTTACTATAAATCTTCATTTGAAATATAAAGAGATTTCCTACATCATGATATTTTTTTAGAATTTTTATAAATTAAATAGATTTAATTATTTATGACACCATGATGAGCAGCGATTACCTCATTATTTAAGGATTTAAATAAAATGAAAAGATAATATAAAATATAAGACCTACACTTGTCAAAAACTTATTGTATGAGTGGATTCCGAGACCTTATCACCATAGTCTCAAAATATTTAATTTTTGGACCTTTAAAATCTGAAAAGCATTTTATAATAATGTAACATTTTATAACTTTTCAAGAGTGCCGCTCCTCTCCTCTTATAAAAGGCCCCCACCTCTACCCCCTACCCACACCTCTCAAGCCTTTGGATATACCAAAATCTGATCATTGTATCTCTCCACATCCCTCTACTCATCCTAGAATCCTTCCCTTTGGCTGAAATATCTTCAAGAAACCCTTTTGGTTCAAACCAAGAGGATTTACCGATTTAATGGTAATGTCTTCACTTGTGTTCTTCTGTTTTATTTTTCTTCTCCAACCCCCTAAACTCTTTTTATTCCTTTATTTTGTAAAAAAACTAGTATATTAAATATACTAGGATTATTTTATGAGAAATATTCGAGCTACATTTACACACATCATTGTTTAATTTTTAAAGAACATACTGTTTTTGTCGATGGCGAATTACTGTCTCACAAAACGATGATTGTTCAATCTTCTTTTAACACCTTTCATGGTGGCCATTATGATGTCACTGTTTTTTATATATGATATATATGGTATTTATGTTTTTTATACACTTCTGTATTTTATATTTAAAACATACCTTTATGCACTGCATGTTGTGCAAATGCAATAATTTCATACGAGGAAGTGTGGACTACCGCCCCCTCAAGTGATGTGACTTGTTCATGCAATACATGGAATGTATAAAGAATGAAATTAATGAAAATATGTGACCTATATAACATATATATTATACTGGAGTTATAATATATATCTCTCTCATGTATTTTTAATTCTATTAATATGACAATGAAATGAAAGTAGCGTTCATGCGTACGTACGGCCTACCCTCTCCATGAACGGTGCATTTCATTTCTTTTTTTCTCAAAATGTTATAGAATAGTATAAAATTAATATTTAATGGATATATATGATATTTAAATCATTAATACTATTCTGGATATGATTTACTTATAACTACATGGACAATCATTTTCAAACAAGTTCATTTTTGACTCATGTAGTGAACATCGACAAAAAGGTCTGATATGAACACTCATTGTTAACCAATTATTATAAAATTATAATATGTGTCATGAATTTTATAATAAAATTTAACGGAGGACCATAATCAATTATATAATGACCAAATTTTATTATTCAGGAATATGAAGAAACGACAAGACAAGTCGGACTTGAGGAAATGGATCCTACCTCTCTCTTTATTTTCATGTATACTCCTTTATGTCATTTATTTTAAGCTCGATGTGCTTTTTTTGGGGATGTCATTTTATATTCATCCTACTTTAATTTCTGTGTTCATATGATGAGAGACCCCCTCTTTCTCTCATCAATTCATTTTATGAATTTTTATGTGGGGCCGTTAGGCTGCCGAATTTTTGTAAGGGATCCTACCTCTCTCTTTCTTTTTAAGTACTCTTTTTATGTGATTTATTTTAATCTCATATTTATTATGTTTGGGGATGTTATTTTATATTCCTCATTCTATACTTTTTATATTAATATTATGAGAGACCATATTTGATCTCATAAATCCATTTTTGGATGTTTTATGTGGCGCTGTTAGGCTCCCGAGTTTTTGTAACGGATTTTTCTTCTCAGTTTTATTCTCGTGAGATTTATACTCTTTGTGTAATATAATTTCGTTTATGAGTTTTTACATCAATGTTTTATAGTCCTTCTTTCATGGGGTGTACGTTTCAAAATTTACACAAATCGGTAAGGGAACCTTTACCCTCCTCTTTTTAAAAGACTTCTTTTTGTTGGGTCTTTTAATTTACATATTGTTATGTTGGGATATGTTCTTATATATCCTTATTGATGTAAATTTTATGTACAAGTGATGAGATACCATTTTCTCTCCCATCAACTCGTTTTATGAATTTTAAAGTGACGTCATTAGGGTGTCGAATTCTTTCATGGGAACTTCTTAACTCAATTTCAATCATTTGGGTTAAACTTTTACTCCTTGAATATGTCATGCTATGAATATGTGTGAATGAATCTGATTGTTTTACACATAATATCCACTTATATTGGGTGTATTTATGTTATTCACACATAAATTATATAATTGATTTATCCTTAATCTATGGATATCGTCTTCGTAAGGGACATCATCTCAATCTCCTTTCATTGAGGCATATTTTGTTCTAATACAAGACTCTATTTTATACACTGTATAAAACACCTTGGTCATCTATTTTTAAACAGAAGAAATCTTTTTCTCCAAAGAGTTTTACTCAATGACAAAAACGAATGTTTATTTTAATGTACGCGGTGACAACGACCTTTCCGCCGCCGTGAGTATTATTTGGTCTTTGGCTTCCTCAAAAAGCCACAATATTTTTTAAAATGAAATAAATACCATATACTCTTGTATGTATTTTGGTATTGAAAAGGGTTTTGAAAATGGATTTGTTTTGTCAATATATTTAAGTGATATATTGTGATTGAAATGTCAAAATGTTTTCTCTCTATTATATTTGTTTTATGTCTTATGACTTTATAATGGTACTTGGACATTTGATGGGTGGTTACATGATAAACCATATGACGGGTGGTTCCGTGAATACCAGGATGGGTGGTTATGTTATAACCTCCAATGAATTGGGTATGGAAGTCAGCCGTATGGTTATTCCATTAAGTGATATGTGTGGAAGTCAACCGTATGGTTATTCCATTTAAGTATGTTTATGTCCCAAGTTAACTTTATATGTTATGTGTTATTTATATGGGTTTTATTGTAATCTTTTGGTTACGAAAGAGTAAGTAATGATATTTTATTCAGTGAATAATACCCACTACTTCATAAATGTTAAAAGTATTACTTTTATAAAGTATTCATGGTTTACTTGTTGTTTTGAAAAACTAACAGTTTTCCTTCATTGTGTATCCTTTACTGAGCTTTTTATGCTCATCCCATGTTTTTGAAAAGTTTTCCACATGACTTAAAGATGAATAGGGTCAAGGATGGGATCAAGGAAATACATGCTATCTAAAACATGGAACTAGACTTGTTTCTTTTTAAGTGTTTTTATTTTATGCAAACATAGTAGAACTGTCTTCTTTGTAATCTTTTGAGATGTAATAGTTATGTCCTAATTATCTAAAACTCTAAACCTGAAAAGATCCTCTATGTGAATTATTCATTTAATTCATGATTATGTAAGGTTTTAAGGGTGGGTCCTAATACTATGTTATCTTATTTGGAAAACTTTTTTGTTTTAATCTATATGACTTTCACACTTTATCTCTCTTCAGGAGGATGTTTTATTAACCCTTTTAATGATGTGGGTTTCTATAATGATATTTTCAAAAGTTCAACATTTGACGACCAAGATGAATTTCTAGGAAAAAATTAATTTTATGGGGGGGGGGGGGTTACTATAACACCATCATATTTTGTGAAATAATATTTTCATGTAAATTTAATCATTTAGATATTTTCCATTTTACATAACACCTTGTTTATTATGCATTACAAGCAATGCTAGGTTTAAACATAATGTGTCATATTATAAAAATATTATTATATGCTAGTTAAAAACGATAAATTGGAATGGCGTATATGAATATGATTAACCTAATTATTGAAATATAAGGTTTAAACATGTTTATAAAAGTAATTATTTGGTGGAAAATAAATTAAAAATTAAAATAAAAAATATTTAAAAATAGAGAAAATATTATTATGATAAAATTATTTTCCTCAAATTTTTTTTTCTAAATTATGAAATTTAAAAAATAAATTGTCATTAATGAATTTAATGAAATTAATATATTAGATGTTCAATAAATTACTTAATAAGAAACACAAGTTTTTCTTTTCAAGAGAAAAGAATATATCCAATTTTATGAATAAAAATGTATTATCCTAAAAGTAGTGTTAGCGATTGTTTCAAAATTATTTTAATATGTTTTTTTACATTATAAAATTAATTTTTAAAAATAAATTAATCTTTTGAAAAAATCATAAGAAATTTATTGTTTCATTATTTTTTTTAATTTTCTAAAAAGATTAATTTTTTTGATGAATAGTGAAATATACTGAAATTTAAATGAAAATTTCTTTTGTGTTTAAATTATTTATATATATAATTTATATAATTAATTGGGCTTAAAGTAATATTTTTTCAATTATATATCTATTAATAAAATTTAAGTTATTTTAATCCTTTTTATAGTGAATTTGGATATAAAAATATTAAACTTATTTGAACATTTTCTCTTTTAAAACCTATTTTTTTGCTTCATGTATGCGAGAGTAATTTTAAATTATATTTTTCCTATTAATTGAGTTGAATAAAGAAAAATGGATTTAATGCTTTTATTAATAATAATTTATATTATCTAATATGGTCAAATTAATTTTGACCAAAATTAATAGTAAGAACAAAAAAATTAATTGCCACAGTAGGGATAAACATAAGGATATTGAGGATTCTGCTAAAAATATATAGATTTAAATGACCTATAAAATTGTATAAAATATAATATGTAGAAATATCTAGAACTCCTCATGTATATTACTTCAAAATTATTAATTTTAGTGACTTTTGTAATGGAAAAAATTTTGTACACCTTTTTCTTTTCAAAATAATTACATGTGATCTTATCACCTCACTTATACGAGGCCACCCCTCTTCTTAGATATTCACACCTTAAAATAAGTTTGGTTTAGCCAATACCATACCAAAAAAAATATAATAATACCTCATATCATTATAAAATTCTTAATTTGTATTGTAATCCAACCTGGAGAGAAATTTGGTTCAAACCTAAGAAGGTTACCTGAAAAATTGGTAATGTTCTTCAATTATAATTTTTATTTTATTTCTTCCAACTCCTCTTTAAATTATTATTAAAACATGATGATATTATTTCCATAACATATTAGATAAAAAATATATGTTTTTAAGTTATTATGATGACTTAAAACAATATCCCCTTCCAAAATAGGGGTTTTGAAATAATCATTCAAGTGTACGACAAACTAATGCCTCATGAAGCGATGCCATTCGTTTTTTTATAACCACCACTTAATTTTGTTTATGATGATGGGTATAAAGTATATAGATGAAATATATAACAAAATTATACTTATGGATTCATTATACAATATATATTTATATATTAATTTTTTTACTTTATATTTTGTAGGAGATGCGATAACATCGTTAGTGTGAATGACAGACTACCACCTCGCGAAGCGACGAGATATTTTTTCACTAACACTCTACATGGAAGATAATAAGTATAAATTACATTTAATACATGACATATTTGAAATGAATTTTATATTAATGAAATATTTTTCATTATTAATATATAATATACCAATTTCATTTTTACATTTTTAGTCACTAAATGATGATAACATTGTTCTTGTACATGTAGACTACCACCTTCACGAAATGATGTGACTCTCTCTTTTAATCCCCAAACCACATGGACGACATGTATAAGTATATTTAATGAAACGTATAGTATTTATGAAATTTGTATCACTCTGGGAATTTAAAATATTAATTATCTTCGTTCTCTAATGATCATTGAAAAATGGAAAAGATACTCAGGTGTTTGTATAGCTTACCTTCTCCCGGACCATATGATACTTCATTTATCAAAAACCATCATTAATTAATGGTATTATTACTATAATTGGTTTATAAATATGATAAATATTTAATTTTTATTACTTTAAATATTATCAAACCATGATCAAACTAATATGACTGAAATTAACAAAGGAAAATATATATGAAAACCAATGTGATTAATACTCCAAAAATTATTTTAAATTTTTTTTCAAATATTGGGTAATAAATTGTAATAAGTAAAAAATTTACGATATGAAATATGTATTATTCTATAAAATATGTATAATAAAAATTCTATATATTGTACATGAGGATTGAATGTGTATGAAGGAAGTCAAAACTTATGGGTTGTGATTTCTGGTCTCTTTTATTTCTAGGTGACATGAAAATTCACCACTTATTTATTTTTTGGGGCGTATATAATGACCATTTGAATTTTTATACCATGTATATAACGAACCATACTTTACATACATTGTTAATACTTAAAAATTGAAGCATACTTATTACAACATATAACAAAACCACAAAAGGACCATATAGGTATAGTGTCTTTAGAAACTGGGAAACATAAACAACTGGTTCATAAAGCGTCTACATTGTCTCCCATTTATTTAATCATATCTATAGTACCTTTTGGAATATCTAACTTAATAACCTTCTTCCTGACCTGGGGAAAGAAAACATACAAAATTGTGAGCTCAAATGCTCAGTAAGGGTATACAAAAGAAATATCAATCACATCATATTCATAAGAACATAACTTTTGGAAATCTTAACCTGCAAAAGAGAGCATAATTTCATAACATGGGATAAATCATAGTAGTGAAATGGAATCCCAATAATCATAACATAAAACATGAAACTTTTTGTCATACGCACATAATCATAGAGAATCATTTCTTATTAGTCAAGACTCATTGCCAAGACTATCTTAGTGGAAAAAGTCCATTTCTGAACCGAGTTCACTCCTCGTTTCAGTCCTATTTCACTAAACCGGTATAACCTACAGTTCTATCCATGTCTATCTCATGAGATATAAAATCTTTACCCAATGGATTGGAGGGAGATATAGGTCCCACCCATCTCATAATGATACCATTCTTATGTGTACCAAAAAATCATACATCATTGCATAACCCATATAATAAAAATGGGAATCTTAAACATCGTGACATCAACAAAAAATTCATATAAGATAAAGGAATTAATAAAAATAATTCCATCACAACATAATCAAATCAATGTAATAATAGGGATATAAATAGAACCCTATATTATCTTAGATGGAAAATAAATTTGATAAAACACTTGAACTCCATTCTTGAGGAAATTATCCATTCAAATTAAAAAAAAATTTCCTTTCTTAACATGTCATACAATTTTAAACTAAAAGAATTAGATTAAAAATAAACACGAAAACTTGTAAAGGAAGCCTCTTGGAAATAATTTTTTAAAAATCCATTCATTCCGTATAATTTAAAAAAAACATTCTTCTCGTTCTTTTTTCGGAAAAGTCAAAATGTACCTCGTACAAAAAATGACAAAAGATTCCTTTCATATCTTTAACTAAAAACTCACCGAAGGGTAAAATTGAATATAAAATATTGTAGAATGATATAAATATTACATATTGAGGAAATATTGATGTGGATGATAAAATAGACCCCATAAAATCTCAAAGTATAAACAATCTCGGATAAAAATGAGATTGTGATATTTCATTTACCTCAGGTCCGATTTGCCTCGTAAGTGTCCGAACCACCTCTATAATGATTTAAATAATGTTATTGACTTATTACAGAATCATAATTATTGTTATGATATCATATATGGTCATATTTTTAGCTTCTTAGTAGTAATATTTCATTGCTACTTGTTATTCGGGTGTTTATAACTTTTTGTTCTTATGCGTGTTTTGTCGAATAAATTCTTATTATTCTCTTTAGGTTATAGATACATAATTACCAGAATGGTATTAATGTACTATATATCATATTTATTCATTCAATTCATTTATATAATCATTATGCAATGAAGATCATGTAGAACGAGTCGCATCACATCGTGGAGACGGTATTCCGTACGTACGCACGAGTGATGATATCGTTCCTATGATTGTGGAATTGTATTGGAGTGTATGTATACTATTTCAGAATCAATATCACATTACAATAATCATATAAAGTTATTATGTACACCATTATACCCATACAAGTAAGGTGGTGGTGGAAAATAGATTATACCACGGCATGGAGACGGTATTCCGTACGTACACACGCGCGGTGATTTATTTTTCTATAGGATGGATAGATGGTGAAGTTGGGTTGTTTCATACTTATAATAACATATCAGTATATGATTGATACTGCTGTTATTACTTCATATTGAAACAAACTAAGAAGAATAAGTGGAAGAAATAATAACGTTGAAAGAATCGTTAACGGACATTACCTCTTCTTTGAAGCGCCTCTATGAGACCTCCTTTTAGGGACCTAAAATAGGTCTTTGAAGATAACCAGAACCTTTAGGAAGTTTCTAGAAAAGTGGAGAGGAGAAATTGGCAGGGGTTGTCCGAGGTTGAAGGCTCAAAGTGGTGTGAGGAAGAGGGGGTGGGGGTGCCCTTTTATAAGGGAGGAGAGGGTCACCTTTGGAATAACTAAAACTATTATTTTATTATAAAGTCAAATTCGGTTTTAAATATCTCTAAATTGATTTAATTCGAAGCTAAGGTGGGGATGGGTCAAAATAATCCCATAAAATATAATTTAGACAAGTTTAGGTTCCTATTTTAACCTTATCATTTAGATTTAACATTAAGTTAAATAATTTTACTTTTACCTTGTCTTCTTGTGTTCTTATACTATAAGGTTAATAAACATACTATAAAAAGACAAACGAACCACAAGTTGTTTATTATTAATATATATAACCTTATATATGTCATTTTTCCGAACCATAGATTTTTAGGAATAAAATAACAATTAATAATATAATATTTGTTTTAAAAACTATTTTATGTCAATTTTGACACTATTTAGTAATTGATTTTTGTGAAAATCATAATAGAATGATTAGTTCGAGCCAAGTTACTTAAATCAATACTAACATGTCATATTAACCTAAAAAATTAGTATAATTCATAAAAAGTCTCAAATTACATTTATTTGGATATTTATAACATCAATTATGTCAATATTTCATTAATAAGATAATTACTGCATCATCATTGTGTCATAAATAAATTAAATTATTTAATTTCTAAAAAATACAAATAAACTACCATTATGTAGAAAATATTTTTATATTTCTAATTAATACTTATAGTCGAATTTAGCATATGTATAACCCCATATTAAAAATGATTTACTTATTAAACATTGATTTTAACTATTTTAACCCTTCTTTAAATAAATTAATAATAAATGTCCTAATCTAATCCAAGTGGACCTAAATGGTCATATTTTATTCCTAAGGTTGTTTTGGGTCGAATTAAACTTGTCCAATAGAATTAGGACATGTGTTAGGGTAATAATAATATCATTTTTACCCTTAATTTCTCTATTTACTTTTAACCGTGGTAAAAAAAGTAAAAAGTTACTATTCACCAAAAAATTATTTTCATCTCATTGAACCACATTTTACTTACTGAAATCAACCGTGTCTCTCAGATTTTCGAAATTCCACTCACAGAAGCGGTAAAATTATGTTTTATGAAAAATTCAGTTTTTTAACTACAACTTAGTGGTTTCACTATTAATCAAAAATTGAAAGTTTTCAGAAAAATACCCAAATTTCACCCTAGGATAATTTCGATATTCCGAATCCAAAAATGAAGTCCATTTTGAAAAATAAAATTTATAAAAATTTCAAAATGTGGTTATTACTATTCATAAAGGCTAGTTTTAATAATTTTTTAATAGCATATCAGTGTTTATTGAAACTCGGTATTGCGTACGACGCAAGCTATCGAGGAAGGTTGCGGTTACATGTAAAGCAAACCAAGCTAGTGTTGTGTGTAGTGAAAGATTCCTTTGATGATTTATAGGACATAAAAACAAAATATTTCACATAAATGTCTCGGGTGTTACATTCTACCCCCCTTAAAATGAATTTCGACCTCGAAATTCGTCACATTGTAACAAACAGATGAGGATACCTATCCCTCATCATATCCTCAAGCTCCCATGTAGCATCTTCTAATTGGTGGTTCCTCCATAAAACTTTCACCAATCGAGTGGTCTTGCTTCGTAAGACTTTTTTGCTAAGATCCAGAATCTCTATCAGCTGTTCTTCATAAGAAAGATCTTTCTCCAGCGGTACAACTTCTGAGCTAAGTACATGGGAAGGATCGGGTATGTACTTTCTCAGGAGAGATACAAGGAACACATCGTGAACTTGAGAGAGATTCTGTGGAAGCGCCAATCGGTAAGCTACCTTCCCAACACGATCCAGTATTCTGAAAGGACCGTTATATCTATGGCTCAACTTCCCCTTCCTTCCAAATCTCATGACTCTCTTCCAGGGAGATATTCGTAAGAACACTTTATCACCCACTTCAAACTCTAGGTCTTTTCTTCGATTGTTAGCATAACTTTTATGTCGACTCTGAGATGCTCTTATGTGTTGTTGAATAGATCTGAACTTTTCTGCCATTTCATCAACGAGATCAGGTCCTAATAGCTTTCTTTCCCCAACTTCATCCCAACAAGTTGTAGTCCTGCATTTCATTCCATAGAGAGCATCATAAAGAGGCATCTGAATACTAGAGTGAAAGCTATTATTATAAGAAAATTACATCAAAGGTAGGTGTTGATCCTAACCACCATTGAAATCCATAGAGCAAGCTCTCAACATATCTTCTAGAGTTTGAATTGTTCTCTCAGAATGACCGTCTGTTTGAGGATGATAAGCAGTGCTGAAACTCAACTCTGTATCCAGAGTATGATGAAGACTTCACCAGAACCATGAGGTAAACCTCGGATCCCGATTAGATATAATAGAAAGTGGTACTCCATGCAATCTTACCACTTCCTTCACATATATCCTGGCAAGCTGATCCAGAGAGAAATACTCTCTAATAGCGATGAACTGTGAAGACTTTATAAGACGATCAACTATGACCCAGATAGCATTATTTCCTTTGGATGTTTTAGGAAGTCCTGTGACAAAGTCCATAGTGATGTTTTCCCATTTCTATTCGGGTATGGGTAATGGTTGTAACATCCCCTTATACTTGCTGAAAAACCAAGCATCGAGAGACATATTCAGCAATATCTCTTTTCATACCATCCCACCAGAAGTACTCTTTCAGGTCCCTATATATCTTTGTGCTTCCAGGATGAATAGAGAATGATGAACTATGAGACTCATCCAGCAGATCCTTCTTTAATTCCGGGATGGGAGGAACACAAACCCGATTCCTGTACATTAGTATCCTATCAGAATCAAGGTTGAATTCAAGAACATTTCTCACCTTCTTTTTTAACTCGACATCTTCTTTATGTGGCTCTTTAATCTTCACATGTATAGATGGTTGAACATTCATTTGAGAAAGATAAGATTTTTCCCCTTCCATTATAATTCCAAGATCCATCCTTTGTAAATCCATAAATATTGGATCTTTTCTGATCCTCATCATGGATAAACTGGCATGGTCTTATCGACTTAATGCATCTGCCACCTTGTTTGCTTTCCCAGGGTGGTAATGGATTGAGCAGTCATAATCCGTAATCATGTCCAACCATCTTCATTGACGCATATTCAGCTCCTTTTGGGTGAAAATATACATTAAACTTTTATGATCAGTATAAATGTCACACCTTTCTCCATAAGGATAATGCCTCCAAATCGTTAATGCAAATATTACCACAGCTAACTCCAAATCTTGTGTTGGGTAATTTTCCTCATGGATTTTCAACTGTCGTGAGGCATAAGCTATCACCATATCATTTTTCATATGAACACACCCCAATCCCTTCTTGGATGCATTACTATAGATCACAAACATTTCTCCACTACAATGCAGTGTGAGCACAGGTGCACTGGATAACCTTCTTTTCAACTCCTTGAAATTCTCTTCACATTCCTCCATCCAGACAAACTTAACTCCTTTCCGAGTAAACATGGTGAGTTGATTAGATAATCGTGAAAAATCAATCACAAAACATCGATAATATCCATCCAAACCAAGAAAACTTTGGATCTCAGTTACTGTTGTTGGTCTCGACCATCTTTCGATAACCTCTGTTTTTGCTGGATCCACAGATATCCCCTCTTTTGAGATTATGTGACCCAAAAAATGCAACTTTTTGAAGCCAAAATTAACACTTGGTAAATTTGGCATAAAGATTCTCCTTTCTCAGGGTCTTCAATATAATCCTCAAGTGATCTTCATGTTCTTCCTTGATCTTTGAATAGACAAGAATATCTTCTATAAAGACTACCACAAATTGATCCAGATAGTCTCTAAAGACTCTATTAATCAGATCCATGAAGATAGCAGGGGCATTTCAAAGACCAAATGGCATCACTATAAATTCATAGTGTCCACAACTTGTACGGAAAGACGTCTTTGGTACATCCTCCCTTTTAAACCTTAATTGATGATACCCTGAATGAAGATCAATCTTGGAAAAGTATTGAGCTCCGCGTAGTTGGTCAAATAAGTCATCAATGCGTGGGAGATGATATTTGTTCTTGATAGTGATCTTGTTAAGTTCTCGATAATCAATGCAAAGTCTCATTGATCCATCTTTCTTCTTAACAAATAGAACAGGTTCTCCCCAAGGTGACACACTAGGGCGTATGAACCCCTTATCAATATTCTCTTGGAGTTGCTTCTTCAATTCCTGCAACTCAATTGGGGTCATTCTATAAGGTGTCTTTGAAATAGGCAAAGCACCCGGTACGAGTTATATTGAAAACTCAACTTCACGATTTGGTGGAAGACCCGATAATTCCTCTGGGAAGACATCATCAAACTCCCGTATAATGGGAATATTCTTAATCGTGAGTTTCTCACCATCCATTTGAGATAAATAAACTTAATTTGGTGGAATCAAGACCCATAAGGTAGAAGGAATTTCCACTGGAAGTTTATGTTCATCCTTGCATTGAAAGACGGTCATAGATTGATCTGGAATATGAAATGGGACTCCCCTTCTTTGGAAATTGATATGAGCTCCATATAAAGAAATCCAATCCATGCCAAGAATCACATCAAATTCCACTATAGGAAGGATCACAAGATTTGCAGGAAGCACTTTCCCACAAACTTCGATCGAAGAAGAATTATAAACTTTTGATGCGACTGTTGTGACATTAGGTGTTGTCACAGCTAACTCAACATCTAATTTTTGAGGTAATATGGTGATAGCCTTAGAAAATTCTTCAGAAATAAAATATTGGGTGGATCCAAAATCAAATAAAACTTTTTCTACTTTAGAGTGGATGGTAAGTGTAACTTCCACTACATCGTTATCGTACTCCACATCGCTGATAGAAATTGCATGTGACATTCCTTTGTCTTTAGCCATAAGAGTTTGTTGACGTCGACCATCATCATCAACCCTTGGATTAGGTCATTTATTGTCATAATGTCCCATCTCCTTGCACTTAAAACATTGAAGTGTAGTAGGTTCATTCTGTGTATCCCTTCCTTTGTTTGCATCATTAGACATCTTCTTCCCATCATCGCGGCATTCAAATGCCCAATGAACTTCCTTTCCACATTTGAAACATTTACTTGTCCCTTTAAGACAACCCCCTCCATGTTTCTTTCCACACTTTGAGAATAAGGGAAAGCTCATCATCTTTTCAGTGTGCTCTTTATATTTTCCTTTGAATTCCATTTTCCTCTTCTTATCAAACCCATTTGACTGATGGGTTACTCCAATCTCCATCTCAAATTTGAGAGCACATCGAACGATTTCCTCATAGCTATTGATGTACTATATGGCTAAGGCCCTTAGAAGACTTGGTTTTAAGCCACTAATGAATCGATCGATCTTACTCTCAAGTTGGATAATAATACCAGAAGCGTACCTTGCAAGTCTTGTAAAATTTGCTTCATAGGTACAAACAGATTCATCATCCTTTTGCTTCAGTTCAAGAAACTCTTTCTCCATCTTTGTTCGAATAATACGAGGGAATTACTTATTGAAAAATAAGTTCTTGAACTCGTCCCATTACATGGACTCAATTCATCCCTTTGCCTCGTATTCTTAATAAGATTACACCATTGATCAGCATCACCTTCCAAACGATACACTGCTAAGATGACTTTATCATGTTCAGAACATTGAAGAACTAAAAATATCTTTTCAGTGGTACTAATTCATTATTCAGTAACTAATGGATCAGTAGACCCGCTGAAAGAAGGTGGACGCTGCCTCATGAAGGATTCAACAGAATGTTGCTCCTTCATTTTCTCGTTTGGAAGTCCCGCATGATTCATAGCTTGAGAAAGTTGTGTGAGCATGGCTACATGATTTTTCATTCCATCTCCAATAACATTTGGTTGCTCAGGGGGACAATCATTGCATTGCCCGTCGCATTCCGCATTAACACGGTTCCTTCGGGTTCCAGCCATTGACTAAAACCAAGAATAATAGTGTGAGAAACATTAATTATAATATGAAAACCACATAATCAAGAATAAAATTTCACACATAGGGTCTTATCCTAGGTTATTCATGGCCATTTCTAAAACACTAAGATTGTGTTCTATGCTTAGACTTATCCTTAGGGTTCTTACTAAGGCTTTCACATCCTAGTTTCCAAAGGATGACTATACCTTTCCTCTAATACCAACTATAACGAACCACACTTTACATACATTGTTAATACTTCAAAATTGAAGCCTACTGATTACAACATATAATAAAACCACAAGAGGACCGTATAGGTATAGTGGCTTTAGAAACTGGGAAACATAAACAACTGGTTCATAAAGCGTCTACACTATCTCCCATTTATTTCATCATATCTATAGTCCTTTTTGGCATATCTTACTTAATAACCTTCTTCCTGACATGGGGAAAGAAAACATACAAAAGGGTGATCTCAAACGCTCAGTAAGGGTAAACAAAAGAAATATCAATCACATCATATTCATAAGAACATAACTTTTGGAAATCTTAACATGCAAAAGAGAGCATAATTTCATAACATGGGATAAATCATAGTAGTGAAATGGAATCCCAATAATCATAACATAAGACATGAAACTTTGTGGCATACACACATAATCATAGAGAATCATTTCTTATTAGTCAAGACTCATTTCCAAGACTATCTTAGTGGACAAAGTCCATTTCTGAACCGAGTTCACTCCTCATTTCAGTCCTGTTTCACTGAACCGATATAACCTACCATTCCAGCCATGTCTATCTCATGAGATATAAAATCTTTACCCAATGCATTGGAGGGAGATATAGGTCTCATCCATCTCATAATGATACCATTCTTATGTGTGCCACAAAATCATACATCATTGCATAACCCATGTAATAAAAATGGGAATCTTAAACATCATGACATCATCAAAAAATTCATATAAGATAAAGGAATTCAAAAAAATAATTCCATCACAACATAATCAAATAAATTTAATAATATGGATATAAATAGAACCCTATATTATCTTATATGGAAAATAATTTTGATAAAACACTTGAACTCCATTCTTGAGGAAAATATCCTTTCAAATTCGAAAACATTTTCCTTTCTTAACATGTCATACAATTTTAAACTAAAAGAAGTCGATTAAAAGTAAACTTGAAAACTTGTAATGGAAGCTTCATGGAAATAATGTTTTAAAAATCCATTCATGCCGTATAAGTTAAAAAAACATTCTTCTCGTACTTTTGTCAGAAAAGTCAAAAAGTACCTCGTATGAAAAACTACAAAAGATTCTTTTCATATCTTTTACTAAAAACTCACCGAAGGGTAAAATTGAATATAAACTATTGTGGAAGGATATAAATATTACATATTGAGGAAATATTTATGTGGATGATAAAATACACCCCAGTAAATCCCAAAGTATAAACAATCTCGGCTAAAATTGAGATTGTGATATTTCCCTTACCTTAGGTCTGATTTGCCTCATAAGTGTCCAAACCTCTTGTATAATGATTTAAATAATGTTACTAACTTATTCCAGAATCATAATTATTGTTATGATATCATATATGACCATATTCTTAGCTTCTTAGTAGTAATATTTCATTGCTACTTGTTATTCGGATGTTTATAACTTTTTGTTGTTATGCGTGTTTTGTCGAATAAATTCTTATTATTCTCTTTAGGTTATAGATACATCATTTCCAGAATGGTATTAATGTACTATATATTATATTTATTCATTCAATTCATTTATATAATCATTATGCAATGAAGATCATGTAGAACGAGTCGCATCATATCGTGGAGACGGTATTCCATACGTACGCACGAGTGATGATATCATTCCTATGATCGTGGAATTGTATTAAAGTGCATGTATACTATTTCAGAATCAATATCACTTTACAATAATCATATATAGTTATTATGTACACCATTATACCCATACAAGTAAGGTGGTGGTGGAAAATAGATTACACCACGGCGTGGAGATGGTATTCCGTACGTACGCACGCGCGGTGATTTCTTTTTCCGTAGGATGGATAGATGGTGAAGTTGGGTTGTTTCATACTTATAATAACATATCAGTATATGAGTGATACTGATGTTATTACTTCATAATGAAACAACCTAAAAAGTATAAGTGGAAGAAGAAATAAAGTTGAATGAATCGTTAACAGACATTACCTCTTCTTTGAAGCGCCTCTTTGAGACCTCCTTTTAGGGCCCTAAAATAGGACTTTGAAGAAGACAATAACCTCTATGATGTTTATAGGAAAGTGGATAGGAGATATTGGCAGGGGTTGGCCGAGCTTTAAGGCTCAATGTTGTGTGAGGAAGAGGGGGAGGAGGTTCCCTTTTATAAGGGAGGAGAGGGGCACCTTTGGAATAACTAAAATTATTATTTTATTATAAAGTCAAATTCGGTTTTAAATAGATCAAAATTGATATATTTAGAAGCTAAGGTGGGTATGGGTAGAAATACTCTCATCCAATAGAATTTGGACAAGTTTAGTTTCCTATTTTAACCTTATCATTTAGATTTAATATTAAGTTAAATAATTTTACTTTTACTGTGTCTTCTTGTGTTCTTATACTATAAGGTTAATAAACTTACTATAAGAAGCCAAACGAACCACAAGTTGTTTATTATTAACATATATAACCTTATCTAAGTCATTTTGCCAAACCTTAGATTTTAAGGAATAAAATAACACTTACTAATATAATATTTGTTTTAAAAACTATTTTATGTCAATTTTGACACTATTTAGTAATTGATTTTTGTGAAAATCATAACAGAATGTTTAGTTCGAACCAAGTTACTTAAATCAATATTAACATGTCATATTATCCTATAAAATTAGTGTAATTCATCAAAAGTCTCAAATTACATTTATTTGGGTATTTATAACATCAATTATGTCAATATTTCATTAATAATATAATTATTGCATCATCATTGGGTCATAAATAAATTAAATTATTTAATGTCTAAAAATTTAAAATATAACACCATTATGTAGGAAATAGTTTTATATTTATAATTAATATTTATAGTCGAATTTATCTTATGTATAACCCCATATTAAAAATGATTTAATTATTAAACTTTGATTTTAACTATTTTAACCCTTCTTTAAATAAATTAATAATAAATGTTCTAATATAATCCAAGTGGGCCTAAATGGTCATATTTTTTTCCTAAGGTTTTTTTGGGTCGAATTAAACTTGTCCAATAGAATTAGTACATGTTTTAGGGTAATAATAATATCATTTTTACCCTTAATTATCCTATTTACTTTTAACCGTGTTAAAAAAAGTAAAAAGTTACTATTCACCAAAAAATTATTTTCATCTCATTGAACCACATTTTACTTACTGACATCAACTGTGTCTCATGGATTTTTAAAATTCCACTCACAGAAGTGGTAAAATTAAGTTTTATGAAAAATTTATTTTTTTAACTACCACTTAGTTGTTTCACTATTCATCAAAAATTGAAAGTTTTCAGAAAAATACCAAAATTTCACCCTAGGCTAATTTCGATATTCCGAATCCAAAAATGAAGTCCATTTTGAAAAATAAAATTTATAATACTTCAAAAAGTGGTTATTACTATTCATAATGGCTAGTTTTAATAATATTTTAATAGCATATCATTGTTTAGTGAAACTCGGCATTGCGTACGACACAAGCTATCGAGGAAGGTTGCGGTTGCGTGTCAAGAAAGACAAGCTAGTGTTGTGTGTAGTGAAAGATTCCTTTGATGATTTATATAACATAAAAACAAAATATTTCACATAAATGTCTCAGGTGTTACAATGGATATAAATATTTTATTCATATTTATAGTTTCAATTGATTTTATTATTTATTTTGTCTTATCATTCATAAGATTTATAAAGCGGTCATGGATTTCTAATCTCTAATTTATTTCTGGAAGACATATGAAATTTCTCAACTTGTTTCCTTTTGTGGTGTGTATACTACCCCTTTGACATATTATTTCATGAATATCCTTATTTTAATGAAATATAAAGTTTAGTTTTGATTTTACACTTAATTTAGGCTTACGAATAAAAAGATTACTAAACTTGTAAAAACATTATGTCTTAGTTTTATATTTGTGAGAAAAATACAATATTCACCAACTATTTATTTTATGTGGTTTATATACTACCCATTAATATATTTTATAACCATTATCCTGAATATTTTGGGACTACATATTTATTTGAGTATATCTCTTCAATAGGGATTGTGTTTCAGATGTTACCTAAGTGGAAATTGTTTTTCATTTAAATATCATCAATTATTAGGATTGTTTATCGTTAAGTATCCAATTATTATATAATATTATATACCTCTCAGAAATTGTCATGATTTTTATTATACTCTGTTTAATATATATTATATCATGTAATAATACCATTTTTAGGAATTATTTATTTAATATAACCGAGAAATTATTTTTAAGAGAAGTCTTCTTTATTTCTCTCATTGTTCAGAATTAGTTTTTCATCTAATACCATGGTTTCTAAATTATGTTCTCCAAAATTTTTTAACATTACTTAAATGAATTATTGATGGATTTTTTCTCGTAATTTTTTTTACAAGTTTTTTTCCTAAAAGTAATCTTCAATTCTTTTTAAAAAAATGCATATATATATATTTTATTGAAAATTTTAAAGGAATCATTATTTTAACATGTATGATATGAATGTAATATTCTTCACTTATTCGAATTATTTTGTTTTAATACTATTTTATACATTTTCAATTTCATTTCAAAATAAAAGAATTTTGAAAATTATTAATGTATTAAAAATTATATTTCATGGTGGAAAGGATATATTCTACAAAAAAATGTTCCAAGGGATATTTATTTCATAATTATTTTCCATATAAGAAGAAATATTTTAAAATTAAATTTTCTTTACTCTGGACATGATCCAAGGATACTAATCTTATTATTTTACTGAATAGTTTTTTTATGGTGAAAAAGTTTTATATGAAACCCATATCATTTCAATGGGTTATATTAGGATGAAATTTTAGTATCCCACCCTAGATACCACTCAAGGGTTGCCCAAAACTATTCGAAATAAGACCTCATGTTTTCCTTCTCGAACACAAGAGGTAGTCGACAAGTAGGGAAGGCCTTGGGTATGTTCGTGGGGAGACTATTACTTCATTGATTGTAGTGGACCATAACAAAATATATATAATAAAATATGGAACAATGAAAAATATAATCAATAATAAATAGTAGTAGAATAATATAACGACAAAATGAAAAATGAAAAATTATAATTAATACAACTGGATCATGATGGTACAATAACTATACAAAAGTGAATGTAGGGGTTTGGGATACAAGGATATAAAAAAGATGAAAAAATATACAAAAGACAACAAAACTGATATGACTAACATTTCATGAATAGGATCGATCATTTTCTCCCAACTCCATTCTAAAGATAGAAATAAAAAATTAGAATTTGGATTCTTTCCTTTATCAAAAGAAACAATAATAAAGTCTTATTGAGTACCAATGGTGCCCGAGTAGGGTGTAAGATACAATATCTGTAAGAAGACACCCATGGTGTCCAGTGTAATCCATGAAGTGAATTATAAAATAACTCATGTTTTATAATAATTAAATTCATGATAGAAATTAATAATTATACTCATTGGAATAAATTACACCTTCAAACCCATTCAATATACCTACTTCAGCCTAAGCCAGTGAGTATGAACTAAAGGAACTTGTAATGGTAAAGTAAGTGGGGGTAGAGTGTAATAATATTTAATTCCCCAATGATGTGATTATTATCGGAAGAAATGTCCCTGTTTTTTAAATACCAAGGAATCAATTATCATTTGAAAAAATTTCATTCAATTCATAATTAATTCGACTTGAAAAGAACCCTTTAAAAAGATATAGGGCAACCCAAGACCATCAATGGAAATCCAAATGGACATTCTAAGTATCACTCTATGGCTCCATATATGAAAAAATATGAAGAGTTCAAACACGGAATCCCAAAGATGAAGTACCACATGTAACTAAAATATTGGTGTAAAAAATACTAATTCTAACAAACCTTTGAGTACGTACCTAGAATCACACATAGGGGCCCGAGTCTCTCTTGTTAGATGGTACAACTAATATTTACGTTTACCCCATCCAAGTGGGATCCCATAGATAACTGTTGTCACTTCTGTGTAGGTAAAAATTTAGGATGAACACCGAGCCCTTTATAGGAATAGCTAATTTCACCCATGTCATGTATATTAAAAATTAAAAACTAAACATGAAGTCACATGAGTCCTTCCAAGGGGTTCTAAAGTCAGAATGCCTTGTTTCACCCTCAACACAATGGCGAAGAAAATTAACAAACATTGCTAATGTATATAATATATCTAGTAAGAGGGTCTATTTAATTGTGTTTAGGCATTTATAACATGAAAGTAATTTAGTCAAGTAATTCCAATTTTAATGTCTCATTCAAGGCATTAGACAAAGAAATTAGAACATGGACCAATAATTATAATTTAAAAATTCCATCTAAGTCATTGTTTGATGGTTTAACATAAGGATCTTCACCCAATTAAATTCAATTAATCACTGAAGGAATTTATTTAAGAGGAAACACCCATTATGGGGTATTTTAACAACTATGAAAAGGACAGTGATCTATACTGGGGTTAGAACACACCCATTGGGGTGTTCTATGTCAAGAAAATATGTCTCGTTGATGATTATCCACTAGTTGATATCATAATACATCTGCGAAACAACGTAATATAATTTAATTATCGTTTTGGAGGTATCCTCGAAATGTTCCAGTGAGAGGAAAATGAAAAAAAATACAACAAAACAAAATTAACGGAAGGAGACTAGAAAACAAAATTTATCCTCATAGATATTATCTACTCTAGTATCAGCCTTTGAATAAATCAAGGTTAGAAGAAATTAAAAAAACTCTAAAATGCCTTAAAATGTGTCAAATGATCCTTCACCCAATCAGCACAATGGATGGGATGAATAACATGAAATATATTATAGGGGACTAAATATCATACCTTTATATTTCAATTGGAATCGACAGATAAAAAATCAAAGATAAAATGGGGGAGTTGTATCAAAACCTATGAAGAATGGAGAAGGAACTTCATGTAAATGGGATGGCGGAGGAGCCTTTGGGAAAATAAGAAGGAATAATAAAAAATTGTTTAAATCATTAAAGAAGTAAAATTAGTAATTTCACCTTTGAAAATCTATGTGTATGGTTTTTTTCCATGGTTGGCCTAACCGTGCACTGACTGTGCACCATTATCTTTTTCAATGGGTTGTGTCACACAGTTAGGTTCATGTTTTATGTAACCATCCACAAACCATGCCAAAATGGATGTACCAATCTTTTGAAATATCCCATGGACCTGCACCAGGGGTCACATGGAAACAAAATGACCATACATAGAAAACAACTCCACTATCTAGAACGGCATGGTTTAGGGAAATCATGTGTGTTGTGAGGCATGATTTTCACTAACCATGAATCCTAGAATTTTCTTCCCCATTTTGGGGATTTGGTCTCTAAATGAGCCCCAAACACAATGTAGATCTACTTGATCCTTTTAGGAATCATTATTAAGACTGTTTAAAGTAATTTAAACTAAAAATTAAATGGTATGTTCCTTAATAAAATGTTAGGATGTTATAACCTCCCCTCATTAAGATAACTTGACCCTAAGATGCTCTTCGGAGGGTAGTAGAATGGCATATGGGATGAGTTTCAACCACTACGTACATACATCAACTTCCCAATCCCATGTCTCATCTTCTATTCATCCATGCTACCATCTCACCAAAACAATAATAACCAACCTACCATGGATATCCTTCATTCTATGATCAATGATACGTATTAGATGCTCCTCAAAGGTTGTATCCACTAATCGCTGAATTTTCTCTGGGTGAAGGATTGAGATGGGCCAGAGTGAAACTATTGAAGTTAAGATTTGTAGAAGATGTAGTGCATGTCACGATTCCTCTGAGATAACATATACTGATAGGATACTAGCCCAACTCTCCCCACTATCTCAAATTTCCAAACATATCAAGGAGATAAACTACATAGTCTCTGAATTAATCGATCACCCAGTCTCGGTGATACACACAGAAAGGCCTAATGTCCCACCTTGAAATACAGAGGTCGATGAAAATGATTGGCATATGACTTATTACTAAAACGATATGTATCCATACATTTTTCAATTAGCTGGATTTTATCTAATATATCTTGAATGAGACAAGGACCCTATAGAACTACCTCACCTACCTCTATCCAATAAAAGGTGATCAAAATTATATACTAAAATGGGCCTTGTATGAAGAAAGTTATATTTTTCCCTAAAATATTTTTTATAGGAAAAATCTAACTGAGGATTTTGAATTTCCTAGGAATGTTCAAAATCATGGATATGGGACCTTCATATATCCTCTATCACTCACATTGTCTTCTTAGACCATCCATCAGTCTGAGGGTGATTTTTAGTACCTAAGAACACCTAATAACCCATTCCATTGTTAAAACCTTTCCATAACCCTGATGTAAAGAATATTTGTAGTCCAAAACAATATAATGGCGTATACGATAAAGTCACACTATCTCCCAAATATATCACTTTTCAAGCTCATCAACAAAGAAGGACTCCGTGACATGTAAAAAGTGAATGACCTTGTAAAATTGGTCTATAATCACCCATATCACATCACTACCTCCAAGGGATCTCAACAATCATTTTAGGAAATCCATGGTGACATCATTCAATTTACACTAAGGAAGGGTTAGAGGATGTAGAAATCCGGTATGTTGCTGGTGCTCTGCCTTTACCTACTGACAGGTGGAACACCTAGTGATGATGATTGTTATCTACCTATTAATACCTGGCCACCATTATCATCGATTCACGTCTCTATACATCATGGTAATCCTAGGATTAACTACCCATAAAGAGTCACATGGTTATCTTATCATCTCTTGATGTATGTCAGAAGGGACCCATACATGGCCATAGAAGAGTAGTGTCTCACTCACATCCACAACCCAACAAAGAGCTAAGTTCCCTCCTGTGAAGCTCTCACTCATGATGAGGCCCTCAAAATTTGATAACTACCGCATCTGGACCCACTCTATATGAATGAGTGTCATTACAAGAGATATTAGAACTAGATGTTTGTGCTATTCTTGAACCATTAGATGCTTCTCCAAGAATAAATCCATCAATTTATAATAATTACTGGCCTCCATGTCATCTAGCATCCAAGTCTTCTTAACGAAGGTTCCAAATAAAACATTTACCTTTCCGAGTTTTTAAGCTAACTCAATGTCAGGTGACTGTATGTATTGAACTCACCTATGTTTCCATAGATTCAAGTCTCACTATGTGGAGATGTATTTGGTTCTCTTATGTTCTATGTAAAAAAATAAAATGGTCCCCCAATAGGTAGTTCCTCCAACAAAATAGATAATGAAAAACGGATACTATCTCAAGGTCATGCATATGGTAATTCCACTCGTGGAATTTCAGATGGCACGACACATATACCACAACTCAATCAACTTGAATTAAAAAATGAACCCAGCTTGATTCTTAAAGCATCATGGTTGATAGTATAACCATTTCCCAAATCAGGTAGAATCTAGATCCACAATAAAGTGATTATCCCCTTTATCTCTTGAAAGGATGTCTTACAAGACTAAGTTCAGTCAAATTTCACACTGTTCTTGGTCAAGACTATCAATGGTCCAGCCAGGTGTGAGAATTCCTAGATGAATCGGGTGTAATTTCCATCTATCCTTAAGAAGCAATGTATGTCAAAAAACACTCTTGGACTATTCCTAGGAAACCATGATGCTCAACATACATGGATCAACTTCTATAATTATTTCAGATATTATATGAACCATTAATTGAACCTTAATGATCTAATCTTTTCATTTATTGAGATTCACATATAGCTGGTTCTCTTTTAGTGTACTCAAAAAGAACTCCGCATGTTTGACAAGGTCCTGTCTAGTGCATGAATACACTAAGATGTCATATATGAAGACTCCAAAAAAATAATCGAGATACTAGTGGAAAACATGATTAATCAAAGTCATGATGATTGTCAGCACGTTTATTAGGATGAAAAACATAACTAGATACTCATGTAGATCATACTCACTCCGTAACATTGTATTTGGTATGTCAGAAATCCTCACACAAACCTGATGGTAACTCAAACATAAATTTTTCTTAGAGAAAATATTTGGTCCACATAGATGGTTGAATATATCATCTATATGAGGAATCAGATGCATATTTTTCATCATAATCTAGTTTAATAGATGATAATTCACACAAAACTTAAGGGTACTATCTTATTTTTTGCGAAAAGTAAGGTTGAACCCCATGGTGATGTTATCGGTAAGAAAAAAACCTTATCTTATAAGTCTTCAATCTAATTATTTAGTTCTTGGAGCTCTTTAAATTCTATCCGATATGGAGGAATGGAAACTGGTGCTACACCTAGAACAAGCTCAATGGTGAACACAATTTGTCCCTCAGGAGTTAATATAGAGAAACAATCAAAGAACAAGTCCCTGAAATGATCCAAAATAAGAGAAATTGTACAAGATTAATCCCCTCAATTCTCATAAATAGTATTTTGATATATTCTAGCGTCCCACCAAAATAAATATGCTTCATTCATTATTTATTACATTGGATATCACATTCTCTGTTATGGATATATGTGATTTCCTAGGGTGATGTTAATAACACTCAATGGTGATAGCAATACACTTAGGCTCTATAAAGGAGAAACCGTTCCACAATGAGAATGAAATCGAATCAAATAATCTAGAGGATTAATAAACTCCAAAGAAAACCATACCCACCTATTTAAATGGGGAACTCCAATCACAAGTGTATATCCACTTATCGAAATTATGTAGGCATTTCAAGGGTTATAACACCATTAGAGTACTCTATCCCTAATCCTAGACTTCCCATAGTTGTATCAGATAGAAATGAGTGTGGTTCACCTTTTTAGAATAAGGTAGATACTATATTAGATTCTATAATAATAGTATCTCTAACTATAGATGGACCTATACTCTGCACCTCTATAGTAGGCTTCATAGCATATATATGGCCAGAAGTGCATCCTGGAGATGTTGCCTAAGTAGCCTATGTAGGTCCACTCTAGTGATGATGGAACTTTGAATCATAACTACCTCATCCATGACTACCTACTTATAATTAATGACCAATAGATGATAAAATTCCCGCCAGAAGAGGTGTGACGGACCATGCACCTGAAGGTGGTGCTGGAACATAACCTCATTCACTTGGCACTAGTGGGAAAGTCTAGAAGAATTTCTATAGGTGACACGTCTGGTCATAATCTTGGAACATGATTAGGTTCCTCATATAATAAGGATTTTAATGGCCTGGCATGCCACACTTGTGACAAACCACAGAGATGTCATTTCATTCCACCTGGATGGTACTACCACCCACATAAACCCTCAAAGCATTGCTTCATTCCGCTGGATAAACAATTGATTTTCCAGGAATATGAACTACCCTAGATTACATCACATTATTACCTAAAGTTTCTCTATGTAATGAGGGATTGATTAGGTACTTATAAAATGGTGGTAATCAAAAAGATGTTCACCTACAACCAAATTTCATTAGCAAGCCCATCCAAAAAATGCATCATAATTCCTAGCTCATTACAAGTCAAGGTTGGTGTGAAATGATATAATTCAGTTAAGTGAGATGAATATTCAATTACTAATATGTCTCATTTCTCAATGTACATGAATTAAGAAAAAAAATATATATTAGAGTCTGACGAAAGATGTAGTTGAAGAAGGATGCCTAGAAATTCCGCCAAACCATACATTTGATTCGACCAGCCTAAGTTATGATATCCCACCATCTCTTCATTAATTACTACAACATGTATGTCATGAAAATTACCCTATAATATATAGGTGTATTGATGTGATTAAAGATGGACACTACAGCCTCCAACCACGACTCAGAAGACTAGGGCCCAACATCCCTAAAGAAGGATGGAGTTTTCACCTTCAATAACTCACAACTCATCTCTGCCATAGAAGGGGATGGTCAAGGAGCACCTTCGAGTTCTGGAACCAAATAAATATATCATAATGTTGGTAATTAGCACCCAGTGGATAATCTAGTAGAGGTGCCTCATGTGGCACAACAGAAGGTATCACAAGTGGTTTGGGGACCTCCACCTCTAGAGTATACTCATCACTACTCTACTTGCATGCAACATGAGGACATCATGGTGGCCGATCTCTAAAAATTCCAAGTTTGTACCTCATATTGGAATTATAATAGATAGAAACAAAAAAAAATGGACAAGGACAAGGTTGTACTACTATAGAATCACACCCCTCTTCCAGCTCTTGGATCCTGTTTCTAGGGATAAAAATGAGTCATTGAAGAAGTCATAGGAGACATTACCTTCCACACACAACTAGGTCTATTTAGGATATGGTCTCAAATATCCCATATAAGGTAACGATTTTATTTCTATGTTTAATTAATTTTAATATATTTATATTCAATATTTTTAATTAGTTTTTAGAATCATGATCCAGTTAATTGCTTCACCATTTCCAACTCATAAGGGCCTATAAACTTTTTTTTTTAAATCTGCATGTCATATAACTCCATCATAAACTTTACACAAAACAACGAGTGTCACAATCCGTATCTATGTTTTGATCAGATGAGATTCCATTAGAACTCACCAATCGAACCAACTAATGTGGCTTTAATGGTCAATTGAACTAATTAATCCATCATAGAGAATAAAAGAACATTGTGAAACATAACTAACAAGGTACATATAATAATAATAGAAAATTCATGCATTGTACACAATAATGTAAATAATTAATGGCAAAATGCATAGTATCTTTGATCCTAAGGTGCCTAGTATAATGCATGATTCTAATTTTCCCTTTTATCATCATTATAGGGCTTGAAAACCAATTCAAATAATATCAAAATCAATAACAAAATAAATCAAGTGAGTCACCCAATTATGATTCCCATTAAACTGTATTAAGGACAACCAATAATAGTAGTTAACCATCCTAAGAAATTTGGATTTCCACAATACATGGGGTGGCTACTCTAAGGAAAATTATCTTAATTGAATACCAATTTTTTAGTCTCTTATTTAAACCTATATAATATAAAAAATAAGGAAAACACCCTCTCCTAACACTTTGTAGAGGCCCTCCCCAGATGAAACTCAAAATTTCCCCAAGATGGTTGTCCAAAAGACCTCATGTGTGCCTCCCCAAATGCCAGAGGCTTCAAATTAGCAGCGAGGGACTTGGGTAATATGTGGGAAGACTATACCCTCATTCATTAGAGTGGATCATAGAAATGACTACAATACAACATTCAACAAAAGAAAATTTAAGAAACAATAGATAGAATAAGAATAATATAAATTAAAAATGCAAACAAAATAACCATAACTAATACTACACAACAATGATGGTAAAATTTCATTACAAAAGTGAATGGAGGGGTTTGGAATACAATAATATACAACATGCTTAAAAAATATACAAATAACCAAAAAAATACTATGACTATCACCTCCATCATTGGCTCATTCATATACTCCTAACTCTATACTAATGTTGGAAATAAAACACTGAAATATGGTTTATTCCCTTTTTCAATAACTGTAACAATAAATTCTAATCAGGTACTAGTGGTTTCGAAGTAGGGTGTGAGATACAATCTTAGTACGATCTCATGATGTCCAAGAAAATTCAAAATGTGTTTTATAAAATAAGTAGTGTTCTATAATATTTAAAATCAAGATAGAAATAAATAATTAAACGTATTGGGATGGATTCCACTTGGACACCCATCCAATATACCTATATCAGCCCAGTATTGTGAGTCTACACTAAAGGAACCAATAATAGTAAAGTAGGTTGGGTAGAGTGCAGGAATATAGACTATCCCCAAGCATTTGATTAGGTTTGGAGGGCACATCACTATGTTTTAAATCACCAAGAGATAGTTCTTATTCTAAAAACCTTCATTTACTTCTTCTTTAATACAATTTGAAAACAACTCTCAAAATTTTATCAAGGCACCATGATCCCATCAACCATAATCTAGATGTTCTTTCCAATTATTTCTCAATGTATACTTATTTGAAACATTCCAACCAGTCCATACATGGAGACCAGAATATGAAGTCCCACGTGTCACTCCAAGCATGGTGCATGAAAATCCAAAATCTAACATACCTACGAGCACATACATATTATCACACATAGGGGCATCAGTCTCTCTCATTTCATGGTAAAACCAATCATACCATCTAGCGTGTCTATCAGGTCTCACATAGGGAACTAGGGCCACTCATCTGGAGGTAAAAATCGATAATTCATGGTGAGATTGAACGAGGAATAACTATTGTATCCCCTGACATGTTTACTAACCATTAATAAGTAATCAAGATGCAAAGGGAGTCCATCCAAGGGGTCTTTAATTCAGAACCTCTTGTTTCACCATTGTCATAATGGAAATGAAACTGAACAAGAAATGCTTTTTCATATAACATATATATCGAGATGTTTTGTTTAAATCGGTTCATGCATTTATAACATGAAAGTAATTTTTTCAAACAATCCCCTTTTTAATTGCTGATTCCAAGCATGAAACATAGAATTTATAACATTTACCATTAATTTTAATTAAACCATTTCAATCAAGTAATGTTTCTAGAGGGTTTGACACATGGTTCATCACCCAATTCATGTTAATTAATCACTGAAGGAGTTTTATTAAGAGTAAGAACCCCTCTAGGGGTATTTAAAAAACAAATAAAAGAGTCCCTTGAGAAATAGGGGTAGAAAACACCAATTGGAGTTGTACAAGACAAGGAAATAAATATAAGAGGTGATTATCCACTAGTTAAGATCATAATACATGTGAAAGTTCACTTGAAATAATTTAATTTACATTATGGAGGCATCTCCAGAATGGCCCGGTGAGTGGCACGACATCATATATTATAGAAAGAAATGAAATGAAGGGAATGAACAAATAACTCCTACCTTATCCTCATAGTTCTTCCACCATCTAGTCTTAGAATTGGATTTAAGAAAGGCTGTATGAAATTAATGAAACCATCAAATAACCTGAATATGGGGAAAATGATCTTTCACTAAAATAGAGTAATAGATGGGGAAAAGAACATGAAGTATATTAGAGTTGATTAATATAAAACCTATAGATTTCCCTTAGATATAATGGAGAATGAATTAGTTATTTTTCAGTGGATTTGTATCAAAACCCATGAAGATGGGAGATGGAGCTTCATGTACATGAAGTTACCCAGTCAGGATCCAAGTATCACTTTGATGGGGAAGGGTGAATCAGTGATATATTTCTGTGTGTTTACTTTCAACTGAATCAACCTTATTCTCTTATTTAGCAACTATTTCCTTGCAAAACACAATCCAAAAACACATCATAAGAACACCATAATTTACAAGGGTCACTACCCAATGAGAGTTTCTAGTCCTTGGTATGGTATGAAGATAATATTGTACCATACAATACACTATTGATATAATCCTTTAATATGGAATACAAAGAGTAGGATATTACCTTTCACTTGTGTTGTACTTGGGAGAAAATACTCAAGTGTGTGTTCACCCTCTTTCCATAAATATGGTAATGCAATATCTCTGTTCTTATTGACAAACCTTCACAAATCTGATAATTGAAAAAAAATCCTATCTTTCCTATCCTACATCTAATAGGAACTACTTATAATTCATGATATTTCGTAGTACTATACCTCAATAACATATTGATCCACTAGAAAGAACTTCTAACATAATTTGGGTACAAAAATCTCCGGCTCACAGAGCTCCATCGCAAAGCTCCATCACAAAGCTCCCAACTTTGTAGAACACTCTAGTTTGAAAAGATCTATAGTTCATAGAACATTATAGATTTCAAATATATCTATTTCATGGAGAACATATTTGTCTTTGCAAATTTCAATTATTTCATAATGATCAATGGCTCACTACAAAGCTCTTTTTCTTTATAGGGCTCACTGCCTTCGAAGAGCTCAATTTCTCTACGAACATTCTACACAATTCTAGACATTTAAAATTATTGTTAAGTATATTTAATTTTCTCTTGGGGTTGGAGACCTATTTATAGGCATCTCACACCGACTCTAGATCCTTTAATCCTCCTTAATGCCACATCATTCCCAAATCATAGAGCAACAAAATTTCTGCTGAAATTCACTCAGCTTCTCGAAGAACCATAGTTATTTTTTGGATTCTGAAAGCTCGTCGTAATTGTAAAGCATTCTGTTAAATTATTTTTGCCATAGTTTTGCTCGTTTTTACTTTTCACTTCCACAATGCTACTCTTCACCTTATCTACCTCAATTCTCACCCACAATTCTTCTTTCCTCATCCAATCGCAAAGATCATCATAATCGTGAAGAACATCATTAACATTCTTCATGTCTTCTCAAAATCTACTTCATAAATCCCATCTACCCGAAATTCATGCCTTCTCAATGTTTTGATGAGCTCTTCAAGGAAATCCACTTTTCGTAATAATAACCAATCTATAAATTTTGGACCCCAAAATTTTGGTGAATACTAGAAAACTATGCCACCATAGACACATGCTTATTCAAAACCAACCATACTTATTGACAACATATTTTCTCCATATTTCCCCCATAATGCTTGCATCAAATGTTCTCCAACGAACTTGTGATCCTTGTGAAATACAAAATAGGAAAGAATCATTAGATTTACTATGGAATGTATTGTAACTTTCCTGTCTTTCCTCACCCACTTATACAAAGTGAAGTGATTTCCATTCTTCTCAAAGTTCTTGGATAACAAAAGACAATACTTCATGCATCCAAAAAACATCATCAACCAAATTGGTCCCAATATTACATGGGTTTCAGGAGGAAGTATTATAGAAATAATAAGGAAGAAAGAGAAATTTTTTAAATCATTAAAGGAGGTAATATTGGTAAATTCTCCCTCAAAACCCACTTTTCAAGGTTTTTCACCACGATGGCAAAACTGGGAGTTAAACATGAACCACTATATACATTAAAGAGAAAAAATACATGGTTTTTCTAAACATGCACAAACTATGTGAAAGAAAAATATCCCAATTCTCTACAATCTCACATGGTCATGCAACTACGGTCACCCAGTTGATGAAAAATCATGCAGCCCCTGCTGCTCCACTATCTGCAAATGCATAGTTTAGGGAAACCGTGCAGGCTACATTGCACAATTTTCACTAACCATGTGACCTAGTATATTTAACCCATTTTGGGGCTCCATGATCTGAATGAGCACCATATAAACTCAATATATCCTCAAACCTTTTAGTAATAATTATTAGTGCTTGTTAAATGATTTTAAATTAAAAATTAAATGGGGCGTCCCTTAGTAAAAAGATGATATATTAAAGAAATGACGAAATGTGTATGAAAATTATTTCTTTTCAATTGGATATACTATAAATAAATGTTTTATAAAACCTATTTTTGTGGGTTATTATGTCATTAATGGTCTATGATCTCATGGAACACAAATATATGGATTATGTTATTGGGGAGGACCTATATCTCCATCTAATTTATTGGGTAATGATTCATTTTATATGATCTCAAAACTTATAAAGGTGGTTATCCAATTACCAATATAGAGTACTATGGAGGTTATCCTAAGCCCAAAAGTGGGTAAACAAGAGGTTATCCCAATCATGAAGTTAGTATATAGTGGTTATATAAATACTTACATGTTTTTAATGTATTGGTGGTAGAATTTATATAAGATTTCCTATGAGTATGTATATTCCACAATTATATGTCTTATTCTTTTATTATGCTCTCACGGCACATTTTATTTGACTTCTTTATGATTAATTTTTTGTGAACTACCGATAATTAATCCATGTATCATGAATTTTTTATTTTATATAGAGGTCATGGTTTTAAATTGTTATGATCATTTTATAATAGCCTTATGATCACGTTTTGTTTATGTATTTCCATTGTTTTCCCTTACTGATCATCTAATCTCACCCTTTCTTATGAGTCCACTCCATAGGTTATGAAGAAAGGTTACATGTAGGGTATGTCTATGAATAGTACATTATAGAGATATATTTATTAGATACAATGAAGATCTTTCATGAATTAAGAATTTGATGTACCTAGTCTCCTATACCACTATACTGTTGTGATCCTCAAGAATGTGCTAGGTAATTTAATGAATATTCATATAAAAAGATTTAATATCGATGTATGGGAATCCTGGGCCACTATAACTATCTATTAGTATTTCATCCTAAAATAATAACATTTCTCTTCTTGAATTCTATCTAAATTCCACATTTCCCTTGTCTCAATTAATTATTATAGGGCCTGTAATTCCAATGTTATTTCAAAGAGAACTATCTAGTTATCACTGTGGTAGTTATTTATCATTAGCCCTTTATTCTTAATCATCCTCTTATGATAATTTTTAGACACCCCAATATAATTATACAACAATTATATACTATAATATTTTTATTTTAACGGAAAAACCATTATTTAGTCCTTTCCATCTAATATGAATAGGAAAACAAGATAGATTTCGAGAATGTGGGAACTACCACCTCCACGAAATGATATGGTTTTTTTTATAACCACCATTCATGGATGGAAACAATGATAGATTTTATGAACTAATATATTTGATAATTTCAAAAATAATAATTCTGAAATTATAATTAACTATATACATTCATACCATTTTAATTTCTGAGAAATGAAAATTTTAATCATGAGAATATGCACACTACCGCCTCTACAAATAAGGAACTTCATTTTTATCAACAACCCACATGTAAGATTATAATTATGAAATTTAAATAAGTTAACTTATATTTATTACATGTATTATCATTTTTAAATTTTATATTAATACTATATGAAAAATTACATAACTTAGTAAATCAAAATAAGAGGCTCTCGTTTTTGTTGTTTTTATAACCTATGTGAATAATGTGATAAATATTATAGAATAAATTATTAAATAATGATATATAATGGTAAAATCATGTAATAATAATGTATTTAATATTTTTAATGACTATAGAATGGTTTTGTTAATATTTATTATATTTATTAATATACAACTTTTGAATTGATAAACACGTAGAAACTAACTCTTCATAATATACTTTATCATGATAAATATCCTTTTCCTTCAACTAATGAAATTTAAAATAATAAATCACTGATAAAAATTGATTATTATATCATATATAATACGGGAATTAGGATTGGTGAACAAATAAGTGAGAATCAACCATGTCACTATGAAATATTTCTGAAAAAAAAATAATTCATTAATGATAGCTTCATATAATGAAAACAAACTGTATGTATGTAACATATTAGGATTATATTGCTATAATTTATATTTATAAAAGGTTACATACTTCAATAATTCAATATAATTAGTGATTAATAAAATTATTTTCTATGAAAATTTTGTTATATCAAATTCCAAAAAGCATGATTTAGGGTATTATATTCTCAAATCAACACATTTTCTAGTGCCATTATGAGTAGTTTTTTACTATGGTTGTACATGATGGTTTTATTATTTTCTATGATGACAATATAATTTAATATCTAACTATGATAAGTGAAATTTTTAATTAAAAAATTTATATTGACAAATTTAATTCTCAAAATTTTATCATTTTTTTGAATAATTCTAATATTCTTTAGTGATGGTTTCCCCTCCTTGTATATATTTACCTTTTTATTAATTGTATCTAATTTATATGGAAACTGAAACATGTTTTATCCCATTTGAACTTATTATTTACCTTTTTATCCTTCTAAAATTATGTTTTTTTACACTTTTTATGATGTTGGTATTAAAAAATGTATTTTAAATTAATTTATAGTGGTTCCATCATTTTATAAACACATGTTTTATCTAACATGAAAATAATAATTTTGATAACCATTGTATCATTTCTTGGATATATTTTTACAAAATCGTTTTGGGGGTAAATATTTTTTGATTTTTTCAATCAAACATGTATAAAATGACTTAATAATGTGATCGCTAATTTGTTTACATCTTCCTAATGTTCATCATTTTCTTCCCCAAGAGCATGAGTATGATTATTGGTTTAACTGATACCAAGATCTATTCCTTCCTCAAAGAGTCCTTTGAGAATGGATCCATTTGAGTTAACCAAATAATGTAAGAAGCTATAGGAAAATATAGAAATGGTTTTTGTATCCCAAGTTCTTTAAATATTTCTTATTATCATATCTATATAGAAAATTGTGATTTATATAATTATGACATGAGAATGAAATATTTATTCTCATAATGGGAGTTGATTTTGTACTAAAGGAGAAGATGGGAATTAATAAAATATTATAATGGATCAATATATTATTGCTTTTGGAATGAAAATATGATGGTTGGTTCTCAATGAAATAAATATCTTGTTACTTAATCCATTATAAATATTGGAAAAGACCCAATACATGTGGATTTGTAGGGGTGTAATATTGAAGTCTGAATAGAAGGTGGGAAATACTACCATTCTTTAATGATTGATAAACTATCCATTCATGAGTGGATCTAATAATCCCAAAAATATTATGGGATTCTGTAGAAAAATGTAAGGATTATATCAATGTTTAACTTTGACAAATAATTATTTATATGCTTTGTAACCCAGATATGTTTCCCTTCAAAAACCATAATTTGAGATAGATCATTTTGATAAACTAATTTCCCATAATTATATTTTAATTTAGTAAGATCACATATATAATCATATCTAAAACAAAACATATGGGCGGATAACATGGATAAAGGGATTGTATAATACATATGTCAATGATTTTGATGTAGAAAAGTTTTTGATAAACAATAAAAGTCAGATGGGTTGATTCAACCATTACCCATACTAGTATGGAAATGGGGAAAACCCTAATCTATATCTTCATAGGAATCCCTTATACATCAATAGTGTATAATACCATTTCTGTTATAGTCAATTGAATTATAATTTCATCACATTTTATTATAAAAAAATAAAATTTCTCACTTGAAAAAAATTTCATGATATTCAAAATGGAATTCATTGGCCACATCGCATACCATTCTATATTGCAACTGATCAAGATTCGAGTTTTTAACTTGAGGTTTTGGAAAAGTCTTCCAATTTCATTAGAGACTGAAATGAGTTTCAATACTATATATCACTAGAAAAAATTAGTTGAATATTAATTAACCATTAAAATTATTTTGGATAAGTTGATATATTATTTAATGGATTTTCAAGGATGTTGGGATTAACACCTTCCCCTGATATAATTCTCAGATAATTTTTTTTTTCAATTTATCATTTATAAGGATCTGTATGATGCTATGTAGTGGAAGAGATGCAGAACCCTAACATGTTGGGGTGAAATTAGAGAGGGAAAGATAATAGAACCCGACCATATCCATGATATAAAAAATAAGGTTCAAACCATTCAATGATTTTATAAAGATGTAAAAATTTAACAAAGGATTTATGTAGATAATCATCAATGAGATATAGAGTCCGAGGTTAGTGATATGGTGTTCTTTTGAATATATCCATGGAAGTTGGTGATGATATTTGGAATGAAATTGATGTTGCGCCATAGGTATATTGGAACCTTTAAGATATGTTATCATTTTAGGGCTATATATTATCACTTAACACTCACTCCAGAACACTGTCGAGAAAATGAACTATTTCATATATCACTTTTGGGTAAGTATATACCAGAGCCTTCACACATATTTTACTCATAAACTGTACAATAGAAACATGATATATTTTAATTTTAACAACTATTGTCTATTATAAATTGAAGAGATAAAGTGTTATAGAACAAATCCTAAAAACTTCTCAATGAGTTTTTGTAGAATCATAGGTTTGTGGAGGTTATGTGGTAACATACGAATGTAATAATTTGAGGATATTACATCTTATTTCCATTATAGTAATAAATTTTTTATTAAAAAACCTTTTCAAGGGTGTAGAATTTAACGTACAATGATTTTAGTATAAAATTTATTTAAATAAATGCAGTGTTGTGTTTATTATATTATAAATAAAGACAAAATTAAAATAATAATGATCACTAATAAAATAAAATTATTAAATATTATCAAAATAGAATAAACCCTTAAGTTAGATATTATCAATTATTTTAACAACCTTATAAATACTATTTAAAATGGTATAGAAATTTAAAATCAATTTATTTTTCATAAAATATTGTTTACTTTTATATATGTTTTTTAAATTAAAATTAATTTCAATTAAATTTAAATCTATAATTTTATAAAATTAACATAATTTTTTTAATTCTACTATAAAAAACCTAGTTAAACACATCTTTAATTTACACTGTTACCTAATTATAAAAATTACATCACACCCAAATAAGATATTTCTCAGAGAAACTTTTTAGTTTGGTGTCATTCTGAGCATGTTGCACAGGAAAATTCTTTTAAAAGAAATGTGTAAATTTTTCCCTAGTCAAGGAACACATAACTCTTTTCAAGGATTTTTATATTTTATACACATCATTATAATCATAAAAATGGATACATATAAAGGGGTGATCTCAAATTCCCAGTAATGGGAATTAATCAAAATATCATGAAAGGGTAGATCAGAGAAATATGGGAAAACATGACAAAGGAAAATTTTAATTAAAAAAACAAAAAAACTATATTTTTCTTTAATTCATAATGTAAGGATATGTTCTCTCAAAATAAAAACCATCAACCATGACATAAGAGTGTATGAAAATCACATAAACAAGGAATAATTAAATGATAATAAAAAATCATCTAATATTATATATGTTGAAATACATAGAATTTAACAATATTAGCATAATATAAGGATCATTACGTTGAGTATCGTAATGGGGAGATTCTCAAGGTGAATTAGGTTCACACTATATTCCTATAAACATAGTCGACATAGTACCATGAAAGAATGGATCACTCCTAATTCCCATAAACATAATTGAAAGTTTTACAGGATGGATTGGGTTCATACCCTATTACATTAAATATTGTATCATGATATGTGCATCTTGACCCAATTCATTGGATTTATATATAATTCTAGGCCCACCTCACACTTTACATAACGTACTTAGGATACTTACCATGCATTATACATGGTGTATCACGAGTAGAAAATATTACCTTATTAATGATAGGGATATTAGAGTTTTGTATAAACCATTACTTAATTAAAATAAAAATATATAGTTGTATACATGTTACATATGATGAAAAGAAACCATATATATTACATAATCATGATAAATGATGATAGAAAGAAGTTGGTTCTATAATCTTGTCTCGAAGATTAATATAAGGATATATCATAATGATTCCAATGAGGAAAAGTAATTAAATCATTTTAGATGTAAATATTTTAATAATGAAACACATGACATTTAAATTTAGTTCAAATTTAGTAATATTCATGATAAGTACCACAAATAATTAATAATCAAATCAAAACACATAAGTGGTGTTTTTTGAGATAATTAGTTGATTTTTTATGGAAGGAAAGTGACTATAATTTTACATTATACAACAATTTAATTAGGATGATTATTTATATAATAAATAAGGTTATTATAATATTTTTTAGTTAAAATGTTTTTATATATGTGGCATGTTTCATGAAATAAAAACTTGAACGTTCCCTTAAGTCGTGTTTAATTAGATGTGTAAATTTTAAAAGAAAATTGAAATATGTATTATCCTAAAAACAAAGTTAGATTAAAATTTATATACGTGTGGGAAAAATATTTAAAATGTGTAAGAAATACAAGATAATAATAGGGAATATATTGGAAGTAAATAATGATAACATTGAACTTAAAAGTAATGAGGGTTGTTCTCAGAATATATTTTTATGTGTTCAAATAACTTTTTTTAATTCCCATATCATAAAATTTGTAATGATTTTTTTATTTAAAAAAATAAAGTAGGATATGAAAATAAAATCAGAGTAAACATAATTATGTTTCTCAATTTAATGTATAACATTGGAAGGAATGTAAAAATATGGACATGCTTGGGAAACCGTTGTCTAAGTGAATTCTAATTATTCTCACTAATTACATATTTTAACATGGAATGAATTCTTCAAGGATCAAGATTTTAATTAATGAGTTTCTATTTTACAAGATATAATTTATATATTCCACATATAATCCTATGGGGGATGGAAGAAAGCATTGAAGTGGGATTTTCATGATGAAACATTATAATTCAATGAATGTAGTTTATGTTAAACAAAATCCATACAAGATTGAAATATTTAGAATTTAAAATCCATAGATGGTAGAAAATGATATAGATTTTCTAATACCCTATATTTCAATAACTATAAGAATTTTTTTTTTCAAATTCATGACCAATACATAAAAAAAGGAAAAATTTGTGAATATGAATCATATCCCAAAAATCACAATTGAGATCCAAAAACCTCCACCATAGGTGATGGTTTATTCTTTGCATGGGAATAACGTATTATATAATGAACATATATTTATTAAAAAATTTTTTTTATCATTATAAATAATACTTATTTAATATTCTATGTTCCATTTAACGTCATTTTTTATTTATTTATAACACAATTTACACTTATGAGGGTTACTTGAAGTTATTTTTTAAATTCCTCTATAACCATTTCGGTTTAATGACTATGGTAACTTTTTTTTTGTAAAATAACTTCATAAGACACATAATTTGTAATATATCCCATTTATTATTAATTTAGTGAAATATTTATATTTTTTTATATGTTATCCCAAAATGACCCCAAATTCAGAAAGGGTTCATGATCAAATCATTTATTCTAGTAAAGTTACTATAACCATTTGTAATTAATATGAATTATAGATTTTGATATACGGTAAATATATATTATTAATTGTTTGATAAAGATAATATTTATGCATTATATATTATATTAAAATAATCAATGATATGATGTCATGTAAAAATGAAATATGCCATTATATGGAGGTGTTAATCAGTATATACATGAACAAATCTCTCAATTTTCATGTAATGGGATGTGGTATAAAAATAAAATAATTAACACTTAAAATTATTTATCATGTCATAATTATTATATTTATTCATTAAATAATTCTTTTAGGACAACCAAATAAAGAGCTCATTAAAAATTAAACTAACTCCTCATGGAGGTGGTAGTTTGCATAAAACACTTGACGATATTTTAATTTATGTCAATGATTTTTATGAAGGTATAAAATGGATATTTAATAAGTTTAATAAAATTTTAGAAGACATAAAATTATATTTCTATCATACCTTCATAGATAGAAGTTACTTGATGGGGGTAATAGAATAAAAGAACTATGAATGTCGGTTTGAGTACATTACCTCTCCCCTTAAAAGATCTCACTTGGGTGCCTCTTTAAGACTCCTTATATTAAAAATTTAGCATGGAAATTATTATAGGAAGTGGGATAGGTTTGAGGAGAGAATAAGGATGATTGTTTTTAGAGATAAATAACTAGAATAGATGGATAAGATTGTTGAAAGTGATCCAATTATATAAGTGGGGTAATCTAGACTTTTGTGGATACTCATTAATTTTGAATGATATCATGACCCTATTCTGAGGTAAAATGTATTTAATGAAGAAAATATTTGACAGGGTAGGTTTCTAGGTTAATCAAATCCCACCAATTTATTTTATACATTTCTTTAACACATTTTATTTTCTTATAACCTTGATAATTACTATTACTAGTTTAGGTTTTTAAAGAGATAATAAAATTTTTACTTAGGTAATTAATATTTATGTGTCACACATTTAGTTTTTAAAATAATACTCTTCTATATAGTTTTCTTAACTTGAAAAATTGGGTTTTAAGCGTGTTGATTTTTTTTACTTTAAAATTTTTATAGTTTATATGTGAACTTTATTAATTAGTCATTGATTTATAGGGAGAGAATAAGAATGACTGAATTATTATATAAATATATATATCTGAATAAATAAAAATTTACTTATAAATAATTTGTAAATATTTAATAAATTTTTAGAAAGTTGATTTTATTTTTCAAAAACATGTTTTCATCAAAAATGTATTTTATATATTTTCATGAGAAAATAGAATAATTTTTTTTTGAACTTTTATAAATAATATTTTGAAAATAATATATGATTTTTGAAATAAACATATCAAAAATGGATTATGCGGAAATTTTAATATTTTTATGAGACATTTTATTTATCAATGTATTTAATTTTTTTAAAAAAAAATTGATTTTTCATTTCAAGTACTTACAAATTAAAATTCTATTTTGGATAAGTTTTAAAATTTCATTACTTAAATTTCATTAAATATATTGTAATTATGTACTTTGTTATTAATGTTATACTTGGATATAGAATAAAACAAAATTTCACTAAAAAATTATTTTTTTTCTTGAAAACTGTTATCTATCATGTCTCATCAGTCTAATTTTAAATTAAATTAGGCCATTTCTCTTAATTTAATTTTAATAAATGGATTCTATTATTGTAATAATGTGTTCCAAAATTTATAAATTGGATATTTTTTTATAGTCAATATGAATAGAGACTATAATAAACAATTATTACCATGTTAATGGTAAATATGGTAATTATTTTAAGAAATAATATTATAAGGACTAAACATTGACACTAAAACTTGTCATTATTATTTTTATGAGTGTATTTTGGCTATGTCCACCCTAGTATTTAATATATATACACTTCTTGATATTTATCATTTATTTTGATCACTATAATATTGAAGTTAAAAATAATGAAAAAATGTCAGTTTATTATTTAAATTACAATGATAATTTTTGATAGTGATAGAAATAACTTTATTTAGTACAAATGATTAATCTGAAATATTAATTGTTACCTTTTTTATCATGGTCATTTATTTCTTGTATTTTTTTAGGAAATAATGACCTTAAACAATTATACAACAATGACACGATATTTATTCAATTAATAGAAATATAAAATAATCAATTTTAAAAATATTAAAAAAATTATAAATTTAATCAATTATGGATTTCCATTAATTTTATAGATAAATATAGATTTTAGTGATGTTTTTTAAGATTATATTCAAATTATATAACTGTTATATTGTTTTCAATGTCAAATTAAATGAGTAATTGCACAAAAGAAATTAAATATATTTGACGAACAACAATATTTTAAACAATGATTTAAAATTCAGAAAAATACTATCATCATCCATGTGATTGTGATGTTGGATAAATTTTACACCATATTCCATTTTTTCTTTGAAACTTTTCGTTTAAATTAATTATCTTGACTCCTAAATGGTAAAATCTTTTTATTATAGAGATTGTTAAAATGGGGTAACATGGGTTAACACAATGAGATGATACTAAAAACTTATAAAATACTTGTAAAATTTTTATTTTATGATATTAGTTTTGACACATACTAATCCTATAATAAAATTTTATCAATTTGGGGACTTTTTAATATGAAAAAAGTATATTAATTTAGTAATTTAAGAAATACCAAATGTGCTCTTCCCCTCACTTATAAAAGGGAACCTCATAACCCATTTACTTTATACTTAAAAAACATTTTGGTTTGTCCAATACCAAACCAAATAACTTAAATAAATCCTAACCCACACTTTGGAGTCATTTTATTGATCTTAATTCCAATCATAAAAGGATTTACGTATAATCATAAAGAGGTTCTTAGTAGAATGGGTCTCATTCTTAAATAAGAATTTTTGTATCATTTATTCCACCACATCCTTAAAATCATAACCAAGAATGATGATATAATAAAATTAGAATCTCTAATGTATCTAAATTTAATTATTTTAATGAAATAATTGAATCATCTTTATATGTCATGAAATACTAAACCAAACAAGCATTTATGTGTATGATTGACTATCGCCTCATGAACCAATATAATTTTTCCCATCATCTCATCTCACAGATGTTTATGATGATATATATAATGTATATATATATGATATTCATGAAATATTTATCATCATTTAAAATTAGTATATCATATATTTTATTACATTTCCATTCATTAAAAGATAATAACATCATTCGTGTGTAGGTGTGGATTACCACTTCCAGGATGCGATGTGATTCATTTATAATTTACACATCAAATAAATGGTATATATGAGTGTATTAAATAACACTTTACGTCCTTCCAAAATGATCTTCGTAAACTTTTAATATTACTCATGCATGCATACAACCTATCCGCACCAAGATTGTAACATATTTCATTTCTCATAACTGTATTTGATGGTTGGTTTCAAAAGATTAATAAATGTATAAAAAATAAAATTATTCCATTATTATTATTTTATTTTTATTAAATAGTGGCCATATTAACCATCTTCAACTTTATAAATTCATTTTAATCTTATGAGCCAAATATCCTAATAATTTCTGCTATTAAGTTAAAAGAGGATGTAATTGAATTTACCATTGTAATAGATAACATAAAAGGAATAATTAAAATGATGTGGTTATAAATAATATAAATAATATAAATAATTTATTATTAAGGAAAATAATTAATGAACATTAAGAGTTATAATTGTCATAATGGACTTTCTTGAAAACATCAACATATATATTTTCCCTTCCAAATAATTTTTCATCCATGCCCATGTTATTATAAATGTTTCAAGTAAATTTTTATGTATTATTCTATGGATAATAATGGAAATTATTTATATAATTTGAAATTATTTATTATGTTTTTTTAAAAAGGGTATTTTCAGTTTTTACATAATGGATACTATAAATTACAAACATCATTTTAAATGTTTTAATGATTAATTTTCTAATTTATTATCTTCCTTAAATATATTCATAAAATTATTCCATTGATGTATATATATAGAAATAATTGAATAATAAAGGATATTTTTTGTCTCTATTTACATTATTTTTTTTCAAATATAATCTTTTTATGTATTTTATACAAAACATTTTGACATTCTTTACAACAGATAAATAAAATATTCTATTTTAACACATACGACATCAATGGTTTTTCCTACCACCATAATTGTTACTTTATGTTTTGATTTACTTATAAGTTTAAATTTTTTATTCAATAAAATCACCGAAATTTACTTTCTTTATAAATATTTTCATAAAGTGTTTTAAATGGAATTAAGATTTTGATATCTGGAAATGAGTTTTTATAGGTGTAAGAGATCTATCTGAACCACCCAATTTTTTTGATTTATGTATATTCATCCTCTATATATCGTTATCAATAGTGATTTTAAAATAATTATATATATCTATATATTATATTACATTCTAATTATCCCTTATTAGGGTAATGCATGTATATATGTTTATTTCTTAAATTCCTTCATTAAAAATATTTCTTTAATTATGATGCGAGGAAAGATTTTTAAACTAGTTACTTTCCATGGGTAATTCATATTTTTCTGAATTACTATTAATTTAATTTGGTGGAACACATTCCCAAGAACATGATATGATAATTACACCCAGATAACACTCTAGTTCATTGGGTATATATTTTATGTCCTGATGCAATATTTATGGTATTAGGGAGTAAAATTAATCTATTATGGGACACTATTCATATTTTGATATTGTTATGGATGGTAAACATAACCTATTTATAAGTTATAATTTTCCCCCGCATTTCATTTTTCTCTCGGAGATTATAATAAAGATTCTTTATGTTTTATTATTATTATTTTTACCCATGATTTTATTTTTAAAAGAATTAATGGGCTACATGGTAAGGATAAAAAAATAAAATTTATTGAAAATATTTTCATAAGATTTACATGATTGAAAAATAAAAATTAATATGATTATGTTTAATTTAGAAAAGAAAAATTTTATGAAAACATATGGTCATAAAATTTGATTTATTTTTCTATAAAATATCTATTTTGATCATAATTTTTAACATTGAAAAAGAAAAATCTTGTAGAATATTTCATGATATAATATATTTCTTTCTTTATTTTTATATTTTCATTACTGAGAATTATGTTCTCATCCCAATATTCAAAATTCTATCAAAGGGTTTATGAATGATAAGGGAAAAGGATTAAGCCAAGATGGGAATTTTGAAGAAGTCACATAAAAAGAAAAAAATTTATATCATAAGAGTTTTATTTTGTGAAAAAATAGAATAATAAGTAAAAGTGTAAAGTTTTTGATATAATATTTATTTATGTTGTGGTGATGGACTAATTATTTAATAACATAAACTATAATCGTATTGAAATAAAAAAATTAAATACTGACGCAGAAATCAAGATTATGAAATATTTTATGCTTGGTATTTATAGCTGGTATGAGAGGAATTTTTTAGATAACATTTGAAATTATGAGGCTTTTTTAAGGTTTACATAAGATTTATGGATACCATAACTGGTTTATGAGTTTAATGTTGATCATATGAAAAAATTCATAAACTCCCAATTTAAGGTTTTTTTTGTGTTGGCATTTTAATGTTATTTATGAAATTTTGTTAGATATTTTATTGAGTTATGTTATATGTAACCCCTAAGTTCAACATGACTTATAATTTGAGAATAAATGGTATTCAATTTGTTTAAATGTATTAATAACCTTTAGGTTTTATCTAATGTTTCATTATTATTATTTTTAATTATTTTTATCTTATTTATGGGTAATTTATAAGAATTATATTAATATAGAATTTGTGAAATTGATTACTAGTCAAATCCTTCTAGTACACAAGGCTTGACCCCTAAACTGGATGGTGGTGAGGGTGAATCACCTAACACTGTCCTTCATGATGACATCTTAAATGTGATTTTTTACAAATTTGATTGATAAATATTAATTTTATTTTTAGAACATATGTTTCCTCATAGATATTGTTATGGGATTTAAATGTGATTTTTTATTAGAGTATTATTGTTATTTCATAACAATTCAATACATTTTGAACCTTATATGATTATAGAAAATAAAAAATTATGGGATTTTATTTTAGTTATAAATTTTTATTTATCAATTGGAAGCATATTTAAATTTAATTTGATATTACGGTGAAGGAAGTTATTTATGGAAATGTTTATCATATCATAGTGATTATATTACATGGGAATATATATTTTTTATATGGGGTATTGAGATTTATTTATTTTATATAGAAACAAATGTTCAAATTTTCTTGGATGAATAGGTGATCAAATTATCTGAATCATTGGGTTTTGATGTTAGACTATAAAATTTTGAATATTTTAATGTCTGTTATTTATTAAGGGATCTATCTTTAAAAATTGGGTATTAGGGTTAATATTTGGTTGCTAATTTTAAATTTCTTGATTGGATGATTTATTCTATTTTAGAATTAATTTTTCAAACCATTTTTGTTTTGGAAAATATCAAAATACAGGGAGAAGAAAATGTTATCCTTTTTTGGGTTATGTGTCCTGATATATTTTTATATTAGTTCATTAATCATGATAACTTAATCTTGAATAGTTATATCTTAGACAAAAAATGAGTTTGTGGTGGAAATTTATCAAAGGATGAAATTCTACATATCATGTAGGTATATTCCCTTATGTTCTTCACCTAGATGGTATTGTATTTACACAACTTCAAGAATATTATATTGGAACAAAAATGATATCCTATTACCTTAATTTTTGATGAATTATTGGCTCTTCTACACCTCATCAGTTTATGGTTTGGTGGTCATTGACATTATTTTGATCATTCAAATTCTTATATTCAATGATGTCTATCACTCTCCAAAATTATTTGTAGTCTATTTTTATTAGTCCATGTATATTTATTTCACTTCCCATTAATTTTATCCTATTTGGAACCCTATTTATTTGATATTCCATATTACTATTGTATTTTTCAATCTGTCTTTTCAAGAGGAAGTTCAATGGACCCTACGAATGATGTTAGACTTGAATAAAAGTGTTTCGAAATCTTACACCCTTTTTAATGATCCTGAGTTCAAATAATGAAGTTGTAATTTATTAAATAGGGGTTGAATGTAAGAACCAAAATTTTTAAATGAATATTATACTTCATATTTTTCTTAACAGGAAACATAGGTATTTATACAAAAAGAGAAATACAATAATAATATTATTATTTTAATGTGATGGATATAACCAAGGATTTTAATTGGGTGGTATGAATATGATTAAATGATTAATGAAATATATATATAAAATATATAATCAATATATATTTATTAAAAAATTATTAAAAAATAATCACTCAATTTTTATATATGTTTTTTGAATATTCAAAAATATATTTTTTTTAAAATGATTTTTATTACTTATCATGACCCAATATTATAATTAATTTGTGAATGTTATTGAATATTTATTTGATAAATTAGATATTATTTTTGAAATAATTATATCAAAATTATATTATGGTAAAATTTTAATACATTTCATAAATGTATCTTTTTTCAATGAATATTGAAAAATAGTAATTTTTATTGAAAACTGTATTTTATTTTCTATTATTTGTAATGTAAAATTATATTTTGTATTTGATTTAATATTTAATTATTGAAATTTTATTAAAATTAATTAAATTATTTAGTTCTTAATAATTTCATATGTGGATATATTATAAAAAAATTTTACACTCAAAAAATAATTTTTCTGAATGATCTTTTTTTTCATGTGGGCTCACAGGTTCAATTTTAAATTATATTCTATCAGTTATGAAATTTGAATACTAAAAATTGAATACCGTAATTTGAATCACAAGGTCCATATTTTTTATATAGGCCCAGTTTATTTATATTCATTATAAAAAGTAGTTATAGTAAATAATTTTCACAATGGTAAATGTAAATCAGGTAATTACGATTAAAAAAACCATGATAAAGATTAGAAATTGAGCCTATAACATGCATATTACTTATTTTATGAGTTTATTATTTAAAGTTACTTCCATTTCTTAAAAAATTGGTTATATGGTGCCATATTTTTTTTATTTTCAATATTATAAAATTTAAGTAAAATTTAATGTAAAAATTTTCAGTTTCATTCTTTTTACAATTATAATATTTTCTGATAGGGGTTATAATAACTTATGTTAAGTTATAAAGATTAATTTAAAATTAAAATTATTTTTAATAATTTATTTTTATTTATAATTTTTGTTAATGACATTATTACCATAAATTCTTTTGAAAAAATGGGAAAATAATTATTAAATTAATAGAAAAATAAAATCAGTGAATTAAAAAGTATTAAATGAAATATAAATTAAATTAAATATTGTGTTAGATAGATTTTTTAGCTAAATAAAACTTATTAGTGATTTTATAAAGGATTATATAATAATCAAATTTTTTTCACATTGTTTTCAAATTTAAATTAAATTAATAACACCAAAATGAATAAGTGATATTTTATTATAAATGAAAAATTATTAAATAATTAGAAATACATAAAATTTTATACTCATCTAATTAATTGGGATAAGGATGAAAATATAATCCATGTCCCATTAATTGGTCAATTTTCATTTTATTTTAACTATCTTGACCCTTAAATAGAAAAATTATTGTTATCATCGAGATTGTCAAAGAGGGTGGACGTATGTTAAAATAAATAGATAAGGGTAAACTACTAATCAAAACTTGTAAATTTTTTACTCATATATATTATTTCATCCATTAATCATCCAATATTTTAATTATTTCTATTTGAGCCTTTTCATATGAAAATTAATTTACATTAATTTAATAAAATAAGAAATTTCAAAAGTTCCACTACCCTCACTTATAAATGAAATCCACCTCTCCTCCTTGCATCACAATCAGAACAGGTTTTGGTTCATATAATACCAACTAAAAAACCATCTTTACATATGTACCCTCATTCTAGAGTCATTTATTTTATCAGATATACAATATAAGAATGCTTTAGGAATAATCCAAAAGGGGTTGTGTGCAAAACATGTATTGTTCTAGACTGGACATTTTTGTATGATTTCTTCTTCCAACCCTTAATATATTATTAAACCATGATGATATAATATCATCCATATATTAAATATAATATGATTTTATTGTTTTTATTTAATAACATACAACTATCTTCTTTTCTATTAAATGTGAAATGAAACCATCGTATGTAACAGGGACTGTAGACACCCGAAATGATGTAATTCGTTTTCCATAATTTCCTCTCAAGACTATATATAAATATGAATTTAATCTATATATATATTATAATAATGACATATAAATTATTATTTAATAATAATATATCAAATTTGTTCTTATTATTCCTCTCATTTATTGATGATTATGTCGTTTTGGTGTACATATGGATTACCACATCCAAAATGCGATGTTATTAATTTTTCATTACCACATAATGTGGATGATATATATAATGGTATTTATATAAATAATATGATTTTAAAAATATAATTTTTATTTTTATAATATAAAATATCACCTTCTTTATTTCCATCATGACTGTTGAAAAATGGAAACGTTACTCATGTGTACGTATAACCTACAATCTCCATGATTTTAACATAGTTCGTTTTTATAAATGTTATTAAATATTGGTTTTAATTGAAATATTTATTCATAAAAACTAATTAAATTTCATTTTTATTATTTTATATAAGATTAAATATTGACCTTGTTAATCGAAGTTAACACACATAAGTCGTTTTGAACATATGATCTAAATATAATCAAAACATATGTTATGAAATTAAATGATTCAATAATTGAATACAACATACTAATAGATAAAATAAATATAATAAAAACATGAAGTATTCTACTAATATATTATAAAATTAATTAATTTTGTTATTTATGAAGATAAGGAATGGATGTGAAGATTCAGACTCGAAGGAGGGGACATTCTCTAAACTAATACTCTTTTAATGTTTCCTTTAAAAATAATTTTCTTCCATGTACATGTTCTAATAAATGTTCAAAAAAATATTTTTTTGTGATTCTATGGATGATAATTATCATTTTACAATATTTTAAATGTTAATAAAAACCAATCATTAATTATTATTTTAAGGAACACTTTACTTTAAAACCCCATTTTAAATGTTTTAAATATTTATTTTCTAAGTCTTTCCCAAACATGTCCACATTGATATAATTATTTTATAACTATAAAATAATGTACATAAATGAATTATAATGGAAATTTTATGTATCTTTTATAATTTATATTAATGTTTTTGAATGGAATATTTCTATGTATTATATATTAACCATTTTTATGTTCTATAGAAAAGATTAAAAGATTATTCTATTTTAATGTATATAGAATCAATGTGTTTTCACACAATTATAAATATTAATTATTTTTTGGATCATTATATAAGAATATGTGTTGTCACAATAAACCCTCCCTCTTTACCATTTTTTATCTATTTTAAAAAGTATTTTACATGGAATTGTAATTTTGATACTAGGAAAAGTTTTGATTACGGGTGTAAAGGATCTCTCTGTACACACCCTTTTTAATTGGGTTATCACCTATGCCCCTAAACCCTAGTTTCTATCTCTATATAATGTTATGGAATGTTTATATATTCTTTATATATGATTCTCTCAAGTTAATCAAGGTTATTCTCTCTACCTTGATGCGGTCATACTTGACTTATGTTAATTTTGTAAATGAGTTCATTATATAATTTCCATCAATTATGATATGAGGAAATATTATTTAACCAATTTCCTTCCATGGGAAATTACTATCTATAGGAAATATTATTGATTCATTTTGTGTCACACATAATAATGAACATGTTATTATGGGTGTGGCTGGATAAATTTCTAATTCATTGGTGAAATCATTTTCCTCATGAGATGATTTGTATGGGATTATGAATTGAAAATAATCCACTATGGAAATTTTTCCACATGTGGACTTTTATTCTAATTATTTCATGAATTATTGTTATGTAATACGTTTTTTTCCACATTTCATTTTTTCCATGATCTTATGAAACCATTTCGTTATTTTATACACTTTTGTAGCTAATTATGTACTTGTGTTTAAAAGGGTTTTTATGCTACTTAAAGGGTGAAACAAAAAATAAATTTTAAAAAACTATACATAAGGTCTTCATAATCTCAAAATAAACTTTAAGTGTTCTATTTTTACTTTATAATCTCATATAAAATGTTCTATTAATTTATTTGGGTATAAAATCTAATTTCTTGGGTAATTAAATATTTATTTTTAGCCAAAAGATTAAATTTTTATATAATTTAATATTGTATAAGGACTCATAAATTAATAAGTTTTTTTCATTATTTTAATATGTTACTTAATAATATTTTTCCCACCCTTCATTTTAAATTGTTTTTCCACATGGGTTTAATGAAAATTAGGGTTAAATATTGGGTCAATATAGAAAATGTGAAGTATGTCCTGAAAAGAAAACATGATTTATAATAAAAATTTTTTTATTTTGAAAAAATGGGTTCTATGTGTATGTGTCCAATTTTTGTTTTAGAATTAATTTATGTAAAGGTGATGGAAAAATTAATATATTCATATATAAGAAAACGATTTCATGACATTAAACATAATATTATGAAATTTTTAAGGCTGGGTCGTCATATTATAGATAAAAATTAAGTGAACATTATTAAAATAATTGGTCATAATGATTCCAAATGTAAAATAAAATTTAATTTATTCAATTTAAAATGGTGATAAACTTTTAAAAATTAATAATAAATGATCAAACATCAAAAATAATAATTTTGAAAATATCTATTTTTTATGAATAAAATAATTCTGTGCTAAAAATCATAATTTTTTTTATTTTTATGACATTTATTTATTTATTATGAACTAAATTAGGTTTATCTATATTTTAAATAAACAAAATAAAAAATTTCACCTTTTAAATAACTCATTAAAAGGAAATTCAAAATTTGATTTTCTTCCAAAAAAATTTCTTTTATTTTTTAATTTAAAGCATGAGTTTTCTAAATTCCATATAGTTTATTAGAATGTATAATATTTTCCTATAAAATATAGTTTTTCTCTAACACAAATACATTATATGTTTTCAAGTAATGTTATCTTCATGATAATGTTTTAGACATTACAAAATTAGTAAGACTGTATATTTTAACTAATCACCTAAAAAAGAAATAATCATTGAAAAATTTAAAAACCTATACTAAGATAAAATATAAATAATATAAAATAAAATTTAGTTAATTTTGTGAAATTAAAATAATAAAATTTTATTTCTAAGATTTTAAATAAAAATAAAAATAATATAATGATAATGGTTTTCTTTAGAAAAAATCTTTTCTTTATTTTATGTGTCCTTATTCTCATGTCTAACCAATTATCAATTATATTGGTGTTATAATATTTATATGAAAGATATAAATATATAATATATTATTTTTCATTTAATAAAGTGAATAAATGAAAATTTACAAAAGAAATACATTAAATCAACTCATTATTTTTATGAATTAATTTGTGAATAAATATTATGTTTTCTTAAATTTCATTATGAAAAATTTATAAATTAAGTTTTATAAATATCTTATTAAATTAATAATTATATTATTGTTTCATCCTAATATATGGTTTCTTATCCGCTAAAAATATCCACATATGACGTATGAATAAGTTATGTTATTATGGTTGTAGAAGGTGGTGATTCTAGAAGTACTAACCTCTTAGAAATTTCCATGACCATGAAATTATCCAGTATATGATTTCACACATACATTAATTGTCAGATTGTATCTTGGTAATGGTCTAGGGAAAACCATAGTAGAGAAACATCTACCGTGAAACCATGATGATGAGCTTCATAAAAGTTAAATATTCTACTCATTTCTATTTCATTTATTCCCAGATTTTATAATATATTAATTCCATTTATACATGCAAATTTATATTCTATTTTACAACATTAAAATTTAATAATTTGATATTAATTTCTTAATTTTTTTATTTTAGTTTTCATGTGAATTAATACATCAAAACATTGTAAAATAAAAGGAAAAATATATAGTAAAATCATATAGTGTTACATTATCCCTCTTAACATTTTTTTGTTCACATAATTTTTATTATTACATACTAATGTCAATATATAAGGGAATATAAATTATTGACATGAATAAAGATATAATTTCAATATATATGTCAACATATTTAGTATTTAATTTTCTCTTAATGGGAACTTATATTAATCCTTTCAACGATAGAATATTATAGAATAATATAATGTGTGATATTATTATTTAAATTAATTTTGCCCATAAATAGGGAGAACTAATTACCTTAAGAGTTAAATTAAAATTTTCTAAATAATGGGTAATATATTTCTTAGAAATCACTTTCACATATTAATAAACATGGGAAAACAATAGTCATGCCGCTATAATATTTTATTAATAAATAAATATCCTATCATCTATGTTTTGATTTTATGTTCTTAGAGAACATTATAGGTATAAATATGTTTGTTGAATAAGGTCAAACAAAACACTCAAATTTCTTGAGTATATATTCCCCACTCCACATCATTTTTAGAACTCACATATATAGATTCATTTTTATTGTATTTTCTATTTTCCCTAGTACATTGATGTTATGGCTATCTGTAATTCATGTTGTCCCTTGTATTAATGAATTTCATTGGATAATATCCAAGTTACACACATTTAAGACATTGAACTGCTAGTGGAACCATAGTTAAAACAGTTTTCCTTCCCCCATTTATATGAAAAAAATCATTTTCCTAGGCTAATTAGTTTCTCTTTCCCTCTTTTACCACATATAGAACATTTAAAAGAATCATTGAGATAATCGCATGGGTTCATATTCCGAAATTATTAAAAAAATTATAATTGAACCTCATTTTTGTCATCATCTTCTTCACTTGGACTTCATTGATACATCACCCTTCTATTATTCTATATTTTTAAAATATACAAAATATCAAAAAATTTAATCCAAATTCTAGATATTGTGTTTTCGTAATCATAATTTTTTCTAACCATGATCTTATTCTGCTTGGTTTTTCATTGGGAAAATTTTCACATTGTCAATAGAATCCATTATTACATTGATTCCATTAGGCTTCATCCATTAAAAAATGGGGGTCAATGTGAGTGATGATAAATTAACATCATTAATGAATTATCATATATTATCTCTTTAAAAACTCAACCATAAAATGTATTACTCAATAAATAAATTATATTAGCTATCAGATTAACTTAAATCACTCTCATTTCAATCTATATTTATTTGTGTTAGGTTATCTCATACTCCATATGCTAACCCCTTAACATGTTTCATTCTTCAAAATGGATTATTGTGTGAATGTGATGGACCAAATTATATTCACATAGGAGTGTCAAAAAATGTGTATAGTTGGGGCTCTTTGTGATGCACCAGGTGTAGATTGAGATATCAACCATTATTCCCTTTTAGGTTTATTAAACCTAGGTATATTTTTAAGATCCTACATCCACCTATAGTATCTATAATTATATATCATTCCCCTATAAATTACTCAATATAAACATTACCAAACATTTTAGATATTTTCCTATAATTTTAGTTATCCCTTTGAATTATCCATTGGGTTTTCACTAATGTAATCATATCCTAATCCCAAAAAAGTAGAATGACCCCCCAAAAAATATTTATAACCTATTTAGAAACCATCTATAATTACTCAAGATAAACTTATATTTAATTTACCTCACTAAGAAGACATAAAAATAACATCTCTCAAAAACCTCAACACAACTAAAACAAATTGTTTTTGTGTATTTTTTGACTAATTACATAAGAAACATATTTTACTAAATTTATGAATATATATCCATAAATACGGAACACATAATGGGTAAGGCTAAATAGTTAGTAAGAAAAATCCAAATCAATATTTCATCAATGGTTATATGACTTATATATCGTAAAACATGAGTATAGAGAAATTTATTATCGAAAAAATCATAGAATAATAATATTTTTTCACAAATCTAAAATAAAGGAATTGTAATTTGAAAATTAAAAAAATGTACCAAGACACCACAATATGATATTTTCAAGAAAATATGACATAAATAAATGATGTAATAAGTTTATTGAGTAAAAAATATGTAGAAATAATATAATATATTATAAAATAATCATACATAAAGACCACTATTGACACTATATTAGGATATAGAGCACCATATTGGACTGGGTTCACACCCAATTCGCCGAAACAATGTGAAAAATGTCCCATGGTGGATTGGGTTCACTCATCCTTCCCACAAACATAGAATATATAATCTGATGGTGGAATGGGTTCACTCTCTATTCTATTTCATATTATTACATTATATTTAGATATTTACGTAATGCATTGGAGGGATATATATTTCAGGAACACTCATCACATAACATTGTGTGCACAATTTAGTTACCCATTCACCATACATGATATCATGTGAGATCAAAACATTAACCAATTTATTGGTGGTCCATATAATTCCTTTACCACCTATCATATAATAAAAATCATATTATATAAATTATTATGAGTGAAAAAGAAGAATAAAACCAACATAAAACATAAGCATGATAAAACCCATGAGAAAGAAGTGGTTTCTATAATCTTGACTCATATCATAACCAAAGGAAAACTCCTAAGGATAATAAGTTTAATAAGAAATTATATCATTTTGTATGATCATATTTCAAGAAGTTAACATAGTTCTTTGATATTGAGTTCTAATTTATGAAAATTCATGTTAAATGCCTTGTGAATGTAAGAATAAAAATGAATCGTATTGTTTAATCTTTTAGAGATAAAGAAATGATATTTTAAAGAATAAATTTTTTTATTATTTTCCATATATAATAATTGAACCATGATGGTTCTCTATAAAATTATTATGTTTTTATAGGATATTAATGGTTAAACCCATTTATGGTGGTGAAACTCATTATTAAATATGAAAATAGAAAGTTTCCATAAGTTTTGTTTACTTAGATGTAGAAATTTTAATAGGAACGTAAAAAATGTATTATCCAAAATATATTATTAAATTTGACATGAATTATATGTAGGAAAAGTATATAAATAATATAGAAGAAATAAATGAGATTATGTGTAACATCCCAAGTAAGTAATGAATAATAAATATTTTTATCTATGTCTATTAATGATTAAGATAGTGTTATAGAGGCTTAAAATGAAAATAAATACAATCTTATGCATGGAATACACTAATATTCTTAAAAGATTGTTTTACTGCCTTTTGATGGCAAACCATTTTTGAATCTATATTTTGACAATTTTATAAACTATGTTTGTCCAAATAAACTTATCCTTTATGATTGGGACATCAAAATTTACCTTGTGTGAATTTTTGGTATTTTTCTGACAATGTTCATTTTTTAATGAATAGTGAAAAATACTGCATTTTACATCAAAACTGCTTTTTAATCTAATTTATTTATATGATTATATTATGTTTTGAATTGATTTTTAAATTAAATTAGAATATATTTTTACCATTTTATCCAATTGTGGTCATTGGAATCAATTTCACTTTGAAATAATACTTAAACTGGTGCCAATTTTTTGATACTTATTGTTTTGTAAAGACACGCTATTTGCTCTGGCAGCGGGAATTAATTATTAAATTAATTAATGTGACTTATATGATTTTAATTTTGTAAAATAGACTTCATTTTTGAATTCGGAATATCAAATATAGCTTAGGGTAAATTTTTGGTAATTTCCTGAAAAACTTCAATTTTTGATGAATAGTGAAACCACTAAGTGGTAATCAAGCAAACTGATTTTTCAGTTAAATGAAAGTTTACCACTAATGTGTATTGAATTTTGAAAATCCGACATACATTGTTGTCATTAAGATGTAAAATGTGGTTCAATGAGATTAAAATAATTTTTTGGTGAATAGTAACTTATTAAGTTTTTAATCGCGATTAGTGGTAATTAGTGTAGTTTAAGGTATAAATAATGCTTTAATAATATGAAATGACCTAGACACATGTCCCAACCTTATTGGTTGTGTCATGGCTGACCAAGAAAATCCATGAGTCAACTTGGGGACCCCATGGAGACATTTTGGTTGGGAAATGACATAAATAACTTTTTATTTAATGTAAAAGTAAAAATGACACAAACAAAATATGTTTCACGAAAACAATATTTAGATGGGGTTATAAAGATCAGATATTTGATTATAAATAGTCATTGGAAAGATAAAAAGATTTCATACATCATAGTATTTTTTTATGATTTGTAGACATTATAAAAATTAAATTATTTATGACATAATAATGATGCAGCGATGACATCATTATTTGACGATTTAAATAAAATGGAAAGACAATGTAAAATATATGAACTACACATGGACAAAACCAATTGGATGAGGGGATTTCGAACCCTTATCACCTTATCCACGAATTATATCAATTTGGGACCTTTTAAATCCGAAACACATTTTCAAATAATGTAATATTTCTTTACATTCCAAAAGTGCCCCTCCTCTCCTCTTATAAAAGGCCCCCACCTCTACCCCATTTCACACACTCCTCAAGCCTTTTTCTCGGCCAACCCCTGACCATTTACTCTCTCCAAATAACTCTCCTCATCCTATAGGATTACCTTTGGGCAGAATCCTTTCAAAGGAAGCCTTTAGGCTCAAATCAAAAGGAGTTACACTTTTAGAGGTAATTCATTCTCTCATGTTCATTTGTTTTATTTTGCTTCTCCAACCCCCTAAACACTTTTTATTTACTTATTTTCTAACAACACCAGTATATTCAATATAAAAGGATGTTGTTATAATATTTATTTGAGCTACACTCTCACACAACTACATCAAATGGTAAAAGAACATACGGTTTCCGTGGATGGCGAAATTCTGCCTCCCGAAACGATGATTGTTCAATACTCATTTAACACCTTCAAAGGTGGCCATTATGATGTCACTATTTTTATATATGATATATAATATGTTTATGTTTTCCTTAATCTTCTGTTTTTTTCATTTTGGGCATACCTTTATGGTTTCTATTATGGGTAAACACGATATCTTCATTTTAGGAAGTGCGGACTACTACCCCCTGAAAGTGATTTGATTCGTTAATACCATATGTGGGATGTGTAAAGGATAAAGTTAATGATATTATATATGTTATTATACTGGAATTATAATATACTCTTATATCATTATGATTCCATTCCAGAAAATATGAAATAGAAATGGAAGTAGCGTTCATGCGTACGTACGGCTTACCGTCTCCATGAACGGTGCATTTCATTTCTTACCTCTAAATGTGATGTAATATTATAAATACATGTATATGATGAATTTATATGATATATATGTTATCAAAATCATTAATATCATTCTGGATATAACGAACCTATGACCGAATTAACAACATGTAAGTGTAAGAAGTCTATTTTTGACTTAAGAACCAAATACCGACAAAATGAACATTATTAACTTAACTGATTACATGATGTTCATAACATGGTATAAAAGGAATAATGAACTTGAAAAATATTTATAAGCAAGTAGTGATTAACTCAAGTTTATTATTCAGGAGATTAAAGAAAGGTCGGGTCAAGTAGGATACGAGGTATGGGACTTCGTCTCAATCTCCTTTCATTGAGGCATATTTTATTTTATACACAACTTTCTTTTATACGGTGTATAAACCCCTTTGACTTTTACATTTATTCAAAAGGAATATTTTTTATACGAAGCGTTTACTAAACGACAAAAGGGAATGTTTTTGTCGTACGTATGCGGCGACAACGACTTCTCCGTCGTCGTGACCGTTATTTGAGTTTCGGCTTCCCCTACAAGCCATACCTTTTTTTAAAAACGAAAAATAAATACCATGTTTTACATTGGTATTGAAAATGGCTTTCATAATATTTTTATTATATCAATGTGTTGTATTGATATCTCGTGATTGAAATGTGGAAATGTTATGTTTCCTTTATGCATGTTTTATGTGATATGATTATGTTATGGTTCTTGGGCATTATTATGAAGACGGGTGGTTACGTGATAAACTAAGGGCGGGTGATCCCGATATAGCTCTCCAATGCATTGGGTAACGCGAAGGAGTGAAACGTTAAGGTTTCACCGAAGATATTTTAGGGAATATACTGTGATGGGTATTACAAACATTACCAAGAGGGTTACTCCCTACGTAAGAATGTTATGAATGCCTCAAGTTACCTTTATGTCTTATGATTTCTATGATTTATTCATGATTTTATGAGGTATGTTAAAGTGCCTATGTTTTATGGGTAAAGTATGATTTCATTCTTCTGTATATATGAACTCATGTTTCCTTTCCATTTTTTTTATAACCCATACTGAGTTTTTATGCTCATCCCAAGTTTTTGAAATTTTTTTCACAGGTCAAGGGAAAGGTACATGATAAGATGATAGAGTCAAGGATGTGTCGAGAAATAATCCATGTTTTATTTTAAATGTGTTTCCATTGATGGCAATGAAGAATACTATCTTTCTGTAACCACATTGTTTATATGTGGAATGTAATGCAAGTTTTATGATCTAATTCTCTAAAACTCTAAACCCGAAAAGATCCTCAATGTGAAATCTTGTAATAACTCAAGATTAAGTAAGGTTTAAGGCCGGGGCCTTATAGTTAGTATCAAAGGTTAGTTTAGATAACTTTAGGAGTTATAATTCTATTAAATTATTATCCAATTTTTTTTCCGAAATGATAAAGCATTTAAAGATTACCATGTTGCTTCATCTAAGACATGTTTGTTCAGAATGGTTTTCCGCAGTGGAAACAGGGAAGCATTGCTAGGAAGGCATACAGAAGGAAGTAACCTTCCGAATCAGCATCCAGAAATGGTCGTAATTGGAACTGAACAGTTTGTTGCAGTAATGGCGCAGTTGACTCAAGCGATAAATGGCGGTGGTATCCATACACGAGATCAACCAGACCAACCGCAGAGGAACATGTCAGTAGTGGAACATTTCATGAGGCAACATCCACCATCATTCAGAGGATCATCTGACCCTGTGCTAGCTGAAGGGTGGATTAAAGCACTGGAGAATATTTTTGATGTCATGGGGTGTTCAGACAATCAAAAGGTTAGTCTTGCTATTTACCGTTTGGAGGGTGAAGCAGATCAGTGGTGGTCTATGGTTAAAAATATCAGGGACGCCGATGAGATTGATGCTCTTGACTGGGATGAATTCAAAGGTATGCTTCTTGAGAAGTATTTTCCTAAGGCTGTTCGACTTAGGATGGAAAAGCAATTCTTAGAATTGAGGCAAGAGGAAGATTCAGTGGCTGCCTATGAAGAAAGGTTCACTCGATTGGCAAGGTATGCTCCAAATTTTATCCGGGACCTTGATAGTAAAATCAATCGTTTTTACTCAGGATTAAAGCCAAAATATCGAAGGTAATTAGCTTCTTGTGAGTTTAAAAGTTATGAAAAGCTTGTTCGATATGCTGAGATGGTGGAAATGTAGTTTGCTGATGACCAAGTTTTCTATAAAATCCAGCAGAAGAAGAGACCGAGGTGGCAGGAGAAAGGTAAGAATTTTTCAAAAAAGTCTGATGGTAAGAGAACTAAGTTTCCAGTTTGTGATAAATGTGACAAAAGGCATGCTGGGGAATGTCTTCTGAATTCTGGGAAGTGCTACCGATGTGGTAAGATGGGACGTAAGGCTCATGATTGCACTGAAAAGGATCAAGGTGAAGGTAAGAACAAATTTGATGTACAGTTAGTGAAATGTTATAAGTGCAATGAGATGGGTCACTATGCAAACGAGTGTCTGACAAGGAGCTTGAGTGATGGGAAGCAGTTAGACTACAAGCAGAAAGGGGTGGTGAAATCCTTTGCAACTACTTCAGCAGATGTCGGGCCATCAAATGAAATGGTATCAGGTACTTTGTTTGTTTTTTTCAGATTATTCTAGTGTGTTGTTTGATTCGGGGTCTACACATTCTATAATCTCTGAAACCTTTTCTAGTAAAATGGGAATACCATCTCAAGAAATGACTCCTGAACTTTTGGTAAAAACACCTGGGGGAAATGTCGAGGAAAAAAGAATTTATAAGAATCTTCCTATCCTTATCTGTGGAAAGAAACTACTTGCAAACCTTATTGTTCTACCTCTAGTAGAGTTTGATGTTATCCTGGGTATGGATTGGCTCTCTGTTTACCATGGTAAGATTGACTGTAGAGCTAAAGAAGTTTCTTTTTAGAAATACTTTCAGTTTGTTTACAAGAATGAACCCTTACTTTTGATAACATATCAAGAGGCCGAGAGACTTGTAAAAGATGGAAATGAATGTTACCTAGCACACGTCGTTGAAAATAAAGGAATTGTTCATATTAATGATGTGCCAGTGGTAAATGAGTATCCTGATGTTTTTCCTGATGAGTTGCCTGGAATAATACCAGATCGGGAAGTTGAGTTTACTGTTGACTTAGTTCCTGATGCTAAGCCAATTTCAAAACCCCCTTATCGAATGGCACAAATTGAACTTTTAGAGTTGAAGGAGAAATTGCAAGATTTATTATAGAAAGGTTTCATTAGACCTAGAACATCACCATGGGGTGCTCTTGTTTTATTTTTTAAAAACAAAGATGGTTCTATGAGACTTCTCATTGATTATAGAGTCTTGAATAATATCACTGTTAAGAACAAATATCCTTTGCCTCATATCGATAATTTGTTTGATCAGCTCCAGGGAGCTAAGTTTTTTTCAAAGATTGACTTGAGATTGGGGTACCATCAGCTGAAGGTAAAGGAGGCAGATATTCCGAAGACTGCATTCCGTACGAGATATGGCCATTATGAATTTGTAGTAATGCCTTTTGGGCTAACCAATGCACCTGCTGTATTCACGGACTTAATGAATAGAATTTTCCATGAGTTCTTGGATAAGTTTGTGGTGGTTTTCATTGATGATATTTTGGTGTTTTCTAAAAGTAAAGAGGAGCATGAAAAACATTTAAGGGTTATCTTTCAAACCATAAAAGAAAAAAAATTGTATGTGAAATTCAGCAAGTGTGAGTTTTGGTTGCAACAAATTTCTTTCCTTGGTCACATTGTTTCTAAAGATGGAATAACTGTTGATCCTGCAAAAACAAAAGTTGTGGAAGAATGGCCAAGACCCATAAATGTAACCGAGATTCGTAGCTTCCTTGGTTTGGCGGGCTATTACCGAAGGTTTGTTAGAAATTTTTCACGGTTATCTAGTCCAATGACTAAGATAACTCGGAAGGGTGTTAAGTTTATCTGGACAAAAGAATGTGATGAATTTTTTCAGGAATTGAAAAGAAGTTTGGTGAATGCTCCAGTTTTGGCACTACCTTCCAAGAATGGTGAGTTTGTTATATACAGTGATGCTTCATTGAAAGGACTTGGTTGCGTCCTAATGTAGAATGATCAGGTAATTGCTTATGCTTCACGAGAGTTGAAAACTCATGAGGTAAATTACCCTACACATGATTTGGAACTAGCTGCTGTTGTTTTTGCTTTAAAAATTTGGAGGCATCATTTGTATGGATTAAAGTGTGAAATATATACCGATCACAAAAGTTTAAAGTATATATTCACTCAGAAAGAGTTAAACATGAGACAAAGGAGATGGCTGGAATTAATCAAGGATTATGATTGTACAATTCATTACCATCCGAGAAAAGAAAATAAAGTGGCTGATGCTTTGAGTCGAAAAAGGAATGCTTCATTAACAATGTTGCGGTTGGAACGTGATCCTTTGGTTAACGATTTGATGAACTTTGGCATAGAAGTTGTTGGTGCAGGAAGTCCTTCTGTTTTGTTTCAGGTATCAGTGAGATCTTCTCTATCATATAGAATCAAGCACGCACAGAAGCAAGACAGTGAGTTGCAGGAAAAGGTAGAGCTGGTTCAGAAAGGTAAGTTTCCTGAATTGAACTTTGATAATGATTGTGTTTTGAGATTTGAGAGGTGATTGTGTGTGCCTTGTGATTCAAAGTTGAAGAGAGAGTTGTTATGTGAAGCTCATAGTTCTCCGTTTTCAGTTCATCCGGGCAGTACTAAGATGTATAGAGATCTGCGGGAGTATTACTGGTGGGATGGAATGAAAAGAGATATTGCTGATTTTACTGTGAACTGTACGTCTTGTCAGCAGGTTAAAGCAGAGTGGCAGTTACCGAAATGGATTCTTCAGCCTTTACCAGTGCCAGAGTGGAAATGGGAGAATATATCCATAGACTTTGTTTTTGGATTACCGAAGACATCTCGAGGTAATAATGCAATCTGGGATATTGTTGATCGCTTGACCAAATCTGCTCATTTCCTTGCTATACGAGATACTTTCTCTCTTGATCAACTTTCCCGTTTGTATCTTAAAGAAATAGGCAGGTTACATGGAGTTCGTCTCTCCATTGTATCGGATCATGATCCCAGGTTTACTTCTAACTTTTGGAAAGGCCTTCAGAAGTCATTGGGTACTGAATTAAATTTTAGTACAGCTTTTCATCCTCAATCAGATGGGCAGTCAGAACGAACAATTCAGACATTGGAGGATATGCTACGATCTTGTTCTATGGATTATCAGGGAAGTTGGGACCAACATCTTTCTTTGGTTGAGTTTTCATATAATAATAGTTTTCATTCCAGTATACAGATGGCACCATTTCAGGCATTATATGGGAAGCGGTGTCGAACTCCAGCTTTCTGGGATTAAGTGGGTGAAAGGAAGTTGATAGGACCAGAATTGGTAGAAGAGATGGCAGAAAAAGTTCAGCTGATTCAGAAACACATGAGAACAGCTCAGAGCAGGCAGAAGAGTTATGCGGATAACTGGAGGAAGGATCTATCTTTCGAGGTAGGTGATCATGTTTTTCTCAAGGTTTCTCCTTGGAAAAATGTGATGAGATTTGGTAAGAAAGGAAAGCTAAGTCAAAGGTTTATTGGACCATACAAAATTCTGGAGAGAGTTGGATCAGTTGCATACCGAGTGGCTTTACCTCTGAGTTTATTTCAGGTACACAATGTTTTTCACGTTTCGATGTTGAGAAAGTATATGCCAGATCCATGTCATGTTTTGAGTCCAGAGGTAGTTCAGCTGGAAGAGAACCAATCTTATGAGGAACAACCGGTCCAGATTCTTGACCACAAGGAGCAAGTGTAACGGAATAAGGTGATTAAGCAGGTAAAGGTTTTGTGTAAAAACCACATGATTGAAGAGGCAACATGGGAATCTGAAAATGCAATGAGGGATAAGTACCCCCCATTTATTCGATAAGTAAATAAATTGCGGGGACACAATTTTCTAAAGGGGGGAAGGATGTAACATCCCAAGTAAGTAATGAATAATATATATTTTTATCTATGTCTATTAATGATTATGATAGTGTTATAGAGGCTTAAAATGAAAATAAATACAATCTTATGCATGGAATACACTAATATTCTTAAAAGATTGTTTTACTGCCTTTTGATGGAAAACCATTTTTGAATCTATATTTTAACAATTTTATAAACTAAGTTTGTCAAAATAAACTTATCCTTTATGATTGGGACATCAAAATTTACCTTGTGTGAATTTTTGGTATTTTTCTGACAATGTTCATTTTTTAATGAATAGTGAAAAATACTGCATTTTACATCAAAACTGTTTTTTAATATAATTTATTTATATGATTAGATTATGTTTTGAATTGGTTTTGAAGTGAAATTAGAATATATTTTTACCATTTTATCCAATGGTGGTCATTGGAATCAATTTCACTTTGAAATTAGACTTAAACTGGTGTCAATTTTTTGATACTTATTGTTTTGTAAAAACACGCTATTTGCTCTGGCAGCGGGAATTAATTATTAAATTAATTAATGTGACTTATATGATTTGAATTTTGTAAAATAGACTTAATTTTTGAATTCGGAATATCAAATATAGCTTAGGGTGAATTTTTGGTAATTTTCTGAAAAACTTCAATTTTTGATGAATAGTGAAACCACTAAGTGGTAATCAAGCAAACTGATTTTTTAGTTAAATGAAAGTTTACAACTAATGTGTATTGAATTTTAAAAATCCGACATACATGGTTGTCATTATGAAGTAAAATGTGGTTCAATGAGATTAAAATAATTTTTTGGTGAATAATAACTTATTATGTTTTTAATCGCGATTAGTGGTAATTAGTGTAGTTTAAGGTATAAATAATGATTTTATAATATGAAATGACCTATAAACATGTCCCAACCTTATTGGTTGTGTCATGGCCGACCACGAAAAGCCATGGGTCAACATGGGGACCCCATGGAGAGATTTTGGTTGGGAAATGACATAAATAACTTTTTATTTAATGTAAAAGTAAAAATGACACAAACATAATATGTTTCACGAAAACAATTTTTACATGGGGTTATAAAGATCAGATATTTGATTATAAATAGTCATTGGAAAGATAAAAATATTTCCTACATCATAGTATTTTGTTTTCTGATTTTTAGACTTTAAATAAATTAAATTATTTATGACATAATAATGATGCAGCGATGAAATCATTATTTGACGATTTAAATAAAATGGAAAGACAATGTAAAATCTATGAACTACACATGGACAAAACCAATTGGATGAGTGGATTTCTAACCCTTATCACCTTAGCCACGAATTGTATCAATGTGTGACCTTTTAAAACCGAAACACATTTTCAAATAAAGTAATATTTCTTTACTTTCCAAAAGTGCCCCTCCTCTCCTCTTATAAAAGGCCCCCACCTCTACCTCATTTCACACACTCCTCAAGCCTTTGGCTCGGCCAACCCCTGCCCATTTACTCTCTCCACATCCCTCTACTCATCCTAGTGGATTCCCTTTGGGCAGAATCCTTTCAAAGGAAGCCTTTAGGCTCAAATAAAAAGGAGTTACACTTTTAAAGGTAATTCATTCTCTCATGTTCATTTGTTTTATTTTGCTTCTCCAACCCCCTAAACACTTTTTATTTACTTATTTTGTAACAACACCAGTATCTTAAATATACAAGGATGTTGTTATAATATTTATTTGAGATACACTCTCACACAACTACATAAAATGGTTAAAGAACATACGGTTTCCGTGGATGGCGAAATTCTGCCTCCCGAAATGATGATTGTTCAATACTCATTTAACACCTTCAAAGGTGGCCATTATGATGTCACTATTTTTATATATGATATATAATATGTTTATGTTTTCCTTAAGCTTCTGTTTTTTTAATTTTGGGCATACCTTTATGTTTTCCATTATGGGTAAACACGATATCTTCATTTTAGGAAGTGCGGACTACCGCCCCCTAAAAGTGATTTGATTCGTTAATACCATATGTGGGATGTGTAAAGGATAAAGTTAATGATATTATATATGTTATTATACTGGAATTATAATATACTCTTATATAATTATGATTCCATTCCAGAAAATATGAAATAGGAATGGAAGTAGCATTCATGCGTACGTACGGCTTACCGTCTCCATGAACGGTGCATTTCATTTCTTACCTCTAAATGTGATGTAATATTATAAATACTTGTATATGATGAATATATATGATATATATGTTATCCAAATCATTAATATCATTCTGGATATAATGAACCTATGACCAAATTAACAACATGTAAGTGTAAGAAGTCTATTTTTGACTTAAGAACCAAATACCGACAAAATGAACATTATTAACTTAACTGATTACATGATGTTCATAACATGGTATAAAAGGAATAATGAACTTGAAAAAGATTTATAAGCAAGTAGAGATTAACTCAAGTTTATTATTCAGGAGATTAAAGAACGGTCGGGTCAAGTCGGATATGAGGTATGGGACTTCGTCTCAATCTCCTTCCATTGAGGCATATTTTATTTTATACACAACTTTCTTTTATACGGTGTATAAACCCCTTTGACTTTTAAGTTTATTCAAAAGGAATCTTTTTTATACGAAGAGATTACAAAACTACAAAAGGGAATGTTTTTGTCGTACGTATGTGGCAACAACGACTTCTCCACCGTCGTGACCGTTATTTGAGTTTCGGCTTTCTCTACAAGCCATACCTTTTTTTTAAAACGAAAAATAAATACCATGTTTTACTTTGGTATTGAAAATGGCTTTCATAATGTTTTTATTATATCAATGTGTTGTATTGATATCTCGTGATTGAAATGTGGAAATGTTATGTTTCCTTTATGCATGTTTTATGTGATATGATTATGTTATGGTTCTTGGGCATTATTATGAAGACGGGTGGTTCCATGATAAACTAAGGGCGGGTGAGCCCGATATAGCTCTCCAATGCATTGGGTAACGCGAAGGAGTGAAACGTTAAGGTTTCTCCGAAGAGATTTTAGGGAATATACTGTGATGGGTATTCCAAACGTAACCAAGAGTGTTACTCCCTACGTAAGAATGTCATGAATGCCTCAAGTTACCTTTATGTCTAATGATTTCTATGATTTATTCATGATTTTATGAGGTATGTTAAAGTGCCTATGTTTTATGGGTAAAGTATGATTTCATTCATATGTATATATGAACTCATGTTTCCATTCCATGTTTTTTTTATAACCCATACTGAGTTTTTATGCTCATCCCAAGTTTTTGAAATGTTTTTCACAGGTCAAGGGAAAGTTACATGATAAGATGATAGAGTCAAGGATGTGTCGAGAAATAATCCATGTTTTATTTTAAATGTGATTCCATTGATGGGAATGAAGAATACTATCTTTCTGTAACCACTTTGTTTATATGTGGAATGTAATGCAAGTTTTATGAACTAATTCTCTAAAACTCTAAACCCGAAAAGATCCTCAATGTGAAATCTTGTAATAACTCACGATTAAGTAAGGTTTAAGGTTGGGGCCTTATATTATGATTTAGTAAAATAGAGAAAAATAAATAGAACATATAACTCAAAAGTATCGAGGGTGGTTCAAAATATCTAATTTTTAATTTTAAAACATATTTGTTGAATCCCTTATCATAAAAAATGTTTTAAAAAATTATTTCAAAAATAGTAATACATAGATATTCATTTTACTTGAAATAAAAAATAATTATCTCTATATATAAAGAGTAGAATACTAGAGACTATATAATAATGTGGACAAGGATAAAAAACCATCATTTAAGATATTGGGAATTATACTAAATTTTTTTATAATTTTATAGGGAAGAATATCATTAAGGATTAATGTTTGAATTAAAAGTTATAATTTCCCCAAATAAAAATTGAATATTTAATATAGAATCCTATATTATAGTGAACCAATAATTCATGTTGATCATTCAAGATGAAACATTATAAGTCAAACAAAGGAGGTATAGGTTAAAGAAAACCCATATAGTAGAGAAATCATTGAAATAGAAAATATAATGAAGATAGAAAATGAAATGGATTTTTAAATAACAATGATTTAATAAATTCTATGAAAAATATTAAATCCAACTCCAATTCATGCACTATAAAACTATATGAGTGTTGAGTACAAATAATATATTATTGAAAGATGATTGAGATAAAAAATATTATCTTTGTCATGTATTTACTAAATCTTACTTCTTACCTTCCTGAAAAAAAATTAGGATTTATAAAAACATTTCCAATAAATTTATTCATCAATATTTCATATGTTTTGGTCAATTGAATATAGTTTATTATTTATTTTTAATAAAATTTTATATTTTTTTGGTTACATGGGGTTATTCGGTTAATTTCTCCATAACACTTTTGGTTTTCTGACCATGGAAATTTTTTGTGAAAACTAAAACCAGGACAAATATAATTTTGGAGTATTAGTTATTTTATTATTATATTTTTCAATATTTATATATTTTCATATATTATCCAAAGTTATACCCAAATTTGTAAATGTTTCTTGATCAATTCATTTAATGTGGTTAATTTTGCAATAATGATTTATAAAAACTATCACATATATATTGAAAAATAACATCATTATAGAATATTGGATGTTTTTTATATATAATTTATTATATTATTAATTTCTAAAATCATTAATGTTTAGAATTTATGGAGAAATGAAATATGTCTTTTCGTGGTGGTGGTAATCCATGCATACATAGATGATGGTCACACTTAATTATAGAACTGGAGGGGTAAGAAAAAATAATAATTACAATTTTATAAAACATTTTTATGTTTTAATGGATATAATTTTTAATTAAATAACTATTTTATACCATATATTTAAATTGTTTATGAAAAATAGAAGTCTTCTTTCATGGAGGTAGTAGTATACATAAAATCAAAAAAATGTTTTCATTTCTATATATGATTATAAAAGAATGTAAAAAATGGTTATTACAATAGTATAATAAATTTCCTACATGTAAAAAATGATAATAATATCATACCATCTTGAATATATGGAAATTGATGGGTGTAGAAGAATAAATTAACTAGGAATGTTTGGTTAAGTGAATTATCAATCCCTATAAAGGTTATCCCATAGGTTACTCTTCAAGGATACTTAGATTGGTATTTTGTAAAGAGAAATGATTCAATGACATTGGTATGGGGTTTATGAGAGATATTGGAAGAGTGTTTACAACAAATTTTTGTCATCTTTCATTTGGAGTTTTTGTTTGGTTATTTTGGGTGAATTATGGTGGTTTTTAGAGTTAATAGGCTTGTCCACTATTGTAAAATAGTTAGAGAAACCCATTATGGTATTCCATGGAAAACATACATCATAATGAAGAGTTCGTAGGGAACATTTTTTAGAGCCTGGTTAGTACAAACCATGCGCCCTTCTCCTCAAACAATGTGACATGAGATAGATGTATTTTATATATAGATAGAACAAGGGTTTTCAGGCCATGTGGCTTCTCTAGTAGCAAATAATGTGATTCATGGTTGGTGAATGGTTTACCACACAACTTTTAAAATCCATGTGACACCAAAAACGTAAATAGAATCATAATTTTTTGACTTGGTACTCTTTTATTATTCCACATTTTTTTTCCAATGGAAAAGGTTTTCGACCAACCAGAGTCCTCTTCAATATTCATTACCTTTCAATGGTTGATTTTGATGGATAATTATGTGTTAAATATAGTATTTTGATGTTATTTTCTATTTAGTTTTCATTATTTATTGTTCTTCTAGATATCCCCTTTTATCCTTAAACAAAATCTTACATCATGTATTTTTATGGGAGATAAAAGGATTATATTATGATCTATCCGGGTTTCTTAAAAATCAATAATGTATTATGATTTATTTTATCGATATTAATTTTTGTATTTTTCATCATGTATTTAGAATATAATAGATATACCTAATTGAATATCTGATTGAGTATCTGATATTGGGTAATTAACTATAAAATTTTTAAGGGAGGTTTTTTTATAAGGATTCCTTTATCAATTGAAATAATTTCTTCTTGTGAAATTCAAAATTGAATTTTTAATTAATTTTAAATTATAGATAAATTTTTTTGAAGTGGAATGTTGTCTATTTATGTTGAAACTTCATGGATATAGATTTTCTAATAATGTTTTCATATCCAAAAAATAGTCTTAAGATGAAATAAATGATTTAAAGAGAATAATTTTGGATGATTCAATAGAAATAAAGGAATATTATGTTTTATAAACAATTAATCGAATGGATTTTTTGGAATGACATTCTTTTTCATGAAAAAATATCAATTAAGATTTTTGAAATCAAATGGATTGTTTGAAAAAAAATATTTTATGTATGATTGAAAATTGATTGAAGAAAATGATTTGATATGAATAATGTTCTAATCAATAGATTTACATTAACCACACAGATGCATCATTGGTGAGGTAGGTAGTCGAGGAAAATAAATCTAAGAATTAATTATCTCTATCTAGTAATGTGTTAATTATTAAAATTATATATAATGTTTTATTATGAAAGGTATTCTTTTTATTGAGGTGGAATCATATTCTGATTAGGCATGATATCTAATGAAGTGTGTAGACTTGGATCTGTAATTCACAAATATGTGTGAGGACCCTTGAGCCATGAAATAAAAAACCTCAGGACTGATAAATGTGGTACTATTATTGAAAATTATTTTTATATTCCATTTTGATAAATTGATTAATTCTTTCATGTTTTAGTGAAATGACTATTATGGACTATTAGAGATTACTATTTAATTTATTCAAATGAAATGAATTGAATAAAATGTTTTATTGGATACTGAGAAAGATAATTTCATGCCACATTTTCTCTAAATGTTTCATATCTTGGTTTATTTGATGTAGAAATAATATTTAAACTGTTGGTGTAATTATAATAATATGGTTTTTCATACACCATACATTTTTGTTTAGAAGTTTTTGGAAATTAATTTTCAAGGGAAATTAAGAGTGAAATTACTACTTGGTGGAGGTGGGTGTTTTTAATGTGGATTTCATTTAGATTTTAGTGACATGAGGTGTTTTTGATCCATTATTTATGTGGTGTCAATGATGTAATTTTCATTACTTCTATAATGCTTGGATGATTCCTACTTATTGGGATTTGTACATGAAATCCTTGTGTATCTTTATCTCTTGATGACTATTTTGGAATAAAAATATATGTGGTTTCATGAAACTATTTTTTAACCATATGGTGATATCATTACCCATGATTGTTTCATGATACCAGGGTTATATTCACCAGCTCTTGGGGATCTATAATTCCTTTTGAGCCTTTTTAGAGTCGACTCAAGTTTCATATTATCAAGTTATCCTAGCCAGTTCATGAAAATTCGCATCCCATGTGGTTGAATCTATACATGTATTTTTTATACAATTTGAAATTTATTTTTATATAAGAGGAAATATTATAAGAACATAAGTTGTAGGTTATGAGTGAGTTCTAGAAAACCTAGAATAATAGTGAGTTTTAACAGACCTAATTGATGTTATTGTGTCTCTTAACTGAGGTTTTATTGTTCTTTCTTAATTATATTCAGTTCCATAACAAAAAGGATATTTTCAGTTAGGATTCACTAGGGTGATATTAATGAACCAAAACAAGATAACCCTATAGTTGATTAAAACCCCATATAGGTAATAGTGCATGCGATCTATTCTCTATTCAAAGGGAAACACCTATTCTTAATTATGCTCCCCATATGAAACCTTTAATAGATTATAGTATGGTTAAATACTAAGATTTTATTCATTAGAATCCCCCATATGTCTATAAAACCAATGAACTTGAAGATTTAATGGATTAGTTGGGATAGATTGAGTGACTTTTTGAGTTCTTGGATATTTTTAATTTCATTAATGTGAATTGTTTAATCATTAATATTGTGGGGCATAAGAGAATACCGAATGATATTAAAGTTTAAAAAATAATATTGAGGGATTTTTGTGGGAATACATAAAGACACATTTTATAGATCATTTCTATCAAGAGATAATGTTATAGCCTTGTCCAAGGAGTATCTCAACCATCACCAAGATGATAGAAAAGTGTTTTAGTATCCTTATAATTTTGATGACGTTTATATGTTATCACAAAAGATAGTGTCAAATGTGAATCTAAAGTCACAAATTTTTGAGATAGGTATTTAATTATATATATGATAAAAATAATTTATGATAAAACTAACCCCATATTATGATGTTATGAATGAGACAATGATGGAATAACTATACCAGGTTTGGTAAATATGGAAAAATTGTATAGATCATTATGAGACATTGGAAATGAGATAATGAAATGAGAGTAGTAGCCTCATAAATTTATGGACCCGTCTTCCCAATGAGGCATTAACATCCCAACTCTTGATTTTCGGTAATTAAAACTTTTTTTATCATCTTTCATTTATGGGTTTTTGTAAAATAATTTTGGGATACCATTGGATGATTTTAGAATTACCTAGGTGTTGAATGGTTATAACACAATTATAGTATAACATGTAGGTTAGACGATGAAACTATACATCTTGAGTGAGATTAATAGAGGATGGTACACATATTGGTTAGTAGTTTGTTAAAAAATCAAGACCTTTTCCTCAAACTATGAAACTAGAGATGTATGATTTTTTCATTACTAGTTAATGATTTTAAAAAATATTCATACAAACATGTGGATAATAAAATAGCCCTGAAAACTGAGTATCACTGGCACAAAATTTTAAAAACAATGCATCAAAACCATGTGATGTGAATTAATTAATCTGAATTTTGATTTTAAGATCCAGTACTCATCTTTTTTCCCTCATTTTTCATTAAGTGGAATACAGTCTTGACAAAGGATTCTAAACTTTGATATTTTGTACATTCCTTTAGTATTAGTGATATATCTATATTTATCATTTTGTGTTGGATCATGTGTTTTTAGGTTATATTCATATTCCTTTTCATTCTTCTTTTTTCATCTAGATTCACAATTATAACCTTTAACAAAACCTTCAATCGAGGAAATTGATTATAGGTATTTGTTATATGAATTTATTTATTGGGATTTCTTATCAATATATTGTGGAATTGGGAGTTATTATCTAGATATTGATGATTTTATCGTGTATCTAGGTTCCCTTTATGATTGGATCTATCACATTGAATCTATAGCTGAGGATCCATTATTGGATGATTGATGGGAACATAGTAATGGTCATTTGTTTTTTAAGGATTTCTTATTAATTGAAACTATCATTGTTTTTTATTTTAAACATAATTTCCAATTCATTTCCAAATAATTATTTCAGATTTTTTATAAATGATTTAGAAATTGCATTGTATGTGTGTGGTGAAACATCATGGGTTTGTATTTTCAACAAATGTGATTATTTATGGAATATATTCTATTGTTGAAATAAATTATTAATAAAATGAAATTGGTTTTTATTATTGATAAATGAAGGTATGAAATGTGTTATTAACATTTAATGAAATAATTTTTTTAATGGAATTATTTTTGATGAAAACCATTTGTTGTAGGTTTTCAAATGAAATGGTATGTTTGGAAACATGATTTTGGGACAAAATGAATTAACATTGATGAAAATTATTTGAGAATATAAATTTTCCCATTGATTGACTTAATTTAAGAATAAGGGATCCTAGGAAGTTAGGTTTGTATTCTAGGACAAGTACAATAAGAATGTAATTAGTCTACCAAGCGATTGAATGTAATAATTAAAATGATATCTAAAAAATAGGGAAGCAAGAAACATTTTTCATTAAGGATAGACTAATATTCCCCCAATTCCTGATATATATGTATGTTTACAAAATTAAATCCCCAATTATTTGTAATCTGTGTGGATCCTTATTCCTTGAACTAACTTACTATAGGACCCATAACCATGGTCCTGTGATTGTAGATAATTTATAGCTTCTAAATATGATGAAATGATTTTTTTTCATACATTCTTGATGGAAATGGATATATATGCATGTTTTATATCCATATTTTATTCTTTCAAATGAAATTATTTGAAATTTATGATTTATTATAATTTAAGATAGGTATTATATTTCCTTGTTTTCTTTAAAATTGATCATTTTTTATTTATTTGATATAGAATTAAAATGAATTCTATAAGTGGAATAATAATAGGAAGCTTTTTATAGAAATCTATATGTTATTACTTTGGTTTCATATAAATTTTTTTAGAGTACCAAAATTGTGAAATAACCCCTTAGGGGAAATGGGGTTCTTGAATGTAGGACTTTGTGAGTGGTGATTGACTTATAGAGTTTTCGATCCATCAATAATGAGGAGTTTATGACATTATTGTTGTTGTTTTATATGATTTTTGGATGATTCCTCTTTCTTACTATTTTCACTTTTTCTACATGTTCTAATTCCATTACTCCTTAATAATTAATATTAGCATTTTGGGTATTATCTAGGTAATTACATTGTAACCAAAGTGATTTATTTTTATACATAAAAATTAAATGGACCTTCTTACATAAATTGAATTATAAGATTCATAGTATGGAATACAATTTAACTAATTGAATTTATAATTGTTGTAAAATTAAAAATATATTAATAATTTTATTGTACATGAAAACCATTTTATTTTTTAAAATTTCCATTTTTATGATTTACAACATTCTAAGGAAATTTGTTTTGATGATAATTTCAATTTTAATGTCATTAATTAGTTAAATATTAAGTAATGTATGATTATTAATATTTTTAATGAATCAATGAATAAATTTTTGTCCTTACTATTTAATTATAAGAAAATTTTGAAGACAATTTTCATCCAAATATAAGATTTCATACATTTTATAATGTCAAAAATGGATTTTAAATATTCAACATAAAATTTTTAATTTAATAATATTTTCTAATAAAACATATTTTTAGTGTCATAAAAATATGTTATATGTATTTATGTAGTGATTTATTCTTTGATAATGTTTTATAAATTATGTTATTTGTAAAACAACATATTTTTACTATTCACCTCAAAATCGGTTCTCTTAAAAAAATAAATATTTATCCAATGATATTATTTCAAATATATTTTTAAAAATGAATTCAATTTGGATAGATTAAAAATATAAATGTACATATTTAAAATGATATGTAAAAATAATAAAAAGAAAATGGAAACTTTTTAATTAGAAAATAACTTTTTCAAATCTTTACACTTCTTATTCTCAAATCATATCAATTAAAAAATAGGTTTGTGTTATATTATTGCAATAAAAATAATTATAATATAATTATGTTTTAAAAATAAATATCCTAAAAACCAATTTTTTTATGAAATATGTAAAATGATATCATTAATTTTAGCAATGCATTAGTAAATAGACATTCTTCTTCTTTAGAAGACTAAATTCCAAATATGAAGAATACATGTGATAAATAACATATTAAACTAGTATTTATAGGATTATTTCATCCTAATTTTAGTTCAGTATCCCCTCACGATCTCCATTAATGATCTAAAGAAATTTTAAAATGTTGTTTAATTTTCTAATTGTGATTTCACTAGCATGGAACCCATGGAAATTTTCATGAAAATGAAATTATTTAACCTAAGATTTTACTCATATTGTAATTATTGGATTTTTTATTGGGCTTCGTATAGTGAAAACTATCATGATGTTACTTCATTTCCAAGATCTAAAATTTTTTCATCATAAGGGAGGATTCTACTTCCATATTCAATTTCATTACTTCATATATATTTTAAAATAGATATATACATTGATTCCCACAAATTTATAAGATATGTTATGATATTCAAAAATAATAATTCATTTTAAAGTTTTGAATTTTCATTTTATTTAAGTCTTGTGTATAAATAAAAATGTAGACACTATGATAATATAAATGGAAATTATATAGATTTTTTTGAAAGTGTTACATACAACTATCAAAATGAACTCAAGATTAATTTTGGGTACTCTAAAATAATTGAATTTTTGGTGTGTAGTGAAAATACATATTTTTATTAAGACTATAACATTTAGGATATTATTATTATATAATTATGACTTGTTGATCATAATTTTTTTTATCAAGGATGTATTTTAGGAGAAAAAATATTATTTTTAATAATATTTTCAGTATAAATAAAAAAAAGTCAACATTTAATAACATTTATAACATTATTTCTAATTTTAAAAATTTATTTTTTAAAAAAATTATTTTAATTAAACATTTGAAAGTTATTATTTTTTATTTTAAATAATAAATAAGATAATTTTTTTTACAATAAATGAATTTATATCATGAACATCATTTCTATGTTCCCTACAGAAATAAATTTTACTCTTAAAAAGTCACTTTTCAAAAAATATTTTTATGCCTGATGTTCACTAATATTATAATTAAGTTTTATAATCATTAGAAATATTTTAGATAAAATAATTATCATATTTTAAATCAACGTTGTATTATTAGATAATTTTTTAAATTTAATTTTTTTAATTTAAAATAAATACATTGGTTAAAGAATAATTGGTTGTATTAAAAGAAAAAAAAATGGTAAAAAGTGTTTTACCAGGTGTAAAAGTCCAAAAAAAAATTTAAAAATTTATATAAGTGTTTGGATGATAAGTGGATTGACCATACATCATTACATAAATTATTTTACACTTTTTGTTCCATCCATCCTTGAATAGTTACATAACATTATTAAAATGTAATGAGTACTACCAAAATTACTCTTCTCTTCATTTATAAAAGGGGATACCCTCCCCCACTTCATAATAAACCTATCCCTTCATATTGAATCTTTACACTCTCTTATTTTTCATCTCCTATAATCATATTTCATGTCTATAATCCTTTATTCTAAATTAGTATACCTATAACATCTAATTACAAGGATATTTCCAAGAAAAATACCATTTCTTCAGTGAGTGTGTTTGTAACACCTTAACATTTTTTTCTAAATTATCCACTTAAAAAATTTTCAAAACACCCTAATATTAATAAATAATTATTATTATCATACCATAATGTTATTTAATTGCTTTTTAACTATTATTCATTCCTTTCTATCCACTAATAAATAAAAATTCAAATCCATTGTATGGGCGTGTGGACTAACACCTCCACAAAGTGATGTCATTCAATTTTTATAATCACCATTGATTTATGGTAATAATTTTTCATTTGATGAATAAATATGTTTAATATTTAAAAGATATAATTATGAAATGATAAATTTTCATATACGTTTATTTTATCCCATTTGATGAGAAATATAATAATTAATCATGTGTACCTTCGGACTACTTCCTCCATGAATATAGAATTTCATTTATTTTCACCATTCAACAAGTATAGTTAAAAGAATCCCCTTAATTAAGGTAAATGATATTAATTGAATTTTTATATTACTTAAATATTATAGTTACATAATAAAAAAATCTATTACTTTTTCGTTAAATAATTATAAATAGACTCCTTTGAGTCAGATCTACCACCTATGTGAATGATGTTATGTGGATTACATCATAAAAAGTTAAGTAATGATCAATAATGTTAATATAATTTAATAATATTTAATTTAATATTTTCTAATTATTATTAAATGGAGTTACTAATATTTTATATGTTTAATAATATACCATGTTTCGATCATAAAACATCCTAAAACTGGTTCATTGCAATATCCATCTTGACAAACCATATTGATGTATTTGACACAATTACTTGGTATTTAAGGAATAATTAATGAAAAAACATTTATTCTATCTTGAATAATTTTGGAATCATGAGTTTTTAACAAATAAGGGTGAAGGGACCCCTATTTTATTAAAAAGAGGATATGGTCACCAATTTTATTGGGAAAAAATGGTCATATAAGAAAAGGGTAGTCTATCCTATTTATTTGTTAAAGAAGATAGCATTGTTAAATGACTTCATGTCATGTTACCCAATTTTGTATCATTGAAACGATATGACTGGCATGGCTTGACTGTTTGATTGCGGGGGTTTAATGACTTGTAAAATCATTCTAGTCATGTTTAATTTTTTTTATCTATAATTGAAATTCCCAACGGTTCCCTCACCCATAAATGAGTATAGACCAACCTTCCAAATTTTGTTGGTCCATTATTAATTTAGACCCAATAATGCTTGGGAAGTAGCATTTGTGTAGAGTATGGGAGTTAAAGCTCATAAAACCCTTTTTGGGGAATTTTTCCTAGTCCAGGACACTCTTATAGAATAATGATATGTTTGAGAATCTCTTTGTAATACAAATACAAGACTAGTTACCCTAAAAATGATTATAGGTTAAAGCCTTTTATATAAAATGTGGGTATCTTATTGGTGAATCTATCTATATATATCTAAATTCCTTTGTCAATTTACCATTAGTGGGTAGAAAATTATTTATTGAATCAATATAACCGAAAAATTCATAGTTTGATTTTATCCAGATATGTGGTTAAATTATTGATGATGTGATGTTTCCATTATGAGGCAACCTATGTATCATATTTTATAATAGGAATAAAAACCAAAATATTTCATTAGACAAGTTCTATTTAACATCATACAAAAATGGCATATATAAGGGCACATAAGTGCTATATATTTGTGTTGGTACCTCAATGAGTCATCCTATGTATACTAATTATAGAATGATTTAGATTTTTCATAGTTCATAATGATCGGGGATTACACATTGAGGATTTCCTGTCTGATATAGGATCACGATGTGAATGATTTTATTATTTCAACTCACCAAGCCCAAATGAGCTATGATTGGTTTGGGAAAAAGGGATAGAAAGTAACCAGTATCTATATATATAGATGTGAGGCTTATGTGTGGGGACATACCTTTAGATTTTTAATATTGGTCATTAGACATAGGATGAAATAAAATGTATCATAGTTATGGAAGGAATCAGATAAATCATAGTTTATTTTGATCGAGGCATATACACTGAGGCTTCCCTGTATGACCACTTGACAAGGATATCATGTCCATGGTTGTCTTCTTGAAAGTGATTAGATGCCTTCTAGGCCATCTTGATTTATATACTAGCATGACTAGGTTTTTTTAATGACTTGTTCGAGGATGTCTGGAACGATATTGTTGTACTATGGATATGAACAAATACAATTGAAGCTAGTGTGGCATGATCCAGTTTACATGTCTGGGGGACATCATATGATCAATATTATATTCTATAGTGTCATTATGAAACCTAGATAACAAGTTTGAAGGGTTCCATGAGACCTACTTTTTAATCCTAAAGGGATTAACAATATCCATTTAACATACACCACCACATGACATGGAACACATTTATAGTGTACATCTTAATCTATCATACCGAGGGGGGCCTGGAGGGACCATTATAGCTTTTGAAGGGTATTATCATGATCAAATGGTGTTCACCTGGGTTATATAACTCTAATCGCCTTAAATCAACATATCATCCCCATTGTAAGAAGTTCTCATCATTACATTTTTTTATTCCATGTTTATTTTTCAAGGAAAGTGATTATTAAAACAGTAACAAGTGTGGTCAAAGAAAATTAATCTCAAATTTGATGATGTACTATGTGACTAATAAAGGGTCCTATAGTGATGCACGTGGATGTCCCCTAACAAGTATTGAGACTCATGGGACCACATCTGATAGTCGTTGCATGATCATTGAGTGATTCGTATTCCTTGTCATGAAGAAAGAGGGTTTTTCAAATTGGATCCTTGTGATCTTCCAATAGGTTATGCACTGAGCATGACCATTTTCATGTCTTTGTGAAGGTCATTATAACATGTTTTCTTTGGATCATTACTCGATATGAGTTTCTTATCCACCTTTTATTATTTTTCATTATGGGATAAATAATACTCATATATTGATTATTTATTTCCTTTTAGATTTTCTGATGCTCATTTTGTGGGAATCAAAAAATGTCACACCTTAGGAGCGATGTCCTTAGGGAAAGGGATCTATTATGAGGAAAGTAAGTGCCCACATAAGGCTTTAGCATTGTTTCTAATAAGTTTCTTGGGGTACACTTGGTCTTCTAAGCGATGATTCATATTCTGTGGAAGTCCCTATAAATAAGGGAGTAGAGAGTGGCTCATTAACTAGCTACCCAACTCCTAGTTCTCTTATGATCTACCACTTCCTCATGAACTCCACTTAATTACTTTCCTAAGATAAGATCATGATATCTGTTCAGGAGACCTTTTCATGAGAACTAATTCACATGACTTTCATTTCCTAAGAGATTGTTTTAATCAGCAACAAATATATCTAAAATAATTTTTTAAACCCTCGACATATGGATACATGGTTTCCTTTTAAGGTTTTGTTGGATTTTCTGGATCAATCAAATGATCATTCATCTACTATAGGAATCACATGACCTTGTCAGGGTCAGATGATCGCGAATCATGTTAATAATCATGTAATTGTAGGATGTTCTATGGGTTTATGTGTTATATGAAATCTTCATGAGACAGTTGATTTGTGATTTATATATGTGATAAAAAACACCCTATATATTCTTTTTATGCTCATGAGGCAACAAGAATTTTGAATTTCTATCAATGTTATATAAGTTATTTGACTTATACTTCTTGAATTTTTAAACATATATTCCATTTACTACACATCTTCCACTATGGCTAGCAAAAGGGACATGACCACTAAAAACCGAAACGATATCCCCTAATATTTTTTGAATTATAATAATGAGGATCTAAAAAGGATACTCCCATAAAAAATCTAGTATTATCCTTTATCACACAAGCTTCCCCTGTATGGGTTTGGACAGCTGGATATTGTTATCATCCCTTCTCCAGACTACAATCTACATCTTGTCGTGTATTGACTTCCATCCATTGAATTCAGAATATGGGTTTTTAAAATGGGAAACTAGTTATAGTACAATATTAGTGGTTGTCTTATATAATCAAAAACTCCCTTCTTTGTCCATATTTATTTTATTTTTCCCATCATTCCATCATTCAAATGTACTCAAGGATATTTTTCTCTTATTTGAACAACTCAGGTGGAAGAAGGAGCTTGAAATGGGATTTGAACCCCAGTGGAAACTTTTTCAATGAATGTGCATGGCCATTTTTGGGAGTGGTAGAGCTGCTTAATATTTAGAGAATAACTTTACACTAATAATATTTATTAAGTGATATGGGTTTCCTAGTTCATAATTTATCATCAGACTAGTCTTCTTTGAGAATTGGTTATCCATTGGTTCCTTGATTCGAATTCATTCCATCTATCCGATGAGAAAGTGGGAGTCATCCTTTAGGATATGTACCAACTAGGTAGGATATCCCCCTGGGATAATTGTATGATGAGTTACTCCTTTTTGTGGATGTATGTGATATCCCTACATATACTCTATTTTTTGAGAGGGAAGTGATAAACATGGTGAAATATAAGTTATGGAATTAGAATAACATGTGCTCGCTATTTTATTTTAATGATTGGATTTATATTTTCCTCTAATTTAGTAGACCTCACACGACCACTATAAACCCTCACTGATTCCGTCTCAAGAAGGTTTGTGACAATGTCAGTTCATACTAGTATATATTGGAAGTGAGAGATCTTACCAATTTGGGATACTAGGTGAGGTAGAGGACATCACCGAGCCTTAGGAAGGGGGGATTCATGGACATGTTCATGAATGGGTGGTTTTTTCTGGATGCGATGAACATTCCAAAATTAGAGTTAGTATGATGGTGATAGAAGCATAGTCAGTAGAGGTCTGGCCTCTCAATCTAATAGTACAGACTCTTTCACACCTTTACTAGCTCCTGGACCATATCTAGAATGAAAATATCCCTTATATGATTGGTGTTCCTTTACAGTTTTCCCTCTAGATAGGGGTGAATTTACATTGCTATAGATGCAACAATACCATCGAGATCCCTGGTTCCTTATGCCTTCTATGGTTTCTAGATATATCTTGGTTTTAATCTAGGTATTTATTCCCTGATATGATTACTAGTATTATTATATGATCTGATCTTTTTGATTTTACCCCTTATCATGCACTGGCTAGACTAGTTATTGATAGTGGTAGTAGTTTTCTTGATTTATGGTCAGAAAAGATCTCCCTTTGGGATACGTTTCTTTTGGAAATAATGGATGAGATAATAGTTTGTGAGCATTATAACCCTTATTGGTTCACATTCCAATTTAGCAACATCCAAATCGTTTCCCATTTCACCTCGACTGAATTCTAGGGATAAAATATGAAAATATTCTCCGCTAGTATTGGATCACATTGGTGTATAAGGAAACTAAAAATTATATTTTCTTCCTAAATCTTAAATCGATGACATTTACTACTAATGATTATGCATTGGAATGTCTAGAGTATTACATGTATAGTTTTCTAAACAGGTTGGTTCATTTATGTGGAAACCCCATTGGCCTCACCTACCCCCCTCTTTCTGGTAATGATGGTGCTAATTCAAGACATGGGTTAATCTTTGAGGAGGAATTATCATCCCATTGATGAACATCTACTCATTGGGGTAGAATATATTGAGGGAGATGGACCTTTAGAATAACCAACAGATGAAGCATCTGATTAGGGAAGATTTTATGGTGGTTCATCCCCTGTTTATTTGTCATCTCGGTTGGTTGGTCACCATATAACACACCTAATAAAGAATACATAGGGGATTTTCCATGTCATAGGTTTGTGTGGAAATATATTCCATCCTTGTTCCCTAAAAATCCCTCAGAAACCTTCTATCATTAAGAAGAACATATAGTTCAACTCTTTCATGACCTGGGGGCGGATGGATTTTCTCACAAGCCATTATATGAAATCATGAGGCTAGTAATTTTAACATTGAATGATTTCAAAAATAGTGATAGGGGATTTCATGCCCTTGAATATGATACTGCACTAGACAAACATATGAAGGAATCATTGGAGATGTTGGATCAGAGTCATTAGTTCATATATGATCTACACGTCTAGATGGAGGTTCTGACCACATAGATATGAAGATATGAGGAGATCTTTGCTCTCTCAAGGTATAAAATATTATAATCGTCAAACTAATTGGAAACCACACTAAAGATATTTTAGGATCCATCTACTCTTATTGAGAACCTTCGTGCTATAGAATAAGATGAAGATGTGGGATGGGTGGAACTTTGGAACTCCATTGACACATCCCATTAGACTCATTCATATTTGGTTAGATTTGATGGTCAGATTTTTTTCTATTTTTATCATCAATGTCTTTTTTTTGGATTGAAAATTTTTAGAGTCTCCAAATTGTGGATATCGGTTGTTTATTCATGCTATCAATGAATACATATTCTGGACTTTATATGTTGATGTACAATCATTTTTCACTAATGATGTGGATAACATTTCATTGATTCGATGTTGCATGGACTATAAATGATATATTATTTACATAATATAAATTTATCCTAAATTCCTAGATTTCAATGATTAAATTGAATCAAATTAATCATGAGAAAAACTCATAAATTCCCACCTACATTAGATTCTTCATTTTCATACACGTTCTTTCTATCTTAATATAACCAGATTCACAAAAGGATAGTTCAGATGAATATATGTCCCAGAAGGAGATTGTTCTATCAATTTCTATATTTAATTTAATTAGAGATCATATATTGATTTTTCTATAAGTACATGTGATATAGCTCACAATATTTTCAACTTTTCCTTTCTAACATAGTAAATCATTTTTTTATGTTGTTTAATGTATTTTAGATCAGAATATATATTGATTTTGTTTATGGGCTTTTAGATTGTACCTTCTATGGCTATAATTTGGGGTATTTTATCTTGGATATATGACTAATGATGTTTAGGGTCTCTTTCTCAGACCATCTATTGTTTTAGTTTTGGGTATTTTAGATCGGGCATTCATTTGGTACGGATTAGGGTCTTTTTCCATAGACATTATCTTTCTAACATGTTTTGAGGACATCACAAGACCTATATGAAATTTTTTGTGGACTAAACATGATCAAGAATGGATTTGTATGATCTGATTGACAGGTCTCAGGGAATTCTCATGAGAATACTGCCTTGCCCCGGTGTAATCGGAAAACATGGATTACATGTTTAAAGGGTTCCATGTGATATAGCTGGCAATCCTGAAGGGTTTCATGAGACATAGTTGGCATACACTGGTGTCACCATATGACTTGGGTGACTTGTTTAGAAGACATCAAAAGGTATAGATGGAAATTTTGGAGGGCTTAATGAGACTCGGGTTGCATCCCTAGGGGGAATCATGTGATTTTCTCGAAGGGTTCTGAGGAAATCATATGATCCTATTGGTACATTGATTAGACATCGCATGACTTGGGAAATGTTTTATAATGTTTTCAAATGATCCGGATGAGTCACGTGAAGCACATGAGGACCAAAATATATTTTCTTTACATAAGTATCTCTTAATTTAGTATGTATTAAATATTTTATTTTCAATGTTCCTTATATTTGTTTAGTGTTTGCTTGTTTATGTTTCACGTGATGAAATGGATCTATGGGACCTCTTTTACACAACCATGATGAAATTCTGGGAGTCCTTTGAGTGATTCCGAGTTATAACACTATGATCCTATGAATTATTTGAGATCCGCATCTTATTCACCATATTTTACCTCACATAAAACCTTTACAATCAGATGATTGGCCACCCTGAGAAGTCTTCTATAATGTTTGGATGATCCTATATGTAGATCCAAATATATTTTTTATGTGATAAGGGTTTGGGGGATTTATACACATCTCCAACTCATTTATATTTAACCTTATGTAGTGTGTTTATCATATATTTTTATTGATATTGTTGGTTTAAATTGATTGCACGTGCTTCATATAATCATATCAGAGGTGTTACATGAATTTGAACAATTACAAGACCATCTCGTCAACACGTTTTCTATTGAATCTTGGAAAATAAATGTGGTCCTACCTAAACATGTCAACATTATAAATATATTCCACCATTCTAGGACAACGTTTTTTGGTTCCTTCACTAGATCAGTATGCCTGTGGAAAGTCTGGCATGTGATCAATGGTGAATTTTCTAGGATCTTCCCTGAGAAAAAGTGTCTGACCCTAAGGCCTTCTTGTGATAAAGATTTCTTATCAAGGGGGTCCTTGAGGGACCATGAAGGATTTTAATGGTTTTTTACATGATCAAATGGTGATCTCCCTTATAGACTAACTCTGATTTCATAAAATTATTGCATATTTTTATTTACAAGAATCTCTCATCATTTCAATTTTTGTGTCCCTATTTATTTTACAACGGATGAGGATCTCACCAATTATAAGGTGTATGGTCAAATAGAACCACCCTCTCCATCGATGATGAGTACTATGACCAATAAAGGGTCATGTGGTGATGCATGATTATTATTACAGAAAATACGTATGTTTGACTTTGGAGCTAAAGAGGGGGCGCAAGAATGCCTGGTCATGTCTAAATCACAATGTATGATGAGTGTGACATACCAATGTGCACTTTCATAAAAAGGAGGAAATGATACAAGGATTACATGATGTATTTTTATCATTAGGGGTTCATTTCATGTAAATTTATCACCACACGAAGCTCCTCTTTTTTTCATATTTTAATCCATTATCTTACATGTATTTTTGTATTGTTTTTTATTTCATTTCAACCAAAAAGTTGTGTGACTCGGGGGATATCATCTTGAAGATGCCTCCCAATCCATTAGTGTTTTAGATTCATTATGGAGAACAATGAGGTGTTTATAATGGGAATACTCCTGATCTTCCAGCAGGTAATGCGTTGAACATGACCATTTATATGACCTTCTGGTGGTCCTGCGATCTCATGTCCCTTAGGGATTTACATGATCCTCATATCCTGGACACTTTCTCATCTTTTTATTTATAGGGGAAATAATACCCATACTTCAGATATTTCTTCCCTTATAGATTTTACAATTCTTATTTGTAAGGCGTTAATGAAATCATCATTATAAAACATGTATGATTTCAATAATTAAAACTTATGAACATCCGATTATGAAAATAAATAGTAATTCGACAACATTTTTATGATTGATAGTTATGAATAATTATTATAAAAGGTGATATATTTGAATATGGATATGAAATTACTAATTATGACATTTATGTTCAATTTAAATGAGGATAGAGAATGTCAAACTAATAGGGATTTAATGTATGAGGTTTTTATTCAATCAAGTTCTTTTTTAGACTTTATTATTCCTTTTTACGAGGTCATTCCAAGATGAAATTATACAATTATATGATGATAAAATAATTCATTTTCTCCCTTGGGAAATTGATATTTTTAATTCAAATATTTACCTTGATGAATTTATTTTTTAAGCATATATATTTTTAGAATAATTCTCATCGAGTGTAATGAATATCTCCCATCCTTTTTAATATGTCACTTTCCCAACATCATCATCATTTTTATGTTGAAATCAAATCACGTGATATAATTTTTTTTCTATATATGTCACTTATAATATTTTAAAAATCATTTGTTCTATTATTTTTTATGATGCGGTTTTTTAACAAAGGTATTGAAAAATATTAAAATGTGTTTTCACCCATTAAAAATTAAATGTTTCACAATCCAGCACATATTTATTTTGGATAACCATTAAATCATTTGAAGGATATAACTTTCTATCACTTTTTAAAACTAAATATTTTTCAATGTTATGAATTAACCATTTTGAAAATTATGTTTGAATGTGACCAATAAATTCTTCTGTTAATAAAATATTAATAATGTTTTTAAAGAATAATTTATTTTTTCCTAAGAATTTTAATTTATAAATAAATTATTTATTCCATGGAAATGGGTTCAGTAATTCACATTCCAAATATTATTATGAAATATTATTTTTGGTTAATTTAATTTTTTATCATTTCATTACATTTTTTGGGCCAGTTTCATTAATACCATCAAGAAATTTTTCAAAACCCATTTTATTTTTCATTGGTTCTATATGATGTAAGGAATGGAGTAAATTTTATTCCCATTGGTTTTCATAATATTTTTAATGATTTCTATTTTATAAAATCTATATATGTGGATAATAAGGCGTGGGGTCCTATATCTCCCTTCAAATCATTAATTATGCTTTCATGTATCACTTGAAAATGAAGTATGGAAATTCTTAGATTTGTTCATAATATAAATTTTGGAAATGCTTGGAATTTTTCAAAACATAAAGTGTGTACATGGATAGATTTGTGTAAAACGTAAACAGTGGTCATATATAGAATTCTTTTTTACAATATGATGTTAGTTTCCTATTTTTTTGATAATAATACCATTCTATTTTCTAATTCAATGTAATGTAAATGTTCATATGTTAAATATCGAATAATTATCCATATGGTTCCTGTTTATTATATCACACACTTTTTGAGTTTAATATTTTTGGTTCAATTGAGATCACATGTCCTATTGTCATTTATGATGGATAAAAATTATTTTTCTATGTTCTATTTGATATGATATTGATTCACTACTCATATTTTCTAATATGAATTTGATTTAACCATTGATGGTTGATGTAATTTTTAGATTATAGATCATTTGATCGCATCACATTCATATGTTTCTATTCCCTATGTAATGATGAATAGAATATAATTTGATATATCTAGAAGGGATTCTATTGTGGATCAATTAAGGATAAATGTTCACAATAGTTGTAAAATAATATGCTAATGTAGCTACTCTATAATGACACCAAAACATCAATTCTTATGATTTTCTTACTTCTGGGAGATTCAACAGTTAATTTTGAAATAATGTATGTAGTAAATATATTTTTGGGTTATTTTTATTTAAAGGTCTCAGGATAATAAAATTGTAGAATCACTATCATTGGTGGTTTCTTTTGTCTATAATATGTGGACCATGCGAGATGATGCTAGGATAAGACATCAGAATCGTTTTTCTTTCATTTATAGTATTATTTTATTTTATTGTATTGGACATGTCCTATATAATCTTCCCTACATGGAACATTATTTTTTATTTGTTACATATATGAATTATAAAATATTTATTTTGATATTTCATAGTTCATATGTCATTGGTTGTTCTAACATTATATTGATGTATATTTGCTTTGATTTAAATTGATAGTTATTATTATCATTATTTTTTTTACTATTTCTCACTTTGATATATGGGTATTTAATCCTATAGTATCACTATAGACCCTCTCTAATAGTCAGTAGACTATAGAATATAAGGAGGCACACATCAAGTCATGTAAGAAACATATATTTTTACAATATAGTGAACCATTCAATGGAATTTAAATTTCTAGATGAACTTCAAATATGAACACCCTCAATCTATAACCCACATCCTTATTCCATAATCTAATTTTTAGGTTTGTTTCTATGTTATTTTTGATTTTTTATATAGGTTTTTTCCATTTATATTATTGTGTGTGCAATGTACAATAAATATTATTCAATACTAAAAAAAATTTGTTTGGGTTGGGTAACTATAAACATGCGACCCTTATATTGTCCAATAAAAGTTTCCAGTTTTCATAGATTAATATATTAGTATGTGGGACCTTTTTCCTTTTTCTTTCTAAAAAAATTTATCTTCATCAATGAATTTATAAAATGATGATATGGAAGGGATTGAATTCATAGAGGTGGTGGGGTGGCTATTCATCCTTTATGGTCAAACCCATACTCCCACCTCACTGACTCCAGTATAAATGTGACTAGAAGGTGGTTGAAGTATGCCACCAACACCAGTAGGTTATCCTCATCCTCCTACCAATATACCACTCCTCTACTAATCACACATATCGAATGACTATATTTCCACAAAGAATGATTTTCCATCCCTACCCATTATCTAATAAATATGGTGGTCCTGAGCTACACTAGTATGGGGAAGGATGATGGATTTGGTGAATATCATCTCCCTTGACCCTATCATCTCTATCACTGTATCTTAGAGTTTTTTTATATTTTATTACCTCATAATTTATTTTATATTTCTACTAAATTGTAGTGAATTAATATAAATTATATCAATACTTTATTGGTCTGAGAAGTGAGGAAGATTTGTAAAATTCAGAAATTGATTTCTAGAATTGGGATTTTAGGGTATCTCTTTAGGTTGTTTTGATGTGGTGTGGCATGGTTAGGGTTTGATTTCACCGCCCATGGTCAATAAATAATATTGGTTCTTGTAAAACAACATGATGTAAAAAAATATCTCCAATTTCATCACTTTGTAATATATAATGGACTTTATATACCCTATTTTTATTTTATTAAGATGTAACACAAAATGTATTAATGAATAACTTCTCTTGGAGTGATCATAGAAATTTAATTCCATCTATATAAAGAGCCTAATAAGAAATTAATATCATTATTATAAATTTTCTTGATATATATTTACCATTTGTAGATTTTAATTATAATATAATTTACAGAATAATTAAAATTGGATTCATTATTGAAAAATTCCATTGAATAGGATTTATATCCATCAATATGGTAGTCCGTGAAAGAATCCAAAATGAAATTGAGTAGTGTTCACTATGTCAAAATTTGATATGAGAAACTATGTCATAGTTACGTAGTACTACAATTTTGTTTGGATGAATTCAGTTAATATAAAAAAATTCATATTTATTCTATTATAATAATGTATGGAGTAATTTGAATTGTTTTTTTCCATAAGTTTTATGTAATATTTAGATGATATTAACTTGATATAATTTAAGAAGTGTTGATATAAAGAATATTCATGATATTGAAGATTTAATAGACACATAAATTGAAGATAAATTAGTGTGGGGATTTAGAGAAATATGGTGAAATATTTCCTTGTTAAATAAAAAGATATTTATTGATAGAAATAATCATATCAATAAAAGGGAACCAAATGGATCAAAATTCTAAACATACATTAATTGTATAAATCATATTTTTTTAATAAGTGTAATCATATATATTCACTTATAATTTTAAGTGAACATGTTTTATGATATATGTATCAATTAGATACCATATTTATGATATTTTCCACCTATTTACTTGTTTTACTCAGTAATCAGGTGCATCATGGGACTCCAAAGTATTGAGACCATTTTCTACAGAAAACGACCTAATGTTCTGGGATGTATTTTTGTTGAGTTAATGAAGTCTGAGTAAAAAATTTTAACTAATTTATGGGCTTCTCACTAATTTTATGGAACTCTATTGGTGGTTTTAATTTTCATATTATAAATTTCTATTTTTGAAGTTTTTTGGGCGATTACATTCATTGTCAATAGTTTACACGTCATATATTTATTCTCCAGGAACATGACATTACATAAGTACACAATGTGAAATTTTACATGTTGTGTAATAGAAAAGAACGTATTTTATATAAAAAGAAGACATTTTTAGTGTATATAGGTCTTATGGATTTTAAGATGTGTATGGTGATTACACACCATGTATGTATAATTAGTTGTAACTTTGGGGCTCTACATGGATGCTTTTTATTTCATTCAACCACAACCCTCTTCCCTTTCAACCACGAGCTCTTCCCCAATGATTTTTGGAACCATCGGCCCTACAAAATCACTTTTTTTACTGATTGATATCTATTTGGTTAGGTTACATCTCATTGGATGACTAATTCATTCTTCTTATTCATTTCCTTGGATTATGGAAACCCTATTGCACTGTGATTCTAGATCCATTGATCTTTGGTGATCTTTATTAATGATTATTTCGATATTCATTCTGTGATCTTTTTTTAGGGGCTGATCATTTATTGGTTGCAGTGTGTCAGGTGTTCATTTTTAAGGTATGTTATGATCTTTTTTACTTCCCTAACACTTTTGTTAAATTGAATCCATTTTTAAATTTAGGAATTGGTTCTTGGGAATCTATTTCCATTTTTGTATTCTTCATTGTGGATCTCATTACGGGCATGTGTGACTCGAGTTTAGAGGTAGGTTATTCCATATCCGGAATATGTTGTTAAACTACATTGATCAGTTTTTTTATAAATTGACATATAAATTAAATGAAATTATTTATTTATTTGATTTTTTTTTGTATGGAAATGGGTTTTTGAATAAAGATGTGTTTCCTCTAGTTTTGGTAAGTAAAAATGTGTTTTCAATGAATTGAAAAAAAATATTTTGAAGTGGTTTTAAAATCATGGTTTTGTTGAAAAGGTTTCAAAAATAGAACACATAGGAATAAATAGGTCAATTTGTGGAAGGTGTGCCAATAGGCCACCTCCACTACCAGGGGGATCATTAGCGGGGCGTTCCTCCTCTCCCAATGCCTCTCTTTATAGGGACACGATCGACCTACTAGGGGTTCATATTCTTGGTTATTCATCTTCTCTATAGATTTTATGCATTTTTCTAGTAAATTAATGTGCATATAAGTGTCTATGTTAGGTATGATTTTCCTTGCTATCCAAACATAGTGCGATCCTTGGTGTGATGTTACTGGTTCTTTTGGATTGTAATTTTCTAGTCATACATCCATTGATTTGATATGATATGTGACACCTTATTTGGATTGATTTTAAATATCTTCTTTGATATATATATATATATATGAAATTATTTGAATGTATTTTCCTTCATTAATTAGAAATGCTTAAAATGGGAGAGAGGATTTTTTTCTATGCTTTTGATATAAAATAGTTAAACTGTAGATCATGACTTGTTTTCTTTAATGTTGTTAATGATTGGATTATTCTATACAGACTGGTTATGAAACACCTGGGTGAGACTTTAGTGAGCCTCTTACCTCATAAAAGGAACACCCATTTGGTGGTGCATAGAAAATGTTATGTCATTCGATGCAGGGAAAGAAAGCTTCCACAGTTAGGCAGTGATGTTTTCTTTCATCTGGTTTTTGGGTTATTGGTTGTGAGATTGTGGGAGTTTTTACATTATATAACATGGAGTCGATTAGAGTAAATGTTTTTAGTTCAATGTTCCTTTGTAGTTGGACATTTCTCTAAGATATTAGTTGGTTATAATTTTTTATTGTATTAATTATGATGTTCCCTCTCTATTATGAAATATATATATTCATGTTATATTTTATTTTTACTTTTAGTATATGTTTTATTTTATGCCTCTTGTTGGGTTAAGTCATTCCATATGTCTCCTATTGATTCTTGAGTGCTATACACAATCCCGCGGGTATCAGGAAAACCCTACAGGTATGTGAAGGATTAGGTCAGGTATGAGTATAAAGTGGGTATCCAGTTCTAGTTTATATATGTTTGGTATCTCATGAGGTATAGTGTCTAGTGTTAGTGTACACCAATCAATTTGCTAATTTAGTTTATTTTACAATAGAAGTAATATAGAATGACCAGTTAAAAGATTCAATGTACCTATAGGGTTTTCAATCAGAGATTAGATAAAAGGTATTTATGTTGAATATTTAAAACATTACAAAGATGGTAGATATAGTTATCATGGATGAGATGAATATGAAGGAAATATTGTATACTATACCTTTTATCTTCCATCCATTGACATCATTAGTGGTGCATTGGGGAAGAATAGAATGTGGAAAGATCATCACATATCTGGCGAAGGTGGTTATCCATAGGCCTCTTTGACACCCCCAATTCAAGTTAGTCGTGTTCTCATGAATTTCTATCAATGTGGAATTTTTTGGAACACCAAAAAATATTTTCCTTCACATACTTTTATATGAAATAGTTGTGGAAATTCATTTCATCCACAATGTCAATGAAAATGTTTTTCTACTCATCTATATGGTTAGGGATCATCAGCTCTAAAAGATACTATGATATAATACGATGCTTCAAATACTATAGGGCTCCTTTCATAGGCCTCAAGAGTGAAACACTTTCACTTAGTATATGAGTTTCAATTGATGGTAGATGGATATAATGACCCGGCCATAAACATTTCATACGCTAGAGTTATTTTAAGAAATCACATTGAATATCTTTTCAGATTTCGTGTTTTAGATATTAGCCCATAACTATTACATTACATCTCAAAAATTACAAAGTAGAAACATCAATTGAGTATCCGTTTTTTTCATAAAATAAAAACTCCAAAAAAATGAAACATTTCTATTTCCAGGGTTTGAACAACATGACTATTTTGATCCCATACTTGACCTTATTCATCTTTTAGTCATTTGAAAAAGATTTAAAAACATGGGATGGTCATAAAAAGCTCAGTAAGGGTTATAAAATAAGGAATGGAATCATTAAAACATCAAATAAATACAAATAAATGAAACCATACTATTCAATCATAACATAAGTCATAAAATCATAACATTTATGAATAACACATAGAAATAATAAATCATAAAGTTAACTTATGGCATACATAACATACTTATATAGTAACATTCACAGCTACATAGGGTGTTACGTTTTTAATACCCACCAAAATATATTCCCTAAAAAACTTATGAGAAACATTAACATTTACCTCTCTAATGTTACCCAATGCATTGGAGAGCTATCTCAGGCTCACCCACCCATGATTTATCACAGAACCACACATATAAGTAAAAAATTCCTAATTAATGTAACATATTCATAACACATAAAAAAATCATAATGAAAAGTTAAAATTTCCACATCGTAATCACAATATATAATTTCAAGATATTGATATAATAAATGATTTTTCAAAATATTTTAAAAATAAATTAAAACATTTTGTAAAGAGATTTTTTAATCAAATTGTCCCATAAAAATTTAAATATTTTTAATGAAAATTTATTTTCAAAACATCAATTTCAATATAAAAAAATCCTTAAAACCATTTTTAAAATATAGACATTAATGTTAAAGATTTATAAAAATAAATCTTTAAAACATTTAAACAATGTCTTAGTTAAAGAGTCTGTTACTACGTAGAAAATACTCGAATAAAAATAATTAAAGAATTACATTAAAAAACATATAATAACATGAGAATAAGGATATTAATCATATAATATGTCAAATGGAATTATATAAGCCTTATAAGATAACAAAGGTGCACAATATTAAGATATGCCTCAAATGAATGGAGATTGAGACATAGTCCCATAAAAACATTCTGCAGACTAACGACGTCACTTTAAAATTCAGAAAATGAGTTGATGAGAGAGAAAAAGGTATATCCTCACATAGAAATAAAATGTACATAAATAAGGATATAGATTAACATATCCCAATATAAGGTAATGAAAATTAAAAGACATTACATAAAAGAAGTATTTGGCTAAATGAGGAGGGTGAAAGGTTCCCTTACAAAGATCATATCATTAAATTAAGGATTAATAAATGACATAATTTTTTCTGAAAAATATAAATACACCCAATATAAGTAGATATTAAGTGTAAAACAATCATAGGTCATTCACACATATTTATAGCATGACATAATCATGAAGTAAAAGTTTAACCCAAAGAATAGAAATTGTGTTAAGAAGTTCCCTAATGGATTTGGTTACATACAAAACATACACCACATGAATGAAGGCTCATATAATTAATATTTAAATACCCATAAATTAAATTATATTCCACAAAGAACAAAATCGTGGGAAGTAAAAAACACCGGACAAATGAAATAGTGGAAAATATAGCATGAATCTCACGAGAATAAAAAGTGTGATGAAAACCCCTTACCTCATGTTTGACTTGACTCGTTCATTATTTAATCTCATACATAATAAAATAATGTTAATTTAAAATTTATTAATAACCTTTTTCAAGTTTATTATTCTTTTTATATCACTAACATCTATGTTATAAAAATTATTTAATTATTTAAGTTTATAATGGTCGTTTTGTCGATATTTGGTACTTGAGTCAAAAATGAACTTCTTATAATTACAAGTTGTTTATGTGGTAAAAATTCCTTTATCTATAGAATTATATTCATGATTTAGATGTCATATATATCATATATATCTAGTATATATATGTATTTATAGTAATACATTACATTTAGAGATAATAAATGAAATGTGCCATTCATGGAGACGGTAAGCTGTATGTACGTATGAACACTAATTTCATTTCTATTTCATATTAAATGGTATGAAAAATCACAGATAAATAGGTATATATATTTCCAATATAATATAACATATATTATTTCATTAACTCCATATTTTATACATTCCATGTATGGCATGAACGGTAATCTGTTTATTGATTTTTGATAACACCCCTTTCAAGGGATGAGACGGAACCCTTACAAGTCCCATAGGCTCAGATATTACATGTCCTGTAGGCTTAAGAGATTACATGACCTGAAGGTAATAAGAAATTCAACTAGACTATCTAGAAGGAACTTCCCCTCCCCAGCATCTGCATCATGATAATAGATCTCCACCTTCACATGACCATCTAGCTAGGATTCCCATGCAAGAATTGGTTGGTCCCGATGGCATGGACATACCCTCTTATTCTGAAAAATCCATTTGAATCTACTCTGGTGAGTGAACCTACTCTGAATCCTCTTATGGGGCTGCTTCTGTTTTGTAGATTCTGTTTGGGGAAACTACATGTGGCCTGAAGGACTTGAGGTGGCCCGAAGGCCTTAATGGTGGATCAAAAGCCCTACCGACTTGAAGGCCTGGGTGGACCGAATGACTTAAGAACACCAAGCCCAAATTAGTGGCCCAAGGTGAATAGTTACCGTTGCTACAGTACCGAACAGTACCTGTTATAGTACTGTTATAGTGCCTTCTACAGTACCCGCACAGTGTACAGTTCTGCTATAGTGCCCACACAGTGAACAATACTACTTTAGTGCCTGCTACAATCCCTACTACAGTACCTGTAAATATGCATCTACCTAGTTTTGAACCTGGGTCTCATAGATGCACTTAAGGATACCTCACCATCTGGGTTGAGGCTCATGTGCTTTACCCTTTATGAAAACCATAAAGATATGATATAAATAAAAAATACCGAAGTATATAGATAATATAAATATAATATATATCACATATTAATACAGTTCCATCATAGTGGCCACTATGAGAGGTGGTAGGAGATAATCGAACAAACTTCGTTTCATGGGGTAGTAGTTCTGTATCCACAGAAACATTATGTGTTTTAACCATTAGATGGAGGTGTATGTAAGTAAAGTTTGAATACGTCTAATAAAAAAACATAGTATAATAAGTATAATATTTTTGTTTTAAAATAAATTAATAAAAATAGTTTATGGTGTTGGAGAAGTTAAATAAAAGAAGTGAATTTAAGAAAATACATTACCTTTATATCGGGTAACTCCCATTGGTTTGAACCAAATGGATTTCTTGAAGTGCCTTTTGATAAAGGTAAGGCATCTTAGGGGAATAGAGGTATGTTGGGAGATTAAATGGGTAGATTTTAGACTATCCAATGGGCTTGAGAAGTGTCCGTAATTTGTTAGAGGTGATGGATTTTTATAAGGAGGAGGAGGGGCCCTTTAGGGATGTCTGAAAATATTATTTTGTTATAAACTAAATTTCGGTTTCAAAAGGTCCCAAATTTATAATATTAGAGTATAAGATTACTATAATTCTAAATCCTCTAAAACAACAGGTTTTAGACAAGTTTTTGTATCAAATTTAACATTATCATTTTTCTTTAACCCTTAGTTAACTAATTTGAGTCTTACCATGTCGTCTTGTATATTCAATCTATAAAGTTAATATATTTACTATAAAATGAAAATAAAACCACAAGTGGTTCATTAATGAAATTTTCAACCTCATCAAGTAATTTTCCTGAATCATAGATTTTTAGTATTATTATATCATTAAATAAGATATTAATTGTTTTAGAAACACATTAATGTCAACTTATAAACTATTCAAATGAAAACTAATATAAAATCTACAACAAATTTATTATTTCTAAAAAAAATTATTAATTCAAAGATAAAAAGTAATTATTATCCTTAAAATTCTAGTATATCCCAAAAAGTTTCAAAATAAATTTATTTTCACAATTATAATATCATTTATTTGAATCCTTGATTAATGAAGCAATTACTATATCATTATTATGTCATAATTAAATTTATTGATTTAATATTTAAAAATTATAAATAAAAAACCATGATGTGTGAAATTATTTTAGCTTTCAAATTAATATTTATAGTCGAAGATATAACTTATATAACCCCATATAAGAATTTATTTACTAAAAGATATATGTTTATGTCATTTTTGTCATTACTTTAATTTAATTATTATAAAGTGTCATTATCACTCTTAAGTGGCTCAATGGGCCAAAATTGACCCAAGGATGCCAATGGTCGGAAATTAATAAAAAAATAGGACTAAGAATCATGTGAAGGTCATTTAATATTATAATAATATATATTTCTTAACATTATTTTTCATATTTACCCTTTTACCATGGTAAATAAAATATTTACTGAAGTAAATATGCATACTATGTAAAAATTAAAGTTACCTATTTACACGATTTGGACCTCCTGATTCCGAATATGGAATCAATTTTTTTATATTCAAAACACATAAGTGGAAGAAATTAATGTAAAATTAATTCTCATTGTCAAAACAAAAAGCGTGTTTTTAAGAAATATTAACATTCAAAATATTGACACTTGTTTATGTCCAATTTCAAAGTGAAATTAATTTCAATGACCAAGATTAGATTAAATAGTAAAAATATAATCTAATTAAACTTTAAAACCAATTAAAAAGATAATCTATCCACAAAAATAAAGAATATTAAATGGTAGTTTTGAAATAAAATTCTGTACTTTTCATTATTCATTAAAAAATGAACATTATCAGAAAAATATCAAAATTTAATCCAAAGTAAATTTTGATGTTCTGATTCTAAAGAAGAATATTATTTTTTCTAATATATCATATAAAAGTGAAAAAACTAGATTTAAAAAGGGTTCTCCATAAAAAAAATGATTAAACGACCTTTTAAAGAATATTAGAGTATTTATTCTTAAAATCTGATTCTTTCTTATTTTAAGCCAATAATGTTATTGGATAAATGTAAAAACATTTAACAAAAATTTATATTCATTTTATAGTTAGTTCTGTTTATTCCCTATATTACAACAGTTAGGAATTAACCTCCATTTAAAATAATAATATTAAATTATTATGTTTCAGTATAACTCAATGTTGTGTGAAACATAAGATTTCAAAGAAACTCGTTGTTGCATATCAGAAAAAACATCAAACACATAATCCACTTTAATTTAAAATTAATATTTAATTCACAAATTTTAATACATATAAAAATGTATTATTCTTTATTTACCTGGGATTTTACATCCTTCCCCCCTTTTGGAAATTGCATCCTCGCAATTTTTATTCGCTTATGAAATAAGTGGGGGGTATTTATCCCTCATAGAAATTTTAGATTCCCATGTAGCCTCTTTAACCATGTTGTTTTTTAAAAAACTTTTACCTACTATATTACCTTATTCTTCCACACATTCTCTCTTCAATCAAGAATATGGACCGGTTGTTCCTCATATGTGAAATTTTCTTCCAACTGAAGTACCTCTGGACTCAAAACATGAGATAGATCTGGTATATAATTCCTCAAAATTCAAACATGAAGAACATTATGTACCTGGGATAAACATGGATGTAATGCCACACTATACGCATCTAATCAGACTTTCTCTAGTATTTCATAAGTTCCAATGAATCTCAAACTCATCATTCCCTTCATACCAAAATGCATCACACTTTTCCATGGAGAAAATTTGAAAAAGACGTGATCACCATGATCAAAAGAAAGATCCTTCCTCCATTTATCCGCATAACTTTTCTTCCTTCTCTATGATGTTCTCATGTGCTTCTGAATCAACTGAACCTTTTCTATCATTTCTTCTTCCAATTCTGGTACCATAACCTTTCTTTCACCTAGTTAATCCCCAACTGCTAGAGTCTTACATTGTTTACAATATAATGCCTCAAATGGAGCCCCCTGTATACTGGAATGAAAATTGTTATTATAAGAAAATTCAAAAAAAGAAAGATGTTGGTCCCAACTTCCCCGGTAATCTAGTGAACAAGCACGTACCATATCCTCTAAGGTCTGAAATTTTCATTCAAACTTCCCCTCTGATTATAGATGAAAATATGTACAAAAATTTAATTTAGTACCCAATGGCTTTTGATGGAATTTCCAAAATATAGAAGTATACCTAGGATCATGATCAGATACAATGGTGAGGAGAACTCTAGGCATCCTGACTATCTCTTTAACATACAAACAATAAATTTGATCTAGATATAGAGTATCTCAAATAGGAAGGAAATGAGCTGATTTAGTCAATCGATCAATAATAACCCAAATTGCATTCTTACCTCGAGATATCTTCGGTAATACCACAATGAAGTCCATGGATATATTTTCACATTTCCATTTTAGAACTGGTCAAGACTGAAGCATCCCTTTCAGTAAATTATACTATGCTTTAACCTGTTGACAAGTCAAACACTTCATCGTAAAGTCAAAAATATCTTCTTTCATTCCATCCCACCTGTAAAACATCCAAAGATCAATGTACATATTTGTACTATAGTTATGAACTAATAATGGAGAGCTATTAGCTTGACATAACAACTCATTCTTCAAATTTTAATCACAAGGCACTAATAACTTCTTCTCATTCCTCAAAACACAATCATTATCAATAATAAAAATAAGGAAACTTACCCTTCTGAACCAACTCGGAATTTTTCTGTAACTCACTATCTTCCTTCTGCGCTTGATTAATTTTGTCGGATAGAGATGATTTCACTGACACGTGAGACAAAACAAAGGAATTTCTTTCACTAAAAACATCTATGCCAATGTACATCAAATCAGACCCCAAAGGATCTCATTGTGAATGTATCATGGTTAATGAAGAATTGTTTTTTCAACTCAAAGCATCATCCACTTTATTTACTTTCCTATGATGGTAATGGATCATGAAATCATAATCCTTGAATAATTCCAACCATATCCTCTGTCTCATTTTAATTCCTTTTGAGTGAATATAATCATCAGTATTTTGGGGTAAGTATATATTTCACATTTTACTCCATAAAAATGATGCGTCCATTTTTTATAGAAAAAAACAATAGTAGAGAATTCAAAATCATGTGTAGGGTAATTTAACTCATGAGGTTTCAACTGGCGTAAAGCATAACAAATTACCTAATCATTCTACATTATGAAAAAACCAATTCCTTTCAACGAAGCATCACTATAGATAACAAAATCACCATTTCTGAAAGGTAGTGACAAAATTGGAGCATTAATCAACCTTCTTTTCAATTCCTGAAAACAATCATCACATTCTTTTGTCCAGATGAACATAACACCTTTTCATGTTAATTTAGGCAGTGGGATAAATAATCGTGAAAAACATTCGACAAAACTCCAGTAATAACCTGCCAAACTAATAAAACTATAAATATCTATTATATTTGGGGGTCTTGGATATTCTTCCAGAACTTTTGTTTTACCCAGATAAACAATTATTCCATTTTTTGAAACAATGTGACCCTGGAATGAAATTTGTTGTATCCAAAACTCAAACTTGCTGAATTTCCCAACCAGTTACTTTTCTTCTATGTTTGTAAAGACCACCCTAAAATGACTTTCATGTTCCTCTTTACTTTTGGAATAAACCAAAATATCATCAATGAAAACAACCGAAAATGTATCCAAGAACTCATGGAAAATTACATTCAATTGATCTATGAAAATAGCAGGTGAATTCGTTAACCCAAAAGGTATAACTACAAATTAATAATGGCCATATAAAGTATAAAACATAGTCTTTGGAATGTATGCATCCTTTACTTTCAACTGATGGTACCCAAACCTCAAGTCAATCTTCGAAAAACAAATATCTCCCTAGATCTGATAAAAAAATCATCGATATAAGGAGAAGGATACTTTTTCATAACAGTGATGTTATTAAATGCTCTATAATCATTGAAAAGTCTCATTGAACCATATTTATTTTAAATGAATAAGACAGGGGCACCCCTTGGTGATGTGCTAGGTCGAATGAATCCTTTACCTAATAACTCTTGCAATTTCTTATTTAATTCTAAAATTTTAATTTGAGCCATTCGATAAGGGGGTTTCGAAATTGGCGTAGAATCAGGAACTAAGTCAATAGTAAAATCTATTTCATGATCAGGTATAATACTGGGAAATCATCAGGATAAACTTAAAGATACTCATTTACCACAAGTACATCATTAATCTGAACAGTTCATTTGTTTTCAATAAAATGTGCATGGTGAAATTCATTTCCATCTTTTATAGGTTTTTTAGCTTAATGATACATTATCAAAATTAAGGGTTCATTCATGTACACAAACTGAAAATCTTTCTAAAAAGAAACCTCTTTATCTCTACAATAACTCTTTTCATGATAAACAGAAAGCCAATCCAGACCCAAAATAATGTCAAACTCTACTAGAGTCGAAATAATATGGTTTGTAGGGAGAGTCTTTTTATACACAAGGACATGAACATTATTATAATTTTTTTGTCTCAAAATTTCATCATGGTGTTTTTACCATAAGTTCAAGATTCTTATCTTGAGATGGAATTCCCAATTGACTAGAAAACTTCTCAGAAATGAAAGAATGTGTAGACCCTGAATCAAACAACATGTTGGCGTAATATGAACAAAAAAATAGTGTGCCTAATACAACTTCATTTGATGGCCAAACATCTACTGAAGTAGATGCAAAATATTTCACCACCCCTTTCTACTTGTAGTATGGATACTCTAACTCAGTTTAGTTCTTCATTGGACACTAATTTGCATAATTACCCATTTCATTGAACTTAAAACATTTCACTGATTGTAAATCAGATTTTGTCTTACCATTAACCTGATGTTTTTTAGTGCAATTATGAGACTTATGTCCCATTTTACCACATCTTTATCACTTACTATAATTCAAAATAAATTCCCAAGTATGATTTTTACCATAATTTTCCCAAACTGTAAACTTCAATTTCATACCATTAGAATTTTTTGAAAAGTTATTCCCTTTCGTCTGCCACCTCGACCTCTTATTCTGTTATTTATCAAATAACATCTGAACATTGGAAAAATCCATTTCCACCTTCTCCACATGTCGAACAAGTTTTTCAAAACTTTTGAACTCACTGGAAGCTAAATCCCTTCGATATGTTGGCTTTAATATTGAGTAAAAATGAATGATTTTACAATGAATATCTCATATGATATTTGGATCATACATTTCAAGTCGAGTGAATTTTTCTTCATAAGAAGCCACTGATTCATCCTTCTTTCGCAATTATAATAATTTTTTTCTATCCTATGATGGACCACCTTAGGAAAGTATTTATCTGGAAACATACCTTTGAATTAATCTAAGTCAAGAGCATAAATATTCCCACTATCCCTGATATTTTTCACTATCGACCACCACTGATCGGCTTCAACTTATAAATGGTAAACAGAAAGACTAAACTTTGGATGTTATGAACACCCCATGACATCAAAAATCTTTTTCAGTGCTTTAATCCACCCTTATGCTAGCACAACGTCAGATGATCCTGTGAATGATGGTGGATGCATCCTCATGAAATTCTCCACAGTTGAAATGTTCCTCTATAGTTGATATAACTGATCTCTTGCATGGATACCACCACAATCTATATCCTGAGTCAACTGTTCCATCAATGAAACAAACTATTTAGTTCTGATTCTTACAATCTCAGGTTGCTGATTTGGAAGGTTGTCTTCCTTCTGATGTTGTCCCATCATAGCTTCCCTGTTTTCACTTTGGAAAACCATTTTGAACAAAGAAATATCTTAGGCCAAAAAACATGGTTTTCTGTAAATGAAATATCATTTCAATCTTATAATATATTAATTTATGGGAATTAATTTAACAATATTCTAACTTATAATGTTTTCTAAACCGACCATTGATACCAACTACAAGGACCCGACCTTAAACATTACATAATACTGAGATAAGTCAAGAACTCACATTGAGGATCTTTTCAGGTTAAGAGTTTAATGAATTAGGCTATAAATAATACATTACATCTCAAAAATTACAAATTAGACAGTTCAACTATGTTTCCATTTTTTCATAAAATAAAAACTCATAAAAAAAAGAAACATGTTTACTTCCATGTTTTAGACTGCACGACTTTTCCTTGATCTCATCCTTGACACTATTCATATTTAAGTCCTGTGAAATACATTTATAAACATGGGATGAGCATAAATAACTCAGTAAGGGTTACAAAATTAGGAAAATTAATATTAACCGCTAAATAAATATAAATCAATTAAACCATATTTTCCAACCATAACATACCTCATGAAATCATAACATTTATGAATAACACACAAATATCATAAATCACACAGGTAAATTATGGCATACATAACATACATACATTGTAGATTTTACTGATACAGAGAGAGTTACATTTGGAATACCAGTAACAATATATTATGTAAATCTATTAGGAAAATCATTAACATTTACCTCTGTCACGATACACAATTCATTGGAGAGCTATCACGGGCTCACCCGCCCTATGTTTATCACATAATCACCTATATACATAAAAAATTCCCAATAACCATAAAAAATTCATAACATGTAAAACATTCATAAAGGAAAGATAACATTTCTATATTGCAATCAAAATATATCATTTCAATATATTGACATAATAAATGTTTATTAAACCATTTTCAAAACCATTTAAAACATTTAATAACGATATTTTTGAATCATAGTGTCCCATAGCACATTGAAGATTTTGAATTAAATTTTAATTTAAAAACATTTATTTACATATAAATAAATCCTTAAAACCATTATTAAAAATTGGATATTAATGTGAAATATTCATAATAATAAATCTTTAAAACATTTGAACAATGTTTTAGTGAAAGAGTCTGTTACCACTTAAAAAATACTTGAATGTAAATAATTAAAGAAATACATTAAATGAAACTTATAATATCATGATAATTATGTGATTCATGATATAATATGTCAAAAGTTAGTATATACACATTATAGGATAACAATGGTACACAATATCATGATATTCCTCGAATGAAAGGAGATTGAGACATAGTCCCTTATGAAAATTCGACAGCTTAACAACGTCACTTTAAAATTCATAAAATGATTTGATGAGAGAGAAAAGAGTATATCATTTCGTGGACATAAAATTTACAGAAATAAGGATATAGAATAACATGTCCCAACAAAAGATAATGGAAATTAAAATACATGACATAAAAGAAGTCTTTGGCTAAAAGAGGATGGTGAATGGTTCCCTTAGAAAATTGTATCATTAAATTAAGGATAAATAAATGAAATAATTATGTGTGAAAAATATAAATACACCCAATATAAGTGTATATTATGTGTAAATAATAAGAGGGAATTGAAACATATTAATAGCATGTCATAATCTATAAGTAAAAGTTTAAAACAAAGAATATAAATTGGGTTAAGAAGTTCCCTTACCAATTTGGTATGTTATGAAACATACACCACATTAAAGAAGGATCATATAATGAAGATTTAAATACCCATATATTAAATTATATTACACAAAAAATACAATAATGTTCAGTAAATACACCCCAAAAAAGTAAATAGTGGAAAATATAGCATTAATCTGATCAGATTAAAAAGTGAGTTGAAAACCCCTTACCTCATGTCTGATGTGACTTGTTCGTTATTTAATGTCTTGAATAATATAATAAAGATAATTTATACTTTCATAGGAACCTTTTTCAAGTTTATTATTCTTTTAATATCCATATTTCCATGTTATAAACATTCGGTAATCATTTATGTAAATAATGGTGGTTTTGTCGATATTTGGTACTTCAGTCAAAAATATAAATCTTATAATTATAGGTTCTGCATGTGGTCAAAAGTCCCGTACCTACAAAATGATATACATGATTTATATATCATATATATCATATATATACTATGTGTATATATATATATATATATTTATAATATTACATAACATTTGGAGATAAAAAATGAAATACACCTTTCATGGAGACGGTAAGTTGTATGTAAGCATGAACTCTAATTTCATTTCTATTTCGTATGTATGGGAATGAAAAATTAATGATACATAGTTATATTATAATTCTATTATAATATCATATATATAATTTTAGTAAAAACCCCTTTTATACATTCCACGTATGGAATGAATAGGTCATATCATTTTGAGACGGTGGTAGTCCACACGTCCTCAAATGAAATTGTCGCATTTACCCACTATAGAAATCATAAAGGTATGCAATAAATGAAAAATAACAAAGTATATAGATAATATCATTATAATATATATCACATATAAATAAATTTCAATCATAATTGCCTCCATGATAGGTGGTAGGAGATAATTGAACAATCATCGTTTCGTTAGGTAGTAGTTCGCCGTCCACAGCAACAATATGTTTTTTACCCATTGGACAGAGGTATGTGTAAGTGAAGTTCTAATCAGTCTCATAATAACAAACTAGTATATTGAGGATAATTTTTTTTTATAAAATAAAGGAATAAAAATATATCAGGGGGTTGGAGAAGTAAAATAAAAGAAAATAATTTGAGAGAAGGCGTTACCTTTAAATCGGGTAACTCCCTTTGGTTTGAACCGAAAAGATTTCTTGAAGATCTTCCAGCCTAAGGTAAGGTATATAGGGGGAAGATAGGGAGGTAGTGAGATTAATTGGGCATATTTTGGTAGATCCAATGGGCTTTAGTGGTCTGAGTAATGGGTTAGAGGTTATGGATTTTTATAAGGGGGAGGAGGGGCTCTTAACGGATGTTTGAAAATATTATTTTATTATACACTAAATTTATGTTTTAAAAAGTCCAAAATTTCTTAAATTAAAAGATAAGATGTCTATAATTATATATACTCTCAACCAATAGGTGTTAGACATGTTTTGGGTTCAAATTTAACCTTATCACTTAGCTTTACCCCTTAATTAACTAATTTGAACCATACCATGTCTTTTTGTATACTCTCTCTATAAAGTTAATATAGTTACTCTAAAATTACAATAGAAACACAAGTGGTTCATTAAGGAAATTTTCAACCACATCCGCGTCATTTGGAAAAATCTTATATTTTTAGGATTATTATATCATTTAATAAAATATTAATTGTTTTAAAAAATTATTTATGTCAATTTATAAAAAATTCATATCAAGACTTTCAAAAAATATATAGAAACTATATTATATCAAACATACATCATTACTTAAAATATAAAATTTCATCATTATCCCTAAAATTCGTGTATGTTATATAATGTTTCAAAATAAATTTATTTCAACAATTATAATATCATTTATTTGAATCTTTTATTAATGAAGCAAATATTGCATCATTATGATGTCATAATTAAATTTATTTATTTAATTTCTAAAAATCATAAATAAAATACCATGATGTAGGAAATATTTTTAGATTTCAAATGAATTATTACAGTCGAAGAAATAACTTATATTACCCCATATAAGAATTTATTTACTAAAAGATATATGTTTATGTCATTTTTGTCATTACTATTAATTAATTAATATAAAGTGTCATTATCACTCTTAAGTGGATCCATGGGGTCCCAAAATCTACCCAAGGATGAACATGGTCGTAAATGTATCACCAAATAGGATAAGGACACATTTTAGGGTAATTTAATATTATTATAATATATATTTGTGTTACCGTTATTTACCAAATTTACCTTTTTCCCATGGTAAATAAAATATTTACTGAAATAAATATTTATAATTTCTAAATATAAAAGTTACCTATTTACACAATTTAGACCTCCTGATTCCAAATATGGAATCAATTTTTACAAATTCAAAAAAAAAAGTTTAAGAAATTATTTTAAAATTAATTCTTGTTGTTAAAATAAAAATAGTGTTTTTAAGAAATAATAACTATCAAAAGATTGACACTTTTGTATGTTCAACTGCAATGTAAAATTACTTCCAATGACCGAAATTTGATTAAATAGTTAAAATATAATATATGTAAACTTTAAAACCACTGAAAAAGAAAATCTAGACATATAAATAAATTATATTAAAATATAGTTTTGAATTAAAATACATTATTTTTCACTATTCATTAAAAAATGAACGTTATTAGAAAAATAACAAAATTCAATCCAAAGTAAATTTTGATATCCCGATTATAAAGAAGAATATTATTTTGTCAAAAAAACATATAAAAATGATGAAAAATAGATTTAAAAATGGTTGTCCATCAAAAGGCGGTAAAATGACCCTTTAGAGAATATTAGAGTATTTTTTCTAAAAATTAGATTCTTTCTTATTTTAAGCCTCTAAAGTTTGTTGGATAAATCTAAAAATATTTAACAAACATGTATAAAACTTTTTTAGTTATTTCTGTTCATTTTCTCCATTACAACGGCAAAAAATTAACTACTATTTTGTATAATAATATTATATTATCATTTTTCAGTATAACTCAACGTTGTGTGCAACGTAATATTGCAAAGAAACCCGTTGTTTCATATCGAGTATGCCATCAAACATAGTATCCACGCTGAAATAAAATTAATATTTAATTCCCAATTTTTAATAAATATGAATATTTATTATTTTTTATTTACCTAGGATGTTGTAACACCTCGAGCTTCCACGATACGCTTCTCTTTCAATAATGCAATAGCTTGCATTGTACGCAAGTTAGAGATTCTAACGCACCACGACCAATCAAAATAGCCATTATGAATATTAATACCCACTTTTTGAATTTATATATATTTTATATTTCAAAATGGACTTCATTAGTGGATTCAGAATATCGAAATTACCCTATGTTGAATTTTTGGTCTTTTTCTGAGAACTTCCAATTATTTATGAATAGTGAAAAATACTTAAAATTTTTTTTTAATCAAAATAAAATATAGTGATAAATTATAATATAGAGTGGTTTTAAAGTATAATTAGAATATATTTTTACCATTTTATCCAATGGTGGTCATTAGAATTAAATTCACTTTGAAATTGGACATAAACAATAGTCAATCTTTTGATATATATTGTTTCTTAAAAACACGATATTTGCTGTGACAGCGGGAATTATTTATAAAATTAATTAATGCAACTTATATGTTTGTAATTTTTTAAAATATAAATCATTTTTGAATTCGGAATATCAATTATAGCTTAGGGTGAAATTTTGGCATTGTTATGAAAAACATCAATTTTTGATGAATAGTGAAACCACTATGTGGTGGTTAAAAAACTAATTTTTCGTTTAAATGAAACATTTCCACTTCTGTGATTTGATTTTCTAAAATAAGATATACATGGTTGTCATTAGGATGTAAAATGTGGATCAATGGGATTAAAATAATTTTTTGGTGAATAGTAACTTCTAAGTTTAATTAATCGCGATTAAAGGTAATTAGTGAAATTTAAGGTAAAATGATATTATAAAAATATGAAAATAACTTTACACTTGTCCTAACATTATTGGATGAGTCATGGCCTACCAAGACAATCTATGTATCAACTTGGGGACCCCATGGAGCAACTTGGGTAATAAAATGACATTAATAACTTTTTATTTAAAGTAAAAATAAAACTGTCACAAACATGTGTTGTTTTACTAAAACAATTATTACATGGGGTTATACAGGTTAACTTTTCGACTATAAATATTAATTGGAAATATAAAAATATTTCCTACATCATGATATTTTTTTTATAATTTTTATAAATTAAAAAACTTAAATTTTTATGACACCATGATGATGTAGCGATTACCTCATTAATTAACGATTTAAGTAAAATGAATAGATAATGTAAAATCTAAGGATTAAACTTGTCAAAAACCTATTTTATGGGCATATTTCGAACCCTTATCACCTTAGCCTAGAAATATATCATTTTGGTGCCTTTATAATCCAAAAAGAATTTCATAATAATGTAACATTTCAATCTTTCCAAGAGTGCCCCTCCTCTCCTCTTATAAAAGGCTCCCACATCTACCACCTTATTAACACCTTCCAAGCCATTTGTCTCGGCCAACCTCTTCCCAAACACTCTCTCAACTTCCCTCTCTTACTCCTAGAAGCCTCACTTTGGGCAGATGTCTTCCCAAGGAAGCTTTTGCCTCAAATCAAAAAGAGTTACCCGATTTAAAGATAATGTCTTCTCTTGCGTTGTTTTGTTTTATTTTGCTTCTCCATCCCCGTAAACTACTTTTATTATTTTATTTTGTAACAAAACAATTATCCTCAATATACTTGGAGGTTTTTATGAGAATTATTATATTTACACTTACACACACCTTCGTCTAATGGTTAAAGAACATACTATTTCTGTGGGTGGCGAATTACTGCCTCACGAAACGATGATTGTTCAATCTTCTTTTAACACCTCTCATAGTGGACATTATGATGAAACTAATTTTATATATGATATATATTATGTTTTTGTTTTCCTTAGGATTCTTTATTTTTCATTTATGTTATACCTTTATGATTTCCATTATGGGTAAACGCGATAATTTCATTTTAGGAAATGCGGACTACCGCCCCCTCAAAGTGATTTGAATCGTTAATGCCATATGTGGGATGTATAAAGGATGGAGTAAATGATATTATATATTATATTATACTGGAATAATAATATACCTTTATAACATTATTATTTCATTCCATTAAATATGAAATAGAAATGAAAGTAGCGTTCATGCGTACGTACGGCTTACCGTCTCAATGAACGGTGCATTTCATTTCTTACCTCTAAATGTTATGTAATATTATAAATGCATGTATATACTGGATATATATGATATATATGATATCTACATCACTAATATAATTCTGGATATAATGGATATTTAACCACATGAACAACTCATAATTATAAGATGTTTATTTTTGACTCAAGTACCAAAGATCGACAAAATGACCGTTATTAACATAAATAATTACATAATGTTCATAACATGGTAAAAAGTGATATAAAATTAATAATGAACATGAAAAAGGTTCTTAAGTAAATAGAAATTAACTCTAGTTTATTATTCAGGAGATTAAAGAACGATCGAGTCAGGTCGGACACGAGGTAAGGGAACTTCTGAACCCAATTTCCATTCTTTGGGTTAATCTACTACTTTCAAATTATGTCATGATATTATTATGTCCAATATTTTATTTATACTTTATTTATGTGTACATAGAGTGACTACACATAATATATCTATTTTATTTAAAAATGATCTTTGTAAGAGAACTTCTTAACCCATTTTCTGTTCTTTGGGTTAATCTCCTACTTTCAAATTATGTCATGATATTATTATGTCCTATCTTGTATTTTTTACATAGTGAATACATATAATAGATCTATTTTATTTAAAAATTATCATTGTAAGGGACTTAGTCTTAATCTACATTCATTGAGGCATATTTTTTTTTATACACAAATTTCTTTTATACGGTGTATAACCCCATTTGACTTTTATGTTTATTCAAAAGGAATATTTTTATATGAAGCGTTTTACTAAATGACAAAAAGGAATGTTTTTTGTTGTTGTACGTATGCGGTGAAAATGACTTCTTCGCCACCATGACCATTATTTTAGTTTCGGCTTCCTCTACAAGCCATAACTTGTTTTAAATGATTTAAAAAAATAGAGAGATATTTCTCTCAAATGTATGAAAATCCAGTGAAAATGTATATGTATTTAACGCAAGATTAAAAATGTTTTCAGAAAACCCGACTCTCGAGTGTGGTAGACAGGAAGGGATTGAGCGTGGACCCACATTCATGGTTTTTAATTAGTCGAGCAGTCTCAGAATTAGTTATTTTGTTTTCAGAAGCTTGCATTATGTTTTCAGAAAATCACTGGAGTATATTTGAGGAATTTTAAATGTAATTATATGCTAAAAAAAATGCATCGACAGGTCTCATGAGACAAACTAGTGTCTTGGCATGAGGCCGTGGCAAAATCTTATTTGTAGTCTTGGCACGAGGCCTTGGCTACGTGGTTGTGATAGTCTGGCATTATTCATTCCATCATTATGAAAGTGGTTATTGATATTGCATGTGATTATTCGACCAGTATAATATCCATGTGAATAAGTAAATGGAATTATCTCATTTTACTATTTCCATATTATGTTGAAGTTCAAGTTTATAAGGCTTTTGTTTTAGTTATACATTGCCTTAAATGTTTATGTTTATTTATAAATGCTTCGCTACATTGTTATCCTTAATGAGCATCTGATCTCACCCCTTCCAATGTTTTATTTTTCTCAGGACGTGAAGAAATATTTTATGACTAACCTACAGGGATAGTCTGAAGGGGATATGGGTGTGGACTATGGAGACTATGTTATAGTAGTTTTTCACTTTATGATGTAACGTAACATTTATGAATGTATCTAGTGTTTCCAAGGCTACTAAACTAATCAGTCTTTCGAGACTTGATCTTTTGTGATCATGCCAATGATACACAATAATGCACCGACTCTGGGTAACTGGGGTCGGGGTGTTATAGTTGGTATCAGAGGCAGTTTTGTACTAACCTTGGAAGCTAGATTTAGAATTACTCTGATTAGAGAAAATATCCATAAGACAGACTTTGAGGATTAGTATAGAAGAACTTCCTAGAATTTTGTTGTTGTACAGATTTTGTAAGTCTTCCGTGCAATACATCCCTGTCTGGATATTAGCAGGTATAGGTGGCTCTGGCACAGATGTACCTAGGGGTAAAACCCAAAAACACCGCTTTGATCTAGACTCGAACATGAACTGGTGCACGGCAACGGGCCCTACTGCACTCTTGGTTACGACACTCCCGGGGCATATGCTTAGAATAATTCTAATTTTCTTTAAAAACCATTATGAAGGGTTTATGAGTATATACTTTCTCAAAGAAATTTTTTTCATGATTATGGATTATATCCAAAAATTGTTCAATTTATGTTAAGTGTTTTACAAGTATGGAATTATGTATTTTGATTCATAAACTAATCTAGTTTATGCCATTGTTTAGAAATAGAGCCTAGTTGGAGGAATGAAAACCGTATCAATGCACGCACTCCATATAGAGATTTCCCTCCTACTCCGGATAATTATTGTGGAGCTAGAGATACAACTGGTGTTTATCACCGTATCACAATACTGGGACAACTCACTCAGGTTATGAATAATAACCTTACTCGTATGGAGCACCCTGATTTGCAACATGGAGGATCAATGTTAGACCACTTCATGAGGCAAAAATCGCCAACATTTAATGGTGGTACAAATCCATTAGTAACTGAGCAATGGGTAAACTCCTTAGAGAAAATATTCCACGCCTTGGGGAGTAGCGAAAGGGAGAAGGTTGTCATGGCAGTTTACCAACTCACTAGAGATGCCGATCAATGGTGGTCGCTGATTCAAAACCTGAAAGTAGATGAAGAAGTATCTAACATAGAATGGAGGGAGTTCAAAGAGATTTTCATAGAAAAATACTTTCCACATGACCATCAAGCAGATATGGAAAGGAAATTTCTGAGTCTGAGGCAGAAGGAGGATGAGAATATCTCAAAGTATGAGGAAAACGTTAAAAGGTTAGCGAGGCATGCTGCAGATTATATACGTAACCCAAGAAGTAAGATTGATCATTTCTTTGATGGGTTAAAACCATTTATCCGTTGAGCATTAGTCTCACAAACCTTCTCGTCGTACGAAGATTTTGTCTCATGTGTTATCAAGACAGAAAAGGAATTCTCTAAATCTTATGACAATAATGTAAAGCAAGAGAAGAAGAGAACGGTGGAGCAAGAGACAGATAAAGGGAAAAAGGGAAATAACGATATTTAATTATGTGATAATTATGGGAAGAATCACCCCGGTACTTGACTAAAAGGAATGGGAGTTTGTTATAAATGTGGAGAAAAGGGTCACCAGGCTCGTGATTGCAAGGGAAAGAAAGACGCTATCAATGTTGAATGCTACAACTGTAGGGAAATGGGGACTTATGCAAATGAATGTCTTAAGCGTTAGGGAAACTTACCTCAGAAAAGGCCAAGGGATCTTGGAAAATGTTATTCTGTTACTACAGTTGAAGTGGAATAATTAATGTATTGGTGCTTTTGGACTCAAGGATTATATTCTGGTTATAAGGATAATGTGATATATATAAGGATTTTACTATAGTACTTGTTGTTTTCATTAAGGATTTAATATGATGAAGGTAATCATATTTTTAGTATGTGACAATAAGAGAAACATTACATTGTTTGGGAAATCTGATGTTACAATTGATTTTGGAATTTAGAGACCTTTTAGAGAAATTCTGGATATATGTATTTTGGATAACTATAAAGGTTGGAATGGATTATGTTGAACTTTGGATAGTATTTTTTAAGGTTAAAACATTTCTGAATATTATTTTTGGAATATTATAATACTATACTTTTAGGAAAAGGACAACCTGTTGGTTGGGGGATAACCCGTCGCGTCGGACAAAGCGGTAGGAATCGAACCCACAACCATAGTGTGACAGGCCTTTATTACCTACCACTAGCCTACAGGAAGTCCGTGATTATTACAAAATAGTTTTCCTAATATAAATGGTATGTGGTAATATTTGGAACCTTATAAAATTAGGATAAATAGAATATTATTGAGTTCTGTTACCATTTGGAGTGAACGATGGGTTCGTGGTAAAAAATTATTAAAGAATGAAAGCCTACATGATAAGTAAGTATATTTCCTTACGTTCTTAGTAAATCTCTTTAATAAATTCCTCAAATTTATGAAAGGTAACTTAAAACAAAAATGTTGTCGGTTATCTTTTCCAACTGGGGATTCAATGATCGTTTAACCAATCACAAGTTTGTGATTTTCTTATGGTTAACTTTCTCCTAATCCTATTTTCTACAACTCTCCATCATACCTTGATGGTTTTTTTCCTCCATATCCATATTTTCATATAATCCTAGTATGGGCTATCTCGTGTGACCTTTGTACCTCTCTTTCTTTCTTTTAATGTTATATTTTTATTAACCCTATTTCCAATGTGGGTTTTCCACAAAGGTATTTTCTATTTTCAACCTTTTATTTTCAAAGAAAATTTTCAAATTGTGAGGACGCAGTTTATTGAAAGAGGGGAGAATGTAACACCCCGAGCTTCCACGATACACTTCTCTTTCAATAATGCAATATCTTGCATTTTACGCAAGTTCGAGATTCTAACACACCGCGACCAATAAAAATAGCCATTATGAATAGTAATACCCACTTTTTGAAATTATATATATTTTATATTTCAAAATTGACTCAATTTGTGGATTTGGAATATCAAAATTAGCCTATTTTGAATTTTGTGTATTTTCCTGAGAAATTCCAATTTTTTATGAATAGTGAAAAATACTTAAAAACAACTGTTTTAATCAAAAAAAATTATAGTGATAAATTATAATATAGATTTGTTTTAAAGTATAATTAGAATATATTTTTACCATTTTATCCAATGGTGGTCATTATAATTAATTTCCCTTTGAAATTGGACATAAACAATAGTCAATATTTTGATATATATTGCTTCTTAAAAACACTCAATTTGTTGTGACAGCGGGAATTAATTATAAAATTAATTAATTAAACTTATATGTTTGGAATTTTTTAAAATATACATCATTTTTGAATTTGGAATGTCAATTATAGCTTAGGGTGAAATTTTGGCATTGTTCTGAAAAACATCAATTTTTGATGAATAGTGAAACCACTAAGTGGTAGTTAAAAAACTAATTTTTTGTTTAAATGAAACATTACCACTTCTGTGATTTGATATTAAAAAATCCGACATACATGGTTTTCATTAGGAATTAAAATTTGGTTCAATGGGATTAAAATAACTTTTTGGTGAATAGTAACTTTAAAGTTTAATTAATCGCGATTAAAGGTAATTAGTGAAATTTAAGGTAAAAATGATATTATAAAAATATGAAAATACCTTTACACTTGTCCTACCCTTATTGGATGAGTCATTGCCGACCAAGAAAATCCATGGGTCAACTTGGGGACCCCCTGGAGCCACTTGGGTATGAAAATGACCTTAATAACTTTTTATTTAAAGTAAAAAGAAAATTGTCACAAACATGAGTTATTTTACTAAAACAATTATTACATGGGGTTATATAAGTTAAATTTTTGACTATAAATATTCATTTGAAAGATAAAATATTTCATACATCATTATAATTTTTAATAATTTTTAGAAATTAAATAAATTAAATTTTTATGACACCATGATGATGTAGCGATTACCTCATCAATTAACGATTTAAATAAAATTAAAAGATAATGTAAAATCTAAGGCTTAAAATTGTCAAAAACCTATTGGAATGGAATCTATCGAACCCTTATCACCTTATCCTAGAAATATATCATTGTGGGACCTTTATAATCCGAAAATCTTTTCATAATAATGCAGCATTTCAATCTTTTCAAGAGTACCCCTCCTCCCCTCTTATAAAAGGCCCCCGCCACTACCACCTTATTCACACCATCCAAGCCATTTGGATCTGCCAAAATGTACCCAAATACTCTCTAAACGTCCCTATATTTCTATTAGAAGCCTCACTTTTGGCATAATTCTTCCCAAGGAAGCCTTTGGCTCAAATCAAAAAGAGTTACCCGATTTAAACGTAATGTCTTCTCTTGCGTTGTTTTGTTTTATTTTGCTTCTCCATCCCCATAAACTCTTTTTATTATTTTCTTTTGTAACAACACCAGTATCCTCAATATACATGGATGTTTTTATGAGAAGTATTTTATTTAAACTTACACACATCTTCGTCTAATGGTTAAAGAACATACTGTTTCTGTGGGTGGCGAATTACTGCCTCACGAAATGATGATTGTTCAATATTCTTTTAACACCTCTCATGGTGGCCATTATGATGAAAATACTTTTATATATGATATATATTATGTTTTTGTTTTACTTATGATTCTTTATTTTCCATTTATGTTATACCTTTATGATTTCCATTATGGGTAAACACGATAATTTCATTTTAGGAAGTGCAGACTACCACCCCCTTAAAGTGTTATGAATCATTAATGCCATATGTGGGACGTATAAAGGATGTAGTAAATGAAATTATATATGATATTATACTGGAATTATAATATAACATTATATAATTATGATTTCATTCCATTAAATATGAAATAGAAATGAAAGTAGCGTTCATGTGTACGTACGACTTACCGTCTCCATGAACGGTGCATTTCATTTTTTACCTCTAAATGTTATGTAATATTATAAATGCATGTATACACTGGATATATATGATATATATGATATCTACATCATGAATATAATTCTGGATATAATGGATATTCCACCACATGAACAACTTGTAATTATAAGAAGTTTATTTTTGACTCAAGTACCGAAGATCGAAAAAATGACTGTTATTAACTTAAATAATTACATAATGTTCATAACATGGTAATAAGTGATATAAAAGGAATAATGAACATGAAAAAGGTTCTTAAGTAAATAGAAATTAACTCTAGTTTATTATTCAGGAGATTAAATAACGATCGAGTCAAGTTGGACACGAGGTTAAGGAACTTCTTAACCCAATTTCCATTCTTTGCGTTAATCTACTAATTTCAAATTATGTCATGATATTATTATGTCCCATCTTGTATTTATACATTGTTTTTGTGTACATATAGTTAATACACATAATAGATCTATTTTATTTAAAAATGATCTTTTTAAGGGAACTTCTTAACCCTATTTCCGTTCTTTAGGTTAATCTCCTACTTTCAAATCATGTCATGATATTATTATGTCATATCTTTTGTTTTTTACTTTCTTTATGTGTACTTATAGTGAATACAAATAATAGATCTATTTTATTTAAAAATGATCTCTGTAAGGGAATTTGTCTCAATCTCCATTCATTGAGGCATATTTTGTTTTATACACAAATTTCATTTATACGGTGTATAAACCCCTTTGACTTTTATGTTCATTCAAAAGGAATATTTTTATACGAAGAATTTTACTAAATGACAAAAAGGAATGTTTTTTTGTTGTATGTATGCGGCGACATTGACTTCTTCGCTGCCAGGACCATTATTTAAATTTCGGCTTCCTCTATAAGCCATAACTTTTTTTAAATGATTTAAAAAAAATTGAGAGATATTTCTCTCAAATGTATGAAAATCCAGTGAAAATGTATACGTATTTAACGCAAGCTTAAAAATGTTTTCAAAAAACCCGACTATCAAGTGTGGTAGATAGGAAGGGATTGGGCGTAGACCCATCATGGCTAGTAATTAGTCGATAAGTTTCAGAATTATTTATTTTATTTTCATAATCTTTCATTATGTTTTCAGAAAAACCCTGGATTATATTTGAGCAATTTTAAACGTAATTATATTCTAAAAAAATTGCATCGGCAGGTCTCAGGAGACAAACTAGTGTCTTGGCACGAGGCCTTAACAAAATCTTATTTGTAGTCTTGGAACGAGGCCTTGGCTACGTGTTTATGATAGTCTGGAATTATGTATTCCATCATTATGAGAGTGGTTATTGATATTGCATGTGATTATTCGTCTAGTTTAATATTCATGTGAACAAGTAAATGGAATTATCTCATTTTACTTTTGCCATATTATGTTAAAGTTCAAGTTTAAAAGGCATTTTTTTAGTTATAAATTGCCTTAAATGATTATTTTTATTTATAAAAGCTTCTGCTAAATTGTTATCCTTACTGAGCATCTAAGGTCACCCCTTCCAAAGTTTTATTTTTATCAGGATTTGAAGAAATATTTTATGACTGACCTACAGGGATAGTCTGAAGGGGATATGGGTGTGGACTATGGAGACTATGTTATTGTAGTTTTTCAATTTATGATGTAATGTAACATTTATTAATGTATCTAGTGTTTCCAAGGCTACTAAACTAGTCGGCCTTTCGAGACTTGATCTTTTGTGATCATGCCAATGGTACGCAATAATGCACCGACTCTGGGTAACTGTGGTCGGGTCGTTACAAATGTTTCAAAGTAGGTCCATAAATTATGAGAGGTACCATCTTTATTTCATCTTCAATGGTGGTTTCTTTATTTGATTATTACAATTCTCACACATTTTTTTAGGTAATTTTTTTTTGTTACTATTAAAATTAAAAATTAATTCATGTCCTTTATTATGGAATTATGAACACCTATTGAAAATAGGAAGGATTACATGATTCATTGTCCTACTTCTTCACTGTCTATAGCTGATCCAAAGTTATTCTGTGATTTTATTATTCCCGATCTAGATCTGTTTGAGGTCATAATCTGGATAGATTAACTTGTTGATTATTTTTATGAGGTTGTTTTTATCAATGTAATGTCTTGTTCTATGTGGTTAATGGGATCTTAAGGGATCTTCATGGATAGATTGATCTAAGGGGTCTGGTCGTGTAGAACCTTCCCACCCAGATTTCATGGGTCTTTTGACTTCTGTAGCAGTTATACTCAATAAAAATATGACAACCATTTCAACGTATATTGGATTTGTGGATTATATTTACTATAAGGGTTTATACACCATGTTAATCTCACAACTTGTGTATATATGGTAATACATGACTATTTCATATTTCATCCTTTCATATCTATCTTCCCTACCAAACTAGAGCTCTAGTCAACTAATTTTAGGAATTTCCACTATAATCGAATTAGTTATTTCATCTATTTGTCTCTATTTCGGTTGGGTTGAATCCAATAGTGTAATTAATCCTTTTTGATTATTTGTTTCCATCAATCATGGTATCCCTATTATGCTGCATTTCTAGAAACATTGATCTATGTTTATAGTTCATCTTGATCCATTCTAGATACATTGTGTGATCTTGTTTTGGGGTTTGATCCATTGTTGGTTGTGGTACAACATGTGTATGTTCTGGAAGTATGTTGTGATATTTCCTCTTCATGGCCCTTTTGTAAAATTTACTGAATTCTCTGATGTTTTTATTGGTTTCAGTTTATATATTGTCAATTTTGAGCTATTTCTTATTGGTGGAACCCATTGCAGGTTTTTTCACCCCATCTTTTGAGTTATGTGGTTACACTTCTAGAATTTTTCATTCAAAAACATTTATATGGTTTATTCTTAAATTGTTTTTATATTAAATTTAATGGTTTACTAATTTGATTCGTCGCTTTATGGAAATTGGTTTTTGAGAAAAAATGGTTTCCCCAAGTTTTACTAAATAAATATATGTTTTTTAAGAATTTTAAAAATTAATTTGTGAAATGGTTCTCAAATAATTTGTTTGATGAAATAATTTGAAAAATAGATAACCTAAGAATCCTTGGGTACTTTGGTTGAAGGTGTAGTAATAGTCCTCTTACACTATTGAGGGGTTAAATCATGGGGATTTCCACTACTATCTAGGCCTTTTGTCCTATATACATGTCAGCCCTTTAGAGGGGTTCACATTATGGGGTGTTTATCAAATTTTTAGATGAAATTTATCTTTCTATAGGATTTATAAACTTGTGATTTTCAATTTTATATATGATTCCCCAAACTATCTTGTCCTAGTGTGATCCTTGGCAGAAAGTTATATATGTTTTTAGATTGTACTATTTTGGCAGTCCTGCATTAGATTTGAAAGGGTTTGTGATACCTACATTGGTTTGATTGGATATATCTTCTTTGATAAATGTATATGACATGATTTAAACTAATTTAACATCTTTATTTGGAAATTTAGAAAAAGGGGAAATAAATTTTTTATTCTATTCTTTTATAATAAAACTATTATACTATATTTATTTAAAAAGTTAGGGTCGAAGCCTCAATTTATTATTAATGAAAAGACCTATGTAGACTGGGTAGAGGGTGAGCCATTACATAGCCCAAAGGCCCAAGGCCATGTGGCCTGCAAAAAGGGCTAGAAAGCCCATTTTTTGGCCCAAAGGACCCCTCGGTGAACAGTGATGCTACAGTACACCCGCTGCAATATTACCGCCGCCGCTACAGTTCCCTGCTACGGTCCCTCTACTGATACAGTGCTGCCGCTTCTATAGTCCACCACTGCTACAGTCGCTATAGTGACCTACTATAGTATCTCGAGAATTCTCCCATACCCGAATTTGTTCCTGGGTCCTTTGGATGCCATGCATGTGCTTGAACCACTAGGGTACAAGCTCGTTGGCAAACTATTATACTTCATATCATGCCTTTTATTCATTATACATGATAATGAATTGATTACTATAATGAGAATTGTTATATCATTATACATTGGGAAATGAAAATCCTAATAGTGACAAATAAGGTTTTCTACAATCTAGTTATTGGGTAGATGGCAGTGAGAAGGTGAGAGATTTACTACGCTATAACATGGAAACTATTGCAGTAGCTATTTCATTTATGTTATCTATTACACTTGGACTATTATCTTAGAATTTTTTTTGGTTTCACTTCAATTGTTCTCTATCTATAATGACATAATAATACTCATGTTTTATTTTATTGTTTATTTCTATATACATCATGTCTCCCACTTTAGGTTGAGATAAATAATTCCCTAATTTATTTTGATTCCCATGTCATTGACAATAGACCATTGGGATTGGGAATGAACTTCGGGTATGTGAAGTCTTAGGATATGTACCTGTATTGAGAGGTTATTCAGGACTGGTCCATCATAATAGAGAATACTGATCATTCATTATAAGCCTTTTAAACTAAAGGGAAAAGTTAATATTATTTATGTTATGAAGTTGTGTAATATGTTAATTTGGAACATATAATCTGCATCATGTGTCATCTGATTTGATGGAACAAACATTGGGAGAACTAACTATGAAACATGTGTCGTGTTATTTATTATTCATATGTATGGAGTGAAAGATTGATGTTTTTTAACTAATTAAAATTTTAAGATCATTGAATTAACAGAGTTTTAATTTAATATATCTCGATCTCCCCCTAAGGATATATTTTCATGGTAGGTACTAACACATGTGGATAAATAATTACCATTTTAGTGTTTTTGTTTATGGTAATTAGTGAAACTCTATTTTCAGTGAAACCTTTCCATAGAAAAGAATTACTTCTATTTGAGACCAGTCACTCCTATACCACTCACTAGTAGAAAATTCTATATTTTAGATATTGATGTTGGTGACTTCCATTGTGACGTTACTTAAAGGGCATTATGAAGATACCAAATTGTGATCCCTACATTATACTCACTTATTTAATTACATAATTCATGTACCCAACCTTAATTGTGATCAATCCCTCCTTCGGTATTTCCTAAAAATGTTCCCTAAATTTTATGTTATACTCACCAATCACAGAGGATCCCCCATCCCACATATCCAACCAAACCTAAAACACATCACAATCCCAATTTACCCCACCCCAGACCAATCATTGATCGAAACCATTCCTATTACATACTTTTCAAATTCACAATTTCACGTACACCATCACAATCCATGTATGAATACCACATCTCATCTTATTACTATTGAAATACTCTATATAGTTGTCAAAATATCCCCTCTTTAAAATCTCGTAGTATATTTACATATAATATTGTGAGTGAAGGAAAATTATTTATATCTAAATTATTTTTAATGTCAATTGTGATATTTAAATTTAATCTCTTAGTTGGGTTTTAAAAAAAGTATATGTCAACCTTAAGGGATTTGAAATATTTTTAAATTTTTTATTTTCATTTATGTTTTGTTTATTTTTAGGAATGATTCAATATTTTTTCAAAAATAACATTTTAATTAGTGTTTTGTTTTGAAGGACATAATACTTATAAAAAATAAGTAATGAAGCCCAATTCTATGGATTTCCATATGTGAAATTAAATAAATATAAATGAGGAATAATAAACAAGTTATACCTCATTTTTAATGCTTATCTTACACAACTATGATCCTATACAAAATCTATAAATAGTAATCAATTATTTCCTATCTCTTAAGGTAGATATTGACTGATGAATGAGAAATTTCAAAATATAATAATTTATATATATTTCCACTAAAGAGAAAATGAATTACTCGATGACATGAATTATATACAATCCTTAGTCCAAATGCACCCTAAAATACTATACTTTCATAACTAAGTATGTAAAGTCCTGTAAAATTCAAGGGAATTTTTTTCTTCTAAATTGTCCTTGGAATTTTACAAGAGTGCAGTTTCTGACGGCACCTGATTCCGAGGCCCGGTGTGCCCGGAATCATTTTCCAATGTTTAGCTCGGGTACGATCAGTAAATGAACGGGTGTGTTTTTCTAACATTTGAACCGGTGCTCGGAATCGAATTCCGAGGGCACCGATGGAATCGAAGCACCGGTAATTGCTTAGAAACACCTTTTCCGGAGTTGCATCTGCTCGGGTGTGGTCTTTTTTTGGGTTAAGTTAAGAAATAAAATAAAAGTGTTGCAACCGATTTTTATTTTATTTTTCTTAACTTAAGTTAAGTGGATAATGTTGGACCCCCAATATCCTACCCACTTGGTAGGATATTTTGTGAGGTGGGACCCACATGAGCCCCACCGTTTCTTTTCTTCTTAGGTAACGCACCCACACCCCCTATTAATGAAGTCAAACCTTGCCTTTATTCTGGTTAAGAAACGCCTCATTAATGTTGCAGTTTAATTGTTGTAATTAATTCACTTAACTGTTTCTTTCGTTTTGATTTTTAAAACGTAAGGCTTGTGAAAAAAAAATCAGACAACACTTATTTTTATTAGGCAGGTGGTGTTGAGAGGCTAGAGAATATTCTCAGGCTCTTGAGGATCTTCTCTGCCTCGCGAAGAATATGAAGAACGTGAAGAACGTGAAGAACGTGAATAACACGAATAACGCCGGATCATCAGAAATCAACGACGCTTCTTCCGCGACGCTTCTTCCACGATGCTTCTTCCACGATGCTCCTTCCGCAACGCGACGATCCCCCTTCCACAACGCCTTCATCCGCGACGTGCTTTTTCGTGACAAATCCTCGCTCAAAAAATTCGACGAGGTAGGGGTTTGATTCAATTAAATATTTGTGATTTATACCCACGACATATGTTTAAATATTTGTCGGAAGACTTTTAAAACCGCTAACGCGGTGGGTGAGGACCAACGATCAAGTCCGAACCCACCGTCCCTTCGTTCTTGGTGTACGGATCGGCGGACAACGATGAAGAAGGCCACACCAGCGTTGTGAGGTCTTCGCAGTGAAGAACCAGTCCTGGGAGGAGAATTGGCGAAGACGATAGGCAAATCCGACGACCAGAGCTCTTCCGGTGGACCGCGGAGCAACCCACCGGCATGCCTCGCCGGCAGGGCGGTGCCGGCGGCAGGAGGCGGCAGGCCACAAGTCCCACGATTGCGCGGGACCGGAGGAGGCGAGACGCGACCACCGGCCTCGTCCGTTGGCACGGGCGGCCCCCACGCGGGGCCGCGGTTACGTTCCGGGGGGCAGTCCCCCCCACCTTTTGTGCGGCCGCTCGGCCAGCGCCAGCGCGCCAGGCCGAGCCGCCCAGCCGGGCCGCGCCATCCGGGCTGGTCCGCGCCCAAGCGGGCCATACCTGGATTGGGTCGACCCGGTTCGGGCCGACTCCAGGGGTATCGGGCCGGGTCGGACCAGGCTTGAACCCCCTAATACCGAACCTTTTCGGTCGGTAGCCCATAACATGAACTACATGCATCTGATCGACGCACTGTCAGTCGCGTAGAAATCCTTGGATCGAGATTGTCGTTTCGGTATATCGCAAGCAGGGTTTCGAAGAACCTTGGGTTCTGTAGGGTTGGTTCGTACACGAAACCAACCGGGCCCTCGGAGCGGAAACGCTTATAACTTGAGGTCTGGCGTCCAATTGATGTGTCGTCGACTTTGTTGGATTCCTCTTAGTGAGACGGACCTTTTGGATTACTCCGCTCAAGGTTTGGACATTGGTGGAGTACGGTTGGGTTGGTTTTGACTTAAAAACCAACCGGGCCCCTGGGACGAAAAAGCCAATAACTCTCAGACCGGGCGTCCGATTGACGCGTCGTCTGTGACGTTGAATTCCTATTGATGATATTGAACTTTTAGATACATCAACTCCAGACTATGTGTCAGTTGATGTATCAACCCCTTGACTCGTGGAGCGGACCTTGTCGAACGAGCTTACTATGTGCGGAAACCCTAGAGCTGGCTGTGACTGCGACGACGATGACGACTGTGCAGAAATCCTCCGTGGATTCGATGATGATGACTACAGCACTCGGAGATCCTACGTGGATCAGTGCCACCGATCCTGTGTGGGTAAGATCCTGTGTGGGTCAGCGCTCAACGGTCCTATGTGGGCCAGCGCCTACAGATCCTGTGTGGGTCTGATCCTGTGTGGGTCATTGCGGGGGTTAGTTACCTATCGATCCTGTGTGGGTCAGATCCTTTGTGGGTCATTGAGGGGGTTAGTTACCTATCGATCCTGTGTGGGTCAGATCCTTTGTGGGTCATTGCAGGGGTTAGTTACCTATCAATCCTCTGTAGGTCAGATCCTTTGTGGGTCATTGCGGGGGTCAGTACCTATCGATCCGTTGTGGGTCCGGTGGCTTAGATGAATCAGTGTCTATATCTGATCATCTGTATCTTCATACGAAGAAGTATACCAGTGTGAGCGGAGTCTTGGTTTTCAATCTTTATCTTCGATAATTTTGACTTGATATCCTGTGTGGTTTACGTTATGATTTCCTATGTGGATTTGGTTGTTTTTTCCTGTGTGGACTGGGTTGTACTTGAGCTCGGATGTTGGAGCCGAACGAGAATTGGTGACTTATGTATATGTATGGGCATATACCTAAGTAGTGTCAGATGTTACTTTGTGCTTGTATCTTTCCTTTGTGGATTATCCTTTTTTGATTCTGGGAGACCTTCAGGGGTCTCGGGGTCCCTACTGAGCAGATTATACTCACCCCTGCACGGGCTATGCATGCACTATGTTGTGTTGGTTGCAGACGACGGACATCACTGATTGTGGTCGAGGCAAGAGGAGAAGGTCGGTACCCGGAGGTGGATCACTGGGCGGGGCGTACTCGGATCAGAAGGCTGGACCCGAGGAGCTGTGGAGGCTATCTGTACCCACACTTCATGTGCGACTTCTAGTGGACGGCTCGAGGCCACGACTTTACTTTCAGTTGTTGTTTTCCATTTCCAGTTTTACTTTACTTTCATTTTGGATTTGTATACTGGCCCACTTACTTTTCCGCACTTACTGTTGTACCCAGTTTTTACTTAGTGTTTACTTCTTCTTGGTTGCTCTGTGGTGTCTGTTTATTTTACAAAGGCAATGCCTTCCCTTTTTACCAGGAATTACGCCTTGGTGATAGTCGCGAGCCCCTGGCCTATGGAAGGCAGGCTTGGGGTAGTCATGTCACGGGCCCCAAGGATAGGTCGTGACAAATTGGTATCAGAGGAGATCGGTTCTACCGCAGAACTCAAGACTCTAATATTTCTCTACTTGAAGCAATAGTGTTAAGAGTATTGAGTGTGGTTATCAGTCCAGGGAGTCCTATGTTGGTACGGCGGCCGACGTATCTGTACACGAGGACCCTGACTTCTGATTTCAGACATAATGCACCAAAACAATGATTTCATGTGTGTTTCAAGTTTTCTTTGTGATTACTTTGTGTCAGCTCACCAGGTATACTGTTTGACCATGGAGCACCTGTTTCTTTTCAGGATGGCCCCACGATGGTAGCCAGCTAGGGTTCTGAGAGTTGTGTGTGATGACAGCCCACCGAGCAACGAGGCCTCGGTACTGGGCCCTTTGATAGTAGAGGCACCGGCGGTACCGCTACCCGCCGAGCCACCGATTTTACCTGCCCCAGCCGCTGACGATGCACGTTGCCTTAGTGAACTACATGAGTTTCAGTGCCAGCGACTACTAAGGTTCCGCGGGGAGACGGACCCTAAGGTAGCCGAGGATTGGCTGGAGGTAGTTGTAGGGGTTTTCAGGTTAGTGAGGACACCAACAGACCTCATGGTTATCCTCCCAGCGAGCCTACTGTACGCGGCAGTAGGCAGATGGTGGAGCTTGATGCTCCAGGTGCACGATGTCGCATCTTTCCTCTGGATGGTCTTCGAGGGCCTCTTCCGCTCAGAGTTCATCCCAGCCACCCTCTCTGCGGTGCGCATCCAGGACCTTCTACAGCTGCAGCAGGGCAGCATGATGGTCGCCCAGTACTCGGTGTGATTTACCGATCTCGCACGCTACTTGACAGACATGGTACGCGACCCATTTTTCCAGGCCCAGACCTTTGAGAAGGGATTGAGGCATGAGATCAGGGCATCGCTGATCTCCCTCATCATTCCAACTCAGGAAGGGGTACTGGAGAGAGCCCTTTTGATTGAGAGCTTCCTTGCTGAGCCTTCGTCTGCAGCAAGACCTTCCGCGGGGTGGCACATAGCAGAGTCTTCTGCAGCAGGCAGTCAACGGATGACTCATGGGTCCAGGCAGACCAGACCCTCAGGCAGACGACCTCAAGACACTGGCTCAGCAGTGCGAGGCACACAGCGCGGAGCCAGTCATTCGAGAGGTAGACAGTGCTACGCATGCGGCGGGCAGGGCCACATGGCTCGTGAATGCCCGACCCGCCGTGCCGAGGAGCTGCAGATGGTTGACGGCCCACCCCGGCCGAGGTAGAGGGTCGACCGTGGCTGTGCGTAGAGAGAAGGTGGATGAGGAATAGGAGCTGGTTGAGCAGTAGGTGGTGGGAGACACTTTGAGCCTCTACCACCACCACCACCAGGAGGTCCACCCCGACCCCAGGGAGCCGGCGGGAAGAGAACGGCACAACTTCAGGCAGCGGAGGCCTACGACCATGACGCGCCCGAGATGATTTGAGGTACTATCAGTGTCTATTCCACCCTTTATTCAGTTCTTATAGACATAGGAGCAACTCATTATTTCATAACCGCTGCCCTTGTTCGGAGCTCGGAGATTCTGACGGAGCCGTTGGCTCGATCCTTACGGCTAGAGACTCCTACGGGTGTAGACTCAACAATTACGCACTGGTGCCGGCATTGTCAGCTTACTCTAGGAGGAGAGAGCTTTTGCTAGAATCTTCTTGTAGCGGTGTCGAGGCATTACGATGTCATCTTGGGCATGGATTGGTTATCTACAGTCCATGCTCAGATTGAATGTATTCGGCGCAAGTTGCGGTGTGTATGCACCGACGGGATCAGGTTCACCTTCACCGGCGAGAAGGGATCCTTTGCAGTACATGATGGACTATCGTAGAGGAGAGGATAACCCATAACTCGTCAGTTGGCTAGCCTCATCCTAGGAGCAGATGATGTGCAGAGTCCTAGTTTTCCTGCAGTGGTGGATCAGTATGTGGACGTTTTCCCCGACGACTTTCCAGAACTACCTCCTTGTAGAGAGGTAGACTTTTATATTGATATGTACCCCGGGAAAACCCCGATATCCACCCCAGCATATCGTATGGCTCCTTATGAGCTTTGAGAGCTACAGGTACAGTTGGAGGACTTGCAGGGCAAGGGATTCATCTGACCCAGTGTTTCACCCTGGGCTTCCCCGATATTGTTCGCCAAGAAGGCAGACGGGAGCATGCGACTTTGTGTCGACTATCGTCGCCTGAACCAGGTGAAAGTGAGGAACAATATCCTCTACCAAGGATTTATTACCTCTTCGATCAGTTGAAGGGAGCACGATGGTTCTCGAAGATAGACCTCAGGTCAGGCTATCATCAGCTCAGAGTTCGGGACGAGGACGTGCGGAAGACGGCCATCAGATGTCGGTATGGCCACTATGAGTTCATGGTTATGCCTTTCGGCATGACCAATGCTCCAGAAGTGTTCATGAGCCTCATGAAAAGGATCTTTCAGCCATACCTTGATCAATTTTTCTTGGTCTTCATCGACGACATACTGATATACTTGACGGCTGAGGAGGAGCACGCCTACCACTTGTGGGTTGTACTGGACACACTTCGAGAGCACCAGCATTATAGTAAGCTCTCGAAGTGCCATTTTTGGATACACGAGGTCCACTTCTTGGGACACGTCTTCTCTAAGGCGGGAGTTGCAGTGGATCCTATGAAGATCGAGGCAGTTCTAGCTTGGGAGCCACCCAGGAGTGTAACGGAGGTTCGGAGTTTCTTAGGACTAGCTGGATACTACCGAAGATTTGATCCAGACTTCTCCAGAGTTGTGGCACCACTATCAGCTTTGACAAAGAAGGGGAAACCCTTTGTGTGGTTAGATAGATATCAGTAGAGCTTCGAAGAGCTGAGACAGAGATTTACCAGCGCGCCTATCTAGAGGGTACCGGAGGAGAGAGTTGGGTATGTAGTCTACTGTGACGCATCAGGGACTGGACTCGGATATGTCCTAATGCATGAGAGAGCAGTGATCACATATGGATCATTCCAGTTGAGTCCTCATGAGAAGAACTATGCTACCCATGACCTGGAGTTAGCAGTAGTGGTTCTCGCTCTGAAGATGTGGTGACACTATCTGATGGGTGAGCGCTTTACAGTCTATTCTGACCATCAGAGTCTCAGGTACATCTTCTCGCAAAAGGACCTGAACCTGAGACAACGGTGATGGCTCGAGTTCCTCCAGGACTATGACTTTGAGATAGACTATACTCATAGAAAGGGGAACGTAGTAGCGAATTATCTCAGCAGGAGGATGGGCATTCAGCTACTTGGGGAGGCGACAGAGCAGGTAGCCGCTTTGTAGATATCTTTTGTGGATAGAGATAGAGTAGCCTTCCTTCAGTCACTCACAGTCACTCCTCCACTACTGCAGCAAGTCAGAGAGGCACACTATGGGGACACTGACTGTGATATGCGGCGTTCGCAGATATCCTCAGGACATGCACCTGATGGTTTCTCTGTAGGAGGAGAGCACGACGTCGTTTTTAGAGGACATACCTTGGTACTAGTTGCTTTAAGGGAGGAGGTTCTGAGTGAGTTTCACACTTCCCCTTTGGTGGTACATCCTGTCGTGGCGAAGATGTTACAGGATCTTAGATGATAACACTGGTGGCCGGTCATGAAGAAGGCTATGGTAGAGTCCATTTTTCGATGCCTCACCTGCTAGCAGGTGAAGGCAGAGCACCAAGTACTAGCAGGCTTGGTACAACCCTTGGAGGTCCGAAAGTGGAAGTGGGGCAAGATATCTATGGAAGTCGTGACAGGACTTCCACACACTTCCATAGGTCACGACTCCATTTGGGTGATTGTCGACCGACTCACCAAGTCGGCTCATTTCTTACCCATAATAGAGTAGGGCTTAGTGGAGAGCTTGTGACGTCTCTAGGTTTAGGAGATTGTGCGGATTCATGGTGTGCCATCGTCTATCATCTCTGATCGAGATCCTCACTTTAATTCCCGGATTTGGAAGGGGTTGCAGGAGGCAACTAGGACGCAACTACATTTGAGCATCGCCTTTCACCCTCAGACGGATGGTCAGACGGAGATGACCATTCAGACTCTCGAGGACATGATCCGCGCATGTGTCCTCGACTTTGGTCATAGCTGGGAGGACTAACTACCCTTGGTGGAGTTCGCGTACAACAACAGATACCACTCCACCATCGGGATGGCACCATACGAGGCATTGTACGGTCGACATTGTAGATCTCCTCTGTGCTGGACAGACCCTGGGGAGTCAGCACTTGTGGGACCGAAGATGGTCCAAGCCACGATAGAGAAGGTCCAGGTCATCCAGGAGCGGATGAGGACAGCTCAGAGCTGGCAGAAGTCTTATACTGAAAGGAGGCGGAGGCCACTGGATTTCGAGGATGGCGACCACGTCTTCTGAAAGGTCTCACGTCGATGTGGATTACGGAGATTTGGATGAGGTGGAAAGTTATCTCTGTGCTTCATCGGACCTTTCCAGGTCCTCAGCAGGATTGGCGAGGTGGCTTATCGCCTTGCTCTACCACCTCAGTTGCATCGGGTGCACGACGTCATCCATGTATTCCAGCTGAGGAGATACGTGCATGACCCGATGCATATCATTGACCATGGAGAGCTGGACATTGATGATGGGGAGACTTTTGAAGAAGTCCCAGTGGAGATCGAGGATCGACAGGAGAGAGTCCTACATGGACGGTCGATTCCTCTAGTGCGCATCAGATGGCAGCACGAGAACCTCCAAGAGAGCACATGGGAGCGGGAGGCTCAGATGTGTTCTCAGTACCCACATTTGTTCCCCTAGTTTATGATGTATCTTTACGGGGACGTAATGCCCTGAGGTGTGAGTGATGTAAAGACCCGTAAAATCCAATGGATTTTTTTTCTTAATTTTCTTTGAATTTTACAAGAGCGCAGTTTCTGACGGAACCTGATTCTGAGGCCCGGTGTGCCCGTAATCATTTTCCAAAGTTTAGCTCGGGTACGCTCAGTAAATGAACGAGCGGGTTTTTCTAACATTTGAAGCGGAGCTCAGAATCGAATTCTGAGGGCACCAATGGAATCGCGATGCCGATAATTGCATAGAAACACCTTTTCCGGAATTACGTTTGCTCGGGTGTGGTTTTTATTTTTTTTGGGGGTTAAGTTAAGAAATAAAATAAAAGTGGTGCAACCAGTTTTTATTTTATTTTTTTTATCTTATGTTAAGTGGATGATGTGGGACCCACAATATCCTACCCACTTGGTAGGATATTTTGTATGATCCCCACCTTTTCTTTACTTCTTATGTAATGCACCTGCACCCCCAATTAATGAAGTCAAACCATGCCTTTATTCTGGTTAAGAAACGCCTCATTAATGTGTTAAGCATTGAAATTAATTCACATAACTATTTCTTTCGTTTTGATTTTTAATATGCAAGGCTTATGAAATAAAAATAAGACAACTCTTATTTTTATTAGGCGGGTGGTGTTGAGAGGATAGGGAGAATTCCCTGGCTCTTGAAGATCTTCTCTTCCTCGAGAAGAAGGCGAAGAACGCGAAGAATGAGAAGAACGCGAAGAAAGCGAAGAAAGCGAAGAATGCCAGATCCTCGGAAATCAACGACACTTCTTCTGCAACGCTTCTTCCGCGACGCTTCTTCCGCGACGCTCCTTCTGCGACGCGACGATCCCCCTTCCGCGACACCTTCTTTCGCGACGTGCTTTTCCGCGATGAATCCTCGCTAAACGAATTCGACGAGGTAGGGGTTTGATTCAATTAAATATTCATGATTTATACCCACGAAATATGTTTAAATATTTGTCGGAATACTTTTAAAACTGCTAACGCGGTGGTTGCGGACCAACAAACAAGTCCGAACCCACCGTCCCTTCGTTCTTGGTGTGCGGATCGGCGGGCAATGATGAAGCAGGCCGCACAGGTGTTGTGAGGTCTTCGCAGTGAAGAACCAGTCCCAGGAGGGCCGTTGGCGAAGACGGAAGAAAAATCCGACCACCAGAGCTCATCCGGTGGACCGCGGAGCAACCCGCCGGCGCGCCTCGCCGGCACGGTGGTGCCGGCGGTAGGAGGCGGCGGCACCCGACGCGTCGCCGGGAAGAGCTTCCATGGGTGAAGCCGCGACAGCAGGCCGCAAGTCCCGTGACCGCGCAGGACCGGAGGAGGCGGGACGCGGCAACTGGTCTCGTCTGTTGGCAAGGGCGTCCCCCACGCGGGGTCGTAGTTTCGTCCCGGGGGGTGGTTCCCCCCCCCCCCCCTTTTGCGAGACCGCTTGGCATGCGCCAGTGCGCCATTGCGCTGGGCCGAGCCACCCGGCCGGACTGCCAGGCCGGGCCGCGCCCAGGCCGGGCCGGGCCTGGCCCAAGCGGTTCGGACCCAGACCCGGTTCGGGTCGACCCTGTTCAGCCCGACCCTGGGGGTATCGGGCCGGGTCGGACCGGGCCCGAACCCCCAAATACCAATCCTTTTCAGTTGGTTGCCCATAACATGAGCTACGAGCCTCCGATCGATACACCATCAGTCGTGTAGCGATCCTTGTATCGAGATGGTCGTTTCAGTATATCGTAATCAGTGTTTCAAAGAACCTTGGGTTCGGCCGGGTTGGTTCGTACATGAAACCAACCGGGCCCTCAGAGCGAAAACGCTTATAACTTGAGCTCCGGACGTCCGATTGACGTGACGTCGACCTTGTTGGATTCCTCTTAGTGAGAAGGACCTTTTGGCTTACTATGATCAAGGTTTGGACCCAGGTGGAGTACGGTCAGGTTGGTTTTGACTTAAACACCAACCGGTCCCCTGGGACGAAAAAGCCAATAACTCTCAGACCGAGCGTCCGATTGACGTGCCATCTGTGAGGTTGAGTTCCTATTGATGATATAGAACTTATGGATACATCAACTCCGGAATATATGTCAGTTGATATATCAGCCACTCGGCTCATGGATCGGACCCTCCCGAAGGAGCTTGCTATGTGCGAAAACCCTAGAGCTGGCTGCGACTGCGACGACGATGACGACTGTGTAGAAATCCTCCATGGATTCGATGGTGACGACTACAACACTTAGCGATCCTACGTGGATCGGTGCTACCAATCCTCTGTGGGTCAAATCCTATGTGGTTCAGCGCTCAGCGGTTCTGTGTGGGTCAGCGCTCTGCGGTCCTGTGTGGGTCATTGTGGGGGTTAGTTACTTATCGATCCTGTGTGGGTCAGATTCTTTGTGGGTCATTGCGGGGGTTAGTTACCTATCGATCCTGTGTGGGTCAGATCCTTTGTGGGTCATTGCGGGGGTTAGATACCTATTGATCTTGTGTGGGTCGTATCTTTTGTGGGTCATTGCGGGGGTTAGTACTTATCGAACCTTTGTGGGTCCGACGACTTAGATGAATCAATGGCTACATCTGATCATCTCTATCATCATAAGAAGAAGTATACCTGTGTGAGCTGAGTCTTGGTTTTCAATCCTTATCTTCGATATGTTTGACTTGATTTCCTGTGTGGTTTACGTTATGCTTTCCTGTATGGATTTGGTTGTGTTTTCCTGTGTGGACTGGGTTGTACTTGAGCTCGGATGTTGGAGCCGAAGGAGAATTGGTGACTTAGGTATATGAATGGGAATATACCTAAGTAGTGTCGGATGTTACTTTGTGATTGTATCTTTCCTTTTTGGATTATCCTTTGTGGATTCTGGGAGACCTTCAGGGGTCTCAGGGTCCCTTCTAAGTAGCTTATACTCACCCCTGCACGGGCTATGCCCGCACTACGTTGTGTTGGTTGCAGACGACAGACAACACTGATCGTGGTGAAGGCACGAGGAGCAGGTCGGTACCCGGAGGTGGATCACTGGGCGGGGCGTACTCGGGGCGGACGACTGGACCTGAGGAGCTGTGGAGGCTATCTGTACCCACACTTCAGGTGGGACTTTTAGTGGACGGCTCAAGGCTGTGGCTTTACATTCAGTTGATGTTTTCCCTTTCTAGTTGTAATTTACTTTCAGTTTGGGATTGTATACTAGCCCACTTACTTTTCCGCACTTACTATTGTACCCAATTTTACTTAGTATTTACTTCTGCTTGATTTCTCTGTGGTGTTTGTTTACTTTACAAAGTCAATTCCTTCCCTTCTTACTGGGAATTACGCCTTGGTGCTAGTTGCCAGCCCCTGGCCTATGGAAGGCGGGCTTGGGGTATTCACGGCACCGGCCCCGAGGACGGGTCGTGATAAAGTAATTTTATTGGTGGGTACGAATTGGATTAAAAAGATTTTGAAATTTTTTGATAATGGTGTTATTTAATGAAAATTTGTTGACTAATTCAAAATACATAATTGTTAACTTTTTTTAAAGTAATTATATGATTCAAAAATAAGTTATCTTTTAAAATGGGTATTATTTCAATATAGGAGTGGATATTAAAATTAATTTATGGAAAATTAAGAAAGAAAATATTATAAAAAATAATTATATTTTTCAAATAAAAAATTCAAAATTATCATAATGTGAAATGTTTGGATTTTTCTGTAATGATTAAATTTGAGTGATTAGTAAAATATATTGATCTTATTGAAAATAACTATTCCATTCAGATATTTACAAAGTAATTTATTTGAAAGTTTTTTAATAATTAATTAGTTCATATTAATTATAAATAATCAAATAATGGTAATTGTAATAAAAAATATTCTTATATTTTGTATAAAAACATTTTTTATACCTAAAAAATGTATTTTTCTAGAAAACTGTATTTCCAGGAATTTTTTAGATTCAATTTAAAAAGAAATTATAGAAATTATAAAAACTAAAAATGATAAAATCAGTTCCATATTTTAAATCACAATTTGAAAATTTAAAAAATTAGGCCACTCTCATTTTGGGTCATAATGACAATTATAAATAGTTATAAATATTTTATGTTAAATGTTGTTAAAATGAGTTTACATAGGGCTTCAACTAATAGATAAGGGTCATATAACCATATAAACTTGAATATATCCTATTGGATTGAACTTATTTACAACATATTAAGCCACATATGTAGATAAAACCCTATCCAATTATCTTATTATATTTCTTAGTCATAAATTAGAGGTACATTTCTTCTAAAAATACACATCCATGGTCCCTCATTAAGGGATCAAAATGAGGTCCACCCAATAATAATTAATCACATTACAAGAAATCATTAAATTTATTTCTTATTTTTCATAATATAAATATATGTTTTCATCATTAAATAAAAACATCCCACTCATAAATACACTGATAATTTATTTTTATTATGTTACCACCATTTTCCACCATCTTCTACATCAAACGAGAATTGAATATATTGCTCTTGTATATGTGTAGACTAGAACCGCCATATAGAGATATAATTAATTTTCCATCCCCATAATTAATAGTTGGTTATTATGATATATTCATCAATTATATATAATATTTATAATATTATTATGTTTATAGAATAATAAAAAATTATATTTCTTTATCTCTTTATTTTAATTTTTTTAAAAATAGTGTTTATAGATATGCACACTCTACCAACATCATAAATGGTATAATTCAATTTTTTTTATCTCTACCTATTATAGATGATTATAAATATGTATATGGAGAATATATATTGCATTTTTATAGTAACTAAAATTATTTATAAGATGTAACCATTATCAAATTATGAAGAGAAGAACTATTGAATAGAATCATTTCTAAAAAATGAAATATTTAGCCACATAATATGTAGATTTAGAAAATAATTATTAATAAATTGATGTTGAAATATCATTAGTAGATCATATATTATATTATAATTATATAAATGAGTATTTTATATAATTATGTTAAATTTATTTTTTTTAAACTAGTTAGAGCACTTATGATGTATGTCTAACTTGAGGTAAGGGTTTTATGTTAAAATTTCCTTTATATCAGCATTTTTAATGCTCAAATTTAGGATGATCAAATTATATGATCCATATCATGAAAATAAAACATATTTTATTCTAAAATGGTTATTTATTTAGATTAATTTTTCCCTTTCATTTTACATTCTTTATGATCTCATGATATTTGAAGAATTTGTTTAATAAAAACTAATATTATTTCAATATTTGGAAGGGTATATTTATCCCCCATGTCCATGATTTCTTTTAAATGTTTTCCAGAACATTTTTAGATTTATCAAATAATAGTTTAATGTAATTTATAACCATGTTTTACTTCATATACAAATATTCAATGGAATATTCTTGTCATTTTCTTAAGTAGGGTATTTTATGTTTATATAGAAAATGTGAAATGAATCCCTATTTAAACATACTTTTCATTAATGTAATTTTCGACCATTATTAACACCCAATTATTCAAATATTCATTTAAATTACTCCATAGTTATTTTAAATGATAATTTTTTCCTTAATTTTTATAATTTTTTAAATATTAAATAATATATTTGAAAATGATGATTATGGACACTCAATTGGAATACAAAGGAATAAGAAGAAATTGAATCTATGGACTTTTTTGAGTTTAAAATAATATTTTCAAATTTTAACTTCCTAATATTACTTATAAAAACATAGAGAAATAATTACTTTATCTAAATAAGAAGGATAATTAAAACATTATAACCCATGTGGAAAATATTTAAAGACTTACGAGTTATGCTTAATTTATTATTATTGAACTAGTTAGTAATATTGATTAATCTATCAGAGAGTTAAAACATATCGTGAATGGGTGTTATACATAAGGGTTTTTATTTTTTATGAAGAAATAATTTTACGTGAAAAAATTATTGAAATAAATATTGAAGTTATCAATAAATCTCATGGTTTTCAAATGAAAATAAATATTATAATCAAAGAAAATTATAAAAAAAATATTGGGAATAAATAAGGTGAGTATTTCTTTATAGAATAAATACAGAAAGAGACATTGAGTACGTTGTTTTAAGGGGAAATTTAGATATATTGAGTGTTGAAATGATGGTCATCAGGTAGCTGAATATTGAGGTAATTATGTAAATAGATAACAAAAACTACAGAATGCACCAACCAAACTCTAGTGTTTCAACTGAATAGAGTATGGGTGTTATGATATCCAGTTCTTAAATATAAGATTTAATGAAAATGATCGAAATGAGAAACCTTCTAATCCTAAGGAAATAGGGAATCTCATATAATCATTACTATTGATTTTTGGTATGACAAAAAATTTATGAAAGAAACACTCACCATCCATTATAAACTAGAAAATTATTTATATGATTTCACTTCTACCCACAATTTTATATATAAATAATTTTATTTGTGTATCATATAACCAACTCAGTTATTTTATGAAATTTTTTCATTATGGACTTCGAATGGAATGATAATCACATATCATGTACATTATTCTTCTCCGATTGATATTTTTTTGGGAGTGTGATAGGTTAAAATTTGTTATTATAATCATCATCTTTTCATTTTTATTTAATGAAAATAAATATAGTGAGATCAAGCCCAGAGGACCTAGGGAGGTCTAATGTAATGTAAACCATGGGAAACCACTATAAAAAAATTAATCCCCTCTTATTTAATGTGATAAATGTTAGAATGTGTAGTTAGATTGGAGCCCTAGTCTTCCAAAAAAGATATGTGATTTGATACTAGATTCCCCTATCTCTAGGTGTGGGTCACTTTTATGCTATTTTCGGGGAGATATTTTCATTACTTGATGATGTAAAGGATCAACCAAGGCGTGACACCTTATCCAAACAAGGAGTCAAGAAGGATTATGGAATCAACTTTCAATTGTGAAAGGAAAACACTCTCTTGGATGCAGGGCTTAAGCCCAGTAAGGACTGCCTTGGCCTATACTAGTATGTAATAAAAACTACAAGAGTAAGATATAAAATCCAGTATCACACTGCCCCTACAGACCATAATGATCCCTCCTCCTTGCATGTCCTGAGAACTACATGTTCCATCTGTGTTCATCTTTTGACCATCTTCTAGGGGAATCCACCTCACCCATCATTCTTTTAGCCTGAGTATAGGATGTTAGACAATGGGGAGGGGCTATGTTCATCTCATAAGGATGGAACATCCTTCTAGTTTCAAACTAGGGTCATTATATCTTCAAATATGCTCCATATTTTCATGATGAGGTATCTTCCTCTGGAAGTAACTCCCTAGTATCTAGCTCGATTCATAGCCTGCCATAGGGATGAATAACCGGAGTTAAGGATCATAGACCTCATCATTTTTTTCATCCCCATATCCTCTGCCCCTTTAAACCACATTTCTAGGGATGTTACATCCCAGATGTCCCTTGTATAGTATGTAGTAAACTACCCAAATAATTTCTATGTTTCATGGGCCCATTCCCCTTCAAATAATAGGTGGTTCATGCTCTAATCATGAAAGTTCTTATAGCAGTTGAAACTAGATCCATGTTGATACCAATGGAGGAGAAAACATATGAAAATTTTAACAATTATGATCCATGAAAACAAATGGTTTCATTTTATTGTTATATAATCCCAAGTGAGAGTATATCATCGGATACATAAAAGGAATAAGTTATTGAACTTTGGCCCAAAAAGAACTGTGATTGATATATGTACTTTTCATTTTTCGGTGGGATATTATTGAAAATTGTAGGAGAATTTATCATGTAAATGTTATCCAGTCCAAACTTTGTCTTGGGAGGGAGACAAGTCCTTTGTGGCATATTATTGTGAAAATAATATCATGGAACTTAAGGAAAGGTAAGGAAATACACTTATGCTCACAGAACCCTATAGTTGAGAAGGTTTTTTTGTCTATTATGATGCATTTAATATGGGACTATGATTTATCCTGATGAAGAATTATATATTTATAGCTTATTCCTTGACACAATTGAAGGTTCTGTGAAAATATACCTAACTCAGGACCTAGTTTAGAAGTTGTAGTCATTGCATTAAATATATGGAGGCATTATATTTATAGATAAAGGTGTGACATATATTATGATCATAAAATTCATTAGTATGTATTCACATATAATTCTTTAATATGCACTAAATAAGATAGTCATATTTAATTAATGATTGTGGCTATGTAATACATTACCAGCCTCAAAATTTAATCATGTTGGTGGATTCTTTGAGTCAAATGATCATTCCTGATTATCTATGATGGCGATCACAAAATATCCATTATTTATTTTTTTCAATATATATAGAATTAATTGTTGATAGAAGTGTAGAAATATCCTCTTCCAAAAATTTGGGATCAACCATCCATCCATATGAAAATTAATGAGTCACTTAGGGAAGATTAATATCTATAGAATATGGTGAGGAATGTTTCAAAGCTCAACCATGATAGAGATAATTTTAACCCAATAAGTATAAATACCATAAGGGGGGAGATCAGGATATGAGAGATTAAAAAACAAATTTCTTTGGATCTTGCCTCTCTATTAAACAAATCTATCTTCTCTCTCCTACTCTGAACATAGAATAAATAGAAATTAGAACATGCATTTGACAAAAAATTCAACATGGTTCACCCTCATAGGGATACATCCATGGAAAATATAAAGCTAATTTTACAATGTAAAAAATTTAAAAATGATAACTACTATTACAAGGTTTATAGAGGACTAAATATTCCTCTTTATTTATAACCATATACTATTTGAAAGCACACTACTCCCTCCCTCTCTCACTCGCTTATAATGTGAACACACTTCTCCTCCTGTGGTATCTTATGATAATCAATTATATGTTTATTCAAATATATGTGGGTATTTATGACCTTTCTTGATCAATTAGATAATAATAACCAATGTAAAACTTTTCATCTTGGGGCACATTACCCCTATGAAAGACCCCTTAGAGAGATCCCTCTACAATACTCTTATATGAGGACCATCCTTGAGACTCCTCCACAAGACTCCTCTATGGAACCCCTTCATGAGACTCCATTACATGACCATCTTCTATGCATAAGAATTTTTGGGCTCTACTAAGTGGACATTATCATTTTATGAAAATGAATTTAGATTCAATAGGTATTCTTATTCCTATATCATACATTATAACCTAAGGAGATTTAATGAAATATATTTTCAATGAAATTAAATTTACTTAATATAATTCATTTCAAGCAAGAGTGAGTTTTATTGAACTATGGAAAAGTATTAATATTATATTCTAATTATGATTTTTATTATATAGTCATGAGACATAGTGGAATGAATAGGGATAAATAAATTTTAAATTTTAATTATATTGGTTTATAAAAAACAATGTCATAAAAAATACCTAATTTATATTAAAGTCTATATGTTTCAAAAATAATATTTTCAAAAAAATACTTCTTTTTTAGAACAATAATAAAATTAATTTTTGAAACATTTTGAAAATTAATCTAATTATATAATCTTTATTTAGGAAATATGAACTTCTAAATTAGGTTAAAGATTGTTTTTAAATTTTTTCTGAACAAATTAACTTTTTGATGAATAGTGAAAAAGATGAGTTTGTATTGAAAATTTAATATTGGTTTAAATAATTTATAAGAGTCCTTTTCGTATAAAATTTATTTTAAAGTAAAATTAGTTAAACTATATATAAATTAATATAATTAAATTCATTGGAATAATTTTTATGTTGAATTTTTCCATAACAATATTTTAATTTTTTGAGCATTTTCTCTTTTGAATACTATTTTCTCATCACTTTTGTGGGTTAAATTTTAAATTAAATTTTTACAATTAAATGAATATAATTTGAAAAAAGAGATTCTATATTTTGAATAGTGAATATTTATATTATCTAAGATTTTTTATTAATTTTAACCACACTGAATAATAATATTAGTAAAAATTATTTACCATTGTTTAGAAACAAATGTGTTTACCATGGGGTTCAACTAAGATGATATGGGTTTAGAATAACCCAAAAAATTATGAACACCCATTTTATTTCAATAGTTTTGGAAACACATGTATTTTCATTTTCTTTTATTATTTTTTTGAAAATAAATGATTTCCCTTCCTTTTACTCTCTTTATGTAATTATGATTTCAAAATAATGTTTTAATGAAAACCGTTCATATTTATCTCTTCAGTTGAAACCCCTTTTAATTCCAATACCCTGAATTTTAAAAATGACCTCAATTTTTTAAAATTTTGAAATTTATTTATTAAATAAATTTTTTAACCATGTTTGAATTATTACAAGTAATTTTATTATTAATGCTCATGTCATTTTCCAAACAAGGCCTGATTTGATTTTACTAAAAATGTTGAAAGAATAGTTATTTTAACATATATGAAAATAAAAGAAATGTACTAACATCATTACAATTATTTCCTTTGAATAATCATTTATATATTTTTTTCATGGATTTTTTCAATGAAATTATTTTAAAAATATTTTCTGAATTATTAATTTTAAAAATTTAATATTCAGTGAATGGATATTTTCCTCAATAAACATTCCACGTGATTCATCATTACAAATAATTTTCCATCTAAGATGTCATCCTTTTTTGTTACATATTATTTACTTGGTATATAATCCAAGGATACTAATATTACTTATTCATTCATAAATCTACATTACTCTCATAATATAATTGTAACTTAAAAATGATTAATTTCCAATCAATGTTAATGTTTTGATTATAAGCACATAAGAAGAGAATTGTTTGAGTTCATTTAATTAAAATGAAGTTTAATTTTTTGATCTTATATTTCAATATGCTAATAAATATTATAAAATTACACTTTTTTCCTCTTGAAATTTGAAACATATAATTAGAATGGAGATTTGGCCAATTCGGATCATTGTAGGTCCACATAGACCCCACAAGAAGGCCCAAATATCTGTTGAGAAAAATTGATGAGCCATGATGATACAATTTCCTGGATCAATCCAATATCTCCAATATGATTAAACTAAACCATATTTTTCTTATTATCAAAATGAATCGTGGATAAAAATTTCAAGGCTCAGATCAACCAATAAGGGGCCCTATTAATCCATGCAATATCATCCCACCACTCTGTCTAGGATTTAAAAGAAACATACAATCCCGAACTTTTATCCTTACATAGACATAAAATTGAGCTAATAATTATCATTGTAAAATCTAATATATAGAATACCAAATTTTTAGAATAAATGGATCATATTTTAGGGTAAATTGATAGACATAAATGCATTCACATTTGGACAAGTGAAAATTTAGAAACAAAAATGGTCCAGATCACATAATTTACTATATAACCATAACATTGGATACAAAAGTCTTATGCCCAAAAAATTTGGAGGATTTAAATTCCACATCAATATATAAAACATATAATAAGAAGATATCTCATGATTTATCTTTATTCTTGGAAAAATTGTTGAGCCATGTGGAGGGGCATATTTGGACTGAAAACACTCCACCACCTTGGGAAATAAATACATCACCCGCTTAACCATGCAAGGGGTTATAATTTTTTATGAAAAGAGGATAAATTGTATCACTCTTCAAGGCCACTCTTAGGATCTAGACTCATCTCACCATCTTAATCCTCCTATGTTTTCTCACTGGTTGTGTTCTTCTGCTACACTTTTCTTAGTTATCTCCACCCTCAACTTGTTTTTGTAGGCTTTAGTCACTACAAGTTATTTTCTCTCAATGTTTCTCCTCCCCCATCGCTGTAAAGGCCTTATCCATTCACATTAATTAACTTTGGCCTCAATCTCCACTGCTCTTCTATATTTTGGATCTGGAGTGATGGGAACACCGAATCTTTGGGTTAGTGGTTTGGTGGTTGGGGTCCTCCCAACATCTCTATCTTCTTCATTTTGCGTTTCACACCCCAATTTCATTCAAGGATTTTATCCCCTTGTAGTGGTGATTTTTGTTTTTAATTTACTTTCTTCATACTATGAGGGTTCATTCTCATTATCTTTTTAGGGTTTCAATTCTATTTATTCATTGTTCCATTTTATTCTAGTTTTAGGTTTTTTATATGTTCGCATGTTTTTGGGATTCATCATCTTATTTCATCTCTTTTTTCGACATTCTGTTGGTCTCTATTGGTGTTCATAGGTGACATGAGTTTGATGTCTAATGTGATTGATTCTTTAGTGGTGTCAATGATTTTTGGTCGGTTCATGACAATGACGGTGGGTTTTGGTGGTCGACGTCATTGGTGTTTTGTTGGTTTGGTGCTGAGTCATTTGGTTCATCAGGGTGTTATGCCTATGTTTTCTGCATTTTGATTTTTTTTTTCATCATATTCAGTGGCTCAATGACATTGACTATGACATTGATGAGGTGTTTTTGTTCTCAACGGTGAAGTTGATGAAATCTCCTCAATGATGTCAGCAGTTGATGGTGTCTTTCAATGGTGATTATTGTAAAGACCCGCAAATTTCAAGGAAATTTTTTTCTTAATTTTCTTTGGAATTTTACAAGAGCGCAGCTTCAGACGGCACCTGATTCCGAGGTTCGGTGTGCCCGGAATCAATTTCCGAAGTTTGGCTCGGGTACGTTCAGTGAACGGACGAGCGGGTTTTTCTATCTTTTGAACTGGTGCCCGGAATCGAATTCTGAGGGCACCGATGAAATCGCAGCGCTGGTATTTGCTTAGAAACGCCTCTTCCGGAGTTGCGTTTTCTCAGACGTGGTTTTTAAATTTTGGGGCTTTAAGTCAGAAATAAAATAAAATTTGTGCGACAACTTTATTTTATTTCACTTAAGCTGCTTGGAAGCCGCTTGGAAGCCACTTGAATTGAGTTAAAGCGGATAGGGTGCTATCCAGAAATATCCTACCCCCATGGTAGGATATTTGTGAGGTGGGGCCCGCACGAGCCCCGCCGTTTCTTTCGCTAAGTAACGCACCCGCGAAAACCCGTCAAAGTAACTGAAAAGTCAACCGACGCCTTTTCTTAAATTCTTAACAGACCATTTAATTGAGCGGTTTATTTCGTGAATTAAATGGGCTGTTTCGCCCGTTGAATTAATTCAACGAACTGATGGGTCGTTACTTACGCTTTTGCGTTTGTTGGCATGTTTATAAAATAAGACGAACCTAAAAATCCTTTGAAAGGATTTGAGAGGATCTTTGTTTCTTCATCTCCCCTCCTCGCGAAGAACGCGAAGAAAGAGAAGAACGCGAAGAATGCGAAGAACGCCGGCGACCGGAATTCGACGACGCACACCGTGATCTGCGACGTCGACGAGCTCTACCCGCGACTTTCTTCGGCGACGCCTCTTCTTCCGCGGCCGATCCTCGTTCGGCAATTAAGGTGAGAAACGAATCGTTTATTTCTCCCTTTTCTTTATAATTTCAATGACAACAGATTTAATTAATTAAATCCATTTGATCTTGATCCGGAGATTGGCGACGCGACGCCGGATACCGCGACGACGCGACGATCCCCCTTCTTCCGCGACGAGCAATTCCGCGACGACCTCTCGTCCGACGACAACGACAAGGTAGGGGTTGTTGGAATTTTGTCTTTCCCGTGTTTATTCTTTTTAAAATAAAGAACCTGATCTCCGAACAATTTTAATTTAATTAAAATTGTTGTTGATTATTTTTCTTTTCCTCCCGTTGTTTATGACTAACGCGGAGGGTGCGGGTCTAACGAACAAGACCCGGCAACCCTCCGCCGATCTTTTTGTTGTGCGGATTTGGCGGACGACGACGAACAGTGCGGCAAGGGCGATCCGTTGATTCCGCAGTGAAGATCGGCCCCCGGGAGGAGCAACGGCGCAGGCGGGAGGCAAAACGGGCCACCGGAGCAACTCCGGCGGCCCGCGGAAAGTGGCAGCGGCGCGGGTCGCCGGCGCGGCGGTGGCGGCGACCGGAGGCGGCGGCGCCCGGCGCGCCGCCGGAGGAGTCCGCCGCGGCTCGGCCGCGGCGGCGGCGAACCGCCGGACCGCGTCCGCGGTCCGGCCACCCAGCACGCGGCCCGCGCGGGCCGCGTTCCTCCAAGCCGCGGGTCAAACCCGCGGCGGTTTCTCCTTCGGCCGCTCGGCCGAAGCCGAGCCGGCCGGTCCGGGCGGCCGGGCCGCGCCCAGGCCGGACCGGACCCGGCGTAGCCGGGTCGGGCCGGGTCGGGTCGACCCGGTTCGGCCAGCCCAGGGGGGGTTCGGGCCGGGTCGCCCCGGGCCCAGAACCCCCGTTTTCGGGCCCTCTTCGGTCTTTTGCCCATATCTTGGGCCTGAGACCTCCGATTGACGAACCGTCAGCGGCTACGCGATCCTTGGATCAATACGGTCGTTTCGGTATATTACACTCAAGGTTTCGGAAGACTTTGGGTTCGGCCGGGTTGGTTCGTACACGAAACCAACCGGGCCCTCGGAGCGGAAACACTCATAACTTGAGCTACGGACGTCCGATCGACGTACCGTGAGCTGTGGTAGTTTCCTCTAAGTGAGACGGAACTTTTGGCATACTCCGCCCGAGGATCGGACACAGGCGGAGTACGGTCGGGTTGGTTTTGCCCTAAAAACCAACCGGGCCCCTGGGACGAAAATGCCAATAACTCTCAGACCGGGCGTCCGATTGACGCGCCGTCTGTTGCGTTGAGATCCTGTTGTCGATACGGAAATTTTGGATACATCAACTTCGGACTACGTGTCAGTTGATGTATCAGCCTCTCGGCTCGTGGAGCGGACCCTCCTAAACGAGCTCGCTATGTGCGGGAACCCTAGCGGTGGCTGTGACTTCGACGACAGAGCAGAGATCCTCTGTGTACTGCGACGACGGCAGAACAGAGATCCTCCGTGTACTGCGACGACGGCAGAGCAGAGATCCTCTGTGGACTGCGACGACGGCAGAGCAGAGATCCTTCGTGGACTGCGGCGACGACTGTGCAGAGATCCTCAGTGGACTGAGTCGACTACTACACTCAGCGATCCTACGTGGATCAGTGCTACAGGTTCTGTGTGGGCCCGATCCTATGTGGGTCCTTACTACCGGTTCTGTGTGAGCCACTGCCTACAGGTTCTGTGTGAGCCCGATCCTATGTGGGTCTTTTGCGGGGGTTAGTACCTATCGATCCTTCGTGGGTCCGACGACTTAGATGGATCAGTGATCATCTTTGACGTCATCTGAAAAAGTATACCTGGTTGAGCTGAATCTTATGTTACTATCCTTTGTGGATTTCTGGAGACCTTCGGGGGTCTCGGGGTCCTTACTGAGTATCTTATACTCACCCCTGCACGGGCTATGCCCGCACCTTGTTGTGTTGGATGCAGACGACGGACAGCGCTGATCACGGTCGCCGCCGTGGAGCAGGACAGTACCTGGAGGTGGACCACTGTACGGGACGTGCTCGGAGCGGACGTGGGACCCGAGGAGCCTGGAGGCTATCTGTACCCACCCTTCAGGTTGGATTGCCAGTGGACGACACGAGGCCGCCGTCTTTTCTTCAGTTGTTGTTCTTTACTTTTTCAGTTGTACTTTACGGTTGGGCTTGTATTTCCGGCCCCCTTTACTTTTCTGCACTTTGTAGTTACTTTCCGCTTGCTGACTCTGTGGTGGTTGTTACTTTTAGAGGCAATGCCTTCCCTTTTTACCTGGATTTTACGCCTTGGTGCTAGTCGCCAGCCCCTGGCCTATGGAAGGCGGGCTTGGGGTAGTCACGGCACGGGCCCCGAGGTCGGGTCGTGACAAATTGGTATCAGAGGGGTCGGTTCTACCGCAGACTCTGATCGTCTTTTCTTTCTATGTGAAGCAATAGTGTTTAGTGTATTGAGTGTGGTTATCAGTTCAGGGAGCCCAGTGTTGGTGCGGCGGCCGACGTATCCGTACACCAGGACCCTGACTCCTGATTTCCGACTTAATGCATGGAAACATTGATTGCGTGTGTGTTTCAAGTTTTCTTGTGATTACTTGTGTCAGCTCACCGGGTATACTGATCTGCTTCATGAAAGTCTCAAGTTTTCCTTGTGATTACTTGTGCCAGCTCACCAGGTATACTGTTCTGACTGTGGTGCTCTTGTTCTCCTTTTCAGGATGGCCCCGCGACGACAGCCAGCTAGGGTTCCGAGTGTAGGGCGCGACGGCAGCCCACCGAGCGATGAGGCCTCGGTGTAGGGCCCTTTGCCAGTAGTGGCACCGGCGGTAGCTTTACCCGCCGAGCCACCGATGCTACCAGTACCAGACGCTGACGATGCACGTCGCCTCAGGGCACTGCATGAGTTTCAGAGCCAGCGACCGCCCAGGTTTCGCGGTGAGGCGGACCCCCAGGCCGCCGAGGACTGGCTAGAGGCGGTGGTACGGATCTTTAGGCTAGTGAGGACACCAGCGGATCTCATGGTGATTCTCGCGGCGAGCCTCCTGCAGGCGGCGGCTGGACGATGGTGGAGCTTGATGCTCCAGGTTCACGATGAGGCATCCTTGCTCTGGACGGACTTCGAGAGCCTCTTCCGCTCTGAGTTCGTCCCGGCCACCCTCCGAGCGGTGCGCATCCAGGAGCTTCTCCAGCTGCGCCAGGGCAGCATGACGGTCGCTCAGTACGCGGCGAGGTTCACTAACCTATCTCGCTACTCGACCGACATGGTACGGGACCCCTTCTTCCGGGCCCGGACCTTCGAGCAGGGCTTGCGACAGGAGATTCGGGCGTCGCTGATCTCCCTCAGCATTCCGACCCAGGCGGGAGTGCTGGAGCGGGCCCTCCTAATCGAGAGCTTCCTGGCAGAGCCTTCTTCAGCGGCGAGACCTAGCGCAGGGCGGCAGGTAGCTGAGTCTTCGGCAGCAGGTAGCCGACGGATGACTCTCGGGTCCAGGCAGACCAGACCCCCACGCAGACGGCCTCAGGACACCGGCTCAGCAGTGCGAGGCACACATCGGAGTGCCAGCCTTCCGAGAGGCAGGCTGTGCTACCCCTGCGGCGGGCAGGGTCACATGGCTCGTGACTGCCCGACTCGCCGACCAGAGGAGCAGCAGACGGTGGAGGGGCCACCCAGGCAGAGGCAGAGGGTCGACCGTGGCGGTCCGCAGGGAGGAGGCGGACGAGGCAGAGGAGCTGGCCGAGCAGCGGGTGGTGGGCGACGCTTCCAGGCTCTACCCCCACCACCACCAAGAGGGCCACCTCGACCACAGGGAGCTGGCGGGCAGGGACAGGCCCAGCTCCAGGCAGTGGAGGCCTACGACCCCGACATGCCAGAGAAGATTCGAGGTACGATCTGTGTCTATTCCACCCTTGCTGCAGTACTTATAGACACAGGAGCGAGTCACTCTTTCATAGCCTCTGCCCTTGTTCGGAGCTCGGAGATTCCGACTGAGCCGTTGGCTCGATCCTTACGGCTAGAGACTCCTACGGGAGCAGACTCGACGATTACACACTGGTGTCGGCAGTGTGAGCTTACTCTAGGAGGCGAGAGCTTCGGCTGGGATCTCCTTGTAGCGGCGTCGAGGCCTTACGACGTCATCTTGGGCATGGATTGGCTGTCCACGGTTCATGCCCAGATCGACTGTTTTAGGCGCAAGGTGCGATGTGTTCGCACCGACGGGAGCAGGTTTACCTTCACCGGCGAGAAGGGAACCTTTGTAGCACAGGATGGACTTCCGCGGAGGAGAGTGCAGCCCATCTCTCATCAGTTGGCTAGCCTCATCCTAGGAGCAGTGGACGTGCGGAGTCCAGTTTTTCCTGCAGTGGTGGACCAGTACGTGGACGTCTTTCCCGACGACGTTCCAGGGCTACCTCCTCGTAGAGAGGTAGACTTTTACATCGACTTGTACCCCGGGACAGCCCCGATATCTACTCCAGCATATCGGATGGCCCCCGCCGAGCTTCGAGAGCTGCGGGTACAGTTGGAGGACTTGCAGAGCAAGGGGTTTATCCGACCCAGTGTTTCACCCTGGGCTTCCCCGATTTTGTTCGCCAAGAAGGCGGACGGGAGCTTGCGACTGTGTGTCGACTATCGTCGCCTGAACCAGGTGACAGTGAGGAACAAGTATCCGCTGCCACGGATTGATGACCTCTTCGATCAGCTCAAGGGAGCGCGGTGGTTCTCGAAAATAGACCTCCGGTCAGGCTATCATCAGCTCAGAGTTCGAGACGAGGACGTGCAGAAGACGGCCTTCAGGTGTCGGTATGGCCATTATGAGTTCTTGGTTATGTCGTTCGGCGTAACCAATGCTCCAGCAGTGTTCACGAGCCTCATGAATAGGATCTTCCAGCCATACCTCGACCGATTTGTCGTGGTCTTCATTGACGACGTTTTGGTATACTCGACGACTGAGGAGGAGCATGCCTACCACCTGTGAGTTGTGCTAGACACACTCCGAGAGAACCAGCTTTATGGAAAGCTCTCAAAATGCCAGTTCTGGTTATGTGAGGTCCATTTCTTGGGGCACGTCATCTCTGAGGCGGGAGTTGCAGTGGATCCCGCGAAGATCGAGGCAGTGCTAGCTTGGGAGCCACCCAAGAGCGTGACAGAGGTGCGGAGTTTCTTGGGCTTAGCCGGATACTATCGGAGATTTGTGCCGGACTTCTCCAGAGTTGCGGCACCACTCTCAGCCTTGACAAAGAAGGGGAAACCCTTTGTGTGGTCAGACAGATGTCAGCAGGGCTTCCAGGAGCTGAGACAGAGATTGACCAGCGCACCTATCTTGAGGTTGCCTGAGGAGGGAGTTGGATACGTAGTTTACTGCGATGCGTCAGGGACTGGACTCGGTTGCGTCCTGATGCAGGAGCGGGCCGTGATCGCCTACGGATCACGTCAGTTGAGGCCACATGAGCAGAACTACGCCACTCATGACCTGGAGTTAGCAGCAGTGGTCTTCGCTCTGAAGACTTGGCGGCACTATCTGATGGGCGAGCGCTTCACAGTCTTTTCTGACCACCAGAGTCTCAGGTATATCTTCTCTCAGAAGGACCTGAACCTGAGACATCGGAGATGGCTTGAGTTCCTCCAGGACTATGACTTTGAGATAGTCTATACTCCTGGGAAGGGGAACGTGGTAGCCGATGCCCTCAGCAGGAGGACGGGCATTCAGCTACTTGAGGAGGCGACGGAGCATCTAGCCTCTTTACGGATATCCTTCGTGGATAGAGACGGAGCAGCCTTTCTTCAGTCTCTCACAGTCTCTCCTCCACTTCTACAGCGGGTAAGAGAGGCTCAGCGTGGGGACGCTGACTGTGAGACCCGGCGTGCACTGATATCCTCAGGTCAGGCGCCTGATGGTTTCTCCCTTGGAGCAGAGCACGACATCCTTTTCAGAGGACGTACCTTCGTACCAGTCGCTTTACGAGAGGAGGTGCTGAGAGAGTTTCACACTTCTCCCTTGGCGGTGCATCCTGGAGTGGCGAAGATGTACCAGTATCTCAGGAGACACCACTGGTGGCCGGGCATGAAGAAAGCTGTGGCAGAGTTCGTTTCACGATGCCTCACCTACCAGCAGGTGAAGGCAGAGCATCAGGTACCAGAAGGCTTGGTACAGCCCTTGGAGGTCCCGGAGTGGAAGTGGGACGACATATCTATGGACTTCGTGACTGGACTTCCACGCACTTCCAGAGGTCACGACTCCATTTGGGTGATTGTCGACCGACTCACCAAGTCGGCACACTTCTTACCCATCAGAGAGCAGGGATCAGTAGAGAGCTTGGGACGTCGTTACGTCCAGGAGATCGTACGGCTTCACGGTGTGCCATCGTCTATCGTCTCCGATCGAGATGCTCGTTTCACTTCCCGGCTTTGGAAGGGGTTGCAGGAGGCGTTCGGGACGCGGCTCCATCTGAGCACAACCTTCCACCCTCAGACGGATGGTCAGACGGAGAGGACCATACAGACACTCGAGGACATGCTCCGTGCACGTGTTCTCGACTTTGGTCGCAGCTGGGAGGACCACCTACCCTTGGTGGAGTTCACGTACAACAACAGCTACCACTCCACCATCGGGATGGCACCATACGAGGCGTTGTACGGCAGACCCTGCAGATCACCATTGTGCTGGACAGACCCTGGGGAGTCAGCACTTGTGGGACCAGAGATGGTCCGAGCCACGACAGAGAAGGTCCATATCATCCAGGAGAGGATGAGGACAGCTCAGAGCCGGCAGAAGTCATATGCTGACAGGAGGCGGAGGCCACTGGAGATCGAGGATCGACAGGAGCGGGTCCTACGTGGGCGGTCGATTCCTCTTGTGCGCGTCAGATGGCAGCACGGGAACCTCCAGGAGAGCACTTGGGAGCGGGAGGCTCAGATGCGTGCTCAGTACCCCCATTTGTTCCCCTAGTTTTTGATGTATCTTTACGGGGACGTAAAGCCCTGAGGTGGGAGTAATGTAAAGACCCGCAAATTTCAAGGAAATTTTTTTCTTAATTTTCTTTGGAATTTTACAAGAGCGCAGCTTCAGACGGCACCTGATTCCGAGGCCCGGTGTGCCCGGAATCAATTTCCGAAGTTTGGCTCGGGTACGTTCAGTGAACGAACGAGCGGGTTTTTGTATCTTTTGAACAGGTGCCCGGAATCAAATTCTGAGGGCACCGATGAAATTGCAGCGCCGGTATTTGCTTATAAACGCCTCTTCCGGAGTTGCGTTTTCTCAGACGTGGTTTTTAAATTTTGGGGCTTTAAGTCAGAAATAAAATAAAATTTGTGCGACAACTTTATTTTATTTCACTTAAGCTGCATGGAAGCCCCTTGGAAGCCACTTGAACTGAGTTAAAGCGGATAGGGTGCTATCCAGAAATATCCTACCCCCTTGGTAGGATATTTGTGAGGTGGGGCCCGCACGAGCCCCGCCGTTTCTTTCGCTAAGTAACGCACCCGCGAAAACCCGTCAAAGTAACTGAAAAGTCAACCGACGCCTTTTCTTAAATTTTTAACAGACCATTTAATTGAGCGGTTTATTTCGTGAATTAAATGGGCTGTTTCGCTCGTTGAATTAATTCAACGAACTGATGGGTCGTTACATACGCTTTTGCATTTGTTGGCATGTTTATAAAATAAGACCAACCTAAAAATCCTTTGAAAGGATTTGAGAGGATCTTTGTTTCTTCATCTCCCCTCCTCGCGAAGAACGCGAAGAACGCGAAGAACGCGAAGAACGCCGGCGACCGGAATTCGACGACGCACACCGTGATCTGCGACGTCGACGAGCTCTACTCGCGACGTTCTTCGGCGACGCCTCTTCTTCCGCGGCCGATCCTCGTTCGACAATTAAGGTGAGAAACGAATCGTTTATTTCTCCTCTTTTTTTTAATTTCAATGACAACAGATTTAATTAATTAAATCCGTTTGATCTTGATCCGGAGATTGGCGACGCGACGCCGGATACCGCGACGACGCGACGATCCCCCTTCTTCCGCGACGAGCAATTCCGCGACGACCTCTCGTCCGACGACGACGACAAGGTAGGGGTTGTTGGAATTTTGTCTTTCCCGTGTTTATTCTTTTTAAAATAAAGAACCTGATCTCCGAACAATTTTAATTTAATTAAAAATGTTGTTGATTATTTTTCTTTTCCTCCCGTTGTTTATGACTAACGCGTAGGGTGCGGGTCTAACGAACAAGACCCGGCAACCCTCCGCCGATCTTTTTGTTGTGCGGATTTGGCGGACGACGACGAATCGTGCGGCAAGGGCGATCCGTTGATTCCGCAGTGAAGATCGGCCCCCGGGAGGAGCAACGGCGCAGGCGGGAGGCAAAACGGGCCACCGGAGCGACTCCGGCGGCCCGCGGAAAGTGGCAGCGGCGCGGGACGTCGGCGCGGCGGCGCCGGCGACCGGAGGCGGCGGCGCCCGGCGCGCCGCCGGAGGAGTCCGCCGCGGCTCGGCCGCGGCGGCGGCGAACCGCCGGACCGCATCCGCGGTCCGGCCACCCAGCACGCGGCCCGCGCGGGCCGCGTTCCTCCAAGCCGCGGGTCAAACCCGCGACGGTTTCTCCTTCGGCCGCTCGGCCGAAGCCGAGCCGGCCGGTCCGGCGGCCGGGCCGCGCCCAGGCCGGACCGGACCCGGTCCAGCCGGGTCGGGCCGGGTCGGGTCGACCCGGTTCGGCCAGCCCAGGGGGGGGGGGGGGTTCGGGCCGGGTCGCCCCGGGCCCAGAACCCCTGTTTTCGGGCCCTCTTCGGTCTTTTGCCCATATCTGGGGCCTGAGACCTCCGATTGACGAACCGTCAGCGGCTACGCGATCCTTGGATCGATACGGTCGTTTCGGTATATTACACTCAAGGTTTCGGAAGACTTTGTGTTCGGCCGGGTTGGTTCGTACACGAAACCAACCAGGCCCTCGGAGCGGAAACGCTCATAACTTGAGCTACGGACGTCCGATCGACGTACCGTCAGCTGTGGTAGTTTCCTCTAAGTGAGACGGAACTTTTGGCATACTCCGCCCGAGGATCGGACACAGGCGGAGTACGGTCGGGTTGGTTTTTCCCTAAAAACCAACCGGGCCCCTGGGACGAAAATGCCAATAACTCTCAGACCGGGCGTCCGATTGACGCGCCGTCTGTTGCGTTGAGATCCTGTTGTCGATACGGAACTTTTGGATACATCAACTTCGGACTACGTGTCAGTTGATGTATCAGCCTCTTTGCTCGTGGAGCAGACCCTCCTAAACGAGCTCGCTATGTGCGGGAACCCTAGCGCTGGCTGTGACTTCGACGACAGAGCAGAGATCCTCCGTGGACTGCGACGACGGCAGAACAGAGATCCTCCGTGGACTGCGACGACGGTAGAGTAGAGATCCTCCGTGGACTGCGACGACGGCAGAGCAGAGATCCTTCGTGGACTACGGCGACGACTGTGCAGAGATCCTCAGTGGACTGCATCGACTACTGCACTCAGCGATCCTACGTGGATCAGTGCTACAGGTTCTGTGTGGGCCCGATCCTATGTGGGTCCTTACTACCGGTTCTGTGTGAGCCACTGCCTACAGGTTCTGTGTGAGCCCGATCCTATGTGGGTCTTTTGAGGGGGTTAGTACCTATCGATCCTTCATGGGTCCGACGACTTAGATGGATCAGTGATCATCTTTGACGTCATCTGAAAAAGTATACCTGGTTGAGCTGAATCTTATGTTACTATCCTTTGTGGATTTCGGGAGACCTTCGGGGGTCTCAGGGTCCTTACTGAGTAGCTTATACTCACCCCTGCATGGGCTATGGCCGCACCTTGTTGTGTTGGATGCAGACGACGGATAGCGCTGATCACGGTCGCCGCCGTGGAGCAGGACAGTACCTGGAGGTGGACCACTGGACGGGACGTGCTCGGAGCGGACGTGGGACCCGAGGAGCCTGGAGGCTATCTGTACCCACCCTTCAGGTGGGATTGCCAGTGGACGACACGAGGCCGCCGTCTTTTCTTCAGTTGCTGTTCTTTACTTTTTCAGTTGTACTTTACAGTTGGGCTTGTATTTCCGGCCCCCTTTACTTTTCTGCACTTTGTAGTTACTTTCCGCTTGCTGACTCTGTGGTGGTTGTTACTTTTAGAGGCAATGCCTTCCCTGTTTACCGGGATTTTACGCCTTGGTGCTAGTCGCCAGCCCCTGGCCTATGGAAGGCGGGCTTGGGGTAGTCACGGCACGGGCCCCGAGGTCGGGTCGTGACAATTATGGTTGTGATCTACAGTGACTATGATGGTTTTATCGGCGATGATGGAGGTCTGTGATGTTACAACTATATGATGGCTTTTATGTCAGTGTGTTTATATCAAGATTATGGTGATAGTGGAGTGATGATGTTATATTTTATTTTTTTAGGTTTTCAAACTGTTATTTATTTGGCAACAATATAGATTCTATGATGGGTTTTCATTATTGGTCTCTTTTTAATTTTTAAATAAGATGTGTCTAATATTATTGTAATGATGAATTATAGTGTTTTTTATTTTGAAATTTGATCTTTGTAATGGGTGTTTTGTGAGGTTGTGTCTCATTGATGGTGGAATGGTTTTATAGGTTCTCACATACCCTCAATGTGTCTCTTAATAAAATATAAAAAATTGATTATAATAATAGGATACATTGGGTTGACCATAGAATTTTTAAATTTTAGTTAGAACCTTCTAGAATAACGATTCAACTTGAGATACCTTTCCTCTCTTTTTTTCATATTCTTTTCAATTTGTTTTAATTTGAAATATTATAAGTGTTTTGTTGTAATTTTGTATAAATGTTATTGAATGTGTATTTATTATATATTATTCTCATGTACCTTATGTAGTGGAATATTAATGTTCTTAAATATTTTTAAACCATGTTAAAAACCAATCCCCTCATTAACTTTCTCATTCAATATAAAGTGCGTTTTAATCACCTTCACCATTCATGTGTGTGTTCGGTGCACAACTCATTTCTTATCCAATTATTTTAATTATCTTTATAATTCATCACCATATACATATTAACCAAGAGTAATAACCATCCCAATGGATGAGTAAATCAACCATTGAGGTGATTCATAATTTGGAGATGTTAAGTGATTAAGATCATTTACTTGATGAATATTCTTTAGGTTAACATTGTGTATGTTAAAATTAAAATTTCATGGATTAATGAAATGTTTCATTTAACGTGTGGATTCCATGGATTATTTGAAAAATAAATACACAACCACAATATGGATTTTATTGATATTATAATTCTAGTTATGTTAAGTCTACGATTAAAGCCTCAACACTTGTGAATTCTGATCAAAATGGTCTTGTGAAGTGGGAGTTAATTTAATTAAATATAAATTAATACTCAAGGATATCAATTTCATAAGAACAAAATAATAATCTCAGCCCAATATTTATCATCTTATCAAATCAGACATAATGCATCAATCAATTAAATTAATCTCTTCATACAAACACCCCCATTAAAAAGAAAAAATAGAAACAATTGACTCTGAAATTTGTACCATCTCCTAGGATTTGACTCGAGTGCCTTTTTAAAAATTAACAGAGCACCAAAAATTTTATCATTCAAAAAGTGATGATCAAATGTGCTTCAGATACCATTATAAGCCTTCCTATGAGTGATTTAAATTTAACACGACATTATTTTTATAAAACCTATTTATATTTCATAGTTAATATAATGATAAAATGATTATGAAATCCTCTTATTTTTCCATCAGTTATGATTTGATGAAAAGATGAATTGAAAATGAATCCTATTTCTTTTCTATAGGTTATGTTATTATGAAATTCTTATGAAAACCATTTCATTTCATTGGATCTTTTTTGATTAATGTTTTATTATCATACGAAACACATATGTATGATTTCTATTATGTGACGTGTGGGGCCTACATATCCCTCTAATGAATTGGATAAATATTGATATCACTTGAGATGAACATGATTAGAATGGGGATTTAGCTCAATTCAGTAAGGGAATCTGTCCCTTATGATAGTCTTTGGAGCAAATCTTGAAAAATATAAATATTTAGGGAATAAAAATAATATAATAAGATTGTTTTTGAAATGATCTTTGAACATCTAAGGAAATGATTTTCTATTATTATTTTTATGACAGAAATCTATTACAATGCTATTATATCATGGTTCAGGTTCATTAATTCTATTACAATTCATGTCTTATAACCTGAGAATATTTATTTAACGATCAATGATATTTATGGTATGTATTTCAAATGTTATTCTCATATTTTCATTCCCTTATGCTATTGATATTTTGATAACTCTCTTTTTTTTGGTTTATTGATAATTTGAGCACACCCTTTTAAATGCTTCATTTTCCTAGGTTATGATGAATGTTATTTTGTATGATATGTCTAATAATGGTTCTATTTATTAATAAAACTATTGGATATAGTGTAACTCACTTATGTAACAGTTGTTTATGTGTCCATGTTTTCAAAAATAATTCTACCATTATGATCTTCAGTCTTGTGTTTATGTAATGTAATGAATATAAAACTACAAAGATGAAAAATCATTGTATGAGAAGTTTCACTAATTATATTTCTTACAAAAGTATTGTTTTATATATCTCTTAAAAACTAGGATAAGAAAATAATTCCGAGAACACTAATTATTTTTATGAGGATACTTCTAAGTCTGAGTGAAAATATAATAAAATGCATTGTAATTTTGATAAAGGGTAGATCATGAAATTTCCAAGATATTAAATCTATATCTGGATAGTAACTGTGGATTTGGATCTAGAATAGAGGTACCTATGGGTAATATCTCTTAAAACAGTGCATTGATTTGGACATGATTATCACCTTGTGTATGAAAATGGTCTTTTCTATGCACCTACTTTGACACTCCTAATGGATATGCTTAATAAATTCCAAATATTTTTATGAAAAATGAAGAATGTAATATCTTTACCATTTATTGATATATTCAAGTGCATTCAATGGTATTATATTTTCCTTGTATGAGTATATATATATATCTCTTTGGAGAATTTCTATGAAATTTGGGTACTTTTGGATGCATTTTTTCAGGTATGAGGTTAGCACACGATATGCACAAACATTGTTCATTTCCCTATCCAACCATACAACCCAATACATAAAGGGATTTCATGGTTGAAACATGTTTTTTCAAACCAAGAACCCCAATAGGAGTAAACCTATGACACCGCTATGTGATTCATATTGTTAGGGCATATGTTTAGGGTAAATCATGTTCCCTATGCAAGAAACCATTCACATGGGTTTTGAAACACATGAAAATTATATTAAAAATTCCAGAACCCCAATAATACACATGAAAATGACCCTACCTCAAACCTAAATGATTTATCTCGTTTTTGGAGTCCCATAGATGGATTCTAAGACCTTTTGACCTCCGGTATTTATGAATTGAATACTAGGCTAAGGATATCCACCTCTACTAGTGGGATAATCCCATACCATTTATTTTCCTGATGCTCTCCCATATTTCTATCATCCATTAAAGGGATGGTTTTATTTCTTTGATGTAGATAAAGATATAGGTTTGTTGGATCTTGATTTATTTTATCATGAATCTTTGTTTTGAATATAAATCTCGACCTCCTTTCTGTAATTGAATGTTCCACTTCTATTTGGGTATAAATGATGGTGAGTGTTCATCATAAATTTTGAGGTATGTGGTCTAAAATGAAAATACCAAAGTCATTATTTAATCAAAATTATGTAGTGGTAAATTTATAATTTCCATGAATGGGAAATTGTTTTGAGGATTAAATTGAATTTCCATTGAATAATTATTGAATTAAAATTATGGAAATTGAAATTGGTGGAATTTTATTTGTTAACTAACAAGTTAATAAATGAAATATTGTGAATTTGGAATTGATGGGATATTGGGATTGTGAAATTGAATTAATTAATTATATAATTAATTAATGTATTTTTTTGAATGTGGAATTCAAGGAATATTGGGATTGTTAAATTAGATAAATTAATTGGTAAATTAATTAATGGAAACATTTGTGATTATGTAATTGGTTGAATATGATCAATTAAATAGTGAATTTATTAATAATTTTTTTTTCATTGTGGAATATTTGAGTCGAATAAATTAATTGGTTAATTAATTATTGGAACATTATGATTGTGGATTTTGAGTAATTTATTTGTGAATTAATCCATGGTTTTTGTTATTTATCAATTAATGTTTTTTAGAATTAACTAAAAATTTAGATTATAGAATAGTTGGATTAACCATGATTTTTATGAAAATTTCATGAGAACATTAATGTTGAATAACCTTGAATTATTTGATATAACTGATACATGAGTGGTTTATTGATGAATTATGTGAGGGAAATGGATTGTTGCTTCAAAATCCCATAGTGCTAAATAGATATACTTGTGTGGGACATGTAATATTGTTTCAAAATCCCATTTTTATGATTGTTTGATAAATGGGTAGTGAGTCACTCACTATGGATTAAAATACCCACAATTTCCTAGTCATTGATATCGAAGACCAAAATGTTAGCATTAGACTATGGTTTCAATTTTATATTATATTAATTGAAATTAATTGAAAATTGATAACCAGTTTATTGTGATATATGATATCACTTGGGGATTGTTCAGACTTCGTCATGGGAAAATGCTATTATTGATGTTCAAGTTTCCTCAGGAATGATATGTTTTATGTGGTTAAATAAATAATAATTGAATATGTGTAAATTGAATACCTTATTACTTTCATTTTATTATTTATAAATCTCAATACACTATTGGTGACCATGTATTATTTTACACGTAGTTGGTTGTGCCCTACTGAGTTGTACTAACACCCTAATCAGGATTCCTGATTTTTACCCAAGTAGACTTCATGTTTGTAAGACATGATAAAAGAAAGAGTCATATGTTAGAAGGATGATTAGGTTAGATCATTGATGATGGAACCAGACATTTTATCAGGGACCTCTTGGAGTAGTTAGTGTCTTTATTTTTGGTTTTTCATTTTGACACATGACATGTGGCTGGAATGACATGTTTCCTATTTTTGTTTTGTATACTTTACTTCCTGTTTTAGTCATCATGTGATACTGGTTTTGTTACTTATTTGTTTTATCATTTGGAAGTAGTTTTTTATTTCCACTATTTTTATAATTTCATAAAGAGGGTATATTCTCCCCATGATCTATATTAGACCTTCGCTACTAGTAGGAAGACTCTGGTGTATGGGGAGGCACACATGATGTTACGTGATTTATTGGATTGGGGAACCAATGTGCGGAACCCAGGATGGGACGTCACAAATTGGTATAAGAGTTGTTTTATTTTATTTTATTTTGTGATAATATTTTGGAAAGGCAGATAAGAGAATAAGTTCTATATGACCTTTTATAAGAGCTTGTTCATGAGAGTAGATAAGTATGAGGGTAAAATCCAAGTACCTAGGATGATAATTATATTATTGATGTTTTTTTATAGTTGGATTTTACTTCACCTAGAGTGATTCTCTTATTGTCTGATGTTATTACTATTTCTGATATATTCAATTATTTTACCCGTGAACATGTATAAAATGAGAGATGATTATGCATTTATCATTACATGATCTCAAGAATAATTTCATGACTTGCATCATTTTAGTCATGCATGGGAAAACGAGTTTTGTGTAAGTTATTGATTTTGATTTTTTTTCCTTAATTCTGTAATTGAATGTAAAAGGTACCTAATATGGAATCTAAATTGAAAATGATTCAAAATAAAAAAATGGTTAAATGGGTATCTAATGTAAAAACTGAGTAATTAAAATTAGTTTACCCTTTGTTAATGATGAATTAGATATATGATGGGAAAGGGTAGTGATCACACCTTAGTTTTGACCATGTGGCGGGAAATGGGGAAGGAATTATTATGGATTTCATGAATCTATTTTTGATAACATTTTTAGTGTTGTGTAATGTGTGATAAATTGTGTTCTTGGCATTATAGAGATGTACCTCCATGACGATTCTTGTTGAGAAGAAAACATGAGGTTATAGATGGAGATAATCTACCAGTAGTGGAACCTAAGGAACATATATTGTTAGGTTAAGAAGTTAAAGGGATGTTCATAGAAATTTTTTTTTAACTTCATGATGTTTATTGAAAGAAAACCTAGGAGGGTTGTGAAAATAATTATTGATTGGACACATTATTTTCAATTTAATAACCCTCCAACTTTTACTAGAAAGGGTGGACCTCAGGAAACCCTGTTCTGGATAGAGTCCCTCCATACTATACATGATAACCTAAAGACTCCTGATAAGAGGAAAGTCAAATTGGATACTAATATGATACATGGATAGGTAAATAGTTAGTGGTACATCCAGACTCAGGATGGGATGATAGACAATACAGATTGGAAGGAATTTCAGAAGAAGATATTTTAAACTTTTTCAATGAGAATCTCATGAATGAGTGAGGGGACGAGTTTATGAGTTTGACTCAAGGAAGTATGTTCATGATATATTATGTTATTATATTTATAGATTTGAAGCACTTTGCTTCAGCATTGGTATGGGATGAGGTGACTCTAGAAAAATGGTTTCAACTTGGGATTAAATGTGAAATTATGTCTTAGATGAATATATTCAAGTTGAATTAGTTTTTAGAAGTGGGGGATCAGGCTCCCATTTATAAGGGTATCTTGAAGGATACATCTTGTGGTGGACAGATGGGTTATGGTAGATAGTCAGTAGGTATGAATTCCAAGAGGCAGAAGTGTCATTAAGAGAATGTTATCCAGAGTAGTGGGAAGCCGAGTGACCATGGGGAATGGTCAGTCAGACAGGACTATACTCGAGAGATCTGTAACCAGTGTGGTAGTAAGAATCACATTTTTAGAAATTTCCCCAACCATCTGTAGAGTGCCGAGGCTAAAAAATTATGTTACATATAAAAATGTTATGTAGAAACCCATGATATATGGTTAATGATGGAGATTCTATGAATAATCAGGGCATGCGATGGGGATCTTCATCCTCTTACTAGTCTACTGGTTATAGTTCTACTAGCCATAGTTGTCGAGGCAGTGGATGCAATACTTCTGGACAAGAGTGCTCATGTTAGTAGAGTGGTGTAGTTTAGAAGAAATAGACTACATCATAGGGAAGATGGGAAGGAAGGTTTAATTCCATCCATCCAACACTGGTGGATAGGATGGATGAATCGTCAACAGTCGGAGGTATTGTTATCGTAGCTTCTATGCTATCTAGTTTTTAATTTATACTAATTCCTCACATTGTTTTATATATACACAACATATGAATGGATTGATCTTGGTAGTGGAGTATGTGACCCAGGTGGTGATGATCAATACAAAATGGGGAGTATAGACAATAGATATCTACTTATCCCAAGGGTGTTTTATCCAGTTTGTGGAGTATCATTTTCATTGGGATCTATTCATCCTTGATATGTCATGCTTTAATCTAATTTTGTGAATAGATGTGTTGGTAGAATATGAAGACAACATTTATTATTACCACATGAGAGTGGATTTTACATCTCCTGAGGGTGACAATAATATCCACCAAGGAGTGTGGGATATCTAGGTATGTCGTGTAGGGGTAGTTCATCAGCAACCAGGGGAGCTCACAGCATTGGTTTCTTGTAAGTTTCATGTTGATAGTTGTAAAAAGGATAACGTATTTCTACCTATAGTGAAAAAGTTTTAGGATTCGTTTCTTGAAGAGTTCTCAATGATTAAACATGAATGAGATGTGGAATTTACCATTGAGTTAATGCTTGGAATGGTCCAGTTTCTATTCCACCAGAAATAATGGAACCAACACTGCTTCAAGAACTGAAGAATCAACTAGAAGAGTTTATGCATAAGGGTATTATCTATCCTTGTACATCACCTCGGGGTTCACTAGTTTTTCTATAAAGAAGGATTATGAGACACTATACTTATGAGTTGATTACCAAAAGTTGTACCAGATGACTATGAATAAGCATTTTCATCTTCTACACATCGATTCTATGTTTGAAAAGTCTAGGGATGCTTGTGTGTTCCCAAAGATTGACTTCATATCAGTGTATCATCAGTTGAGAGTTAATCCTTATAAAATATCTCATACTTCATTCAAAAGATGGTATGACAAGTATGAGATAATTATTATACTGTTTGGATTGAGAAACTCACCATAAGTTTATATGGCCTTAATTAAAAAAATATTTCATCTATACATGGATTTATTTTTGTTAGTGTTCAGGGATGGAATCTTACTATACTCGGATACTCATGATGATCATTAAAAAAATCTTACTATCATCCTAAGTACATTGAGAGAGCATAGACTATACACCAAGCTATAAATGTATGTTTTTTATCGATTTAGAACACATGTTTGCTAACATAATCTCAAAGGAAGTTGTGTTAGTGGTCCATGAGATAGTTTAGGTAGTTGTTTATTAGGAATATCCAAAGAATGTATTTTATATCTATAGTTTTCTATGGATAGCAAGTTATTATCAATAGTTCATCAATTAATTTTACCTTTTGGAAGCACCGCATTCATACCTAAAAAATGGGATAAGGTTTTAATGGTATGGAACATATGATATTTACTTTCAATATATTAATAACTACTTAACTTCGGCATCATTATTAATCAATCCCGATATACATGAGAAGAAAACGGTGTGTTGTGATGCCTCTAGAATAGGTTATAGAGCAGTGTTGATGCAGTGGGATCATATTGTGGCATATGGGACTCCGTATTTGAGACCAAATGAACAGAATTACACTACGCATGACCTTGAGATTGTTCATTGGTTTATTATTTTATGTGTTGGATGAATTATATTTTGAAAAAAAGGTTTAAAATGTATACTGAAAACTAGAAATTAATGTATATCCTTTTTTGTAAGATTAGAATCTCTATAAGTAGAAGTGGGTTGAGTATATACAGTCATTCAACTTTCATATAGCATATACACTCTGGAATGGAAAATATTTTCTTATACTCTAAGGAGGAAAACTCAAACTCCTGTAGTTTAAGAGTCTATTATAGAGTGGAATATGATGAATTTACTCGTTGATATGCATGTTGTGGTTTAAGAGTGTTAGGGAAAATAAATCTCATAATAGTTTTAGTGGAGTCTATATTTTTGAGTCAGATTAGAGGGTGTTAGTATGATGAACCAAAATGTATGGACTTGAGGGGAAGCATTTAAAATGGGTAGTCACCTTTATGTTGGACCATAGATGATGATGAGACGATCATTTTAGGAATCAGATTCTTATAAATATGAGTATGTATAAGGAGATGATGCATGGATAACATGCCTCGAATTTTGTGGTGCATATAGGTGGGACCAAAATGTAGAATGACCCACGATGACATTACTGGTGGACTAGAATGAAAAATAAGATTGTAGGGTTTGTGACCTGATTCTTCACTTGTCAAAAGGTAAAGGCAGAGCACTAATGACCTAGAGGTTTACTACTGTTGTTGCCTATTTTTTAATATAAGTGGGAAGACATTACCATAGACTTCATTATGGGTCTCCCAATGAATAAAAAAAGAATGAATCTATATGGGTTCTTATGTATCGATTGACTATGGTATCAAATTTATTTCTTATATGAGAGACTTTTTCATTGATGAATTTGGGAGACATGAATGTTTGAAAGTATGTTCGTAAACATGGGGTTCCATGGAGAATTTTTTTAGACCATGAATCACATATTATATTTCACTTTTAGAGGGGATTATAGAATTTTTTTGGTACATAGGGTTGACTGATAATATAATTCCTCCCACAGATAGATGGACATTTAGAGTGTATGATATAGTTCCAGAGGATATGCTTTAGGTAGGTTTCCTAGACTTTATTGGGTCTAGGGAAAAAAATATCTTTGGTTGAGTTTTTCTATAACAATGGTTATCTGAAAGTTATTCATATGACATAATATGAGGCTCTTTATGGTAGTTTGTAAACATCACCACTATGTTGTATATAGGTGGGTGAATTAGGGTTTTTGGGACTTAGTCTCATATATGAGATGTTGGAGAATCTTTAGTTGATTCATGAATGGAATGACTACGGCTAAAATTAGACAAAATTCATATTATAATATATTTAGATAGCCCTTAGTATTTATAGATTGGGATCTTGTATTCATTCTATTATTCCCTAGATTGGGTCATCATTAGATTTTATGACAGGTCATATTGGCACACATGTTATTTGGACCATTTGATTTTATGGAGAGAATTGGGATGGTGGTGTATTGGCTAGCTATTACAGATAGGTACAGTGCTATACATGATGTTTTTCATGTTTCTAGACATCATTGGTATCAAAATGACCCTTCTCATGTGATAGATATGGATAATATTGAGCTTATGACTGGTCCGTCCTTTGAGGAGAGTTTGATATGTGTATTCGATCATATTGACAAGGTGTTGTGGGGAAAGACCATGGTGACAGTTTTTGTATTGTGGAAAAAATGGTGAGTGTAGGAGGAATCTAGGGAAAGATAATAATATATATGGGCTCAGAAACATGATCTTTTTTCATCAGAATTTTAGAGATCCTTGGGAGTCAAACTTGAGGATGATCTATTAGATGGTGGGGAGATCATATGATCATAAACTTTTTTGGAGTTTTATCATGATTTTTGATAGGTATTATTTATTTCTTATTTTTTGCATATTTTTTGGGTATTTTTTGGGTGTTTTACATTGAAATTTGGATATTTTTTTAGGATTTTTGGGTGCTGCCCGGTTGGAACACGGTTTCTAAAACTGGGTTACCTTCCCCAGAAAACCGTACATCCAAAAAAAGAAGGTAATTTAATAGTTGGTGCATGGAATTTAATTTTCTGATCCCACATAAGAGTAACCATTGTACACCCCTAGGCAAGGTGCATGGTTAGGGCACATAATTAGGGGAAACTGTGTGACCCATACAATAAACTATTTATGCAACATTTTAAACCCCCAAAAATTAAAATAGAAAATACTCAAACCCTCTGAATTCACAAAAAATAGACCATAACTTATAGATAAATGATTTATCTCATTTTTTGAGGCCCTATATGGATTCCAAGACCTTATGACCTCTATTCATGATGATTCAAAGAATGGATTTATGATCTGTACCTCTCATGGTAAGAGAATCTCATCTGGTGTAGCTTCCTCCCATTATCCAATTTGTATCTCATCCTTTTAAAGGATGGTTTTGATCTATTGGTAAAGTTTTAATTTATTGATTGTTTGATATTGATTCGATTCATCTTTAATCTAGGTTTTGGATCTAGATCTCAGCTTCCTTTGTGAAATTGAACAGTCCGATTCAACATGGGTATATCTATTGCCGAGAATTCATCATCATTTTTGAGGTTGGTGGTCTATATTTAAAATATCATGTTCTTAATTTAATTACTTGTATGTAATTTTAAATTTACAAATTTCAATGATTAGGAAATTATTTTCATGATTAAATTGATTAAATTTAATTCCCATTCAATAATGATTAAGTTAAAATTAAGGAAACTGAAATATTTGTAATCGGATTAATTAATTGGTGGATTAATTAATGGAATATAGTGAATGTGAAATTGATGGTATATTGGAACTTTGAAATGGGATTAACTAATTGAGGAATTGATAAATATAATTTTGGGAATGCAGAATTCATGGGATATTGGTACTGTGGAATTGAATTAATTAATTGATAAATTAATTAATGAAAATTGTCATGATTATCTAATTGGTTTATTGGGATTAATTAATTGATAAATTCATTAATTTAAATTGTTATGATTGTGAAATTGTGGATTTTAATTAGTTAATGAGTTAATTAATTAATGGAAAAGTATGATTATGGAATTGGATTAATTAATTTTTGAATTAATTAATGGTTAGTGTTATTGTACAATAATTGTGTTTTATAATTAATTAACAATTATAATTAGGGGATAGTTTTCTTAACATTAATGTTTATTAAAATGTGATAAGAGGGTTCTAGTTGATTAACTTTGAATGAGGTGATATATGTGATATATGTGTGATTAATTGATAAACTGTTTGGGGGACAGGTAGTTATTCTTAAAATGACCATATTGATAAATTGATATACTTGTTTGGCACATGGATTATAACTTCCAATTCCCATAATACTGAATTGATATATGAGTGTGGGACACAAATTGCTACATCAAAAGACCACATGTGTAATTCATTGATAAATAAGGTTTGGGTCATATACTACTACATCGAATACACAGTTGGTCATAAACATGATGATCTAGAATCAAAATGTTGGCATTGAACTATTTTTCCAGTTTTAATGCCCCAAAATTCAAAATTAAGAATACTGTATTTGATAGCATGTTTGACATGTAAAACCAAGAACATAAAGGAATATAATATTACGAGACATTAAAATATAATTAATATTTTAAATAAATTAAAACTATATCTCACAATTCATGTAAGGATATGTTATCCTATATTACATGCAATAAACACTTTATTTGATTGCTTCTATTACATGTAAGACCAAATTTTACCAAGCTACATTATATTATTAAAAATATTATTATTTAATAAAATAAGATATTAATTAGTAGTTAAATTTATGGTTGTGAATATTATTTAATATTTTATGAAAATATATGGTTTAGAAAAATATTAAATGAATTCATAGGGTACAAATTAATTATAAATTAAAATAATAACCAATTGAATATAAAGGAATTTTTTAGAAAAATATTTTAATACCTATAAAGATGTTTACCCAAATAAATTAAATTAATTAAAATTAGTGAGTGATATTATTTTAATATATATAATATATATTCAATTAAATGATTTCAACATTCATCCAACAGATTTTAAATTCATAAGATATGAAAGAAACCAATATTTTGCTTAAAAATTGAAATTTTTCTACAGGCACTTTTGTAGTCAATAATTGGAGAACCTATTATAAATCCAATTTTTGGAATTTCAATAAATATTATATGTGAAAATAAAGTTAATATTTTAAATTTTAATGTTGAGTTTATCATAAGGTGAATTTTCGTTATTTGATTGAGGTGTTTTATTTATTGATAAATAGTGAAAAATACTGAATTATAATTCAAACCTGAATTTTATTCTATTTTAAATATAAAGAAAAATATATTTTAAATAGATTTTAAAGTAAAATTATATAAAATATATATCACTTAATATAATATAGGAAATTTGAATCAATTACACTTTTAAATTGGATGTAGAAACAAAGTAAACCATTGACCATTTTTACATTAAAAATCCACATTGTCATCCCTCTATCGAGATTAAATTCAAATTAATTTATGCCAATTATGTAATTTTTATTTTAAAAATGGATTACCTATTTAGAATCATAACAATTTATTATATATAAAAATTTTATATTTTGTTTGGACAAAAAATTTTAGTGAAAGTGAATAAAATTAAATACAGCATTTAAGAGAAAAATTAGCATATCAAGAGACTAAACAATAAAGTTGAGGGTAAAATGACCTTGTAAATTTTAAATTTTTTTATGCCCATATTTAGACACTATAATCATATTTATTTAATTTTTTATTTTATAATGGCCAATTTTCATCAGAAAAAATGTGTGTAATTCCATTTTAAAAAACTTACAAGAATTCCACTTCTCTGCAACTTTAAACAAAACTCACACCTCCCACTTATTCACACCGCATAGGGCATAGTGGATCAAAAAATATTTCCAATATATATCATAAACATAAAAACCCTAATACTAGAAGATTAATACTTTTCATGTATCCATCCAATGAATCCCGTTGGATAAATCTAAAAAAAGTCACCCGTTTAAGAGGAAATGTTTTACAACAATCATTTTTCTTTCATTTAATTATCCACCCCTTAAATTATTTTTTATCATGATTATATAACAAAACTAATATAAAAAATATACATGTATGTTTTAATTCTATGTTTTTAACCTACACATACATACACTTATATTTAAGGGGTTAAGAATGTACTATTTATGTGTGTGGGGAACTACAGCCTCACGAAACAATGTCATTCGTTTTTCCTTTACCGTTGCTCATAGTTGGAAATTATGAGAAAAAATAGTATGTTTATGTTATATATAATATTTATACATTTTTTATAATAATTTATTTTTTATTAAAAACATAATGTTATGGTTTTTATTTTTTTTTAATACAATAACATAGATAATGGATATGTGGACTACCTTCTCCTCAAAACAATGTGATTCATTCACGATACATGTAGAACATAAATATGATGGATTTAATAAAAAAATATATCATATATGATGTAAATATGAAACTATAATTATAATATAAATATGTATAATTTACTTATCATTATTTTAAATATGACAATGAAATGAAAGTAGGATTAATGCGTGTGTACAACCTATCATATCCATGAATGGTGCACTTCATTTCATAAATACAAATAGTATAAATTATTATAAATAAATTTACAATGAAAATATATTATATATAAATATTATTTTACAATCTAGAGATGATGAAATCCTAATATTTTATTAATAAAACAATTAAAATGTTAAAATATACTTCAAAAACTAGGTTATTAACACCCGTAAAAGTAAAAATAATGAAATATTATTAACAAATGGGTAATAAGATATTATAAAATGATAATATATGATATTATAAATATAATTATGTTTATTTAATAAGTTTTTGACATTTTTAAAATTGTTATAAATGAGGTTAAAGGTTTTTCAACCAAAAAAAATTCATTGCAATGGATTTTCATCTCACTTTTTAGATCTGTGAGATGAATGTAACATTCCCCACATACTTCTTGGGTATGGTGTATATACTTCCAGTTTTGTAATATTATATCATATATTACGTTTTATTCATTTTATTTATGTTTTTAATTTTGTCAATATTATTTTTGGGTTTTCGGATTCAAATATTACCACAATTATAAGGGATTCTTTTCCCACATTTTGTTCCTTGAAGAATACACCATATTCATCACTTACGTCTTTTTTTGGTTTATATACTGTCCATTTTGATATATTATATCATGAATTTATTTCCCCTTATGTGTTTTGATGTTTAAATTGATGTTATATTTTTCATGGGTGTCATGATTCAAAGGTTACTAATTAGTTGGGTGCTTCATCTCGATTTCCATTTGCTGAGACAAACTGTATTGTTCTGAAACAAATTTCTTAAATATTGTGTAAATTATGACAATTTTACATGTAATATCATGATTAATTAAAGAATATTTTTATTTTAATTTTAATTTTAATTATTTAATCTAAGGGGATTTGAATTAAGCATTACTAAGTGGTATAGAATTTCATAACCGTATTTAATTTTTGGGTAACATTATGCCCTCATTATTATTACTATCATTAGATTATGTGTGTAATAAATTGTTAATATCTATTTTTTGTTTCCAATTTTTTAATTTTTATTTAAATTTTATACAAATTATCTATTAATTTATTTATTATCAAATCACCCTTATAGTGTTTTCAAGGGTTTATTTCAAATCACATTTTTTTCAGGATTATTTACCCTTGGATTTCCATGAGAAAAAATTATTTTACCATTGTCTGAAAAACCATTTAATTTTATTATAATATGGTTATTAATAACCTTTTACACATAATAGTACCATTTCTCCACTCCTCGGTACTCAAAATATTTTATCAATTGTTTTTAATAAAACCCAACTTCATTTCCCTCTATATTTGAAGAACCTCTTTTCTTCTAAAACCTCCATCTTCTAAAAAAGTTTTATAAAACGTTTTCAACCACTTAAAAATGACTTTTTAAATAATTATTTTCCCTTTCTTCATTGACAAATGTTTTCAAATAATTCTTATTATCATTTCTAAATAATGAATTTTCTATAGCATTTTTTTCTAGGAAAAATGAATGCTCATTTTACATTTTACATCACGTACATATTTACCCACAGTTGTATCTTTGAAGCTTAATATAGAATTATAATAGGATAATTTTAAATGATAATGTTTGAAAAAGTGACTTCCACATAAATGGATTTTAAAAATGTTTTTAAAAATAAACAGTATATTCTTCTTAAGAATGTTTTTAAAAGAACTTTTTTTGGTATTTATATTGATCAACGACATTGACTCTTTAATTTTTCTAAACGTGGGAAATGTTTTGTTGATATCATCATTATTCTCCCTCTAGATAGTTTTTCTCAAATTGAATAGGGATACTATCAACATTCACTTCCTTGATTCCTTTCTAAGTCTCCTTGAAAAATTTAGTTCCCTGCGACTATTGAACACTTAATTTCACCTAATTATCTATATCATTTTTCAGGGATACGTTTTTTCCAAACCGTTTATCATTTTCACATATGATGATAACTTTTATAGTTATATGATTCTTTGGGAAAATACTGATATATTCTAATACATAATTCATTTCAGATATTTGATAAGGAAATTTTTTTATTAATTAAATCGATTACTTTATATGAGGAATGCTTTAGTCAGGAAGTAATGGGTGGGGCCCAAACATTATACAAACCCTTGATTCCTTCGACAAGTTCTCATGAGAAAAATTAGTTGTAAAAATTAAATATGTTTCTACATATAGTTTTAAAAATTATTTTGAAAGTCCTTGAAGGTATAGGTTTTCATGTGCCTCATACATGACATCCAATTATTAAGAACCACCTTCATTTGGATTTAGTATTTATTATTCATGAAATTTTCACTATGAATGTCTATAGATTCATTTCATTATTAGTTTATTGATTTAGTGGAATGTGTTTTTAGTTTCTTACCTTTTTATATTTATTTTTCCTTGTCAAGTTATTTTATGGAATTATTTCTAGTTATTTACCTTGACAAATTATTTACGCACATCCATCTCATTTTATTGATTCCATAAAATGTTTCATGAGTTATCACTTTTCCATATTTAATATTATTATTGATTCATTATTGATTATACTATACTTGACCCTTACTGAGTATTTGAGCTTACCCTTATTTTTTTCTTTGTATAACAATACAAGAAGTATAATTTGAAAGAAATGAAAGGATACACTAGTTGGAATAGAGTTTTCATCTTCAAATGAAAAAACTTGTGATGTAATTAGTGTATATATTTGTAACAAAATACACATATTTGTATCTAGTTTGAAAATACTAGTAAACTCTTTGGTACTTTGGGACATGATTCTTTTTAATCATGCCAATGTAAAGGTAGTAGATACTGGCTCTATGATTCTTAGGTCATGTATCTAGAGTTGGTATCTAATGGGGGTTTAGTGGAGAACTTGGGAACTGGAATTAGAAAAAAAATTGATTAAAAAACATATTCATAATTTAGAATTTGAGGATAAGTATAAAAAAACATCCTAAAGTTTCTGTTTGATAGATATTATGTGGTTTGGAACAAATATATCCCTATTTGGTTACTCCAAGTGGATGTGCACCTGGTATAAGATAACAGGCATTACTGTGCACCACATTTGACACTCTGATGGGATATGGTTAGGAAAATTAAAATTTTCTTTTCAAATGATTATGAAAGATTTGAATAAATGGTGAAAATGAATGCCCTAGTTTAAACCTATTGTGTTTTAGATTTAGAATAATGTTTCATGATTTAGATATCTTATATATGATCATACAATTTTCTAAATATTATAATTCTTACTTACACCATGATTTTTAGTTTTAGTTAATGACTAGAACTTGATAAAGTCATGTTAACATCGAACATGATGTAAATGGTGGTGACAATAAAGAACCAAACGAGGTGTTGATAGGAGTGAAAAATATCATGTTTATGCCTCATCAATTTTCCTAAAATATTATTAACAAAATATACCGTAACGAACTCCTAGATTCACCAAGTAAAAAAGGATGGAAATTACTAAGAGTGTGAGTGATGGAGATCATGGAGAAAAAGGGTCTCAATTTCCATCATACTAGAAACATAGAATGAAAATCCTTGGAAAGTTTCTTAATGGAATGGAGATGATCTTTATATGTGGGAAATAAGTATATAAAGAAACGAATTGTCGTAGAATAATGAAGATTATGATTGAATGAAATGAAACTCACCATATAGATCAATTTTTGGTCCATTTCATTAAATTTATGCAACTTTCTCATTAATCGAGTCAATTTCTTATTAGAAAGGAAAAAATCTAGACCATGGAAGGAATTATGTTCAAATAAATGGATGGAGTATTTACATAATGGGTATGCATTAAAAAAAATAGTTAAAAGTGTATTTATTGACTAAATTCCAAACATGTCAATAAATATTTTTGTAAACATCATAATAATTATTTTAATTTGGTTTTCGAACAGGACAACTTGTATGTTGGGTGAAAACCCATCAAATCGGGTGGGGTTGTGGGACTTAAAATTATGACTGGAGGATAATAACTGTTTAATGAAAACTATTGGCCTACACAATATCCTATAAAATAATTTATTGTTTTAATTAAAAAAGTAGATGAATGAATATTAATGATGAACAATTAGTGTTAATTTTTAGGTTTATAGAATATTGTAATAACCATATTATTTTTGAAAAATAATTACAGAAAAATGTAAGGACTTATTTTATGGGACTTATGATCCATTTCATGTTTCTTTTAGTACTTCAAGAAAAAATTTATATTTTTGGATATCCATTTCTTGATGTAATGGATGAATTATAAATTAATCAATTCATAAAAAATGATAAATATTAGGTTTATAAAAATATTTTATGTATATTAATTTCCATATATCGTTAGGCACAAGATTTATTACCCATAATTAGGAAAATTATATAGAAATAAAATTTTACCCTAATACCTTAATTTTTATAGAACCAAAATTGTAACACCCTATGCTTCCACGGTATGCTTCTCTTTGAATAATACAGTAGCGTGTGTTGTACGCAACGTTGAGTTCTAACACACACCACAACCAATCAAACTAGCCGTTATGAAAAGTAATTCCCACTTTCTGAAATTTTAGAAGTTTCATCTCTCAAAATAGACTTCATTTTTGGATTCGGAATATCGAAATTAGCCCAAGGTAAAATTTTGGTACTTCGGATAACTTTTATATTTTGATGAATAGTGAAAATTACTAAATTTTAATTAATAACAACTTTTTTAATCGAAATTATTGATAATGATAAACTATGAATTTTAGTTTTTTAAAGTATATTCAGAATATATTTTTACCATTTAATACAATTTTAGTCATTGGACATAATTTAATAATTAAACCGGACATAATCACGTGTCAATCTTTTGAAAGTTATTATCTCTTAAAAACACGCTTTTTATTTTAACAACAGGAATTAATTTTAAATGAATTTCTGCCACATATGTGTTTTGAATTTGGAAAAATGGATTCCATATTTGGAATCAGGATTTCCAAATTGTGTAAATTGGTAACTTTTATTTTTAGACATCTTGAATAATTATTTCGGTAAATATTTTATTTACCATGGTTCAAGGGTAAATCCGGTATATAAGAGAAAAAATAATATTATAATAATACTTAATTACCCTAAAATGTGTCCTAACCTTATTGGTTGACACATTTCTGACCATGGGAATCTTTGGGTCGATTTTGGGACCCCATGGAGCCAGTTGTAAGTGATTATGACACTTTATATTAAATATGTTAAAATAAATACAAAAATGACATAAGCATATATCATTTAGAGAAGCAGTTTTTATATAGGGTTATATATGTTGGATTTTCGATTATAAATATTAATTATAAATATAAAAATATTTCCTAGATAATGTTAGTTTATTTATAATTTTTAGACATTTAATAATTAGTATTATTTATGACAGAATAATGATGCAATAATTTCCTTATTAATGAAAGAATCAAATAATTGGTATTATAAATGTTAAAATTAATATAATTTGGAAGTTTTGATGACATACATTAATTTTATTGCTTAATATGACATTATAGGATTGATTAAATTAATTTGTTTCTAATTAATAAGGTTGTTAAAACTTTAACAAAAATAAATTATTGAATATTATCAAAATTGACATAAAAGAGTTTTTAAAACAAATATTATATTATTAATTGATATTAAATTCCTAAAAACCTAAGGTTCGGCCAATAGACTTATATCATTATAGGTGTATCATTAATGGAACACTTGGGGGTCTCTCGGATTTATATAGTATGTTTATTAACTATATAATATAGAAATACAAAGTGACATGGTAAATGTTATACTAATTAACTAAGAGGTAAAACTAAAAGATAAGGTTAATGTAGTGACCCAAACCTGTCTAAAACCTATTTTCTGAGTGGTTTTCGACCCAAAACCACATTATACTCTTAATAATCCACTTTGGAGCTATTATAAACCTAATTTGAATTTATTATAAAATAATATTTCTATCTTTTCCAAAGGTTCCCTCACCCCTCTTATAAAAGGAAACTTCCCCTTCTAACTAATTCACACATTCAAAGACTTTGGTTTGGCCAAAACCTACCCAAATACTCTCTCAACTTCCCTCACTTAAACACAAAGGCCTTAGGATGATCATAAAGCCAACTTATGGAGCCCTTTGGATCAAATGAAAAAGAAGAACCCGAAGAAGAGGTAATTATTTCACCACCCTCTTTCAAGTTCCTTTCTTCTTCAACTTCTTCTTTCCTTGATATTTCCATTCTAAAATAATAAGTCCAGTATCTTCTATATAATGTGATGTTATTATAATATGGAACAACCAGATTCATTATTATATCCATCCCTTGAATGTCATGTCACTATACGTGCGTACGTACGACCTACCGTCTCCACGTCGTGGTGTAATTGTTATTCAATACATTATTATTTGGATGGGTATAATAATGATGTTTAATTCATGTAAATAATAAATATAACATGATAATTATTATTTATATAAGATATAACATCCCATTATATATTATTATAATATCAAAACAATGATATTGTCGCTCGTGCATACGTACGGACTACCGTCTCCACGAACGCGATGAGATTCATTCTCCATCGCATCCATTGAAGTATAATTTTCATTTTATGATTAAAAATAATTTTTAAGTACATGATATCATTTTGGATATGATTAAGATAAATCCTATCCATAACAAACACATCTTATGTAACAAACCATATAAACCAAAATGGGTAAGTTTAAACCCGAAACAACGATAATACTAAGATATTATTAACAAAGAAACGTTAAATGTTCTTATATGATATCATATTAATGTATAAGATTATTTTATAATTTAATAACAATTATTTAACTATTATACAAGAGTTTAACCTAACCCCAACCAAGTAAAAGTACAAGGTAAGTGTTTATTCCACAATCTCTTCATTATCTGAGGTTGTTTATACGTAATAATCTACTAGGAGTTCTTTATCATCCACATCCATGTTTCTTAAAAAAGTATTTAATTTTTTTACTATTTACTAGAATATGGTTTAAAGTCATTTATACCCTTTTTTGACTTTTTATAAGAGTTTTATAAAGGAATATTTCTGTTGTTTTTCAAACAATGTCCTTTTTAACCATTTCAACAGAATTAAGGTAAAAATGTTTTTTAACTTATACAACGAGTGCGTCTATTTTACACCATTATAAAATTGTCAAAGCTTATCATATAATATTATAAATATATTTTCAAATTAAATGTTTTATTTTATTATTATGTGACCTTTAAATTATTTTTAAAAAAAGATATATTTCTATCAAATAGTTTTGATTTCATCTATGTCAACATCCTTTGATGGATTTTAAGTTTATTTGAAGTTGATTTATTATGATACAAAAATTACATATTGTAATGATGGTTTTGTGATATGTTTGACTGTGGATGTGCTATTTTTATAGGATTCATGTTTTATGGTTAAATTATTGACATTTCGAATGCTAGCTTTAAGACGAATGTTTATGATATGTTTAAACCTTTTCATATGCAGAATGTATTGGACTTAGTAAGTGATGGGTGGAGCCCGCAATAGCTCCTTGAGGCATCGGTAGGTCTCATGAGACAACTTAATGTTTAATTGGCCGAGGCCCTTTCCCAGTTTTATTTATGGTTTTGGCCGATGCCTTAATCATTTTTAGACGTCTTGGTCGAGGCCTTGACAAAATGTTTCCGAATGTCCGGCATTATACATTCCCTCATTATGGAAATAATATTTAGGGTTCATATGGTAATTCGACTAGTAGAATACCCATGATTATGTTTTATTATGTCATTATTTACTTAGCTCATTTAATTTCCATAAAATTATTCATGTTTATTATTGGTAAAGGCATGAGGTTTCAATTAATTACCGTGCTTAATATTTATGTCATTTTATGCCATATTACTTACCCTTACTGATCATTTGAGCTCCCCCTTTCTTATGTTTCATTTCCCAAGATATAAAGAAGTTATTTATGAGTGAATTGAGGGAATTATTAAGGAGGATTGGATGTTTCCAATGGAATAAATTCATGTTGTATTTCTTTTCAAGTTGTAATGTTAAACTTATGTATGAATCTTATTTCCAATAATACTAAACTAGTCGGTCTTTCAAGACATGATTTCTTTATGATAATTCCAATGTTATGTAATAATGCACCGACTCTGGGAAACTCAGGTTAGGGAATTATAGTTGGTATCAGAAGAAGTTTAGCACAAACCATGGAAGCTAGATTTAGATAAAATCTGATTAGAGCACGTAGACCTAAGATGGACATTGAAGTTTAGTATAGAATAACTTCTTAGAATTTTTCTATTGTATAGATTTTGTGAGTTTTCCAAGAAATACATCCATTTCTGGATATGAGTAGGTAGATGCAACTCTGGAATAGATGTTCCTAGGGGTAAAACCCGAAAACACCGCTTTGAGCTAGACTCGAACGGGTACTGGTGCACGATAACGTGCCTTGCTGCACTCTTGGTTATGACACTCCTGGGGGATATGCTTAGGATAAATCTCATTTTATTTACAAATCATTATGAAGGGTTTATGAGTATATACATCCTCAATGAAAACATTTTTGTTATTATGGATTATACCCATAAATAGTTTAATTTATGTTAAGTGTTTTATAAGTATGGAATTATGTATTTTGATTCATAAACTGATCTAGTTTATGCCATTGTTTATAAATGGTGCCTCGTGGAAGGAATGGAAACCCTATCAATGCAAGAACTCCATGTAGGGATTTCCCTCCTTCTCAAGATAATTATAGTGGAGATGGTGATGCAACTGGTGCTGATCAGCTTATCACCATAATTGGAAAACTCACTCTGGTTATGAATAATAACCTTACCCTTATGGAGCACCCAGATCCACAGTGTGGAGGATCAATGTTAGATCACTTCATGAGGAAACAACCACCGACATTCAATGGGAGTAAAAATCCATTAGTGGCTGAGCAATGGATAAACTCCTTAGAGAAAATATACCATGGTTTGGGTAGTAGCGAAAGGAAACAATTTGTCATGGTAGTTTACCACCTCACTAGAGATGCTGACTAATGGTGGTACTTTATTCAAAATACAAAGGAATATGATGAAGTATCAAATATGGAATATAGGGAATTTATAAATATTTTCTTAGAAAAATACTTTCCTCGTGACCATCTAGCCGACATGGAAAGGCAGTTTCTGAGTCTGATGCAAAAGGAGGATGATAATGTCACGAAGTATGAGGCTAACATTACAAGGTTGTCAAGGTATGCTGCAGATTATATACGTAACCCAAGAATTAAGATTGATCATTTGTTTGATGGGTTAAAACTATTTCTCCATCGAGCATTATTATCACAATCCTTCTCATCATACAAAGATATTTTATCGCGTGCAGTCAAGAGAGAAAAGGAATTATTTAAGTCTTATGACTTTAAATCAAAGTAAGAGAAGAAGAGATCTGTTGAACACTCTAGGAAAGGAAATAATGAAACATGGTATAAGGGAAGAATTTAATTTCCACCCTGTGACAATTGCGGAATGAAGCACCCTGTTTCCTGTCTAAAAGGAAAAGGAGTGTGCTACAAATGTGGACAGAAGGGCCATCTAGATGGTGATTGTAAAGGAATTAAAGACACCACCGATGTTCAATTCTACAATTGTAGGGAGATGTTACATTATGCCAATGTATTCCCTAAGTGTTTAGGAAACTTACCTCAGAAAAGGCCAAGAGATCAAGGCCAGGCTTATGCTATCACTACTTCTGAGGTAGAAGCTCTGAAAGATGTGGTGGAAGGTAATTTAATGGTTTCCTCAAGTTTAGAAAATTCATTATCTGATTCTGGATCATCTCATTGTTTCATATCTTCCCAATTTGCTAAGAAAATTAGATATTTCCAATTTGATTTGACAAGGGTGTTTTCAATCAAAACCCATAAGGGAAGTATCATTGATACAATGTTTTGTCAATCAGTCCCCATTAAGGCATATAAATGTTCTTTATCTGCTGATCTCATCATCATACCTTTGATTGAATTTGATATAATCCTTGGTATGGATTGGCTTTTGGACCATGATGAAAATATTTATTATAAGTAGAAGGAGTTTATAATTCTTGATGATGATGATAAGGAACACCTTATCACTAGAGAATAATCATTGCCACCTAATTCTTATCTATATCCACCCACAATAGCTCAACTAAATTCAATTATTGTGGAGGAAGAGAACGAAATGACTTTGGGTGAGGAAAGGAATGTTCAAATAGAGGATGTACCTATTGTGAAATAATAAATAGATGTGTTTCCGGAAGATTTACATGGACATCATCTAGAATGTGAAGTTCAATTTTCTATTGATTTAATTCATGGATCAAGGCCTATATCGAAGGACCCTTATAGAATGGACACTGTAGAATTAGTTAAACTAAATAAACAACTAGAGGAATTGAGTAATAAGGGGTCTATTAGCCCTAGTGTTTCTCCATGGGGATCCCCTATTATTTTTGTTAAAAAGAAAGATGGATATATGAGGTTATGAATCGACTACAGGGAGATCAATGCTATAACAATAATGAACATGTATCCCTTACCACACATTGATGATTTATTTGACCAACTGCATGGAGCTCAATACTTTTCAAAGATTTACCTTTGTTCTGGATACCATCAGTTTTGTGTGAAGAAGGAAGACATTCCTAAGACATCATTTCGAACCAGGTACGAGCATTACGAGTTTATAGTAATGTCTTTTGGATTGACTAATACACCCTCTGTATTCAGGGATATAATGAATAGAGTTTTCAAGGAATATCTAGATGAATTTTTGGTCGTATTTATTGATGATATCTTGGTATACTCCAAAATCTATGAAGATCATGAAAATCACATGCGCATTATCTTGAAGACTCTTAGAAAACACGAATTATATGGGACGTTTAGCAACTGTGAATTCTGGCATTAGGAAACTTCATTTCTTGGTCATATTGTCTCTAAATATGGAATCTCTATTGATCCTTCTAAGAACAAGGCAATCCAAGAATGGCCTGCACCGACGAGTATAACTAAGGTATGCAGTTTTATTGGTTTACCATGTTATTATCGACGTTTCGTCCAGAATTCTGCCCGGTTGGCTAACCCATTAACAAATCTTACAGGTAAAGGGGTTAAATTTGATTGGAAGAAAGATTGTGAAGAATGTTTCAAAGAACTGAAGAGAAGATTATTCAATGATCCTACATTGACTCTACCATCGGGGAATGTAGGGTTAGTTTTTTATAGTGATGCATCAAAGAAAGGACTTGGTTGTGTCCTTATGCAGAATGATAGGGTTATTGCCTATGCATCACGACAGTTGAAAATTCATGTGAAAAACTGTCCTACTCATGATCTTGAGTTAGCATCTGTGATCTTTTCTCTTAAGATTTGGAGACACTATCTCTACGGTGAAAAATGTGAGATTTATACTGATAAAAAGAGTTTGATGTATATTTTCTCACAGAAATAACTCAACATGACGTAATGGAGATGGATTGAACTACTCAAGGATTATGATTGCACAATACACTACCACACGAGGAAGGAAAATAAGGTGGAAGATGCTTTGAGAAGAAAAGATCATGGAGTTTTTAACATGATGAGAATTAAAAGGGATCTTATTTTTATGGATTTAGTAAAGTTGGATATGGGATTCACCATGGAAGGTGAAACATCAATGATTTTTCAAATGGTTTCCAAACCATCTATACTCTAAAGGATAAAGAGTTCTCAGAACGATGATGAAGAGTTTCAAAAGAAGATTAAAGCTCTGAATGATGGGATATTGAGAGACTTTGTGTATGAAGAAGAAATTTTAAAATTTGGGACGAGACTTTGTGTTCCCAATATACCTGATCTTGAAAGGGAATTGTTGGATGATGATCATAGATCCAATTTCTCTATACACCATGGGAGAACCAAAATGTATAGAAATTTGAAGGAACAATTTTGGTGGGACAATATGAAGAGGGATATTGCTGGTTTTTTGTCAAGATGTATGGTTTGTCAACAAGTGAAAGATGGAAGGCAACATCCTAGAGGAGCCATGCAACCTCCTCCCATACCTGAGTGGAAATGAGATAATATCACGATGGACTTTGTTATGGGACTACCAAAGACTCCTAGAAGGAATGATGCAATATGGTTTATTGTTGATCGTCTTACCAAGTCAACACATTATCTTGTTATAAGAGAAGATCTACCACTGGTACGTCTAGAAAGACTATATATTAATAAAGTTGTGAAACTTCATGGAGTACCCCTATCGATTGTTTCTGATCGTGATCACTGTTTTACTTCAACTTTATGGAAGAGTCTTTAGAAGGCTTTGGATACTGAACTTCATTTGAGAACTGCCTACCACCCACAAAGAGATGGACAATAAAAACGAACTATTAAAACCTTAGAAGACATGTTGAGATCCTACTCACTTGACTTTCAGTCTATGTTGGATCAATATTTACCTCTGGTATAATTCTCCTATAACAATAGCTTCCATTCAAGTATTCAGATGGCTCCATATGAAGCGTTATACAGAAAGAGATGTCTCACACCAACCTGTGGGGATGATGTTGGTGAAAGAAAACTTGTAGGCCCTAAACTGGTGGAGGAAGCAATGGAAAAGGTAAAGGTAATCCAAAACCACATCAATGCAGCTTAAAGTAGGTAGAAGAGCTATGTCGATAACCTAAGGAAGGATTTCGAATTTCATGTTGGAGAACATGATTTCTTTATGGTATCTACATGGAAGGGAGTTATACGTTTCGGTAAAAAAGGAAAATTGAGTCCAAGGTACATCAGACCTTTCAAAATTCTAGAACGAATTGGTGTTGTAGCTTACCATTTGGCAATGCCGCCAAATCTTTCCAAAGTTCAATATGTGTTCCACATATCATAGTTGAGGAAATACATGCCTGACCCAATGCATGTAATCACCTATGAGGAATTAGAACTGGAACCTGATCTGTCTTATTGCGAAGAGCCTGTCAGGATTCGTGATACGAGAGAACAAGTGTTGAGAAACCGGACGACTCGTCTGGTAAAAGTTCTATGGAGAAACCATAAGATGGAATAGGCAACGTGGGAACCCGATGAACTAATGATGAAAAACCATCTGAGTATTTTCATGCGGTAGTATTATAGAAATTTTGAGGATGAAATTATTTTTCAGAGAGGAGAATGTAACACCCCAAGCTTCCATGGTATTCTTTCCTTTGAATAATACAGTAGTGTGTGTTGTACGCAACATCGAGTTCTAACAAACACCACAACCAATCAAACTAGCCGTTATGAATAGTAATACCCACTTTTGAAATTTTATAAATTTTATCTCTCAAATTGGACTTCATTTTTGGATTCCAAATATCGAAATTATCCCAGGGTAAAATTTTGGTACTTTTCAGATAACTTTTATATTTAGATTAATAGTGAAAATTACTATATTTCAATTAAAAACAACTTTTTTAATTGAAATAATTAATAATGATAAATTATTATTTTGAGTGGTTTTAAAGTATATTTAGAATATATTTTTACAAGTTTATACAATTTTGGTCATTGGACATAATTTCACAATTAAACCAGACATAAACAAGTGTATATCTTTTGATAGTTATTATCTCTTAAAAACACGCTTTTTGTTTTAACAAAGAGAAATAATATTAAATTAATTTCATCCTCTTCTGTGTTTTGAATTTGGAAAAAGGGATTCCATATTTGGAATCAGTATGTCCAAATTTTGTAAATAGGTAACTTTTATTTTTAGGCATTTTGACTAATTACTTCGGTAAATATTTTATTTACCATGGTTAAAGGGTAAATCCGGGAAATAAGGGTATAAAATAATATTATAATAATAATAAATTACCCTATCACGTTTTCTAACCTTATTTGTTGATACATGTCCGACCATAGTCATCTTTGGGTCGATTTTGGGACCCCATGGAGCCACTTGTAAGTGATAATGACACTTTATATTAATTAAGTTAAAATAAATACAAAAATGACAAAAGGATATATCTTTTAGAAATTTTTTTTACATATGGTTATATATTTAGTATTTTACACTATAAATATTAATTAGAAAGCTAAAAATATTTCCTAAATAATTTTATTTTATTTATAATTTTGAGACTTTTAATAATTAATATTATTTATGACACAGTAATGATGTAGTATTTTCCTTATTAATGAATGAATCAAATAATTGGTATTATAAATGTTAAAATTAATATAATTTGAAAGTTTTGATAACATAAATGAATTTTATTGCTTAATATGAAATTATAGTATTTCTTAAATGATTTTTTTTCTAATTAATAAAGTTTTTACGACTTAAAAAAAAATCAATTATTGAATAGTGTCAAAATTGACATAAAAGAGTTTTTAAAACAAATATTATATAATTAATTGATATTAAATTCCTAAAAATCTAAGGATCGTCCAAGAGACTTATATAATGATATTTTCATCATTAAAATTACACTTGGGGGTCTCTTGGTTGTATATAATATGTTTATTAACAATATAATATAAAAATACAAAGTTACATGGTAAATGTAAAAATAATTAACTAAGAGTTAAAACTAAAAGATAAGGTTAATATAGTGACCAAAACCAATATAAAACCTATTTTTTGAGTCGTATTCAACCCAAACCAACCATAGACTCTTAATAATACACATTGGATCCATTATAAACCTAATTTGAATTTATTATAAAATAATATTTCTAGCTTTTCCAAAGGTGCCCCTCACCCCTCTTATAAAAGGGAACTTCCTCTTCTCACTAATTCACACATTCAAAGCCTTTTGGTTCGGCCAAACCCTGCCCAAATACTCTATCAAAATCCAACAATTCATCATATAGGCCTTAAGTTGATCAGAAAGCCAACATAGAAATCCCTTTTGATCAAATCAAAAGGAAGAACCCGAAGAAGAGGTAATGATTTCACCACCCTCTTTCAAGTTCCTTTCTTATTCAACTTCTTATTTTCATGATATTTCCATTATAAAATAATAAATCTAGTATATTCTATATAATTTGGTGTTATTATAAATATTGAACAACCAAATTCATTATTCTATCCATCCCTTAAATGACATGTCACCATAGGTGCGTATGTACGGCCTACCGTCTCCACGTTGTGGTGTAATTGTTATTCAATACATTATTATTTGGATGGGTATAAAAATGATGTGTAATTCATTTAAATAATAACTATAACATGATAATGATTATTTATATATGATATAACATCCAATTATATATTATTATAATATCAAAAGAATGATATTGTTGCTCGTGCGTACGTATGGACTACCGTCTCCACGAACGCGATTAGATTCATTCTCCATCGTATCCATTCAAGTATAATTTTCATTTCATGATTAAAAATAATGTTTTAGGACTTGATATCACTATGTATATGATTAATAAATAACATATCCAAAACAAACATGGCTTATGTAACAAAACATATAAAAAAACAGTTTAGTTAACACCAGAAACGATGATAATACTAAGATATTATTAACAAAGCAATGTTAAAAGATCATATATGATATAATATTAATGTATAAGATTCTTGTATAATTTAATAAAAATTATTTCACAATTTTAAAGATGTTTAACCTACCCCCAAACAAGGAACAATACAAGGTAAGAGTTTATTTCACAATCTCTTCATTATCCGAGGTTGTTTATAAGTAATAATCTACTGGGAATTCTTTATCATCCACATCCATGTTTCCTAAAAATGTATTTCAAAACATTTTTACTATTTACTAGAATATGGGTTAAAGTAATTTATACCCTTTTTTGACTTTTTATAATAGGTTTATAAAGGAATATTTATGTTGTTTTCCAAAGAAGGTCCTTTTTTACCTTTTCGACAGAATTAAGGTAAGAATTTTATTTTTAACTTATACGGCGGGTGAGACTATTTTCCGCCATTATAAAATTGTCGAAGCTTCCCTTAAAGCTTATAAAGATATTTTCAATGTAAATGTTTTATTTTATAATTATGTTACCTATATATTATTTAAAAAAATAGATATTTCTCTCAAATAGTTTTTATTTCATCTATGTCAACATCCTTTGATTCATTTTATGTTTATTTGATGTTGATTTGTTATGATACAAAACATCCATATTGTAATAAAGTTCTTGTGATATGTTTAACTGTGATGTGCTATTTTTATACCATTCATGGTTTATCTTTAAATTATTGACATTTCGTATGCTAGTTTTAATACGAATTTTTATGATATGTTTAAAAAATTTTCATATGAGGAATGTATTGGACATAGTAAGTGACGGGTGGAGCCAGCTATAGCTCCTCGATGCATCGACAGGTCTCATGAGAAAACTAGACGTGGAATTGGCAGAGGTCCTTTCCCAATTTGATTTATGGTTTTGGCCGAGGCATTAATCATTTTTAGATGTCTTGGCCGAGGCCTTGACAAAATGTTTCAGAATGTCTGGCATTATACATTCCCTCATTTTGGAAATAATATTTATGGTTCATGTGGTAATTCGACTAGTAGAATACCCATGATTATGATTTCTTATGGAATTATATACTCATCTCATTTTATTTCCATAAAATTATTCATGTTTATTATTGGTAAATGCACGAGGTTTCAATTATTTATCGTGCTTAATATTTATGTCATTTTTCACTATATTACATACCCTTACCGAGCATTTGAGCTCACCCTTTCTTATGTTTCATTTTCCCAGGATATGAAGAAGTTAGTTATGAGTTACATGGATGAAGTATTTAAGAGGATTGGATGTTTCTAATGGAATAAATTCGTATTTTATTTCTTTTCAAGTTGTAATGTTAATCTTATGTATGAATCTTGTTTCCAATAATACTAAACTGATCGTTCTTTCATGACATTATTTCTTTATGATCATGCCAATGTTATGTAATAATGCACCGACTCTGGGAAACTAGGTTCGGGGTGTTACAAAAATTCTTTTGAATCATCAAATATTTATAGATTTGAGGCCCAAAACTTTTCATCGATCATTAAATTATTTTTGATTGATAACCTCAATCACTCTCTATAAGTATTTATTCTTTTCAAACATGTACATATCTCCAATTTCACCTATTGTTCCCAAACATAGAGGCCTTGTAATATTTTATTCCATGTGACCTTTGTACTTACCAATCTTTATTTTCTAGAGGATTTTTTAAGTACCACTCACATGATGTGTGATTTAAAAATATTATATTTCTAACAATTTATTACCAAGGATGAGTTCAAATTACAAGGAGACAATTTATTTAATGTGGATAGAATGTAACCCCCCCAAATTCTAAAATAAAAACATTATATTTAAATGCATCTATTACAAAAATCACCAATCATGTATGGTAATATAATATTTTGAGACATTAAAATATGATCAAAATTTTAAATAAATTCAATCCATAACATGTACTGCATAAAATATTGATTTATCCATTATAACACAAAAATAATAATTTCTTTGATAACTTGTGTTACACACAAGACAAATTTTACCGAGCAATAATATATTATGAAAAATATTATTATTTAATATAATAAGATATAACATAGTAGTTAAATTAGGGATTTAGAATTGAATTAATTAACTGATTAAAATATGTGGTTTATAAAAAATACTAATTGAATTTAATGGTTACAAACTAATTGGAATTGAATATAAGAACCGATGGAATATAAAGGAGATGTTTTTATAGAAAACGTTTTCTATTCCCACAATAATCTTTAATCCCAATAAATTAAATTTAATATAATTAGTGAGTGATATTAATTTAATATCTATACATATATTATATATTCAATAAAATGCTTTTTATATTCCTTAAATTTAATCAATAGTCATAATATAGAAACAAATACAATATTTTTCCTAAAAAACAATATTTTTTTAAAGGCTATTTTAACTTCTTTTAATAGAAAAACTATTTCAAATACCGTTTTTTTCACTTTAATAAATCTAAAATTTCAAAATAATCATCATTTTTGAAATAGTAACATTAAAATTATATTAGGATGAATTTTTGTTATTTTTTTGATTAGTTTCATTTTCTAATGAGTAGTGAAAAATACAAATTTTTAATTCAGAATAAAATTTACTTCTATATTATTTATGAGGTTAAGTTATATTTTAAATTTTTTATAATTTATAATTATATCTATTTTATATCACATAATCCATTTTATTTCATTATATTCAATTTAACATTGAAATTATATATAAAAACATACACAAACTTCAGAATATTTTTATATAAAACTCCCAAATTTTCGTCATATCTACTTGATAAAATATTAATTTATTGCTACCTCATATGGGATTTTAATTTGGAAAAAAGGATTCAATATTTGTTATAATAATAATTTATAATATTTAATAATTTCAAATAGTTTTTTTACAATAAATATTAATGAGATGAATTACAACGATTAAGAGAAAAATTAGCTTAACATGGGACTAAACGATAAACATAAGGGCCAAAATGACCTATAATATTGTCAAAAAGTAATTTTATGGACACACTTCTACCATATCATACATTGGTATAAATTTGGTTTATTATTAGTTCCTCATTCCGTCAGAAAACATTGGTGGAACTCCCTTTAAAAAAATTAATGAGAATGACACTCCGCAATAAAAAGGAATTTAATCACACCACTTATGAACACCTCTCAAGAAAATTTGGATAGAAAAATGTAGCACCCTGATCCCAAAATCCCAGAGTCAGTTCTTTATTACGTATCATTTGAATAATCATAAAAGATCACGTCTCGAAATACTAATTAGTCTAGTAGACTTGGGAGTACTAGATACATTTATAATGTTTAAATTACATCAAAAAATGGAAAACAACAACAACATTGTTTCCATAGACAACACTGAGATCCCATAGACTATCCCTAGAGTTCAGTCATAATATACATCTTTGCATCCTAGGAAAAATAAAATATAGAAAGGGGTGAGCTCAAATGCTCAGTAAGGATAACATTATAGCGGAAAATTTGATAAATAAGCATAAACATTTAAGGCAATGTATAACTAAAACAAAAGCCTTTTAAACATTAACTTCAGAATAATATGGAAAAACTAAAATGAAATAATTCAATTTACATATCCACATTGATATTCTACTAGTTGAATAATCACATGAAATATCAATATCTACTTTCATAATGATGGAATACATAATGCCAGACTATCATAACCACATAGTCAAGGCCTTATGCCAAGACTTCAAATAAGATTTTGTCAAGGACTTGCACCAATATACTAGTTTGTCTAATGATTCCTACCGATGCATCAAGGAGATATAGTGGGCTCCACCTGTCACTTACTACATCCAATACATTCCTCATATGAACAGGTTTAAACATAACTAAAACATTAGTATTAAAACTAGCATACGAAATGTCAATACATTATCCACAAACAATGAATTGTATAAAAATAGCACATCCATAGTCAAACATAACTCATTCAATACAATATAGAAGATTTTATTGTAATATATTAACCTCAATAGAGAATAATGATGGATATTGACATAGATGAAAATAATCATCCAAACTATTAGAGAGAAATATCCCCGTTTTTTTGAAAATATTTAAAAGTCACACTATTGATTAAGAAGACATTTAAAATAGATTTTTGAATCAAAGTATCCCATACCACATTGAATATTTTTAAAGTAATTTTAATTTTAAAACATTAATGTCCGTATAAATAAATCCGTAAAACCATTTTTACAACATGGACAATAATGAGAAATATTTATAATAATAAATATTTAAAACATTTAAAATGATATTTTAGTTAGAGTTCCTAACCAAAAGGGAGAAAATTGAATACAAATAATTGAGGTAATAAAAAATTTATAATATCATGAGATTAAATGGATTTATGATATACTATGTCAAAGTACATTATATACACCATATAAAAGTGATTTGGTGTTTAACAACAAAGAAGTCTCCAAGGAATGTAAATTGAGATGAAATATCTTATAAGTACTGTATCCTTAGGTTAAGGATAAATCAACAACATAATTATGTGTGAAAAATATAAATAAAATCAATATTATTGGATATTCAGTGTAAATCAATCAGTGTACATTCACACATATTCTTGTAAAAACAACACCAATGAATTGGATATTAATCTCAAAAAATGGAGATTTAGTTAAAATTACTCTTATCAAGTTCACATAGATGACTTAAGAATTTATCAATGGATTTATTATTTGTATCAAAAGTATATCCACATAAAGGGGTGTGTAAATTATGACATAAGAAAAAAAATAGTGATTCCACACATAATCTTGCAGTAAAATAATCAATAAAGTAAGCGTAAAGCTGAATGAGTGGAAATTTAAATTTCAAATTCCCTTATCGATTTGGTAAATTAAGAAAAATACACCCATGAAATAAGGTTCATAAAATTATGATGTAAATATCCATAAAAAATTATATTACACAATGAATACAATCATGGGCAGTATACACACCACATGCAATAAATAAGTGGTGAACAATGAAAATCTCACGGAATTAAAAGTGAGACAAGAAACCCCTTACATTGTACATCATCCATGGTCGAGGGTTGGTTAACTTCCTTTATAATGGTGAAATAATTTTTTTTAATTATAAAATAATCATATTCATTAATATGATATCATATATGAGCTTTTAACATTGATTTGTTAATAATATCTTCGTTTTACCGTCATTTCGAGTGTTAACAGATTCGTTTTCCTTTATATTATTTTTTATGTGGACCATATTTGTTATGGATGGGATGTATCTTATTCATATCCAGAATTATATCATATCTATAAACATTATTTTTAATCATAAAATGAAATTTATTCCTGAATGGATACGATGGGGAGTTAATCTCATCGCGTTCGTGGAGACGGTAATCCGTATGTACGCACGAGTGACAATATCATTCTTTTGATATTAAAATAATATATAGTTGGAAGTTATATCATATATAAAGAATCATTATCATGTTATATTTATTTTTTAAATTAATTACACATCATTATTATACCCATCCAAATAATAATGTATTGAATAACAATTACACCACGACATGGAGACGGTAATCAGTACGTATGCACGAATGGTGACATGTCATTAAAAGGATGTATAGAATAATGAATATGGATGTAACATATTTATAATAACATCACAATATATAGAATATACTGGTGTTATTATTTTAGAATGTAAATAAAAAAGAAAAAGGAAGTGGAAGAAGAAAAGAACTTGAAAGAGGGTGGTGAAATTATTACATCTTTTTTGGGTTCTTTCTTTTGATTTGATAAAAATGTCTCCTTAAGATGGGTTTCTGACCAAAGGAGTGCCTCTAGGATGAAGTGAGTAAAGTTGATAGGATATTTGGGTAGGTTTTGGCCAAGACAAAAGGCTTTGAAGTTGTGAATTTGAGAGAAGGTGAAGTTCCCTTTTATAAGAGTGTTGAGGGGAACCTTAGAAAAAACATACAATATTATTTTATAATAAAATAATATTCTATTTCAAATGGCTCCCAAGTGGATTATTTATTGGATAAGTTTGGGATGGGTTGAAAGCCACTCAACCAACATGTTTTAGACAGGTTTGGTTCACTATATTAACCTTAACTTTTAGATTTAACTCTTAGTTAAATTGTTTGACATTTACCATGTCTCTTTGTATTTATATATTATATGGTTAATAAACATACTATATACTTCTAAGAGAACCCCAATTGGTTAATTAATGGTACACCTACAATTATATAAGTCCTTTGTCCAAACAATATATTTATAGGAATAGAATATCAATTAATAATATAATTTTTGTTTTAAAAACTCTTTTATGTGAATTTTGAAACTATTTGGTATTTTGTTTTTTCTAAATTCATAACATCATTATTACTTAGAAAACAATTCATATAAACGTCCCTAATATGTCATATTAACTTAGAAAATTAGGGGAATTCATAAAGAGTCTCATATTACTTTTATTTGGATATTTATAATATCAATTATTTTAATATTTAATTAATTAAGTAATTACTACATTACCATTGTGTCATAAATTAATTAAATTATTTAATGTATAAAATATATAAATAAAATACCATTATGTATGAAATATTTTTATCTTTCTAATGAATATTTATAATAGAATATATATTATGTGTAACCCTATATTAAAAATGTTTTAGTTATAAACAATGATTTCAACTCTTTTAACTCTTCTTTGTATTAAAAAATAATAAATGTCCTAATCTAATCCAAGTGGACCAAAGAGGTTCATATTTGATTCCTATAGTTGGTTTTTGTCGAATTATACTTAGCCAATAGAATTAGGACATGTGTTAGGGTAATAATAATATCATTTTTACCCTTAATTACCCTATTTACTTTTAACCGTGGTAAATAAAAGTAAAAAAGTTACTATTCACAAAAAATTATTTTTATCTTATTGAACCAGATTTTACTCTTTGATATTAACCGTTTCTCTTGGATGTTTGGAATTAAACTCACATAAGCGTTAAAAGAATGTTTTATGTGTATTTACAAATTTTTCTAGGAGGTGGGTAAAAGACGGTGAAAAGTTTAATAAAATTTTATATATCTAATATTATTACAAATTGAATCCAATGAATTACGTTGAATGTATATGGGTATTATGTAACTTTTGTGACAAAAAATCAATTTAAATAAAATAAATAATTATTTAAATTAAAATTCAGTTTTAAACTATAACTCTATGTTTTTCACTATTCATCAAAAATTAAAATTTTTTAGAAACATAACAAAAATTCACCCTAGGATGATTTTGATATTAGGAATTCAAAAATTAAGTCTATTTTACAAAATTCAAAACATAGAAATTTCATTTATTAGTTTAAAATTAATTCCCGTTGTCAAAACCAAAGCGTATTTTTATGAAATAATAACTACCAAAAGATTACCATTTGTTTAAGTCCTATTTCAAAGTGAAATTAATTCCAATGAAAAGCATTGGATTAAATGGTAAAAATATAATATAATTATAAATTCAATCTATTTATATGTATATTTGATCACTATTAGTTATTTTGATTAAAAAAGTTGTTTTCATTTAAAATATATTATTTATCACTATTCACCCAAATATGATAGTTATCAGAAAAAACAAAAAATTTATTAAAAAAAATTCTCATGTCTCGATCACAAAGAAAATTTTTATTTTCTAAAATTGAATATATAAAAGTTTCAAATATTGGATTTAAAAAGGGTTCACCATTAAAAGGCCTTGAAATTGTATTTCTTGGAAAATACTTCTTTTATCTAAAAAAATGAGTTTGTCCTTAAATTATGTCTAAGAAACTCATAATATGGATTCTAAAATTATAAGGGTTATATAATGTTCAAAATTCTATTAATACTATTCATAACCGCTTTTGAATGGCTAGTTTGGTAAATCGTGGTGCGTTTGAACTCGATGTTGTGTGTAGTGTATGTTATCGAATTACATTAAAGATCTACCGTACTATGAAATCATGGGGTGTTACATTCTTCCGTCCTTCAATAAATTTCTTCCTCATAATTTTTAAAATAGGGCTTGGAAATATAATGGAACGTCCCACATTGGAAAAAGAGTCAATAAAATTATCACTTTAAAATAAAGAAAGAGAAGTGCAAAGGTTACCCAGGATAACCCATACTAGGATTCCATGTAGGAAAACATGGATATGGAAGATAAAATAAGTGTGAAGTTCTGATATAGAGGGATAGAAAACATGTTCAGGAGAAATTTTGCAACAAGAAAACCAAAAAATTGTGATGGGACAAACGATCATTAGTTTCCCAGTAGGAAAAGTAAACAGATAACAATTTTTTGTTTTAAGATACATTTCATAAATATGAGGAATTTATTTATGATATCGACTAAGAACATAAAGAGATATAGTTACTTTTTAAGTAGAGTTTCATTCTTTAATAAATTTATACCAATAATTCATTTTTTTAAACGATGAGTTTTCAAGAAGACTTTGTCACACCGAAAGTGCTAGAATAAACTTTACGAGAATCACATGATCCACAAAGGATAAACTATATATTTACCATGTCTTTAGAGATTAATCAAAATCAAAATGGTTATTACAGGATCAGATGATCCCCCAAAAGAATATTCATTTAGATAAAGAAACAAAAATCATTATTTATAAAATTAAACCAACAATTATCCAATGTTAAATAAATACCATTTAGTAAACAATTGTCCTTAAAATCCGTCAATATAATCCAAACTAATATTGAAACCCAAAACATAGAATAATTTGGTTATATAGTCATCCATGTTAAGTTGTATCTCCAAATGACATCGACTACTCTTAAAGTAACATCTTAAACATAATAAACCTAATCACATATTATATATTATCGGTTAATCATTTACATAAATAACCCAAATTACTATTAATCCACAATAAAAACAAAGATAAAAATCCACCATTAATTCTCAAATGAAATCTTATAGTAGTCTATTTTCCATTGGCATATAGTGTTCCCAACAAAGCGATCGTCTTCCAAAATAATATTAATCACTTAATCACCAAATCATTTTCCTATAATATGGGTATTCATTTGATAAGGAATAAGATCCAAAATCAAATTATTATTGATCAAAAAAATCATTTAACTAAAAAAATTTAGTCACACTAACCAGGGACTTCATGTAGTCCAATGGTAGGTGATATAGCCCAATCGCACTCTAAATGTGGGTTCTATTTCCACATCTTTGTCCAACACTGTAGGTTGTCACATGGTATGCGTGTTTTCCTCTTTCAAAAGATATATTTTATAACATTACCAAAATGAGATAAATTACTCAAAATAAGAATAACATAATTTAACCACAAATGTTATCTCATACCTTTCATTTTCATCCGAAAATATAATAACTTGTAATTGCCTCAAATTCAAGGATCATATAAAAGAAAATGGTCATTTATAACTATATTCACAAGAGAAAAGATATTTTTTCCTCAAATATCATTTGTACCTGATAAATTGCAGGGTTACACATATAAGAGAAAATCTATCCAATGTAATCTCAACAATACATAGCACTAATTCCTTGAACCATTTTTCCATCCATTTATTTCCACATAGGTTCTTCCATTACCAATAGGTTATCCTATAGAATATGGAATTTACTTGGGTGATGCCAAGGTCCCTTACATTTATGAAAAATGACAGTAATTGGAATCTTAGGATCATTTTTATTTTCTTCTATAGTACTCTTCATTTTTAGTCGGCAATTCTTTACTTTATAACCTTATTTCCCACACATATATCATTTATTTGTTCCATTGAATCACATTCTTGGGTGTCTTCTTCCACATTTCTAGCATGATGAAAATTGAGGATTATTTTCTCCATGGTCTCCACTGCTAGAGCTCTTATCATTCATCAACTTTCTCTTCATTGTTGAGTCTGGGAGTTGGTTAATATATATGTTGTTGATCGTATTTTTTGGAAAATTGATTTTGCATGAACATGATATCTCTTACGCCTATCAACATTCCATTTTGTTACTCATTTCCACCATCATTCCCACCTTGTAAATCATCCAAAGGTTACTATGACTTCCTTGGAATCCAACCATTAACTTAATCTAGAAATCATTGTGTGAGTAACAGTAGTCATAAAAGCATTTAGAGAATATCATGACACTATATTTTCATTTTTGAAACACCTTAGGATAAACCAAGGTCATTTATTCTCATCTTATATTAAAATCCATCAAATAAATTTGTAAAGAAAATGTAAATTATCCTAAGAATACCCCCCAGGAGTGTCATAACCATGATTGAAGCAAGGCCCATTATCGTGCACCACTTCCTATTCGAGTCTAGATCAAAGCAGTGTTTTCAAGTTTTATCCCTAGGTACATATGTTCCAAAGCCACCCCTACCTGCCCGTATCTATACAGGGATGTATTTCCTGGAAAACACACAAAATCTCTACAATACCAAAATTCTGGGAAGTTCATCTATACTAATCCTCAAAGTCTATCTTAGGGCTGTGTGCTCTAATCAAACTTTATCTAAAAATAGCTTCCAAGGTTTGTACTAAAATTCCTCTGATACAAACTGTAATGCCCCAAGACAAGAATCCCAAAGTCTGTGCATTATTACGTATCATTGGCATGATCATAAAACATCAAGTCTCGAAATACAAATTAGTTTAGTAGCCTTTGAAGACTAGATACATTCATAATGTTAACATTTTAACATAAAATGGAAAACTATAACCACATTATTTCTATAGATAACACCAAGATCCCATAGACTATCCCTGGAGGTCATTCATAATATACATATTTTCATTCTGTGAAAAATAAAACATAGAAAGGGGTGAGCTTAGATTATCAGTAAGGATAACATTGTAGAAGAAAATTTCTTAAATAAGCATAAACATTTAAGGCAATGTATAAATAAAAAAATGCCTTTTAAACCTGTAATTCAATATAATATGGAAAAAAATAAATTAAGTAATGTCATTTACTTATTCACATGGATATTCTACTAGTTTAATAATCAAATTCAATATCAATAGATACTTTCATAATGATGTAATGCATAATTTCATACTATCATAACCACATAGTCAAAGCCTTGTGCTAAGACTTAAAATAAGATTTTGTCAAGGAATTGTGCCAAGACACTATCATGTCTCATGAGACCTACTGATGCATCGAGGAGCTATAGCGGGCTCCACCCATCACTTACTAAGTCCAATGCATTCCTTATATGAACACGTTTAAACATAACATAAACATTCATATTAAAACTAGTATACGAAATTTCAATACTTTATCCACAAACTATGAATTGTATAAAAACAGCACATCCATAGTCAAACATAACCAATTCAATACAATATAGAATATTTTATTGTAACAAATTAACCTCAATCGAGAATAATGAAGGATATTGACATAGATGAAAATAATCATCCAAACTATTAGAGAGAAATATCCCCCCTTTTCTTGAAAACATTTAAAAGTCACACTATTTGTCAAGAAGCCATTTAAAATATAATTTTCAATCAAAGTGTCCCACAACAATTTGAAACTTTTAAAAGGAATTTTTTTAAAACATTAATGTCCATATAAATAAATCCTTAAAAATATTTTTAAAACATAGACATTAATAAGAATGATTTGGAATAATAAATATTTAAAACATGTAAAACTATATTTTAGTTAGAGTTCCGAACCAAAAGAGTGACATTTGAATGCAAATAATTGAGGTAATAAATAATTTTTTATATCACGAGAAATAAGGGATTCATGATATACTATGTCAAAGTATGTTATATAAACCATATAAAAGTGATTTACTGTATAACAACAATGAAGCCTCAATGGTATGTAAACTGAGATGCAATCTCTTATAAAGATCGTATCATTAGGTTAAAGATAAATCAACGACATAATTATGTTTGAAAAATATAAATAAGCTCAATACAAATGGATATTCAGTGTAAATCAATCAGAGTTCATTCACATATATTCTTCTAAAAACAACACCAATGAATTCGATATTTAATTCACCAAATGGAGATTGAGCTAAAATTACTCTTATCAATTTCATATCGATGACTTGAGAATTTATCAATGGAGTGATTATGTGTATCAATATTATATCCACAGAAAGGGGATTAGAAATTATGACATAAGAAAATAAATAGTGATTCCACACAAAATCTTAGAGTAAAATAATCAATGAAGTAAGCATAAAGCCGAATGAGTGGAAATTGAAATTTCAAATTCCCTTATTGATTTGGTAACTTAAGAAACATACACCCATGAAAAAGGATAATAAAATTACTATGTAAATATCCATAAATTAAATTATATTACACAAGGAATACAATCATGGGTTGTACACACACAACATGAAATAAATAAGTGGTGAACAATGGAAATCTCACGGAATTAAAAGTAAGATAAGAAACCCCTTACATTGTACTTTTTTCCTTGGCCTAGTGTAGGTTAACCTCCTGTATAATGGTGAAATAATTTTTATTGAATTATAAAATAATCATATATATTAATATGATATCATATTTGATCTTTTAACATTCATTTGTAAATAATATCTTTGTATTATCATCGTTTCGGGTGTTAACGGATTCGTTGTCGTTTACATTTTTTATGTGCGCCATATTTGTTATGGATGGAATGTATCTTATTCATTTCCAGAATGATATCATGTCTCTAAACATTTTTTTAATCATAAAATGAAATTTAGTCTTTAATGGATATGATGGGGAATGAATCTCATTGCATTCGTGGAGATGGTAATCCGTACGTACGCAAGATGGACAATATCATTCTTTTGATATAAAAATAAGATATAGTTGGATGGTATATCATATATAAAGAATCATTATCAATTTATATTTATTGTTTACATGAATTACAAATCATTATTATACCCATCCAAATAATAATGTATTGAATAACAATTACACCACGGCGTGGAGACGGTAATCCGTACGTACGCACGTGTGGTGAAATGTCATTCAAAGAATGGGTCGAATAATGAATATAGATATAATTTTTTTTAATAAAATAACATTATATAGAAGATACCAGAGTAATTAATTTATAATGAAAATAACAAAGAAAATGTAAGTGGAAGAAAAAAAGAACTTGAAAGAGGGTGGTGAAATTATTACCTCTTCTTCGGGTTCTTCCTTTGGATTTGATCAAAAGGGCTCCTTAAGTTGGATTTCTGATCAAAGGAGGGCGTAAGATGAATTGAGGGAAGTTGAAAAGATATTTGGGTAGGGTTTGGCTGATCCAAAAGGCTTTGTAGTTGTGAATTTGAGATAAGGGGAAGTGCCCTTTTATAAGTGGGGTGAGGGGCACCTTAGGAAAAACTTACAATATTATTTTATAATAAAATAATATTCGGTTTATAATGGCTCTAAAGCGGATTATTTAAATACTAAGGTGGGTATGGGTCGAAAAACACTCAACCAATCAGTTTTAGACAGGTTTGGGTCACTATGTTAACCTTAACTTTTAGATTTAACTCTTAGTTAAATAGTTTGACATTTACCATGTGTGTTTGTATTTTTATATTATATGGTAAATAAACATACTATATACATCGAAGAGAACCCCAAGTGGTTCATTAATGATAAACATAAAATTATATAAGTCCTTTGACCGAACCATAGATTTTTAGGAATAGAATATCAATTAATAATATAATATTTTTTTAAAAACTCTTTTATGTCAATTTTGACACTATTTGGTATTTTGTTTTCTCTAAATTCATAACAGCATTATTACTTTGAAATAAGTTCATATAACCAAACCTAATATGTAATATTAACCTAGAAAATTAGTGTAATTCCTAAAAAGTCTAAAATTACATTTATTTGGATATTTATAATATTAATGATTTTAATATTTCATTAATTAGGTAATTACTGTATCACCATTGTCTAATAAATAAATAAAATCATTTAATGTCTAAAAATTATAAATAAAATACAATTATTTATGAAATATTTTTATCTTTTTAATGAATATTTATAAGCGAACTTATCTTATGTGTAACACTATATTAAATTTTTTTTAGTTATTAAACATTGATTTTAACTCTTTTAACTCTTCTTTGAATTAAAAAATAACAAATGTCCTAAACTAATCGAAGTGGACCAAAGACGTTCATATTTTATTTTTAAGGTTGTTTTTTCTCAAATTATACTTATCCAATATAATTAAAACATGTGTTAGGGTAATAATAATTTCATTTTTACCCTTAATTACCCTATTTGCTTTTAACCGTGGTAAATAAAAGTAAAAAAGTTACTATTCACCAAAAAATTATTTTTATCTTATTGAACCAGATTTTACTCCTTGATATTGACAATGTCTCTCGGAAGTTTGAAATTTAACTCACAGAAGCGGTAAAATTACGTTTTATGTGAATTTCCAAATTCTTCTAGGAAGTGGGTAAAAGACGGTGGAAAGTTCTATAAAATTATATATATCTAATATTATTACAAAATGACTCCAATAAATTAAATTTAACATATATAGGTATTATTAATCTATTTTCACATAATCTAAATTCAAATAAAATAAATAATTATTTAAATAAAAATTCAGTTTTAAACTATAACTCAGTGTTTTTCACTATTCATCAAAAATTAAATGTTATTAGAAACATACCAAAAATTCACCCTAAGATTATTTTCATATTTTGAATTCAAAAATGAAGTATATTTTTCCAAATTCAAAACATTGAAATTGAATTTATTAGTTTAAAATTAATTCTCGTTGTTAAAACAAAGAAGAGTATTTTTATGAAATAATAACTTCCAAAAGATTGACATTTGTTTATGACCAATTTCAAAGATAAATTATATCCAATGACAAAAATTGGATTAAATAGTAAAAATATAATCTAATCATAAATCCAAACCATTAATATGTATAGTTTAACACTATAAATTATTTTGATTTAAAAAGTTTTTTTCTGTTAAAATAAATTATTTTTCACTATTCACCCAAATATGAAAGTTATCTGAAAAAAAACAAAAAATTTACTGAAACTAAATTCGTGTGTCCTGATCCCAAAGAAGAAGTTTATTTTGTCAAAATAAATATATAAAAGTATCAAATATTTGATTTAAAAAGGGTTTTCCATTAAAAGGCGGGAAAATTGTATTTCTTGAAAAATACATCTTTTATCTGAAAAAATGAATTTGTCCTTACATTATGTCTAAGAAAATAATAATATGGATTCTAAAATTATAAGGGTTATATGAAGTTTAAAATTCTATTAAAAGTATTCATAATCGCTTTTGAACGACTAGTTTGGTAAGTCGTGGTGCGTTTGAACTCAATGTTGCGTGTATTTTAAGTTATAAATTTCTTTGAAGAACTAACATACTATGAAATCTTGGGGTGTTACACAAAGATCTAAAAAAATATCCTAAAAATAATTCACTTAATCCTAGAATAATCCCTTTGGGAAGAAATCCTTTCAACGAATCCCTTTCTTTCAATCCCAAATGTGTTACCTAATTAAGAGGAAACATTTTTAAATGATCACTTTTCTCTCATTTACTCCTCAAACCCTTTAATTATTTGTATGTAATTTTTGTATAAAAAAATTATACTCAATATATAAATATATATATGTTTTTATTCTAGGTGTTTTGTCTAAATTTATACACATTTCCTTCTAATGGGTAACGAACTTATTGTTTATGTGTATGGAGAATTACTGCCTCACAAAATGATGGCATTTGGTTTTTCCACTACAGCCTCTCATGGTTGGGAATTATATTGGATATGATTTTTTTCATATAGTATATATGATATTTATAATTTAATTTTACATTTTTATTTTTTATGTAACACATACCATTATAAATTCCTTTTTTTTGAAATACGATAACATAGTTTATGGACATGTGGACTACCGCATCCTCAAAGAGATGTGATTCATTAACACAATAAAATGGTATATCCTATCATAGATTTGGTATCCAAATCCATGATCCTACAAAATTTTATTAAAAAATTAAAGGAAAGCAGATACAAAACATCATGGCCTCGTAGACCGACACACTTACGACTCAAAAACTAACAACTACAAAGCCCCAAACACAAAACACACCATGAAGTCAGACAACAGCTGTTAACCATGCGCTCCGCAACCATCATGTGAACCACCGTATCAAAATTCATCGCGCTCTTCAAGGTCTCCTCCAACCCCACAGCCCAAGGCTCAACAACCCGAAAATTGATCCACCCGCATCCCGAAGGCCACCGCATCCCAAGGACAACTGTCCATCCCCAACATCGTCTTTATCCAAGATCGTCATCAGCAGTCCACCGTCACTGGACAACATCTAGTCTTATTCCTGTACTTGAACCAGCCCTGCCACCTCCCCAGTATCATTTTCTCCCAGCATCGTCGTCATCGTCAAACCGCATTCATCAACGCAAAGAACCTTTCATCCCTCTCCCCATATCAAGACCACACAGACACAAGGCTTCGATACCCCTGGTACGCAACTTGCAACCAACCGCACCACCGGTACATCATAACATCGGTTCCATTCATGCAGATAGGTAGACTCCATTAAAAACACTTGTAAAACACCAGATGTCGCCGGCCAAAAAAAGATCACCCAAACCACCGCTAACACATGATGGACACCAGAATCTCAGAACCAGAATTCCCCTTCAATCCCCGCTGTGCTGGTGCAACCATCTTCTCTAGTAGGATTCAAGGACCTGAACTCCTCTTCACCTATGCACTCAGATCTACAAAAAGAACCCACCAGCAAGATCCCACCATGGGGAATCCAAATATCACGCAGAAGCTAACCATGAAAGCCATATTCCTACACCACTACAGTCCATACGTTAACTGCAAGTCCATCTCCCCCGAAGCCATCGCCCCAGATGTCGTCACCCAAGGTCCTCCCAAGTCATCGAACCCTGGCCTGGTCGCCGTTACGAGCTCCGATCTGTCGTAATTTGAAAACACCCAAAAACGAGGTCTTCTATATGACATGAAGAGCTAAGATCAGATCTTTCTTAACCAGAGAACAATCCTGGTGAGGACCAGAGATAATCACAGATGAGTCTTCATATTTCCCCTGATTATGTTTGGAACATGCACTAAACATCTCAAAATGACCCAAAATTTCTGTTGGGAAATTCTCCACCAGACTACGATGCTCTGAGAAATCGCGAGGAGAGAGGAGCTCTCCATTGTAGAGAGATGAGCTCTCCATCTGTCTTCACTCACGCTATACATAGAACATATAAATGATGATAATCATTAAAATATGTAATATATATGAAATAAATATGATACTATAATTATAATATAAAAATATATCATTTACATTTCATTCCATTAAATATGATAAATAAATGAAAGTAGCGTTCTTGTGTATATACGGTCCACTGTCTCCATAAATGGTGCATTTCATTTATTATCTCCAAATATTTTAGATTATTATAAATAAATATATATTTTATATATTTGAAATTTTAATAATGTTTTAAATTCTGGATATTATTAAATAATGATCTAATTAATGTGTACAATATGTATCAATTTAAAACAAACTCAACAAACTAAGAATTTAACACAAAAAATATTAAAAATGATGAAAAATTATTAACAAAAAGGTAATAAGATATTATAATAAGTTAATATATGATATTATAAATATGATTATGGTAATGTTATAATTTATTTAATTATTTAAAACCCTTATACATGAGGATAAACAATATTCACCTAAAAAACAAAAGTTAAGGGATTTTCATCTTACTTTTTACTTCTGTGAGATAAATTCACCACTTACATATTTTGTGTTGTTTATATCCTTAACCTATTGGTATATTATATCATGAAATATTTTATCTTAAAGGTATTTAAATGTTTCATTTGGGTACTATAATTTTTGGGTTTCTATTTCAATTGTTACCATAGTTGCAAGGTATTATTCTCTTACTACTCTTTCTATGAATCATAAAACATATTCACCACTTACTTCAATAGTTTGGTGTATCTATGGTCAATTTTGATATATTATATCAGGATTTTTTTACTTCATGATAATTAAATTTTTGTTTTATGTTATCTCTTTCATGGGTCTTATAATTAAAATGTTACTAAGTTGTAAGGTACGTCAACTCAATTTCCATTTTTGAGACATACTTTATTCATCTGCACCAAATTTCTTATATATAGTGTAAGTACCATCACATTTAACTAAAATATCATTATTAATTCATTCTTCATGAAATTTTTATTTTCAATTTTAATTATTTCATCTAATTGGATTTGAAGTTAGCGTAACCAAGTTGAAAATAATTTCATAACCTAATTTATTTTTTTGGTTTATACAACTTCCTCGATGTAATTAATATTGTAATATTTTATGTGTAATATAGTTTTACTATCTCTTTTGGTATTTAAACTTTATTAATTGTATTTACATTTATCATGCATAATTTATTTATTCTCACATCAACATTATGGTTATTTTCAGGGGATTAATTCAAAATATAAATTTGTTCGAGATGGTTTACACTTCAATTTACAAATGGGGACATTATTAGATAATTATCTAATAAACATTTTAATTTTTATCTCATATGTATATTAATGATATTTTACATGTAATAGTACAATTGTTTCACTCATTATTACTCAAAATTCTTTAGAATTTTTTTCATGAAAACCTAACCACATTTCTCTATTTAGTTGGAGAACATATTTTCTTATAATAACCCTAGTTTTTAAGAAGGGTTTCAAAATGGTTTTCAAACTTTAAAATATTATTTATTAAAAATTTTTTTTATCTTTTTTCTTTTACAAATTTTAACAATGGAAGATTCTAGTATCTTTCCAAAGAAGACATTTTTAACCTTTTTACCATGGAAAATTAATGTTTTTTACTTGGTATGACCTGAAAAAATTTACCCGTCATCATCTCTTAGAAGATTTCATTATAAGTTTAAAAGGTTAATTTTGGAAGAAAATGTTTTAAAAAGTTATTTTCAATGAAAATAATTTTCAAAATGATTTTCAAAATAAAAAGGATATTCTCCTCCAGAATGTATTTAAATGTTTTTTATAATATTTTTATTTATCATTGTTAAAAACCTTTTATTTTAACTCCATTGAGATATGTTTTATTAATAAAATACTTATTATTCCTCAAGATGTTTTATGATTTATTTTTATTGGGGTAGTATTTATATTCAATTCCTTGATTCCTTTTTAGTTCCTTTGAAATATTCAGTTTCATATGATCATTAGACATTTAATTTAACACAATTATTCATATCATTTATCATGGATATGTGTAATTCCAGAATCATGTATAATTTTTCCATACAGTGTTGACATTGAAATTTATTTTATTATCTAGGGATATATTGATAAATATATTCACATTATTCAATATGAATAATTGATAAGGAATATTGTTTATTAATACAATCGATTAGTCTATATGAGGAATGATTTGAATAGGATGTGATGGGTGGGGCCTAGACTTTATATGTCCCATTGATGTACCAATAGGTTCTCATAAGAAAAATTATTTTTAAAAATAAATAAGTTTCTACTAGTAATTTTAAAATTTCATATGAAATATCTTGATGGTATAAGTTTTCATGTAACATAAAGATTACATCCAATAATAATGAATTCCCTTCATTTTGGTATAATATATATTATCCATGAGAGTTTTACTATGAAAAAGTATATGGATGGTTTTCAATATCAGTTTTTTGACTAAATGGATTTTTTTTCTAGTTTCATACCTCACCATATTGATTTTACCTTATCTAGTTAGTTGAATGGAATGTGTTTCTAGTTATTTACCATGCCTTTTTTATCAACTTCATTCTTAGTTTATTAATTTTATTTTATGTTTCTTTAGTTATTGCATTTCCATATTGAGTATTCTCATTGATTCATGATTACTTCCACTAAACCTCACACTTACTGATCATTTGACCATACCTTTATTTTTTCCTTTCTTAAGAATCAAAGAAGTTTACTGAGAAAGACATACAAGAATATAACTGATGGAATAACGTTATTATCATAGAAAGAAAAAACAATTATTTTATAATTAGTGTATCAATTTATAATACAATATTAATGTATGTATCTAGTTTATGAATACTTTAAAACTAATTGGTACTTCGTTATTTGATTCCTTGTAATCATCCCAATATAATTGTTGTGGAAACTAGCTTCAGGATTCTCAGGTTGGGTCGCTACAACAGTTAGTCCTAATATGAATTAAAATGAATTGGTAATTGATAACTATTGTATTGGGAACTATAATATTCCTTAGGGATAGTTTGGAATCTATCATGAGATGAAGTAGATATGAAGGTCTAGGTGTCCATGATAATCTGAGGGTTTATATAGTCAAACAAAGAATAAATGAATATGTGTAAATTGATTGCATTATTACTTGTATTTTATTGCATATAAAAATTCATATAGTTTTAATGAATATATATTATTTTATTTTCCATTGGTGTAATCCTAATGAGTTGTACTCGCACCCTACTCAATATTTTTAATCAGGACCCAAATAGGTTTCTTGTTTATAGGGTAATATCAAGGAAAGGGTTATATATTAAAGGGATGATTGGTATTGAGCATGGATGAGGGAAATTGAATAGGTATTAGGACCGACTTGGTGTTTTTAATTTATTTATTTGAGGGTTTTCACCTTAATATATGAAATTTACTTGGCATGACATATTTATTATGTTTGTTTTGGATATTGTATTTCCTATTTATGTCATCATTTGATACAAGTTTTCTAAGTTATTTATTATATCATTTGGTTTTTGTTTATTTATTTTTTCGATTAAGATACTTTGAAAAATAGGATATAGTCTCTCCATGACGGATATTAGACCCTCACTACTATTCAATATCCTCTAGTATATGAGGAGGATCACTTGAGGTCATGTAACTAACCGACTCAAGGAACCAGGGTTTAAAACCTGGGTCGGGACATCGCAATGAAGTATTTAAATAGATTATGAATATATATAACCTAGTATAATCCTTAGATGTCAAAGATTAAAATTATGTTCTATAATTTATACATATTATAAATTACTTTTCTTAGTTATGTGGTTACCCACTATAATTATTATTTATTACAATATGACTTTTAGTTTTATTTAATGGAAATAAACTAAAGGAATTCTATTAATACGGACTGTAACTGATAATATAATGATTTCCTTTGTGAGTAGCCAAATTTTATAGAGATGGAATAAAAAGTGTCATTAATACAGCCACACAACTATCTCAATATATCAATACTGATGATCATAAAAATGAGAAATGGAGGGGAAAATCTATTCTATCCTTCATGAGGAAACACAAAGATTCCACTAGTGGTTCTACATAATTAGCTACTTTTTGAAAAAAGAATCAAAACCCCTAAAATTATATTTTCCATTACCAAAATTTCAAAACATGAAATATCCTTTTTGGATGTCTATCAATTTGAAGTGTAAGAAGATAAATTATAGAATCTCATTAAGAATATAATAGAACATGATGAAATTGACTCAGTGGAGTGGGATGAGTTTAATATATCGTATTTCAAAATGTAATTCTTTTATATCATTCATAAAAAAATGTAGAAGGAATTTCTATATCTAAAGAACAAGGGTATTGAATCTTTTACTTCCAATGAGGTGAATTTTATAAGACTTTTAAGGTATGGTTTTGACATTATCATCCCACTTGAATGCATGTTTGATGAATTCTTCAGTAGATTAAAAACATGTCTATGAATGGTGTTAGACAAAAGGAAATTCCTATTACATGAATAAATCAATCGGGGATCTCATGGTGGAAATTGATTTTATAGTTGACCATTAATCTCATGGTACTGACATGAAAAGGAATATGGAGTTGAAATAAATCTCTAAAAACTATTGAGAGAATAAGTTGAGTTTTCTTCCATGCTCAAATAATGGAAGATTAATGGAGGAAATTGTATTAAGAATACATGTAATTATTTTATGTATATGAAGGGAAGTCATTGAGAAATTGTTTGCAGAGGTGGTGGAAGGAAGTTAGATAATGATTAAAATAGATATAATGCTGCATAGAATGATCACCCACGCTCGAGTTCTTTAAATTTAAGGAGTATGAGAAAAACAATAACTAATTCCCAAATCTGATGGCTAAGGTTGATGATTAACATAAAAAAACTAAATATGATGGACTATGGAAAATATCATGTGATTACTTTTTTTGACCAGTGTTGTGATAAAGACATGATTAATGGTACACTTACCACCCACTATAAAACTTCTAATGTCATATTTGACACTGGATCTACCCATTCATTCATATTTGAAAATTTTTTTATGGGTATAAGATTCCATAAAAAACTATTAGTTATTGAATTATAAATGAAAAAACAGAATGGTACAATAATCATATCTCTAGAATATTACTCATCTCTAATTGATGTTTTTGTGAATTTTCTTCCTCAAAATCATTTCATTCTTTAGATATTAAATTTTAAGTTTTCTTAGGCTTCAATTTAATTTCTATACATAAATCACACCTCAATTATTGGTGAATATAGGTCATATATTTTATTCCAAATCATATAATAATCATTGATCATTATTGTGATAATTATGAACATCCAATGGAGATCACATCCATAATATTGGTCTGGATTCCCTTTAAGAAGATGTGTTTATCTTAGATGGTTGGGGAAAAACACAACATCAATGATATAACTATTTTGCAAGATTGTTTTATGTCTTTATTGAATAGTTTCTTATAATTCCACTCAATCATGATGCTTAATTTTCAATATAAATAATACCTATATCCAAACCAAAATCAATGTATCATGATAGAATGGACCAGATTGAGTTTTAGGAATTGGAGAAGGAAAGATAAGAGAATATTGACATGGGATTCAGTCATCCATGTGTGTCACCTTGGGGTATAAATATTTTTTTATAAAATGGAATATTGATCTATGTGACTTTTCATTGATTATCATAAACTGGGAAAGGTAAAATTAATAATAAGCATCCTCTACCCTATATTGATTTCTTGTTTGATCAACTATGCAGAGCTCAATACTTTACCAAGATTAAACTTTGTTATAGATATCATAAATTGGTGGTCAAGAGAGAGAATATACAATAGATAGTATTATGTACATGGTATAGAAAATATGAATATATAGTGATTTTATTTGGTCTTACTAATTCTCTAGATATATTCATGGATTTAATGAATAGAGTATTTATACATTACTGTGACCAATTTTTATTAGTCATTATAAATTATATTCTTTAGCAAAGTCATGATATAAAGTTCAGTTTCATCACTATGAATCACCCTCTTATAGATACTTAGTCCAAGAGAATAACTGAAAACCAATAGGATATGTGAGATATTGTAATTTATAGTTTAATTTTGGCTAGGGAAAATACCTTATATTTCCCTTAGGATTTTCATACATTGATATTACATCATTTTGATGAATAATAAATATATTAAACAGACACACACCAGAGGAAGATAAATCTATGGTGCATTTAGAATTATAGAAATACAAACAATTGGTTTATAGGTAAAGTGCATCATCTCCGCCAATTTTTTCATAATTATAACCATACCTCTAAATATTATATGTAGTAAATTTAGTTTTAACTTAGTGAAAGGAAACATAAGAAAGAGTGATCCCATATTTTTATTAAGAGTAAAAAAGGGACATATTTCAGCATAAAATGGAAATAAGGGTATGACAACATTAGAATAACAATTGAAAACCACACCATGTAAATAAAAGATCATAATATTCAGTCACAATAAAATGATTAATAGTTCATATGACATTGATCATAATGTAATAAATGAAAATAATCCATGACAGCATACCATTTTTATAAAATATAGATTTTTGGCATACCCATATGGTTAGAAAATGTTATTTCATGTCTACACACTGAGACATTAATAACAATTATCACTGTTCTAACCACTCATGCATCTACTTTAGGCATGGGATGACCTCTCGTGTACCCTTATTCAGGCTTGGTATGACCTCCCATATAACCTTTTATAACAAATAACATTAATCATTACCCAATGCATTGATGGTAGATATATGTCCTATCCTTACCATAATAAAAAAGAGCATGTTTGTTGGCCACTAGATCATAAAAATTCATCATACCATAACCCACAAAAATTGAGGTTTTCTATATAATTTCTCAAATACTAAACTCTTGTAAAGATATAGGGTTCATAATAATTTTATCATTTCATCATATAATTACCTATGGAAATAATAACCATGTTTCACAATAATTTTATCATGGAATAACCCATGGAAGTTAAATTGGTGGCACAGTCATCTCACTAAAGAAAAAAATGAATATACCAACTATTTCGAACCATTAGTATAAGTCCCAAACCATTGGTATAGGCTATACCAATGATTTGGGAAACCGGTGGCTAATTTGGCATTGGGAAAGACATATACCAATAGTTTGGAGAAAATAGTTGGGAAAGACCCATCCCAACGGTTTGAAAAATGTTGGGAAAGGTATTTCCAAATAGTTTTCCAAACCCTTGGGATAGGTATTTCCTAACGGTTTTCAAACTAATGGGATATGAATTGCCCAGTGATTTTCAAACCATTTGGATAGGTAAATCTAAAAAAAGTTACAATTGTTGTTTGAACCCAAAACCTACACATTATATATCAATGACTTCACCACTATCCTATACCAACCATTGTGATTATTTTTGGATATATATATATATGTGTGTGTGTGTGTGTGATTTATCTAATGATTTATTTTATGATATTAGAAAAAATTATTCCTAAAAAATATTGGTATTGATCCTAACAGCTATCAAAAGCATTGGGATAGTCCATTCCTAATGGTTTTGAGAACCGCTAGGATAGGTACCCACCCTTTCCCAATTGTTTTCCTAAACCATTTGGAAAATTGGTGTCAAATTTCCCATTCCCAAAGTTTTTTTTGGGAAAATTGGTGTCAAAGTACAATTTCTGAATGTTTTTGGAAAACCATTGGAAATGTGGACCCTTTTCCAACAGTTTTCCCAAACAATTAGGAAAAGTGGTCTGAAAGTACCCTATCCCAATGGTTTTCCAAAACCTTTGGTAAAAGTGGTAAATGTTTTAATGGTTTCGGAAAAACGTGGGGAAAGTGTTATTAAAGTACCCATACCTAATGGGTTTTTAAAAAACATTTGAAAAAGTTGACCCTTTTCCAATAGTTTGGGAAAAAAGCAGGGAAAATTTGTATCAAAGTACCATTTCCCAATGGTTTTGAATAAAAATTATTAAAAGTGGACCCTTTCCGAAGGGTTTGGGAAAACGTTTGGAAATGTGGACTCAAGGTACCCTTTCTCAATGGTTTTGGAAAAATAGTTCAGAAAGTGGACCTATAACAATGTTTTAAATAAATAGATGGTATAGATGTGTTGGTATAGGTTGGATTTCTTGTATTGTATTGTAATCTAAAACCATTCATATGAATAATATAAATGGAATTAGTGGATAATATCCTATGAAAATAATTAGTTACATCAAAATATTTCATCACATATAGATAATAATTTTGATAGATCATTTCGATTATTTCCCAATTAAAATAACCTATAAACATTGAAAAACACCTTCTAAAACTTTTTCTTTAAAAGAAGTTTCATTTGAAAAAATACATGGAACTTATAAAGGAATATTAACAGATAATAATGGGTCTGACTATGGGAAATTCCATTCTCAAAGTATATGTTAAAACAATTATTCTACTCAAATGTTCATTAAAATAAATACATAATTTTTTTAAAATGATATGAATATTCCATTAAAATTATTTAAAAATTTAACCATTGAAAAATATTTATTTAATAAACAATTTTATGTATGATAAATAATAATTTGATGTTTTTTTATAAATCATGGTTTTGGAAGAAAAAAGGGGGTTCGGCCGAAACTTCACTTTCTCAAAAAAAACATTATTTTTGAATTCTTGAGGACATAAAGAGTGGAAAATAAAGGGAAAACTTGTATCCTCAGGAAATAACCATAGGATAATAAAATCCATGAGTTTTTTTGCTATATTTATCAAAATATTTTATCATTAGAAACATAATCATAAATAAACATGACAAATAATAAGAGTGTAACATAAAATTATTACCGTTTTGGAAACATTAGATTATAAACACCTCATAATATAACATTAAACGAAACATAAAATACTATGAGTATAAATAACATCATGACATGAAATTACAAATGGGATTTATATACATCCATTAAAATAAGGTATGTGTAAAACATAACATAACTCTCAAGGAACTCAAATTTAGTCAAAAAAATATATCGATTTGGATACATTTGAAATTTAATTCCTATGAAAACAATATCCTAAAATTCATATGTAAATGATATTAATTTTCTGGATAAGAATCATAATATAAATTCATGTTCAATATAGAAACCACATAAAATAAATAGGTGGTCAATATGGAATGTACCACACAGAAGTTAAAAGTGAGACGAAAATCCCTTACCACTTTAGTAATATTTTTTATCATATGCTCCAATAAAGAATAACATCAAGTGAAATACTAAATATCAAGAATTTGATGATATTTATGATATAGTATGTGAAATTGTTAGAGTATAAAACAATCAAAATAAATGAGTGGTGAATATTCATATGTTTCCTTGAAATAAAAAAGTTACTTGAAATCCCTTACCTTAATTATCGACCTTCTTCGTATACATTTGACCCTCTTATTTAATAAATATTTTTTTGTTATTTTTCTCTTATATATAAATTATTATTTTCATTATACCAAATATTATTTATTTATGACCATGTGATACACATTTATTAACAATTCATTTTTAGAATCCTGTTTTGTGTAATAACTGTTCAGTTTTTAAAATATGTTTTGATTTTTAATTTTTGGTTCACGTAATTTGATGATAGATACATAATCTTCTAAATAATAATCATTACGTATTTATGATATTGATAAGAAAATGACACGTCTAATTCCTATCTTGAAATTTGGTTTTGATAATTGAAATACATTCTGATCATGGAAACAATAGGACATTTCGGACCGTGAGTAAAATTAATATTTTTCAATGATCATTATAAAAATGAGATAATTAATATAATTTATTTTCATCATTATTATTATATCATAAATTAAATAGTATTTTTTTAAATATACTTATACCAATCATCCATGGAGTTTGGTGATAGAAAGAGAGTTAGATCGTTTTGTGAATGCAGCAGTCCACATATACATGAATGACCTTATCATATTTTAGTGAGTGAAAATATAAGAATATAAATGATATATTATCCTTTGAAAATGATAAATATTTCATTTATATCATTATTATTTCATTTAAATCACATAAATTCATAATTATTATCCTTATTATCTTCCATGTACAACATCATTTGAAATGAATCGCAATGATTCACGGGGTGGTAGTCTACCGTACACAGGAGCAATGTTATCGAATACTTTAAGAAATAGAATGTAAAAAGTTTATATATTATATAATTCATAAATAGGAATTATTTTTTTATCAACATCATATATATACATTATATCCATCATTATACCCTATCATAGAAGTGGTAATGAAAAAATGAGTGGCATCAGTTCGTAAGGCGGTAGTCCGCCATTCACACAAATAATGATTTTATAACTATTTGATAGAATAGGAAATTGTTGTAGGTCATTGACATAACATAAAAAATATTTGTATATGAATGATACTGAGGATATTAAATCATAATGTGATAATAGGAATATGAGGTGGTCAAGGAAGAAATAAAATGTCGATGCTCGATGATAATCATTACTTCTTCCTCAAGAAACCTCCTTAGGTTTTCAATAAAATACATCCACAGTTGGATTTAAAACCAAAATAGGGATTATGTTTTAGAGGATTCATATTTGGAAGTGATTTAGGCAATTTTTTTCTGAATAAAATGTGTCTTTATTTGTGAAGAAGAGAGGATATAGGGTATCCTTTTATAAGTTATGAGTGGAAAAATTGTAATTGTTTGAAAAAAAATATTTGACGATGTTTTCTAGAGACAAAAGGATCTAGAACTGAGTATTATTGAGCCTTATATATTACTCGATCTCAATAACCCCATAAAATATATTTTCGACTAGATTTATGTCATTTTAACCCCCTGTATTTTTAGCTAAACCCCATATTAAACCCATTTTTACCTTAACTATGGAAAATAGTTTTTACATTTTTTACTTTTTATTATTGGAAATATTTTCATTGACCATATTAGAATACAAAAATTATTTTAATTAAAAATATTTAATCCATTTCTCAAAATTTCAACCATATAAGTGGAAGAATTTAATTTAGAATTAATCATGCACATATGATGAGTTGTTTTTGAAAGAGAAAATATTCAAAAGCTAACAAGTTTTTTATATGAGAATTCAATATAAAAATATTTAAAATTACATGTATTGGAAAATTATATATATAAATGAATGAATGTTAATTTAAAACCTGTTAGAAATACATTTCAACATTATAAATAATTTAAATTAAAAGGTTATTTATAATTAAAATTCAATATTTAACAGTACTCATCAAAAAATAAATATTTTCATAAAATTTTTAGAAATTAACCAATATATAAAATTGATACTATGATTTAAAAAATTAAAAATATTTTTTCAAATAAATATTCTAAAAGAGTAAGAAATTGTTTTTAATACAATTTCATAAAAAGGAATTAAAACTACTTTTTAAAAACATTTTGTATTTAAGAATAAGATTTTATTTATTATTATCTATTATATTAGAAAAATCAAGATAAATTATAAATATTATATTGACTATTTACTATATAAATTTAATATAAACTATTCACAAAAATTGTATTGTATTTTACATTGGAGAAATCTGTGTTTTTTTGCACAAAAATATTTTTTCAGAATAAAATTTCCTTTATTTTCAAAATATCATTTAAATACAAATATTTTAATAATAGGAAAATTTGTTTTTAAACTTAGTGTTGTGTGTAATGTAAGATAATCTCATTGTTTAGTTTAATGAAAAATATAGTAAAGATTAAATTGATTTGAACATAACTTTCCCAAATTCATGGGGTGTTACATTCAACCACCTTTAAAATAAAAATTTTCCTCTAAATTTTTGTTATTCATCAAGGGTTTAAGATTTGAAAATTCCTTCATTGAAACCAAACTCATTAAAAGGGTTTATAAATATCATATTGAAAGATATTGAGGGATATGTAAAGGTCATATGAAATAACACATACTAGGCTTCTAGATGGGAGAAAATAGATGGGATGTGAATATTTAGACATATATGAAAAAACTAACTCTCAAATACTGATGTAGAGTGATAGAGAACAAGGTTCAGTGAATGATAATCAACAAAAATCCATAAACCAAAAATTCATGAACAAGGTCATTGATATCATAAAAGTAGTGATTACATGAAATGATTTTATTTCAAAATCATTTTACTATTTTTAGGGAATTAAATTTTCATCTAGAATGAGAAAATATTAAAATGTATCTACATGATATATTTTTGTTTCATAGGACAATTTTCCCATATTGGTTGAACATTGATAAATATATACATCATTTTTACTCTAATAGATTTATTTTTTAGGCCTGAATCACTAAATAAGATCTATAAAAGAATGATAATTTAGTCCATCAATCTCTAGTAAAAAATGATAAAACTAGTTATACAAGATGGATAAATAATCATATGGCGAATTCATTTATTAATCATTAAAATAAAATCATAAAATAAAGTTAAAAATTTTCTTAAATGGTTAAAATTAAAACCCTTCCAGATTTCAAAATTTATAGAAATGGTCACTAAATTTATCAGAATCAATATAACATTAATCTTGTAAATATCATAATGTGGATCTTGATTTTCACATACTAAAAATATTAATATCATCATCATATATTCACTTAAAAAATGGTAATAACCTTAGATATAATAACAACGTATTAAAAATATATACATATCCTTATTCATCATATAAAACAAAGATTATTGGATTTATTCCTTAAATTGAAAAATGTTTTAAACTAAACAAATGATAACATAAGACACTTTTTCATTAAATAATTAACCAATTTTATTTACATTAATATAATCTAATTTAGTATTTGAATATCATTTTCCTCTTTATCCCAACATAATTTTCACAACATCAGAAACATATTAAGGGTTAAAATACCTTAATCATGTTTTCTGTGAATATATCCATTCTATTAAATAAATTTTCTATGTCATCAGTACCATTCAAAATATTTCAGAAAATCATTAATTAAAAACAACATATACAATCCTCACATATATTATGATTCATTTAACATGTTATTATAATTCCATTTCACAAAGCATTCATCCTTTGATAATATTTTAGGGGTACTAATATTATCATGTACTTAGTTATCCAAACATTTTATTTTTCCTTTATATTTCATTGAATTTTCTAATTATTTTCCACACTGAAAACATCTCCTCATTCCAATGAGTCATTTCCTTGAGTGATTCTTCACACATTCTTGACATATAGGACACTGAATCTTGTTTCATGCTTATTTAACAATACCGAAAATCTCAGTGAATTCTATCCTTCTATTATATTGTTAGGGTGAGTGTTTTTTAATCTCCACATTTTTAATCATGTTATTTGGTGACTAATTATGAATAATAAAAATATCCTTTACTCCTTTCATCATCAAATTTAGACTCACGTCATAAAAGTTTCTATCACATTCAATGTTAACCTAGTTCCTTCGGGTTCCCACCATTAAAAAAAATCAAAAACCATATTTTTATCAATGGTAATCATAGTGGAAAACAAAATAATCATGAAAAATAACTTATAATTTCTCTAAATCCGGAGACCGTATTTTAAATCTATGAAACCATAGGATTAACCTATGTCATTCATTATCATTATATATTTAATTAATTAATTGTACATTTAATTAGTTTATCTATTTATAAATCATATCCCATGGGAGTTTAAAACAAGGTGTGTAGAGAGGAATCTTTTATGGACTAATTGGAAACCATGTACAAACCAATGTTCCCTTTTAAGAGTTATTACCCCTAAGTACCTTTGTTCCATAGTCATATCCAATTGTAGAATCTGTAATGGGATGAAATTGTTATAAACTACATGCTCAATCATAGACCAAAATTTTGGGAAATTTTTATATACATTGATGCATCCTTATACTTATCCCTATAGACATCCATAGATATATTCTTTGAAATATACCTTGGGATATCACTAAAGTTATCTCATAAATGTTTCCAATGTTTAAATAATCCTTTCCTTTGATACATACTATAGAAATTTTGGTCCTTTTTTACATATATATTACATCATTTTAATGAATATTCAATACATTACATAGACCCACACAAACAGACCATAAATCTATAGTGCATTTAGAAACATGGAACTATAAAAAAAACTATTTTATAGGTAATCTAAATCTTCTCCCACAATGTTATTCATAAAAATCAACCTTCATATACATATAAACTATAATACACTTCTTCATAGCATGGGAAGAGGAAAAATAATAAATGATGAGCTTATATGTATAGTAAGTGTAATCAAGGGAGATATGTAAGCATACCGTTAACAAAAGTGTTTGATAACATGAGAATAACATTTGAAAACCATATTGTAACACCCCAGGTAAACAAAGAATAATAAATTTCAATATTTATTAAAATATTTGAATTAAATATTAATTTTACATTAACTGGGTTTCTATGTTTGATGGCGTACCTGATACGCAACAATAGGTTTATTTGAAATCTTACATTGCACACGACATTGAGTTATACTGAACAATAATAATATAATATTCTTTTTTTAAATGATATTTAATTCCTAGACATTATAATGGTGGTAATGAACATAACTAACTAAAAAATTATTATAACTGTTTGTTAAATAGTTTCACATTTATCTAATAAATTTTAGAGGTTTAAAATAATAAAGAATTCAATTTTAAGCATAAATACTCTAATATTCTTTAAAAGATCGTTTTACAGCGTTTTGATGGAGAACCATTTTAAAATATTGACTTTTCCACTTTTATATGTTTTATTTTAATATATAATATACTTTTTTAGAATCGGGACATAAAAATATACTTGGGTTGAAATTTTGGTATTTTTCTGATAATGTTCATTTTTTAATGACTAGTGAAAAATACTATATTTTAATTCAAAATATTCTTTTAATCTAATTTATTTATATGGTTATATTACATTTTTAATTTATTTAATGTTTAATTAGATTATCTTGTTACCATTTAATCCAATTTTGGTAATATGAAGTAATTTCACTATTAAATTGGACATAAATAAGTGTCAACATTTTGATAGTTATTATTTCATAAAAACACGTTTTTTATTTTCACAACGGGAATTAATTTTAATTTATTTTCTGCCATTTCTGTGTCTTCAATTTGGAAAAATGGATTTCATATTTGCAATCATGAGGTAAAAATTGTTCAAATAGGTAAATTTTGTTTTTAGACATTATTAATATTTAATTTAGTAAATATTTTACTTACAATGGTTAAAGGGTAAATTATGCAAACAAGGGTGAACAAATATTATAATTATAATATTAAATTACTCTAACATGTGTTATAATCCTATTTTATGATACATGTCCGACCATGGAATTTTTATTGTCGATTTTGGGACCCCATGGATCCACTTAAGTGTGATAATGACACTTTATATTAATTAATATAATGTCATGACAAAAATGACATAAACATATATCATTTAGTAAATCAATTATTACATGGGGTTATATAAGTTATATCATTGACTATAATTATTAATTTGAAATATAAAATGATTCAATACATGAATGTTTTTTATTTATAATTTTTAGACGTTAAATATATAAATTTAATTATGACATTATAATGATGTTGTAATTGCTTCATTAATAAAGGATTCAAATAAATGATATTATAATTGTTAAAATAAATTTATTTTGAAACTTTTTATTAAATAAAAGAATTTTAGGGACAATAATGACATGTTTTCTTTGATGTAAATATGGTTTTTCGAAATAATAATGTTATTATAGATTTTTTAAAAGTCTTGATATGAATAGTTTATAAATTGACATAAATGAGTTTTAAAAACAATAAATATAATATCAAATGATATAATAATTATAAAAATATAATATTCTTCCAAATGAATTATATGAGGTTTGAAATTAAATTAATGAACCACTTTTGGTTCTATTGTAATTTTATAGTAACTATATTAACTTTATAGAGTGAATATACAAGAAGACATAATAAGAGTCAAATTTGGTAACTAAGGGTTAAAGCAAAATGATAAGGTTATATTTGAAAACAAAATATGTCTAAAACCTATTGGTTGAGAGGATTTAAAATAATAGTCATCTTATCATTGGATTTAATAAATTTATGACCTTTTAAAATAGAAATTTAGTTTATAATAAAATTATATTTTCAAACATACCTAAAGAGACCCTCCTCCCCCTTATAAAAAGCCATCACCTATAACCCATTACTCACACCTCTCAAGCCCCTTGGTTCATCCAAAATAATTACAATTAAGCTCCCTACATACGTATCATCCCCCTTGAAGCCTTACCTTAGGCAGAAGACACTTTAAAAAGTCTTTTTGTTTCAAACTAAAGGGAGTTACCAGATTTAAAGGCAACGTCTTCTCTTAAATTATTTTCTTTTATTTTACATCTCCAACCCCATAAACTCTATTTATTCCCGTATTTTATAACAAAAACATTATAATAAATATAATAGGTTTTTTTTATGATAGGGATTTGAACTACACTTATACACACCACCATCTAATGGGTAAAGAACATACTGTGTCTTTGGACGACGAACAACTGGCTCACGAAACGATGATTATTCAATCTTCCCCTACCACCTCTTATTGTCATTTTTATGATAGAAATTTTTTTATATGTGATATATATTATATTTATATTATCTCTATACTTATTTATTTTTCATTTAATTTATACTTTTATGGTTTCCATAATGGGTAAACATGATAATTTCATTTGAGGATTTGTGGACTACCACCCCCTCAAAGTGATATGGCTCATTCATGACATAAGTGGAACATATAAAGGATGAAGTTACTGAAATTATATATATGATATTACAATAGAATTATAATATACCCATGTATCATTAAGTTTTCATCATACTAAATATGAAATAGAAATGAAAGATGCATTCCTGCGTAAGTTCGGCTTACCGTCTCTGTGAATGGTGTATTTCATTTCTTATCTCTAAAAGTTATCTACTATTATAAATTCATATATATACTGGATATATATATGATATATAAATCATGAATATAATTCTTGAGATAATGGAATTTTAACCACATGAACAACATGTAATTATAAGATGTTTATTTTTGACTCAAGTACCAAATATCAACAAAATGATCATTATTAAATTAAATGATTACATAATGTTTATAAAATGGAAATAAGTAATATAAAAAGATTAATAAACTTGAAAAAGGTTCTTAAGAAAGTATAAATTTACTTTAGTTTATTATTCAAGAGATTGAAGAATGAATGGGTCAAGTCGGAAACGTGGTAAGGGACTTCGTCTTGATCACATTTCATTGAGGCATATTTTGATTTCTACACGACATTCTTTTATACAATGTGTAAACCCCTTTGACTTTTCTTTTCATTTAAAGGTAATATTTTATCTATGAATTGTTTTAAAAAATTACATAAATTTTTTTCTTTTTAGCGTACTCGGGGACAAAGTCCTTTCTGCCATTGTGAGTAATATTTGATCTTTGGCTTCCTTAACAAGCCGTAGTGTTTTTTTAAAGTAAAATAAATACCATATACCCTTTTTACGTATTTTGTTATTGAGAATGGTTTTGAGAAAGAATTGATTATTTCAATATCTTGAAATGATATATTGGTATTACAATGTGGAAATTTTTTCTTTCCGTTATTCTTGTTTTATGTGTTATAGTTATTGGGAATTGTTTATGTATACAGGTGGTTCCATGATAAAACTAGGGAGGGTGAGCCTGATATAGATCTCCAATGAACTTGGTGACGTGACGGAGGTAAACGTTAATGTTTCTCCTAAGATATTTACGCAATATAATGTGATTGGTATCCAACGTAACTCTTTATGTAGATGTGAAAGCTACACTGTAAGTATGATATGGATGCCATAAGTTACCTTTATGATTTATTATTTCTATATGTTATTTATAAATATTATTATTTAATGAAGTATGTTAAAAATCTTATGTTTTTATTTACTGATGTTTTATTTATTTATTTTATAACCCTTACTGATCATTTTCTGCTCATCCCAAGTTTTGAAATGTTTTTTACAGGACTTAAAGATGAATAGGGTCAAGGATGGGATCAAGGAAATGTCATGTTGTCTAAAACATGTAACTAGAAATGACTATTTTTAATTTTTTTATGAAAAAATGGAAACTGAGTATAAGTGTCTACATTGTAATTTTGGAGATGTAATGTAATAGTTATGGCCTAATTATCGAAAACATTAAACCAGAAAAGATCCTCAAAGTGAATTATACATTTAATTCAAGATTATGTAATGGTTTAAGGATGGGGCCTTATACATATCATAAATACTAGAGATCATCATATCTAGTCATGTTATAATTATTGATAGTTCATAAGTCATGAACCATAAGGGAATAAATTGACATGATCAATGAGAGAATAAAATTGGAATAAGATGTAAATTTGTGGTATATTCATAAAAAAATAATATCATATGGCATAGATACCCACTATTACATTTAGAAACATGTTATAATTGGTTTAATAACCCTTATCCCTATATTGTAATTTGGATGAATTGTCATGTACACTATTTTGGGTTTTGGATAACCTCCATTTATCCTTTTATATCATATTATAGTAATAATTACCCAATTCATTGGAGGGATATACCGGCCCCACTCAAAACATAATGAGAATCATATTTATGTGTTCTAGAAAATCATAAACAAAAACCATATCATAAACTATGATGTGAAATGGGTTTTTTAAATATTTCATTAAATCATAAACTGAGGAAATGATATAGATTTAATAACCATGTCATCATTTCGTCATTTCATGACACATAGAAAAATAAGCTGGTTTTATAAGAATTTTTTCTTGGTTTAACCCATATAAGATAAATGGGATTTATAAACATATTTTCATTATTAACTATTAAAATAAAAAATAATAATGGTATGCTTTGTTGGTATACACCATAATGCATAGGTTACATCCAAAGATGTCATCTTGGATGGATAATGATTTTGAATGATCACATGGGACATTTTTTGAGAAAAATAACCTATCTAGAACATTTTTTAGGCATAAAGCTATTTAAAAACATTTCCATTTAAAATAATCTCGGAAAAATATGAAGGATGCTTAAAATAAAATGTGTTTTTCACCCAAAAAATTATTTTTCTTAAAAACATTCCCTCTAAACACTTAATTACATGTTGAGAGAGAATTTATGGGAAAATTGAATCCTAATGAAATAAATAAAGAATAATAAAATTTATATGTTTATTGGGAGGTATATCATTATATTTTATCATCAAAAACAAAAATTTAAATGGTCCTAATAAAAAATTGAGATTTTAATATAAAATATTCACCACTATGATAACAATAAATTATAATCCCAATGAAGGAATAACCTTAAATGAAACATAAAAAATGATGAGAATGAATAATTTCAAGGAATGAAGTGTAAAAGGGGTTGTATATATGCTGCGTAAAATAATATTGGATCATAACATAACATATGTCTCAGGGAAGTAAAATTGAGACAAAAAATCTCTTACCGATTTGGTTACTTTTGAACCATCAACGCCATGAATGACATATAATAAAATGGATATGTAAAACACAATAGTTTTTATTATAATAATAATATAATAAATTAATTTATAATATATAAACAACATTAAATAAATATGTCATGAATATGTCATTTGTCTCACATAAGTAAAAAGTGAGATGAAATTCATTTAACGCTTCAGTTAAATTTTTTATCATAAGCCCCCATAAAGAATAAAATAAATGAAAACAATTAATTTCATGAAAAGAATGATATATAGGATATAAAATTTAAAATTGTTAGTATATAAAACACACAAAATAAATGAGTTGTGAATTTTCATATGGCTCCCCGCAATAAGAGAGTGACTAGAAATCCCATATATTTAGTCTCGACATCCATAAAAGAAGTACAATATTCATATATAATAAATAATAGTTTGTTATAGATATATTATATGGCCATAATTGTATATATAATACCATATGGGATTTACTTATTACCTTTTATTACCCAATTATTATCATTTCCATGTTAAAATCACGATTTGGGTAATAACTTCTTTGTTATTCATATATGTATTGATTTAATCTTTTTTATTCTATAAAATTGACCATGATTCCAAAATCTATAGAAAAATAATCATGATATAATTATCATACATATAAATCATTAATACCTTTAATACCAATCATTAAATATAGTTTTGAGAAATGAAGTACATTTTGTTAATGGAGATGGTAGGTCCTGTGTATGCTTGAGTAACATTTAAATTTTCCAATGATCCTTTTTTGAATTAAGATATGTGATATAAAATCATTATATAGTGATAATAATTTTATAAAAACAATACTTTTTTATTTAAATATAAATATACAAATCATCCATGTGGTGTTGTGAAAAAAAATAGTGTCACATTACTTTGTGAAGCAGGTAGTCCACACATACAAGAACGACATTGTCATATTTTAGTGAGTGAAATGGTCAGATATAAAATGATATATGATTATATTATAAGTATAAATATTTCATTAATATCATAATTATTTTATGTAAATCACATATATTCACTAAATTTATCTTTATTATATTCTATGTAAATCGTTAGTGAAAACAAATAACATCGCTTCGTGAGGCAGTAGTCTACCACACACACAAGTGACGTTATGATATCCCTTGTGGAATGGAAAGTAAAAAAGTATATAATATATAATTAATAAATAGGTATTATTATGTTATAAATTTAAAATAAATGCTTTATATGCATCATCATACCCAAATATGAAAGGTGGTAATGAAAAAACAAATGACATCAATTTGGGAGGCATAAGTCTTTCATAAAATTGACTCGTGATTTAAAGCCTATTTTAATTGATGTGGATATGGTTGTATATAATTATATTTACATAATAAAATAAAATTATATTTAATATAAAAATGTTATTATATCATTATTGGTTAATTATAATTTAAGAAGGTGGTGGAAGTACCAAAATAAAAATTCTCGATGAAGAGCGTTACCACTCCCTCGAGTAAACTCCTTATATTTTCCAAAAACCCCTTCAAAGATTGTATTTTTTAGAAAACAATGTATTATAGAATGAATGGATTAAAATTTTAAATTTATTTTGGAAGTTATTTTGAAAACAAATATGTTTTCAGGGATTGAAGATACGAGAGGGGGTGGCCTTTTATATGTTAGGTGAGTGGAACACCTGAAATTTTTTGAATAGTGAAAAGTCCAACCTAGTTTTTATCAATACAAAGGTGCATAAAATTGACTATAATATATAATTTGACATGAAAAGTTATATAAATTAGATAATAGTATATTTTATTTAATATATTAGGTTATTTTAAACCTTATCTATTTCATTTAACCAATTGGTAAACCCATTTCTACATTAATCGTGGGAATTTTTTTTTGTTTTTGTATTAATTGTGGTAAAAAAATTAAGTTGATAATATTATATAATTTAAATTATTATAATTAAAAATATTTAATCTAATTTGCTAAATTTTATCCACATAATTGTTATAATTTCATTTAAAACTAATCTCTCAGACATGATGAGAAAGATGGTCTCTGAACACAAAATGTTTAAAAGATTACAAGGTCTTTATATCAAAATTCAACATGAAAATTATTAAAATGAAATAGATTATATAAATAGATATATGATTGAACTATTTTTTATTTAAAAATGAATTAATAATTTTTTTTTCTTTATAAATAATTTAAATGAATACAATGTTTTCAATTAAAATACAGTATTTCCAATTTTTATCAAAAAATTATCACTTTGATTAAATTATAAAAATTTCACCCTAAGATAATTTTGAAATGTGTGATTAATTTTGTTTAAATAAATATTGTAAAATTGGTTAAAATAATTTTAAAATAACTTCACAGAAAGAGGAAAAAATTATTTTTAGGAAAATATAGCTTGTAATCCTAAAATTTGATTTATTCTTATCTTTTGTATAAAAAATCATGTAATATGGCTTTTAAAAAGTTGATTGAGAATATAATATATAAATATAATTAGTATCCCTGACCAAAATTAATTTTTTTAATTTTTTAGATAAAACAAGATTGTTTGAGTAAAAATAGTTTTCAGAAAATGTTTTCCATTATTTAAAAATAGATTATATTTTAATTATTAGTTAATTCATCACCAAATAATCCTTGTATAGAAAATATATTTTTATAATATTTATTATTCTACTCATACCCTCTATTATTATGTCTAGAAGATAATTATCATTTTAAATAATAATATTTTAATAGTAGGATGTCTTTCAATTATACCCACCTTTACATGTAATTCAAGCTAAACTCACTGTTACATATAACAAAAATTTTCTAAAATATTAAAAATAATTTGAAAAAATATATTTCAAAATGTCTGAGGGTGTAAAAATTCTTATACTAATTGATTTTTCATATAAAAAATATCATTCACATGATCATTTTGGGGATTCATTACGAATCCATATATGGAAAGAAGCATAGGGCACCAACATGATAGAAAGAAGTTAGACAAAGAAACATATTAGGAGCTGAAATAGATAGGGAAATTGTAGAGAAGGTTATATCCATTAAGAAATATAAAAGGGTGGAAGAAACTAGATGGAAATGTTATCCTAAAAATTACTGACATTATCTAAAATTTAATGTTTGAGATTATGTTTATCTATAAATTTATCTATTTTATAAGCTAATGAGATATGGAAATATGGAAAAACTAATCACATGGTATAACAGTCTATTTAAAATTATTTATCATATCTTAACGATATGTTTTCGGTTTTCACTTTCATGAAACCTCTCTCAAGTTCTTAATGTATTGCATATATCACCCTTGAGGATGTACATATTTGACCATTATCGTGTACTAAACCAAGAGTTGATACTTTGAGATTATGATATTTCATATGAGGAATAACCAATGGAGATTCAGGATCATACATTGAAAAATCAATGAAATAATACAACTCAAATGGTCAAGGTTTTGAGGAAAACCCACTAGATTGTTAAATATATGTGGAATATGAGGATATGATAATGCGAAAGAATCCTCCTATGTCTATACTAGAGTGATATAATTTCCATAGAACAATTAATCTTATTGGGGATATAATGTAACACCATTACATTTTATGAAATATTTTTTTTTATAAATTTAATTTATTTAATAGCTTGTGTTACATGTATCACAGATTTTTAAGTAACCACAAAAGATATTAATATTATTATTTAAATAATACCATTATTAATTATATGTTAAGAATTTTGGATTTAATTCAAGTAAAAATTTTAAATGTTAATTATAAATATTTAATATAAATAAAAAATATTTGATAAATAATATATAATTTTTAGTAAATTCTTTATCAGTTTCAAAAATTCTATATTATCAAAAAATGTTACTTTTTTGTAAAGAATTATTAAATTAAATATTGAAAATTTTATAAATATAATTCTGTAAAATGAAAATAATTTCTATAATATGAATTTAATAATAGGATTATGGTGAATATTTTTTATTTTTATAGAAAGATTAATATTTTGATGCATAGTGAAAAATTCTAGTTTTTTCTGATTACTACCTTGTCATTTAATGAATATACATGCTTAATGTTTTCTATAAAATGAGTTTAAAAGTAAAATTAGTTAAATTATATATATATATTAACCCAATTTAGTTAATTTAAATCATTTTCATATTGAATTTTGTTATAAAAGAATTGTTAAACTATTGTTTATTTTCCCGTTGGAAACCTGCATTCTAATTGAGTCTTCGAGTTCAATTTTATATTAATAATTTCCATAATCAAAATTAATATTCAAAGTGGTAATAATAAAATATATTGTGTTAAATTGATCACATATTATTAATCATAAAATTTTCTATTATCTAACAAGGTCAATTTAATTTTTTATAATAATTAATTATAAAAATATTAAAACATTTACCTCACTTGCAGTAAAAATAGATTTTCATGGAGTTAAAATAAAAATATATGTGTTAAAAATGACCTAAAACATATCAGAAAACATTTTTATAACGATTTCAATATCTTATATTTTAGAAGGATCGAAAATGTCTCCTTTTCTATTACTTTTTCTTGTCAAAAATGTGGGTACACGTTTTTCATTACAAAAATTATAATTGTTCTGGTCACCTAACTTATAAAAGGATACCACTTCTACTCAAATATTAAAAGATATAAATAACTTTGATATGTACAATACCTAAAAAATATCCTACTAACATTCCAATACCCATACTAGAAGTTTTAGTTATATCGAAAAGCTATCCTTGGATATATTTTGGTTCAAACCTAAGGGGGATACCTGAAAAAGATGTAATGTTTTCAAAAAGAATTTTTATTTTCTTTCATCCTTAACAGAAATCATTTATTATTAAACCATGATGATATAATAACGTCATTATCCTATATATAATTTTATTTTTTATATTATTTTCATTATAGACACCCATTTACACTTCTATAAAATGGGGTATGAAATCATACTTTATGTGTACGATGGACTTCCACTTCACGAAGCGATGTTATAAATTTTTCATCCCCACCACTCATGACTAGATAAAATTATTGATTTAATGTTTATATAATATAATTATTATATTTTTATAATTCTTTAATTATTATATCACATATACCTCATTACTTTTCATCCTATTAGAATATGATAACATCCGTCGTGTGTACCGTGGACTACCGTACTACGAACTGATCTGATTCATTCAAGAGTTAAATTAATGTTAATAAGGGTAAATTTAAATAAAATATTTAATAAATATAAAATAAAAATTATTATTTAATGGTAATATTTTATTTACCATTTCTTCATCCAATCTATTGATAAAATGAAAATCATTTTTATGCATACGTATAAATTATAGGATCTTTGAATGGTGTATTTCATTTTATATCTATAACATTTATGGAATACTATAAGAACATAAATAATTAATATATATGATATTTATGTCATGGTTAAATTTATAGTGATGATTGAATCATGGTCAAAGTAATTTGACAAAAAAAATAACAAACAATAATATACATGAATAACAAAGCAGTTGTTGCCCAAAACATTACATGAACATGGAATTTCCTACAAAACTGGTTATAAAATATAATATGTAAATCATATATGTTATGATATATATATGGTTATATAATTAATTTATAATAAACATATGTTTAAAAGAAACTATTTTATAATGTGTTTGAGGAAATTCAAAATGTATGTAACGTAATTTTTGTAGCAATTTTCTTTCTTTGATACATAATTAATGCTATGAAACTATCTTATTTTAGGAGGTGTATATTCATGACCATTTAATTATAATATCATGAATATAATTATTTTCTTGAAATTATATGTTTCATTTAAATGTATTATTTGACGTGTCTTATGCTTCAATGTTACCAAAGTATTAATGGTTTTTATGTAATAATCTTAATATTTATCAAGCTTTTTCAGGGTTATACTTCTAGTAATTAATCATTATAAAATATCACAAAAATAGCACATTATGTTTCTTATACTATGGTTATTTATGGATAAAACAAGTTTTCCATTCATTTCACTAACTTATATACTCATTATTTCAAAACAATTTTTTTAAGAAAAAACTCTTTTATTTCAATCTACAGTCAAAAAACCATTTTTCTTCCAAAACAATGTTATTTGAAAATGTTTTCTAAAAATATTTTAAACATTATCTAAATAATAATTTAAAGAAAGTTTAAACCATTTTTAAAATTTTTCAATATTGTTTTATACCAATATTCGTTTTTTTCTAAAAAATGCCCATTTAGATTTTATAGGAAATTTGAAAGGACTCTTTGTTTTAATTTATCTGACATGTGAAATCTTTTTTAGATGAAATTACCATTATTTTCTAAAAAGAATAATTTACTAGTTTTTCAAGTATATTTACATTTAAAATTATTTCCATAATATTTTATGAATTTTAATTTCAAAAAAATTATTTTCAATGAAATGATATTTCTGGAAGAATCATTCAATGTGATTTATCTTTCATAATATATTTTTTAACATTGAAATATTTTATGTTAATTATTAATTACTATGGGTATGATCAATGGATTCCATTATTATTCTTTCTCTGAATGGTTTATGTTTCAGATAATGATATGTTAATTAAACATATTTCTCTTCCACATATTATACAATGACAATTGATGTTGAAACCCATTTTTTATACACATGTTATGAATTTATGGAATGATACAATGATTATAAAACTTTTTCTCTTTCACATAGGCCATGTTATTGTGAAAGGATTATGAAACCCATTCAATTTTATGGGTTTTGAGATAATGAATGTTTTATGATATTATGGCACACATAAGTAGGATTTTCAATTTGATAGGGATTGAACCTAGTTTAGTATCAGACTTTTCAACTTGATATTTTTATGATTGTACCTTTACTACTATGACGGATTTGGGAGTGGACCCAATACACAATGATAGTCTTGGTAATGGTCCTTGAACTACAATAGAAATTATTTTCTCTAATTATGTGTATTCCACAAATATGTAACAATATTATGTTGTCATAGTTCATGTTTTTTGATTCCATTATTATTCATGTCTTATGAACTACCAATATTTATTCCATGACTGATTTTTAGGGTCTATAATGTTCATGGTGTTGTTTTAAAAAGTTATTCACTTGTTATCATACGCTTATTCTCAAGATATGTTGATGTATCCCTTTTTATCCCTTACCAAGCATGTGGAACACCCATCAATATTTTTATTTTCCCTAGATAAGATTAAATGTATAATGTATGATATGTCTATGAATAATTATTTTTATGAAGAACTTAATGTTAGTTCGGGAAATCCTAAATAGAAAAGTTTTTTATGTGAATGTGTTTCCAAATAAACTAATCCTTTACGATCTATAGGCATGTGTTTGTGTAATGTAGTGGATATTATACTAAAATTATGTAATATCTATATAGGATAAGTTTAAGTCATTATAGTAGGTATCAAATTATATTTTAGCTAATATTTAGAACCCATGATAAGAATAATTTTATAAGGAAACTATTTAGTATAATGATGAGGCAAAGTATATTAAAATTTCCTTGATTTTTGGTAAAGGATAGAAAAAGTGGTTTCCAAGATATTAAAACCATATCTGTATACTAAAAGTGGATGTGGATATAGTATAGAGGTACCTAGGGATAATAAAAATTAAAACAGTGCATTGATATGGACATGATCATCACGTACTTCCAAAAAATAGGTCTTAAAACACATGTATTGTGAAACTCCTTTGAGACATTATTTACATATTCAAAAATTTATTACAAACCATCATGAATGATTTAAATAGATGATGACTATGAATGTACAGGGATAAACATAATGTGTCATAGATTAAAAATTAAGTGACATGATTTATAAATCCTATAAGTTATTTTCCATGATTATGTGGTTCCAAACTCCTATTATCATTTATTCATTATTTTTTAGTGAATTTTTTGAACCCGATGGAACCATATTAATTTTTAGTTAAATGGTGAATGAAATTATTTCCGTACTGAGGATACCAATGTAATGGGATGTGGATTAAAAAATATCATTATTATTCTGATAATACATTCTCTATATATGTATCATAATGAACATCCATAGGGTAAAAAGAGGGAAAAATGTATTATTGAGTCCATTATGAATAAATTGCCACCTACTATCAATGGTTTCATTGATCCACTATTTAATGAATAATATATCAATAAAAAAAATATTTCCATAATCTACTATTAGGTATATGAAAAATTCATTTTAGATGCTTATTGTTTAGAAGGTGACGCAGATCGATTAGGGAATGTCATTAATAATATAGTGGAACCTGATAATATTTACTCCATGGAGTGGTATGGGTTATAGAGTTTTTTCACCAATACGTACTTCCCCACACATACATCATTAAAAAAATAGAGAATTAATTCATTAAAAAAATGAAGAAGGATGATGAATATTTTTATAGTTCCATAGCCTTCAAATTACATAATCTTGAGTCTTAGTCATAAATTTACTTTCTTATTCCATGAGAATATTTTTTATTTTAGGGTTTTGGGGAATTTTTCCAAAACTCATAAATTAAAAATCCATATAATATTATGCGGAAACAATTGATTATTATTCATTTTGTATCCAATATGTAATAAAATTTTTAAAAATATTTCTTTCATGAAAACTCTTCGTGAATTTAAAAATAAATTCATACTTTCCCTTACCCATCCTATGAGAAAAATTTAAAAACCTGATTTGATCAAACAAGTTTTAGAAAGGGGTTATATGAAATTAAACTATTATTGTAGTTATAAAATGGAAAATCATATATCAATTACTTTTATCGTAACATTTCTTTGAGAATATGAAATAAAATATTGTCACTTGGAAAACACACATACATCTTTCTTAATAAAAATAATTAAAACACATAGATATAAATGTAAACAACAGTTTTGTGACTTAGAGAATTATATTAATCAAACCCTTTCAAAAAAATGTAATTGTAATAACCGCAGGACTTACATCCAACATTATACATCCCAATGGATTGTTGTACTACATGGGTCACCACATTGGTATAGTTGTAATGGGATCACCCAATTATATTATGGCCACCCCATCATATAATTTGTAATGATATCACCAAGAGAAATAGAGTTTTCCAAATTATATAAAATGTAATGGAATCACATGAAACAATTTTGGTGTACCATTTCTCATATATAATTTTCATGTAACATTAAATTTATAAATCATTTTTATTATTTCATTTTGAAAAAGATATTTAAACTCATAAAAATATCATTTTTGGATATTAAAACACCATTTTCTTTTAAAGTCCCATTTATAATACAAATATACCCACAAAAGGATTTTTTTTCCTTTGAATAAAAGCATAAATCATTCAGAGGAATCCAAATATCAAAAAATTCTCACATAAGTGGAAAAATAACTATTTTCGTGTACATTATGAATAGAACATTCCTTTTTCATTTGTCATAAAATTTCATATAAAATACATAAACAGATTTCTTTTAAAACTCATTTAAATAAAGAAAAACATAAATAAAAATTACATTATACACAATTTATTTCTATAAAAAAATTCCTAATTTATTTTAATGAAATTTACATGGAAAAGGAAGCGATTTAAGGAAATCATTAAAGGGGGATTTTTACATTTAAGGAAAATTCTTTTATCACATTAGAAATATTTGAATCATAATACCGATGATAGATATAAAGATAAAAAAACTATAAATATAGATAAAGTAGATAAATTAATTATATAACATGTAAAAGGGGTTGTATAAAAAACTCATAAAATAGTATTGATGTAAAACATCACAATATTCCCTAATGAAAAAATACTGAGATGGAGTCCCTTACCTCGAGTCCGACTTATCATGAGTGTATTTAAATTATTGAATAATTAACTTATATTAATTATTTACATTCTTGACATAAATTTTCTTTTTTTATTATTTTTATTTTCTTTATTAACAAGTTATATACCAAAACATAACTAATTATGTTTATGTCAGATGCTTTTACCATATTTTGTTTATGTGTTAAAATTGATTTTGGAAGGTCAAATATAGTCAAAGGGTTAAAATTTTAATCATATACATAATAATAATTAAATAATAATAATTTTTATAAATAATTTATACATTTAAAACCAATCACGGATGATGTTTATGAAAAATAATCTAACATAATGATCATGGAGACGGTTGGTCGTACAAACGTATGAGTAACATTTTCATTTTACAATGATCATTATCGAAAGAAGGAATGTAACATTTTATTTTTATATAATTATCATTATTTCATAAATAACATATTATTTAATCATATATATATATATACAATCCTTGTGACATGGTGGTAAAAAAAGAAATTACATCTCTTCAATGAAGCGATAATCCACATGTCCATGAATGATGATATCATTTCTTCAGTGTGTGAAAATGTAAGAAATAAAATGATATATTATATTTTTGGAAATATAATTATGTCATGAATATCATAATTTTTTATGTATATCATATATACTAAATATATTAACCCTTATTAACTTCCATGTAATTGGTTTTTTAAAAACGCTTCATGTCGCTTCGCGGGGCTGTAGTCTATCATACACATGAGAGAAATTATCGTATCCTCTTCTTAATAGATTGTAAAATAGGTTATATATAAGATATAATGACTCAAATTTATTAATTATGTTTTAAATATCACATATAAACTTTACATCCATCGGTATTCCCTTCCTTGAGAGGTGATAATGGAAAAATGTATGGTATCATTTTGCAAGGCGTTAGTCCGTTGTACACACAAATAACAATTTAGTAATTGGTTTGATGTAGCTGTGTATGGGTATAGTACATAAATATATAATAAGAATATATAATTTTTTAACATATTTTTGTTATTATATAGTCATTGTATAAGAATAATTGTACTCTGGGTATAAATAAATAAATAAAAATTCAAGGTGATTACTGCTACCTCTTCTTCATGTTATACCTTATAGTTTTCTTTAAATTCATTCCATAGATGGATTTTTAAAAATTTAAGGATTAATAGTTTATATTATGGATGTGTATAATTTATTAGGTAAGTACTATACAATCTAATTTTTCTGAAGGTTTGAAGAGTGTAGGAGAATGGGTGGCATTTTATATGTGTGGTGAGTCACAGACCTATAATGTTTTAAAAATAGTGAATTACACCCATTTAATTTTCATGTAAACTATCCAAAATAATGGTATGTTTTCAATAATATAATTTATAATGTATAAATATTTCCATATAAATGGGTTTTGGACTAGTCTATTGGTCATTTGGCCCCTTAATTTTAATGTTTAACAACTATGTAAACTCGGTTTACCTTAATCGTTGTAAATTATTTTAACTTCATTCACTAATATATTAGGTCAAAAATTAAGTTCAAATGACTATAAATTAGAAATTATTATTATTAAAAAAAATAAATATATTTTTCAAAATTCAATTAAATGAATTGTTAGAATTAAATTTAATATTAATCCCCCAAACGCAGCGAGAACACATGTTTTTAAGAGGAGTTTTTATTTGAAAAAGATGATTCTATATTAACTCTACAAAAAAATTATTGCATGAAACCCAATTAATATTTATATAAATTAAATAATATATATATATATACATTTCCTATAAAACATTCCCCATTTAGGATTTTTTTAATTAATTTTAAAGGACATACATAATTCATTTTCAAACAGGTTTACGAAAAAACCATATCAAAATCCAAAAAGTTATATTAAAATCCAATATTAAGTTTAATAAAATGTTTTAAGTGGATTAAATAAAACTAATTATTACATATGTTAATTTAAATCATTTGAAAATTTTATAATGACTTTTAAAATAATTAATTTATTAATATTTTTTAAAAAAATAGGTATTTTTAATTATTCACTAGTAAACTAATATTTTCTAAATAATAAAAAAACATATACATAAGTTAATTTTGATATAATGATTTCAAAAATGATATTTATTTATTTAAATTAAATTTAAAAAATATAGTAATTCATCATATAATTATAACGTTTTAAGAAAAGTGTTTAACCAAAAAAATTGGTTTTTGATTAAACATTAAATGATATTTTTCAACTAATAGAACTATATAACTTATATTAATAAATTTGAAAATTATTTATTATATCATAACCTAGTTTCTTATATCCTTCCCCCAATTTTAGAAAATTCATAATTGAAATTTAATTAAATAATTAAACAATTGAGGATATCTTTCCATCATAGAATTTTTAAAATCCCATTTTGCCTCTTCAACTATATGGATTTTTTAATACCATAAAATAATGAATAATATTATTAAAAAGAACATGGTATCAATGGTCAATAACCTAAACTAGTTGTTCATTGTAAGAAATATTCTCTTCCAACTGATCTACTTTCGGGCAAAAAAAATGATAATAATTTGGCATATATATCCATAAAATTAAAAGATGAAATATATTGTTTACCTGAGATAAAATCATAGGTGAGGAAAATCCTTAAAAAATATTTTAACTTTCTCTAGGATTTCAAATAGTCTAATATACCATGGGCTCGACATCCCCTTATTTCCAAAGTGCATCCCAATTATCTAGAGAGAAACATTAAAGAATACATGATCACCTAAATCAAAAGAATGATCTTCCATATGGTTATCCACATAACATTTCTACTTACTATGAGAAATACCCATATACCGATAAATCAACATCACCTTCTCAAACATTTATTCTACCAAAACTAGCCACATGAACTTACTTTGCCCTACATTAAACCAACAAGATGGTGTTTTACCCCACTATACAAATAGTTCCACAAATAGTGCTATCATTATACAGGAATGAAAAGTATTTTTATAAGAAAACTCATCCAATAAAAGATGTTTATGACAAATTCCCTAGAATTCCATTGAATAAGAATGAATCATATCATCCATAGTATAAATTGTACGCTTAGACTATGCATTATATTGAGGATGAAACGATGTATTGAAATTTAATTCAGTTTCTAAAAACTTCTGGGGTCCCTTCCAAAAATTATATGTGAACCTGGGTTCACAGTCTAATACAATGGAGTGAGTAACTTTATGTAACATGAAAATATAATTTAGATAAACTTGATAATGATTATTTAAATACATTTTATATAAAATTGGTTGGAATTTTGTAAATTTGGATTATCAATCAACAAAAATAGAAAATTCATTGTTACATTAAGAATTCATTGAATGTACTACCATGATATACATTGATATATTCTACCATTTTCACTCTAGAAGTATTCAATGATGAAGAATCCCCTACAGTAATTGGTGTTCTATTGTAACCTACTCATAAGAAAGACACTTCATGGTAATGTCATCTATATATATTTTCATTTCATTCCACTAGTATTTCTCCCAAAGGTATTTGTACATCTTAGTACTTCTCAGATAAACAAATAATGGGGAAATATGATCTTTATTCAACAAATCATTCCTCAACTTATAATCCCCATGAAAAAAATGTTTTTCAAAACACATTCTTCATCAATATTAAAATCAAGAAATTTACCATTCTTCATGGATTCTACCTTTTCGTACAATGATTGATCCTCCATTATATATTTATTAATTATTCCTAACAAAGTTGATTTCACTGAAATCTAGCACAAAATATTGTATTTCCTACCATCCACAACATATAGAGTAGAATTAATGAAATAATTTACTAATGGTTCATGTTTTGAATGTAACACAGTTAATACAACATTACTTTATCAAACTAATTCATTGGCCACTTTTTTTTTCAAGGATGGCGATGAATTGTTGAAATATATTCCTTAATTAGTTATATCAATATTTTTTACCTCGTGGTTAATTATTTTTGAATGAATATATACAGCAAACTATATTTATTGGTATATATTTCACTCTATACACCATAAAAATGATACCTCTTAAATTTTAGAGCAACAACCACAACATCTAATACTATATCATTCATAATGTAATTTAACCAACAATGTTACAAATAATGTGAATCATAGAAAATTACATAACCATTCTACACTAGGATAATTCTAATTCATTTAAATAAAGAATCATTGTAAATGAAAAATTCAGCATTTATAGAAGGAAATATAAAACTAGATCATTCCCTAATATTCATTAATATTACCATCACTACATATTTTGAAGAACAAAAATCAACTATAGTAGTAGAAAATTACCTTAATACACCATTATTTTTCCAATAATTAAGATATACAACATGTGGAACTTATTTTGGACATGCATTTTCCTAATGAAATAAATCATTATAACTAAACCATCTTACCATTAGATGGTATTAGTCACCCAATCCCTTGATTTACCAATATTCATTCCTTTTAATTCATATGTCATGAGAAAAAACATTCCAAATCAGTGAATCATTTCAAATTTCATAATAATTTTTCTAGGGTTCCTTTTTCTACACATTCCAAAATATGACATCTTTGTTCTATTATATTTATTTATATAATCATTACATGTTTCTCTATCATCTTCAATTATGACAGCTTCTTACATTTATCATCATAAGGAATATAATATTTAGAAAACTAAATGTCAACCCTTTCATCACAATGAAAAACATTATCATAGAATTTAAATTATCACATGTCTTAATATTATACTAGTATTAGTTTCAATCCTAAATAAATCCAATTAATATTTTTATCTGTGTCTCGAAAAAAATATATCATATACATGGCCAATCATGTGAAGTGTGATTAATTTGTAGATATGAAGATATCTTATTTTATCCTCAATTTAATGAATGATTTTTTTCATTATGAGTTGAATAACCTTATAAAAATATTTATAAAGAAAAACACCATTAAATATTTCTTATTCGATGGAATTGAGATCATATTTCCCAATTTTATTCGTAACTAAGTACGATAATCAATCATTTTTTCCTTCAAAATGATTTATGTATGTAGATACCATTTGATCTCTTGAACAAAACATTACATCAATATCTTCTCCAGATAATTGATCAATCCATTGAATACCACTCTTCTATATAATATATATAATAATCATAGATATTTCCTCATGAAATGTTCCACAAAATATAATTTCCTTTATGGTAGATCAATTTTCTTTTTTTAATGGATACCATAATCATTTATATCCTATGTCAACCAGGTAATCATCGAAAAATAATTATTATATTCCAATTATAACCATATTAAGATACTTATTTGGAAAGATATTTTCCTCTTAGTGCATTCCCACTATATATTCTATATTTAAAATTTGGAAAATAACTCTGAAATGACATAGTTTAGATGAAGAAATATATTCATTTTTCAATGTTGTATCATATTAACATATAAATAAGGTAATCTATTTCATGCTTGAATTAATTAAAATTATCCCAATAGATAAAGATATCCAAATCGACTGGTGATATAATCTATAAGGTATTTGACATAAAAAAAATTACATAACAATTAATTTTATTCAGGAATTTACATTTTTTCAAATTGAGGATCTTTTTAGGATTAGATTTTTTCATTTTTTAGGAAATCACTCATACATTATAATACCATGTTATAGAAATATTAAACATTCAATCCATATCCAATTTTTCCACAATAAAAAACTCTTTAAAAAACTATTATACCTTTCTTGAAAATGTTTCATGAATTTCAACATGACTTTATCCTTTCCATTACCCATGTTGTGAAAAAATTAAAAAATTTGCGATGATCAAAAAAATATTAGTAAGGGATATAAAATAATGGAAATCATTCTTCAAGTTAAAACATGAATACAAATTTAATGTTTAACTTCATATATAAGATTCTTTGAAAAAATGAAATAAAATATTTTCACCTGAAAAAAAACATACATTTTTCATAAAATAAATAATAAAACCTATAATAAGAAATTTCCAACTTTTATTGGTAACATAGAGAATAATATACATATATCCATTTAAAAAACAAATATTTTGAATAAATATATGTTTGAATTACACAATTATCATTACCAAATGCATTGTAGCACTATATGGGATAACTTATTATCTAAACTATAAAAATCTCATCTAATGATATCTGGGTTTCCCCATCATATATGATGTGATGAGATCCTCCAACATTATCACGGATACATTATTATATAAAATGTAACGAGATCACTTGATGATATATGGGAACACCCATTTCTCATGAATAATTATCCACTGCCATTACATGAATAAAACATTTTTACACTTTCAATTTTGAAAAATAAATTCAAACTAATAAAAATCACTTTTTCAAATCAACATACCCTTTTCTTTCAAAACACCATGTTCAAAACAAAAATATCCAAAAATGGAAAAATGATTTTCTTTTAATAAAACATGAAATCTTTCAAATGATTATAGAAATTAAATAATGGTCATGAATGGAAAATATCATTGTTTTAATGTATGTCAAAAATAGAACATTACATTATTCACTAAACCAAATGTTTGGTAAAAAATATGTAAACATATTACTATTAAAAACCATTTAATTATTGTAACATTTAAACAATCATTACATTATAAATCCCTCAATTCCATATAAAAACTATCATAAAATAATTTTCAAGACATGGAAACGGAAAATGATGTTTTGGAATGAAAAATTAAATAATATTGTTTCCTTATAATAAAAAATCCATAGTCACCTTTGAAATATCGCAAAAATACGACCCACAAGAGAATAATGATTTTAAAAAATATAAATAAAATTATAATAGATATATTTATGATATAACATGTCAAATGGGTTGTATATAAATTTATTTATTGGTGTATAAAATCAAAATATGCCCCATTGAATGGATATTGAGATAAAGTCACTTATATTGAGTTAGACTTCCCGTGTGTGTATTTATTTTTCTGAATAAAAATAATCGTGTTAATCATTTAATTAATTTAGAAAAAAAATCATGTTTATTATTACTTTTATTTAACTTATTAAAAAGATATATACAATTACTTAATAAAATACTATTAGTTCATTGGTTATGACCATATTCATTTTCTATGTCAAAAATGAATTTGGAAGGTCAACTATGGTCTAATGGGTAATTATTTAAACATATACAGATTAATAATAAAAAGATAATAATCATTCTAATAAAAAATAATATTGTTAAAACCAATAATATAACATTGTTATTAAAAAATTTCTAATGTTACCAACAAGGACTTGGTAAGCCTTACATATACCTTAGTAAAGTTTCCATTTTTAAATGATCATTATGAGAACAAGGAAAGTAAAATTTTATATTTTCAAAATGATAATTATATCATAAATAACATATTATTTAATCATATTTACTTTATATAAATAAATATATAATTCTTTTGATGTTTCATGAAAAAATAAATCACATCACTTCAAGGAGGAAATATTCCTCATGTTCACGAATGAAGTCATAATTTTTTAAGTGGTGGAAAAGGTTAGAAATAAAATGATCTATTATATTTACAGAAATATAATCATTTAATTAAAACCAAAATAATATCATGTATGTCATATATATTAATTATATTTACCCTTATTTCCTTGCATTTTGCGTGTTAGTGAAAAACGCTTCACATCGCTTTAGGAGGCAGTAGTCTTCCTTTCACACGAGTGATGCTATGATATCCCCAATAGTATGAAAGATTAAAATGGGTTTATATGATATAATTAATAAAAAGGTATAGTAATCATATAAATATCCAATATAAAATATATATTCACCCATGTTCTAAACCAATAGAGGTGCTAAAGAAAATTCAAATGACATCATTTCACAAGGTGGTATTCCACCATATACGTGAATGTTGATTTCATATCCCATTTGAAGTTAATGTGTTTGGTTTTAGGTAAAATTATTAATATAAAACATTTAATTATATCAATTTCACTTATTTTATTATATAAAAATTGAATAATAATAAATCAAGTTGGCATAGACATAAAAAAACACATTGATGAACATTACCTATTCTTTGGGTAACTCCTCTTCATTTCCACCAAAGTAATTCTGTAGATAGATTTCAAAAAAAATTTATGGATTCAAGGATTTTTGGTGGGATGTGTAGAATTTATATGGTAAGGTATTTTCAGAACCAATTTTTTATGTTATTAAGAGAGGAGGAGAATAGGAGGACTTTAATAAGTGCATTTAATGACACACCTAATTGTTTTGAAAGGGTTAATTGCACGAAATTTTTTTTCATGTCAATAGACCATAATAACAATCCATTATCAATAATATAAGAATAAGTTCTAAATATTGTCATCAATTGTTTGTTTTAAAAATTTATAGGTCATTTTAACCTCTAATATTAATGTTTAACCATTAAGTAAACATGTTTTTACCATAATCACTATAATTAATTACTATTTTATTCACTAATCATGTTGGTAAAAAATTATTTTTAAATTATTAGAAATTATAAATTATTCTAATTTAAAATATGGATTACAGATTTCCAAAATAAATTAATATGATTGGAAAAAATTAACTTAATATTAATCCCACAGATTTGGTAAGACATTAAATTTTTAAAAAGAGTAATTTTTTAAAAAAATATACTTCTATACTAACACTATGATTGAAAATAATAATTTCAAGAAATTGAATTAATATTTATTGATATATAATGAATAAATTTGATTCAAAACATTCACCATTATTTGTTGTATAAATTAATTTAAAATTAGAATCATTATGCATTTTAAAATAGTTTTAGAAAACCCTATATTTAAACCAAAGAAAAACTTATTTTCAAAACCAATACTACGAATATTTGAAATTAATAAAGAGTATTAAACATAAATAATAATATATAGGTTAATTTAATTTATGTTCAAAACATATTTTGACTTAGAAATTACTTAATTTATAAAAATGAATTACTTATTCATAAAATACTTTTTTTCACTATTCTATAAAAAATAACATTTTCTGAAAAATACCAAAACATCAACTAGAGTAAATTTTTATATGTTTATTTGAAAAATTCGATTCGTTTTATACAATTAAAATTTTAAAATTTATAAACTTATCATTTAAATAAAACCTTATTAATTAATATAATTTCCTTTTAGTATAATATTACTTGATATTTTTTAACTAATATAACTATATAATTCATATTAATAAATATTAAAATTATTTGTTATCTCATTACCAAATTTTTAATTTTTTTTCAATGATGTCAATTTTATAAGAATTTCAAGGTACACTACTGGAGTTATCATCAAAATAGAAATTATGGTTGATCGATTCTTCAGTGGCTTAATACCAAGTCTCTTAAGGGAGTTATCCATAAGGGACATTAGTTGCTAAAATGAAATTTTTTTATGTTCTAAAAAGGTGGAAATAGAGATCAAAGTTACCTAATAGAGTAATGGTTTTGAAATGATAAGTAACATGGATTTCAATGTAAACTCTAAAGACTATGGTGGGAAGAAGATGATTTTTCCTTTATGCACGATGTTTGGAAGGAAACTGGGTAGAAATTATACTATGGGGAATATTAAATATATTAAGTGAGGTAATTATGGTCATAAAGAAATTTAATTCCGAATTTATGGGAAGATGTTAGATAATTATTTTAATATGGGGAAAACATTATAGAATGTACCACCCACACACCATTGTGTCAAATGCAAGGAGTTTGGGCACTATGATAACTAGTTCCTAAATCCAAATGTTAATGATGATGATAAACAATACTAACCTTTTAATATAAGGTTATAGGTGAAATAACGAGTGATAACAATTTATAATGAAGGATGAGCTAATGATGTGGTGAAAGGTATACATACCATTCACTATAGAATAATTAGTTTCTTAATAGCATCTGGATCTACTAATTCTTCTGTATCTAAAGAATTTTATAAGGGTATATAGATTAAGTCCAGTTAATTAGATGTATAATTCATAGTGAAACCCATTAAATTTATGATGGTCATATATAAATTATATGATTCTTAGCCTGTTGATTTTTTTGTATTGTGCTTCCAAAAAAATGTTTTCATTCTTCTTTATGATGAATTTGTTGCTATATTAGTATTGGATTGGTTTTATTTAGATAAATCCCACATATATTATGGGGGAAAGTAATTTATGTTTAGTATTCCTATCCCAACTATTATCATCTTCTGTATTGATGATAATTACGATGTTCTGATGGAGATGAAATCCATTATATGGGTCTTTATTTCCATTAAGAAGGGGTTTTATCTCAAATGGTTTGTGAGACACTCAATATCAATTATATTCCTATTGTTTTGGAATAACATGATGTCTTTAAAGAATAGTTTCCTAGACTTCCACAAAGTAATTTAGTTTAATTTTCAATAAAACTCATATACGGTGACCCATAAATTCCATAGACTCCCTATAGAATAGAGATGAATGAGTTTTATGAATTGAAGGAGAAACTCCAAGATACCAATAATGAGGGATTCATTTGGCCATTAATGTTAACTTGGGGTTCAATTATTATTTTTTAAAAAGAAATATTGAAATATGTGACTCTAAGTTTATTACCAAGATCTGAATAAGACAAAAATTAAGAAAAATTACTCTCTATCTTGTATTGATGACTAGTTTGATAAACCATGCTGAGTAAAATAATTTTCCAATATTAACCTCTATTATGGATGTATCTAATTGGGGTACAAAAATGAGGATATAACCAATACAAAATTATATATGAGTTATGAAAAATATGAATATATAGTGATTCTATTTCGTATTACTAATTCTCCCACTATCTTCATGGATTTAATGAATAAAATCTTTTGAGATTACCTTGATCAGTTTGTGGTAGTCTTTGTTGATGATACTAATACGTATTCAAAGATAAATTCAGATACTGAATATCAATTTATAATTAAACTAAATAACCTAATAAAGGAGAAACTATAGGAAAAAGGTACTAAATTTGAATTTTTTATGGAAAAGGTTCCATTTTTGGGTCATATAATCCAATTTTAGGGTATATATATTGATCCATAAAAGACACATGATATTGAATGTTAGACCGGACCAATAAAAGTGATTGAGATCTATATTTTTATTAGTTTATAAGAATATTATCTAGTTTTCTGGAGAAGTTTTCATGAATATCTATTTCAATCATTAATTTAACTAAATATTGATCCAAGCTCCTCTAGATAGATGCATGTGATGAAAATTTCAAAAAACTGAAGAGAATATTAGTCAGTGAACCTGTTCTTACATTAACTTACAATGGATAAGGGTTTTTATCTCTAGTGATTCCCCAATGAATGGATTGAGAGTTTTTGTAGTCATATGTGTTAATTTTTTTAATGAAACAATGGAATTATATTTATTGAGATAAGTGTGATATATAAACAAATATATTTTTTCATTATATATTCACACATATATAGTACAATATGTTCCAAATAAAATGGTTATATTGTATTAAATATTATGACTACAAAATACACTACCACCCTAGGAAAATGAACACGGTGGTAGATTCATTGAGTTAAAAGGATCATGCTAGAATATATTTAGAGAGGATCACAAAATATCCATCATTTATAGATATAGAAAGTAAAAATATTGAAATAATTAATAAATTTAATAAATAATTTATTTCTCAATTGATTGTTTAACCATTTATCCATGTAAATATTAAAGGTTCATATAAGGAAGATGTAGACTTGTAAAACAAGGATAAAAGTGTTCTTGAGTATAAAATTGATCATGGTGAAATGATAATATTTAGGATAGATGTTTTTGTTCCTTCCAAAACTTATTTGAAGAATTATTTGGTAGTGTAAGCTCAAATTTATTCACTCTCTATTCATTATGGATGTACGATGGCATATAGATATTTGAAAGAATATTTCTAGAGGGATGGAATGAAGAGAGATTTCCAAAAGATCTTATCTTGGTTCATGGAATGTCATCAAGTTATGGTTAATAGAAAAATGTCTAACATGATGTTCTGTCCATTAACCATTCCAGAATAGAAATGGGAGAACATAACCTAGTTTATTATTGTTAGACTCCTCATCATGTCTACATTAAATAATGTTATATGTGTTTTAGTCAATATTTATACAAATTCAGCACACATCATCTCTATTAGATAAATTTCTCTCTAGATCAGATTTATATGATATAAAATAAAAAATTTAAATGTTTTATGGAGTACCAGATTCAATTATGTCTTATTAGGATCTGAGGATCACCTCAACATTTTGGAGAATTCATCAGCAAGCTAGTTATATGGATTTGTGTTTCATCACTTCTTATCATCATAAAATATATGACCAATAAAAGAGAAGAATTAAAACCTAATATAATATGTTTTTATTTTGTTATTTTTATTTTAAATGTGTTTCTGATCAACAGCTTTCTCTTGTTGTGTTTTCAAATAACAATAGATTTCCCTCAAGCATTCAGATGTATCCTTACAAGTCTCTGTATGGAGAAAATTGTAGATCCCCATAATGATGGAATAAATTTGAATAAATAAGGCTATTGAAACCTAAAATATCTGATGTTGTTATATAGTGAATTTGATTCCTTCGACAACATCCAAGGAGACACAAAGTCAATATAAAAGTTTTGTTGATAATCGTCGATGTGATTTAAAATTTGAAGTTAGTGATAAGGGTTTTCTAGGAATTTTTCCATTGAGAAATGTAATGAGATCTATAAATAATGAGAATCTAAGACCATGGTATATTAGTCCCTTTGAAATTATTAATCGTATCAATATGGTAACTAATCTTTGGCACTTTAATTTAAACAATATCATGTTCCTATTGTGTTCTATGTATCTCCCTTGAAAAAATAAATACGCTATCCTTCACATGTAATGAATTAAATGTTAATACTACTACAGAAATATCTATCTTATGTGTAACAACTAAAGGATAATTTGGATCATACATTGAAAAATATTTGAAACAATACCACTAATTTGTTAAAATATTTGTGAAAAAACAACCAGTTTCAAGAAGTAACATGAGAACTTAGGGATATGATGAGGATGAAATATCCTCATCTATTTGTATGAATGTGATGGAGTTTTCAGGGAAAATTTATTTCAATATTTTTACAATGTAACACACTTAAATTTTATGAAATATATTTCTTTGAATAAATTAAATTTGTTTGATAGATTCTGTAACACAAAACACTAGGATTTAATGAACTGTAAAAAAAATAATATAATTATTTAAATAAGACCAATATTACTAAGATGCTGAACATGAAATAATGATTCTGAATAAATAAATTTTAAATATTTTGTATAATTGTTTTATATAAATATAAAATATTGATAAAAAATATGTAATTTTCGGTAAAGTCATTATCTATTATGAAAAAACTATTTTATAAAAAAAGAATTTATTTATTTATTTATATGAAAAATAATTTAATTAATTTTTTGTACTTATAAAAAAATTTTATTAAATAATTATCATTTTAGAAAACATCATATCAAAATAATCTTAGGGTGAATTTTTTTATTTTTCATAAAGATTATTTTTTTGATGAATACTGGAAAAAGCCGGTTTTTATAGAAAACTAACTTTTAATTTTGAGAATTTACAAAGTTTAATTATTTCATTAAAAATTGTTTATATGTAAAATATGTCAAATTATATATAAATATGTTCTATTTATTTCTTTTTAAACATTTATATATTAAATTTTAAAATAAAAACATTTTATGATTTTAAATATTTTGTCTTCAGAAAATAGCTTTCTCGTTTCGTCTGTGGGTTGAATTTTATATTATATTTTCCGATTACATGAGATAAATTTTGAAAAATGCCTTTCATATTTCTAATATTCATAATTTATATTATATTTTATAGTCAAGTTAATTTTTGACCCAAATGAATAATTAATACAGTAAAAATTATCTTTGACTGGTTTGAAGGAAATAGTTATACGTGGGGTTAAACTAAAAATATATGTGTTAAAAATGACACAAAACGTGTTAAAACCCATTTTCAAATACATATATATCATTTATAATATTTAATTCTCAATAATTGTTCATTTTGAATAATTATTTCATGTAAAAAATGTTGGTGCACCTTTTTCTTTCCAAAATTACAAGTGCACCACTCCCCATGCTTATAAAAGACATTCCCTTGTTTTCTCCTCTTAACACATCCAAAATAATATGGTTTGGATAAAACCTACCCAAATATCCTCCCCAATTAAATTATTTCATCCATGAATTTTTTTAGAAATCCATCCTAAGATGTATTTTGGGGAAAACCTAAGGAGTTTACCCAAAGAAGTGGCAATGTTCTTCAATGACCATTTTTTATTGATTCCTACACCTCGTTCAATTCATGTTAATCCTTTATTATAAAAAAAATTATTGTATTAAAAATATTTATATTTTTTATTGTATGTTCACTACAAACAACCATATCCACTCCCATCAAATGGTATATGGAATCATTATTCGTGGGTATTATTGACTACCGCATCGCAAACCAATGTTATTCGTTTTCTATCACCACTTATCACGGTAGGAAATAAATATGGATTAAAATTTTATATACAACACATATGATTTTATTTTAATTATATAATTATTATATCATATATTCCCTCTCACATTCCAAACTACTAGAATACAACAATGTCACTCATGTATGTGGTTGAACGCCGCCTCGCAAAGCGATGTTATCCATTGACACTTTTCATGGAAGGTAATAAGGCCAAGATTTTGAAAATATGTGATATATATGAAATAAAAATGTATTTTTAAATTTAATTTTATTATTGACTTTATTTATTTAAATCTAACATAGAAATGGAAACAGCTTTTAGGCATACAGATGACCTACTGTATCCATGAATAGTATATTTCATTTTCAATCTCTATCATGTATGGATTAATATAAATACATATATACTCAATATATAATATTTTTATATAATGGTTAATATTTTCTATATGATGGAACCATGATCACTTTAAGAGGATAAATAAATAAGAAATAAAAACATAAAAAAACAAAGCAGTTACTTCTCGAAATGTTACATTAAGGTAGAGATGGGATATGGTTTTGTTTGCACCATGGACTAGTGGTTTCCTTCATGGATCTAATTATTGTCTTGATTTTTTAACCCTTTTAATTGGATTTATGTGTGGGTTTGTATGGTTCTAGATCTGAGTTTGCATTTGTTCTGCTCTGAGCGGCTTCGATTCGATTACGGTAGTGGTGTGGATTAGATTCATCTCGTTCATATTTATTTGATGGTTTTTTCTACATGATCAAGGTTTTTTTGGGATACATTTGAAATGATGTGTTCATGAAATGGGTTTATAAATTCGTGAATTGGTTGAGGATTTTTTGTGGGCTGTGTGTTTGGTTTTTTGGTAATTTTTTGCACTTCAGTGATCATTTTGGATGGCAAGGAGGATAGTGATGTTTTTTACTGCTTTAGAAATGCAGGAAAAGTGGAATGGTTTTGGTTTTTTTGGTCCATGGATTAAGTTATTCTGCAACCATTTGTTTACAATAAGATACTTTAGATTAGGTTTAGGGAAAAGAGTTCTCACTGTTTCATGGCTTCTCATAATCGGATGTTTGAGAGGGTTAGGCTTTTTCCATCAGTACCAAGCATGTGATTTTTGGTGAGGGACAACAAGTCATGTTTCCATGAGACAATGGAAGATACTTTTAATGTCTTTTGTTGTCATGAGGAGCTAATAACTTGTAGTGAGGGTTGTTCTTGATCATTTGTTTTTTTCTGTTGGGGATAGTGTTTTTTGTTTATGTTTTGATATCATGGGTTTCCCCTTGTTCCCTTAAAATGGCTCTTTATCGATATAAAAATTTGGAGGCCTTTAGGCTATTGTATGAATGCTATTAAATAGGTAATAAAATGTAATATGTAAATCATATTTTTTATGGTATTAATTTCATTATTGTTCAGTAATTTGTGTACAATAAACTTATATTTATTATAAATGATGTTTGAATGTCTATGATGTAAATTGATACATACGGTAAGATATTTTTATTTCAGTTTACCTTTTATTAGACATACATTATGTTATGAACCTATATTATTTTATATGGTGCATATATAATCCCTTTGACTTATAATATAATAAATTTATTTGATATAATGATAATTAATGTTTCATTTTACATTATTATTTCATTGGTATTACAATTCAGTGTTACCAAAGTGGTAAATGTTTTTATTTTACAATATCATCATTTATCAGTATTTTTCATGATTATGATTCAAATCATGAGATATTATGATCAATCTCTCAAAAAACCATTTTATTTCTTCTCTTCTGGTTATTTATAAAGAACCTTTTTGTTTCCTATAATTATATCTTCTTGTATACTCATCATTTTTAATAAATTTTATAAGAAAAATCATCATTGTTTCTCTCATATGTCAAAAACCCATTTCCTCCTAAAAGAATGTCTTATAAAAAAAATGAATATTCTTGTCATTAAGAAAAAAAGGATGTTATATCTTTTTTCTTAAAAGTTGAATGTAATCCTTGTTATAATGTGTACGGAATGAATAGAAATACCTCAACGTCATACCAATTATTTTATTTGAATCATCCTTATCATTTTAAAGGATATTTTTAACGTAAATGAATGACAAAATATTTTATAATCCTTTTATTTAAAAAATGTTTAATTCAATGATATAATACTCTCCTTAAGAAACATTCCATGTGAATTTTCTTTCAAAATCATTTTCTATATGTGATTAAATTATTTGATATTACTTATGCGTTATTGGGGTTATAATGCATGGATAATATTCATATTCATTTTATATATGGTTTGTTTTTATGATACAAAGATGTTTATGAAACTCATTTCACTTACATGGGTTATACTATGATAAAAGTTTTGTGAAATGTGCTTATTTTTTCATAGTTTATTATTTCATCAAATGATGAAATAATTATGAAATCCATTTCTTTTCTACTAGTTATTTTTTGATTTAATGTTTATGAGCCCCATTTTACTTCATGGGTTCTAATATGATTCATGTTTTATTATTTTATGGAATAAATATGTTTGACTTTCATTATGATACTGGTGGGAAATATTTCTCCCACTAATTTAATGGGTATTGATTGAAATCGTAAGAGGTAAATAGGACTATAATTGGGAGTGAACCTAGTTCAGTAAGGGAATCCTTCCACTATGATAGTAATGTTAGTGAACCTTGAAAAATATGATTGTTTGGGGAGTGAACCAAATCCACTATGACATTTTTAGAAATGATCTGTTAAAAATTATGGAAATATTTTTCTATTATTACGTGTATTCCCAAAATATATGAAAGTTTTAAACACGCATGATTCTATTTCTTTGATTAAATTATGATTCATGTCTTATGAAAATTCAATATTTATTTTATGAATCATTTTTATTATCTATGGAATTAAATGTATGGTTTTCAAATGTCATTCTCTTGTTCTCATAAATTTATGCTCATGATATACTGATATATACCTCTTTTATGCTTACTAAGCATCTTAGAGCATCCATTATTTTGTTTCCTTTCCTTTGGTTATTATGAAAGGTATTATATATGATATATCTAATAAGGTTCTTATTTATGGGGAACATAGTAGAAGATTACATAACTCACTTATAGGCCATTTATTTTGTGTATAAGTTTCCAAAGGTATTATACCATTACCATCCTTAGGAGAGTCTTTGGGTAACATATTAAATATGAATCAAAAAAGAATATATATATATATATATGTGAATTTTGGGTCATTATATGTATCCCTTTATAAGATACATTTGTCTTACTCCTCTATGAGACCCCTTCAAGAGACATTGTTCATATTTACACAGTTCACATGACTCCAAAGCATGTCATTTTTCAACTCATGTGAAATTATTTTCTCTAGTTAAAACAGCATAAGAGACATTAATGAACCTATTTATAATAGGTTATGTGGAATTTAATGTCATAAATCAGCCACTTTAACTATATAAAGTGCAGTTATCCATCCATACCACTACCTCATCAATTAACATTACACAATTTACATGATACCATCAGGATATCCAAATAAAATAATGTAGTGTCCAAGGACATTGTATTACAACAATTTGTGTGATACCATCACAATATCAAAATAAAATCATGCATGCTTTGTGTGATCCCATTATGATATCTAATGATAATAATGTGGTCAACAACATTGACATTTATCACTTCTCATGATCTCATCATGTAATTCAGTGAACATCATAGAGTCATAGGATTATGAATAATCATTAGATATCATCATCATTTCCATTCTCTCTTCCTTAGTGTTCTTCACTCATTCCATTCACAAGATACCATGACAACCACATGATGTCTTCACATTCTCTGTGTGAACTCTTCATGATATCCCTTGGAAATCATATAATGACTTCATGTGATTCACATGATCTCATCATGATATCCTACTATACTCACATAGATCACATGATTTAATCTCATGATCTCTTTTATATCTTATGATTTCGATTGATGCATATAATCTTATTAAAAAAAACCCACTCCTCGTGATCCCTTAGGAATCACACACTTCTACATTATCCATTGGAACTTATTTTCACCTCGTTATCCATTAGGACATTTACCCTCCATGTGATCCTTTGGAAATGTATGCTTTGAATGATCCTTTTTGACCATTTCCCCAACTCTTCAAGTCTTATTTGACATCAATACTTTTTAAAAAACAAAGAAAATTATCAAAAAACAGAATAAACATAAACAAAAACATCATTTGTTATTTTCTACCACAATCATCCCCATTGGATTTATTGAGAACACATCAATTCATCATGAACCAGGTCGTTGAAAATTCAAGCACATAAAAATCCATTTTCCTTCTATAACCACAAATAGTGATTAAGGAAATCCTTAACACCAAATATATTCCTACTTGAGTCATTATAACCATTCCAACCAATATTATCATGTATTTTTCATCGATGAATCACTTTTTTCATGATCCTTCCATTGGAAACCTTCTCAATACCTAAATATAGAACAAGATCAACCCTTTAGGTCACTTTTTAACATTAATGCATCAAATTATTGCTTCATGAACCAAAAGGAAACACATTTTAATGATATTTATTCAGTTATTGACCAGCTGTAACATCATCATATTTTATAACTCCTCTAGTTTCACTACTCTCATTGTCCCGATTAATAAAATTTCTCCCCATCTTCTACAAAAACAAATGGTCAATCCTATATGTTCTCTAACATTGAAAATAACATATATAAAAACATATGGGGAAAGCACATGATAACTCATGGGGAGGGGATCCCAAAAATAAACTGTTTAATTATGAAGAGTAGACTAAAAACCATGATCCAGTCAACGTCGTTCAAATGCTTCTTTGGTTAAGGACTTCTTTAGGATGTAGACAAATTGCAGTTCAATAAGAACATACTCCTACTTCACAAGGCTACAATACACATTCTAATTTAAAATTTATATTTGTTTTTAGTTTTATTTATCAGTGACAGAAGAACTGAATTTTTTAAAATGATTTATAGTGCTTTAGTTATCAAACTTTATTTTCATTAGTGACTTCACTTCTACTGCCATATATTTAGGTTATTACCTTTTTCATAGTTACTAAATAAAATATTGATTATCAATGATTTATCAATATTATACTATTCTTAATTAGAATTCATATTTTTATTACTTAGATAAGAAATACATGCCCTATTAAGATATAATGAACTACCTGATTTTGATTTTATATCATCTATTGAATTTGACCAATTCGTATTAATAAAACCCCATAAATCTTACTTGTATTTTTTAACATATAGTAAATTTATTTCCCCCATGAATTTTGTATATTATTTATTCCTTTCACTAAATATATGTGGATTTATTTTGTAATACTTTGATACCATTCCTCCTATCATGTGGGAAAAGAAATATCATGTCACATTCTAGTTAAGTACAATAGAACACCAATGATATGTCTATATTTTTTGATATTGAATTATTTTCATTAATCATTTAATTTTACTACTTATTAATTGAATAATTGATATGTTTTTCATTTTCATGAGTCACTATGAAATATCCCTTCATTTTCATAAAATTCATTCAATTTTATTTTCTAATAATTGAGAATGAAATATTTCCCTCTAAAGACTCGAAATACCTAAATGTATGATTATTTCCACAAAACTGCTCATATGGGATCATATCATTATTTCAAGACAATAAATGTCAATCATAAATGTAGAACAATTCTAACACTTAATCATTACAAAACATATCTTGATGGAATTTCTCAATAAGAATGGTTATAACATTCTTATTTATAATTCAGTTTCTTTTCTCCAATAATTAATTTTTTGGGGATATTCCAAATAAATATTGTTTCCATGTACCTTGTTTCTTGTGGAAATATTCCACATTTATATTTGGGAAATCTTTAACATTATTAGTTAAAAAATTGATGAGTTTTTTGATCTAGCACCGTTAAATATTCCCTCAGATAAAGTGTTATGAAACTAAATACCTATGTCTTTTGGGATATAATTTATACCCATTTCATTATAATAATATCATCAATGAAAATGAAATAATTTACCTTTAACTCGGTATATTTTTGTGAAATAGTTCCTTACGTATCAATATAATCCAATTTGGGTGTTGGTTTTGGCCATTGATCTTTATCCTTATATATCTTTTGAGTAATATTACCATGTTTTCAAGCATCACATATATGAGTAAGATCATGTAATAACATTTTCATATATCAAATAAAATTAAATTTCACTAGATATTTCAGTATTTATTTGGATTATATGACAATGTTTTTTCTTAAAATTTGTTTTCTTCCTCTTTAGAAAAAAAGAAAATGCCTTCTTCCTCACTAATATGGTAGAGATTCCAATTTATATACTATCATTTCAAAGAAAGAGATCAATATTTTACCATGATGATGCATTTATTATTGGTAATTATAATAGAATTTTCCTAATAACAGAACTGACTAAAACTTATCATTATTTTACAGAGACATTCAACAACCAAGACATCAATATTTCTCATATCCCTCCCAAAAATGACTTCTCCCATGACAATAATCTTTAAGATTTCAATATTAAAAAATATTACAACAAAATAATTATTATGCATAATTACTTTCACCACAATCTTATTTAATGTCATATGATAGGTTCATCCACTATCAATGATAAAAATTCTAGTTTATATGATACTTTGAAAGAAATATTTACTAAAATTGCCAGCTCAACTTTATTTTTTTATTCATGTTTTTGATTTCATAGATGATTCTAACTAATATTCTTGTTATTTATCAGAGTATTATTCTGAAACATCACCTTTAAAACATTCTTAGACATATACATGATATATTGAGTTGTTTCTTGCTGTCACTTTAGGTTTGATTTAGTATATTTCTATTCATTGTCATTGAGAAATATATAGCCATGTGTCTGAATCCTCCTCCCCAAAAATAGTGACAATCAAATTATTTCATAGAATACTAAACTATTTTTGGATTCCTATGATTCTATTGATCCCACTAAATCCCATTTTATATAGAACAACCATTTTAATAATTCCCCATTTTCTATAGATATAACACACAATATAGGGTGTATTCTTGTAAATCGTTGCTTCACCATTTGTTTTCCTATGGGATCTCTAAATATTCTACTATGTATTTATTACAAAATCAATCTTTGACCACATATTAGGAGATGTCGGTCTTAGATAAACCATTATTCCTTTTTCCAATCAATTACATACCATCAATGTCATTATATTGTGTCATTTTCTTCAGCAGACATTGCAACAACTGTTTTAGATTAACATTTATTTTTTTAGTCTATTAGTTAAAATGTTATATTATTCAACTATAAACATAAACTCATCATATTTGTATGATTATTATGGATTTTATGATATTTAGTTTTCAATTTCATCCATCAATTCAGAATTCTCATCTTTTTGTTGCCACATATTGAGTTTGGAATAAAGAACCAATATATTGTCTTTTTTTGTTTTTAATCTCAAAACATCTGTGTCCTAAAATGATAATTGTAATTCAATTTGGAAATAAAATTTGCCTTTTAATTCTCATTCACCATTGATACATTCATCCCTTATTATAAAATTTACATCAAATAAAACCATATAATATTCACGGTGGTCCATGCAGTCTTCCATTCTTTTTGCCTCATATTCTTCTGAGCTATCATTTTATTGTGAAAATATATTATTATTTTTGAATAGGGTTTCCTTAGTATTTTTTTTCTTTTGACACTAGAATTAGACATATTTTTGGGAACTTTATAGTCATCCCTATCATCATTTTGAAACATATTAAGAGACTTTGTTACAAGATTTCCAGCTATACAACAATTAAATCACTCATGGTTGAATTTACTTTTAATGTTTCCTTTTACACTTTGAATATAAGAGAAATGGAATTACATAACAACACCCACAAAATATTCTTATGGACCTTCAAATATAGTGAGATTCTTTATGGACTTAAATGAAATCTATTTTAAATTACCATCTTCCATAGACTCATTATCATAATTTCGCATATCGTATGGGATAAAAGTACAGTGTAACCTATCAAATGTCATATCCTTTTTATATTTATCTTATATCACATAAACAATTATATTTAATTGAGGTGGATTCATCTCAATATTTTCTTAATGATCCTAAAATATTTGAGAAACTCTCTCATACCACATATTCCTTCCATGAAAACATTTACCCACTCAAAAAATGTATTAACAAACTCATTAGGGTTCATTTTCAGGTCCTAATATTTTTTCCACAAAACCTAAAATTATGCTTATTCAATTTTTGAATCACGTCCATTTTTATTTATTATATTTTCCCACATTTCATGTGATGTCTTAAATGAAATCGCTCCTATATATAATAATATTGATAAAGATCCTCTTAAGAAATTTCTTCATTAGGAATCATTATCTAGTTCACTTCAATATAATTATATAAATTATCATCTATCAATGCTAGATTAAATAATATGAATTAATAAAGTAAAAAAAATCTATACCTAATGATCATATTATGTACTATATCATGTTATTCAATAGATGAAAATTGTTTCAACAATAGAAAAGAATCCCTTTGTCATTAAAAAGTTATATTGATTCTTCTAAGAGAGAAACTACAACTTTAACCCTTCCATGTGATTACAATTAGAATCCAATATAGGATAAATAACTAGATATAGAGGGGGAGGGTTTGAAAATCAAGGTATGAAAAATTTAAAAAAAATCTATTTTGATATTATTTCATTAATAACAAAAATTTATTCTTTCTCCTCCTCATAACTTATAATAGATTGAAATTACAACGTGCATATGAACCAATAACATTAATTAATTTACCCTAACTATATTACAACCAAGGAGAATACAAAAGAAATGTGTCAATTTCTTAATACACTAATGTTTAGTACTATTAAAATTATTGGATTTGGCTCATTGTCCCTTCTAATTTATAGCCATTCAATATTTCAAATCTCACAGATCTCTATGCCAAAGTGAACAAAATACTCCTCTAGAAAAGAAATATAACAATATATTCAAATTTTCTTTACATTATTGTCTAACATTGTTATCCTTTTTCATAAAAGAGTCGAAAACCACCTTTTCATAAGTCTATTTCTCATGGAGCATGTAAACCATGTGAAAAAACCCTTAGAGATACCCCTCCATGAGACCCCTCTTTCTGACACCTTCAAGAGACTCTTATATGAGAATCCTCCCTGAGAACCCTTTTATAGACTCCTCCACAGGACATTCCTCTATTCGTAAAAATAATTATAATGTGATGTTTCAAACATTACCCGTATCTAATGATAAATTAGAAAACATATCCATATATTTCATTGTAGGACTTCCAAAAACATCAATAGTTCATAATGTAATTTTTCACATTGTCTATTTTTTATGATATAAACACATTTAATTTCTATTAGTGTATATTTATGAATTAATAAAAACCCCTATAAACATTTAAATTTGTATGGTTTTATGGAGTAACACATTATATTATATCTGATAAAGATCACATGTTGATATTTTATTTAATAATATAAAGTGTGGTTGGTATCAACACATTAAATATATTCAATTCATTGATAACAATAGATTTCACAAAAGTATTAATATAACTCCTTAGGATGAAATCTATAGAATGAAGTATAAAAATAAAAGTTTTGAGTAAAATTTTAATTAAGTTAAACTATTGTTAACTACTATAGGTGAGGAAATAATGGATAATTTCATATCAATTTAGAAATAATAAAATGAAGCTCAAAGTAAAAGGAAATATTATGCAGACAATCACAACTAAAATATAGAAATTTATGTTAGGGAAAATGAATTATAGTGACTTTCACAAGGATATTTTTTTATGAGATTTAGGAAGAAGGGAATGGTATAACTTTGTTATATTATCCCATTTGAGATTCTTGATCAAGAAGGGTGTTTATCTAATCACTTAGCGCTTCCAAAAAACATCTATCAGGTTTATGATGTATTTCTTATATATATCTTAAAGAATTAAATAACTAATCCTTCACATGTACTAGGCTCATTGGTGGTACCAGTAAAGAAAGATATATCTTCGAAATAGTAATAAGATCAAATATTGGATCATAGATGTAATGTTTAATTGAATAGGAATACCCCCATGGTCAATGTTCTCCAAAGGAATTCTAAATTTGATGAAGGAACATGGGAACCAATGCTTGTGATGAAACAGATATATCATTATTTTTTATCAGAGTGATGGAATTTAGAAAAATATATTCATTTTAAAGGATTTTATAATGTAACAAGTAAATATTTTATATTTATTTTATTTGAAATAAATTTGGTGTATTCGATATCTTTCTTTATTTGAAATCTAGTGTCTAAATGAATAGCGATATAATAAACCTTTATAAATTAGTAATTGGATATGGGGTAATGAATATAATTAAACAAAATATGAAATATATTTATAAAGGTTTTATTTAATTAAAATTTATAATTTATTTATAATAAATGTGTACTCAATTCTAGTAAATTTATTTTGTGCTTTAAAAATATGATTCCATAAAAAATATTTTCATATAATTTTGTGCATAGACATTATACTTAATTTTTATTACTTTATTAATTTTACTTTTATAAAAGGGTCATTATTTTTTAAATAATCATCTAAAAATATTCTTAAGGTGAAATTTTTGGATTTTTATATAAGGAAAAATATTTATTTGATTAGTAAAAGGTAGCGATTTAATAGAAAATTGAATTTTATGATCATATATTTACTCTCTACTATTTTTTATGAATGAAATTTAATATCTACAGAGTTCCTTTCTATTAAAAATAATACAATAAATTAAATTTGAATCAAAATCATGTTAAATTTGGTATATAAATACCTTTATACATAAAATTTCTTCTTTCATGAAAAAAATGTTTCAATTCATTTTTCTCGTTAAATATAAAATAAATTTTTTAAAAATATAGAAATTTAATTTAATAAAAATTAATTCTGGTGTTAAATTATAATTTTATAGTTTTTACTGATTTTATATTCATTTCTGTTTATAATGAATAATTAAAATATTAAAAAATTTGTTACATCAGCTAAGGATAAAAATAGTTTACTGAGGGGAGGGGGTTAAACAAGGAGATATGGGTGATATTTCCATACATAATTTTATAAATAAACCAATATTAAATTTCCTTCTAAAAAATTACTAGCTATAAAATAGAGGTTTTTTATACATTGAAGACTATCCCAAGGTCTATTAATAAGTTATCTAATGGAGGTCTACCAAAAAAAGGTAGTCATCATACCCAACCACTTTCAATTTATTTATTATTACATAAATTATAAATTTATAATATTCATAATGAAATAAAAAAATTAATATCCTAAATCTAATTATATGTTAATATTATAATATATCCACCATTATCCTCCATCTTATCCATAAAATCAAAAATCAATGTATCACTCGTGTGTACGTGTGAACTACCACCTCCACATAGTGATATAATTTATTTTTCATCACTATAATTTATGGATGGTTTATCTGTAATAAGTAATTTTAAAACATGATATTTTTGATATAATTATTGTTTTATAATATTAAAATATTATTTATGATTATTCTTTTTGTCAGGAAATGAAAATAGCGTTCATGTGTGCGTATAGACTACCATCTCTTCAAATGGTTTAATTTATTTTTCTATATATAAAATTTATCTATTATTTTTATATGTATAAAATGAGTATATATTATATTCATTTCAGGGTAAAAAATGATTAATATCATCAAACAACTATCAGAGTAAAAATTCTAGAATCACTGAACTAACATTTTCCAGAAAAAAATTGTTAAAACCATGAATTGAAGATTTTAACAAGGAATTAGTAAAAATTCTTATAAAAAAATATAAGTTAATAATTTATATTATTTATATTATGTAAATTATTCTTTTATAGAGTTATAATAAATTTAAATTTAGTATACATGATTTCATATTTCTAATGGATCAAGATGGATTTGAGCTAAGGGTTTTATGTCGCAATATCATTTTTAGGAGAATGTTTATTCTCCATTTTTTAATGATAAAATTAGATGATCAATCCCTTCAATATCCCCTGATTTTTATTAACCTGTGGTTATTTCTAGATATTAAATGTTTTTATTTAATTTTCCTATATAAATTTAATCAGAACACTAAAAAAATTATTTTGTGAAATAATGAATTTACTTCCCTCTTTGGCCATCAATGAGTTAAATTGATATCAATATATTCATTAAAATTCGTTAAATGATTATTTTAATATTAGACATTGATTTTTCAAATTCATTTTCAAACATCTTATACATTATATAAAAAATTAATATAATGAATTGTTTTTTCATTTTCCAAATTACATACTTTGGGAATTTTTATAACAATGTGGAATGAGTAATTTTTTAATGTACTCAGTATAAATAAAATTTCCATCCATCATGATCACTCAATTTTTTGGAGATTTATTTGGAAAATTTTAGGTTTCCATTCAATGAAAATATTTTCCTTAATATTTTGAAATATTATTTTTATTTTCAATTAGATATTTCAAAATAGAAAATGATAATTTCCTCAAGAAATATTCCAATTAACATTTAAAAAAATTTATCTATGAAATAACCATTTGATCTAAATTATGAATTTTTAGGGATATGGGCCAACGATACCATCATAATTCATTATCTTAAAGGTTTTTTATGATGACTATTTGATGTTTACCAAAATTGTTTATTTTATATGGGTTATGTTATGATGATATAGTGAATGTTTTATGATATTATCGAATACATATGAATAGATTTTTGATTATGTGATGGTTGGGAAAATTACTATATATTTGTAAAATTTATTTGGTAGAGATTATTGTTTCTTGTGATAAAAGTTTAAAATTAAGGATGTATTATTCTAGAAAGAGGGTATGTTAGAGGGTATCTAAATCCAGAAAGGGGGTTCATGATAGGTTACCTTAATCCCAAAGAAAGTAAACTTGCAGTTATACTGGTATTAATATGTTATCAATATCTTGGTTCTTCTAATTAATATAACATTTTAATGGTTATGATTATGAATATCTTTTATAATGTGATATTTTTCTAATGTTATGCTTTCAGGGATCATTTTATTTTATCCATTATGATTTATGTCCTATGAAATGGAAATATTTATCCCTTTACTCTGGATTATTATATATGAATTACTTGGTATGATTTTCAATGATTATAATCATGTTCTCCTAAACCTATGCTCATATTTTACCTAAATTATCTTGGATATCTCCCTTATATACCCTTACATTGTATATGATATAATCCTTCATTATGATTTCTTTTCACCGAGATATGAATAAAGGTTTTAAGTATAACTTGTATAAGTAGGGTTATAGTTTTTAATAACTACATTATATATGTTGTTAATATTTTATAAAGAATTTTTTATGAATCCTAGTTTCTAACAACTATAACTATTATGGTTCTAGCATGGGTAGTGATTTTATGAAATGAATATCATCCTATCAATATCTTATATATATGTACAAATTTTAAGGGTTGCTGTTACCAAAAAAAATTGGTAGGACCACCATTAAATGTAATGAAATATATAATCACTAGTAGGTTAATGATATAAAATTGGAGAGATATTCAAATTAATCATTCCTTGATTGACACACACCCATGTAAAAAATAGAAGACATATTTATATAATTATTGTTTATTTACAAAGTGACACCAAATATATATAACAAAATTTTATCTCATAAAATGGGATCATTCCATTGGAATTGTCACTAAAAAATATTTTTTGATGTAGCATTATTGATGAGAATTGATTTTTCCATTTCAAAGGAATCATTATTATTTGATGCATATTGAATAATCTAATATATAAAATAAATAATAATTGACTTTTTAAGAAAAGATTCATGAAAATATTTAATCCATCTGATTCTAATTAGATATTATTGTTTGAAAAATGATACAAAATTTTGAAAAAGGTAATATACCAACATTTAATACCTATTCCATTTCATAATTGTGTGACATTACCACCATTATAGAATTTTACAAAAATTAAAAATTACGTAATTCTTAATTGAATGCATATGGTTCCCTTAATAAAAAAATAATTACTACTCACAAAATAAATAACACTAATGTTAAATATATTAATCAAACCCAAATATGAAAAGAAATATGTTTACAAAAATAGTAATGTGATGTATTGTTATTAATGTATCTTAAATAAAAACGTTCAATTTTTTATCTCAAACTTAATTTTGAACCAACTCACACCCCATGTCAATAATAATTTTAAATTTTTGGTTTCAAACATCTAAAATTTAAACTTCCCTTTAATTTATTCATTTATTTATGAAAAACATCCCATATAAACCAACACATTGAGAAAAAATCTTTCTGTTTTGATGGAATATAAATGTAAGAAATCATTACTTCTTTTTGATAACCAAAAAAATCACTTTTCATATTTATGATCCTTATGATCCATAGCATTAAAATTTATATAAGCTTTTCTGAACGAATTTTCCTTAATAGAAATCTTTGGATTTCACCTAATATGTATCTCATTAATTTTTAAACATTATTTATTAATTATTTCTTAGTATAAATATTTGTGATTCCATATAATATCCCCATAATGATATATTGAGGAAACACTGATTTATCATCACTAAAACCACTACCAGAAAGGTAAGATTCCCCATTTGAGGCACAAAATTAGATTAAGGAATTATAGAAGGTGAGAGTATAAAAAAATCAATAATCTCTCACTAAAAAGTGAAATTTATAGCTCATATATGGGACAAATTAATTTGGTTTTGAAAAATTACTAATTTTTATACTTTATTCAATACTTCATTTTTGAGCTCTTTGAAATTTTAATGCATTTATATTTTTGTATCATAAGTAAAAAATAACCACTGAATTTATAGTCATTTGTAAATTTTATAAGGAACATATAAAAAATCATATTTACTCAATTTTCAATGAATATCATTATGTATTTGGTTTAATATTTCATCATCGCTTTCTAAATTTCCTTTAAAATATCTTTTATAAATTTAGAAAATAATAAAGACTCGGGTTTTTCAAAATATAATTAATTAACTAAATTCAAAAATCCAAATTTTTTTATTCACTTAATTGTTCTCATTTATATGTTCTAATAGTTAATTCAAAATATAAGTGGTGTCAAAATTAAATAACATTTTAATATCAAATTTAATGTTATAGATCGAATCATCCTTTTTTGATAATAAATTGTCCACCATATTCCAATTGATGAATAAAATTTCATTCATGTCTGTAGAAAAAATGGCATCATTAAACATGAATAAAAATATATTTTTACACAGAACATAATATAAAAATGAAATTTATAATTATGATTGGAAAATATTATTATGTTTATAATTCTATAATTAATACAATATATAAATGTAAATAATATGTGCCCATATCCTATATATAAACTCTTTCATCATTTTTGACATAATGATATGTTTCTTTTATTCATCAATTTTCTTATATTTCTATCATTATACACATTTTTAACCATATGAGGTATACACTATATATTTAATACACAAGAGTTGGAATTAGAGATACGTATTTATATTAAATTTAAATTCTTAAGCTTATAGGTTTTTATATATATTTTGGTACAACCTATATTAGATCTCAAAATGATATTCATGATGCATTCTACAATCAATAAAAATGTATTTATTGGTTTAGTATCATGATTTATATCAATTAAATAAGTACTTTTATTAAATTTAATCTCATTAAAATTATATACCATGACACATTTCTTACATAGATGATCTATATATCTCTAAGAATTTAGTAAATTCTATTCCTATAAAAAATATTTTTTATATAGACAATCATGTTTGTCACATCACATATGACTCATGGATTGTAACCTAGAAAACTATTGATTTTTTATTTACATCATTTCACTACTTGACTAAAATTTATTAGATCAAAATTAGTAAAATCCAAATATCATAATGATACATATTTACCTATCTTTTGGTATTATCGACAACCTCCCAACCATATAAAGGATACTCTAGGTGCACAAAATTCTTCAGGTTACCCAAAATAATTTATTGGTTTCTTGATAGGTGTTTTATTTAAAAGTAATGAAAATATATCATTTTCATGGGACTTATTAGTATCATTATTTCAATATTCTAATCATGAATATAATTTCTTCTAATTTAATCAATGTATATCTCAATGGTTCCAAGAATTTAAATTTTTATACTATTCCGTCAACCAAATTAATATATAATAAATATATAAATTTACATCACAAAATATAAATAATTATTTATGTTACATATCATGAAATAAAAAAAATTATATACACACATTTCATAATGCATATTTGGTGTAATGTTCACAAGAACCCTTCATGGAATGATTTAGAATCAAATGAAAAAATATGTTGGAGAAAATATGATGCATCATGTATCCAACCCTCAAATCATTAAAATAATGTATTTGCATTGAGGATGGTTTAAAGTCCATCTGAAAGTCTTATTCTCCATATTTGAATACTAAAGAGAGTTTGTAATTCAAATACAATACTTAATTTAATATTCATAAAAATAATGTAACATTATTATGAAATGTATAACTAAATAGAATATAATTTTATTTGTTAAATGAACCTAAATATCATCTCATACATATCATGAATCTCTTTATATGAATGTTTTAATGATTATAGATGTAAATTTATACATATTAAATTGAATCCAAACAATATTCATAATTTAATAAATTCATATACATAATTTTTATACATGTATTTAAATAAGTAAATGAACAATTAAAATATTTTTCATGATATATTAAAATATTATGTAATAATAAATTCTATAAAACCCACTTTTTATACCTTATAATGTCCCATTGAGTTAACACAAATCCTTCACGATAACACATCCCACCACACCAATATTTTTTGGTAAAAAGAAATAATTCATAATTTACATAGATATAGAAAGTGCATATCCCATAATGTATTACTCATTATAGATCACTTATATAATGATTAGTGTTATATCAATTACACATCAATTTTTACAAAAGTTTTTCAACAACATTGGTCAATGGTAAGTATGGTTTTTAACATTATTCCATGAAAACATGAGCATATAACTAATAATGAAGTGTTTGTTTTATGATATTCTGTTTGAGTGTAAATTAAATTTTCAATAGATTATATAGAAACATTGTCCCATAATAATCTCCACCATATAATTGAAAAATATCTCAATAATAGTGAAATTCATTTGACATTATATGACCTACTTGATATAAAAAACAATAAATACCTCATAGTTCAAGTCATGTTAATCTTTATATATTTCAATAAAAATGTTATTTTTATAAAATAATTATCTATAGATATCATGATGATACACCTATATGGGTTTGAGTGATATCTTTTTTTCTAGATATAATGAATTTAATTCAAAAACACAGGATCACTCAATGATATTTTATATGATAATATACGAAGAATAATAAATATATGCAAATAATTTTCAATTTTTATTTACTAAAATAATGAGATTAATCCATATACCTAAACATATATCAATTAAATATTACCTCCTTAGGAACACACAAACCTATAGAATAACAAAAAAGTTACCAAAAACCCTCATAAACTCCAATGACATCTTAGAATCACATACATGTTAATAAGAGAATAAGAATATATAGATCATAAAATTGAAATTTTATAGATCAAAACACACCCAAATAAGTTCATGAAAACCTCTTTATATAGTGTTTCTAAATTTAATAAAAAATTGTATATTAATAAGATTTTCCTAATTATAACCTTTATATGGGGTTTAATTCTTAAAACACTTGCTAAATTCATTTATATGAGGATTGAAATATTCATAAAAAATTGCACATAAATTCATAATTAATTGATTTACTATAAGACTCAATTTTATTATACATACTATCATTATAGATTTAATGACCAAAAAATCATGATTCAGATGATTGTAATGAGTTTTATGTTTTTTGTAATTATTCTATTTATATGAGACATGTGATAAGTATGATACACCATTGAGTCAGACACCTCCAACTCAAGACACCAGTGTCCAAAACTCACCACCATCATAAAAATCTTTCTAAGTATGAGATACCACCAACACGACATACTCATAGATGGAGACAACATTAGATAATGAATCACCGCCAACTTAAGACACCACAAAAATTTTCATAACATATCTTTTTTTGAATAACATTATTATAATGGATATATTTATTTAAGCTAATGACATTTACTATTTTAATGATTATCTCTTAAATTAAGGATATAATGCATTGAAGAGTGTGTCAGAATGAGAAGTATAAGGAAGCAGCTGATACATATATTATCCTTACTGTAGTTGATAAAAGTTCAACAAACACCCCAAGTGGATGTGAGATGAAAACATATATGTAATGAACCAATAAAAAGATGATATTTCAAACTTTTTGAAGACACATTTAGATGAATGTAATTTTAAACAAGAATAGCTCCCCTACTTAAATCATTTATTTGGGAGATGAACTACATATTAACATTTTCTTATTATCTCTAGTCAAAGAACAAGAGTCTGAAATGCTATATTTTCCCGAATCATTCAAGAGAATATGACTCAAGATTCATAGATGAATCAAAAAAAGTGTCAAAAGATACATTGAAATAGATACAACACATCTAATCTCTACTCTTCTAGATTTTCATTGTACTTTTTTCTTTATTACATATTGAGTAGTGTATGCACATACTCTCTATTATGACATGAACAATGTCTCCTGTGATGAATTGGTAGATATTTAATATCTTCTCTATCTCTTTTCATACTTTTTTCTCCAACAGATAACTATAGTAGAGTTCCTTGTGTGTCCTGTTTAGTTTTTCTCCCAGATATAACTATGGACGAGGTCATTTTTGACCTAGAATGTTTTTTAAAAATTTTAAAACATGATCTAGGTTTTGGATCATCTTGTTTATTTTATATAAATTTTTGTGATGTGGGTGATCACAGTGCAGAGTATTAAGTCTCTAGATGAGACTGAACCTCTTGAATTCATTTATTACACTATGTGCTTTAATTTTGTTTTACTATATTTTCACTATCAAATTGAAAATTGTTTTAACTTTTAAAAAATATAATTTAATTGTTTATCATAATTTTTGTTCATATTGTATTTTTTCATGTAAATTTATTTCAAAGGATACAATAAAATTTTATAATATGTATTGGAGCTTGTATCAATATTTAGAGAAATAATAAGAATAATCAATATATATACCATACAACTCATTTGGATAAATTGGGCCGTATTTAAACATTTGTTGGATTTTAAAATAATCCATTTTAGTGAAAAAATGGGTACTCAATTCACTCTCTTCTTGACACACTCTCTCTGACCAACATTTTTTATTAAAGGAATTCTATTCTTTGGTATTAATGTTTCCAAATTCTTTTCAAATGTGATTTTTGTTATACTTTAAATATCTAAATTTATTTCATTTTTAAAATTAGTTCTTTAAATTTATAATTTTGATGAATGTTCTCATACTAATAGGCCTCATTTCTTTAATGGTAAATTTTTTTCTGAATGGAAGAATAAAATTAAAATTCATATATAAATTATGGGTTTTGAAATTTGGTCTACTATTAAAGATAAATATGGTAAAACTAATACTGATCGAAGTACTTGTGATGATGAAACAAAATTTGCATACAATAATAATTATATAGCAATGACTTATTTTTTACTATGTATTAGTAGATGAATAATTTAACCAAATATTTTTCATGTATAACAATATTTTAGATATTAAACTATATATGATTACCCTGAGGGAACCTAAATTGTTAAAGACACAAGGATTAATACTTAGACTATTAAATATGATAATTTTAAAATGAAGCTCGATGAACCCATTTCTCTCATGTATCTCGTGTTCAATGAGATTTTCAACATAATTATCTCACTTGGAAAACCTGTATCAGACAAGGATAAGATTATGAGGTTTTAAAGATGGCTACTAGAAAGATAGAGAGACACACCAGTTTCAATCAGAGAATCATTCTATGTAAGTAAACTAAATGTCAAAGAGTTGATTTGTACTGATTCTCTGACAGTGAATCACCTTCTAATAATGATGGGGAGATGTCTCACATAAGCATAAAATTTAAGAAGTTTTGTAGGAGGAATGTTTTTTAAAACAAAACATTAAAGGAATGTATGACAACTGGGGAAACTAGAAGATAAAATAGAATAATTACAATGATCTAAAAATGTTGTTTGCTATGAATGTAAGATAAATGGCCCAAAAAATATATTTTCCAAAGCTAAATTACAAAAATAATTTTGAGGATAAGAGAAATAGATAAAAAATAACATGTAAGACACATGGATTTCTTCAAATGATAGCTCTGGTGACTTTAATGCATCCCCTAATGAGAATCTAGTTAGAGACAATATGTTTTTCACGACAAAAGTCAACAAGGTTCCTGATTTACCTACTATATATTACACTTTTTCTTTGCATAATTTTGATAATTCTAATAATGAAAAACATGATAATTATAAATTTCAAATTAATATTTATTTGAATATATCAGTATTCTAGGGGATATCAATAATGAAAGAAATGGTAAGTATAAAAGTCATAAAAGGCAGCATGCTCTAACTGTAATTTAAAATATGAACTATCTATTGAAAAAGAGAAAATTGGAAAAATTCTTAGAGTAAATGATGAACTTAAACATTAAAAGAAAAAAATGAAGAAAGATAATAAAAACTATAAAAATAGTAGAGAGAGATTCACAAAACAAATTGAACACAAGTTACACCAAAATATGTTACTGGAATAGGATATGATCTTAGAAAGAAAATAATATCTAATTTTTCCCCTAAATATAGGCCTGAAAGTTCATTTACTAATCATTTTTCAAAACCTCATAATATTGTTTTTATTTATAAAATAGTGAACTCTGTTTATAAGAAACCCATTAGGAAAATATGGTTCTTGAAAACTTGATTATTGACCTTTCTATAGAAAAATAGATTTGGGTAGCAACATCATTTCTTGTTTAAACCTTATTTTGTTGGAGAAACATTTGAAGACCTCTAGTATATGTCTATGTTACATGAGAAATAGATATTAAAGACATATTAAATGAGATTAGTCATGATTCAAGTGCCTCATAAAGGTTTATGGTTGACATGTCCACTTTTGGTTTAATAAAAAAGGAAAAATCATCATCCTATGCTAGATTTGAATCAAGAAATCAGTTTTGATTTCTAATGTTTTTTATGTTGATGGTTTAAATTATAACATGATTAGAATTTAAATTTTATGTTATTATGGTTTTTAGGTTAATTTTTAGAATTATTTTTACAAAGTCTGTGATTCTAAAAATAACTTAACATTTAAAACTTTGAAAAATGACAATATTTATTCTATAGATTAAAATTATTTGACTTCTCAAAATGATTCATGCTTAAGTGCCTTTGACATAGAGTTGTGGCATTGGAATAAGATACTAGGAAAATAAAATATTCACACACATTGGAAGCTAACTAATAAATGGTTAGTTAGGGATCTACCTAAGATTGAGTTACAAACTGATAAAGGTTTGAACCCTTTTCAAAAAGGGAAACAATATAGAGTTTCTTCTAAATTAAAGAATTAAATTTCAACTTCTAAACCCCTTGAAATGTTACACATTTATTTGTTGGGTCCTTATATAGATTCATGTCTAAATTATAAGCATTATGTTTTTTTTCTTATATATGACTATTCTAGGTATACTTGAGTATACATTCTAGCTCCGAAAAGTTAATCTTTCCCTTACGTTACCAAGTATGATATGTTTATAGAAAATCATACTCGGATTAAAATTAAGACCTTAAGAAGTGACCATGGCCATGAGTCTAAAAATCATGATTTTGAATCAATTTTCTCACAAAATGGATACACTCATAACTTTTATTTTCATATGACACCATAACATATTGTAGTTATTGAAAGAATAAATATAACATTATAAGAGATATCCTAGACATTATCTAATGAGTATGACATACCTATCTATTTTGGGGAAAGAGTTGTTAATACAGTTGGTTGCATCATTAATAGAGTTTTAATTAAACATATCCTTTTGAATAACCCTTATGAGATGTGAAAATATTAGAAACCTATGGTTTATTACGTTTGAGTTTTTGGATGAAAAATAGTTATAGTAACACTATGGATAATTTGGAAAAAATTCCCTCCAAAAGTGATAATGAAATTTTCCATAGTTATTCAATCAACAGAAAAGCCTATAGATTGATTAATTAGAAGACCAAAATTGTGGAAGAATAAATTCATATCAAATTTAATTATACTTATCCACATGAGCATAAAAATGCTTTATAATACCTCAAGGATGATTTATCTTCTCTTAATTTATATTCTAAACATTTAGATTTTACTATCAAACAACTAATTAAATCATCCAGTTTTGAAGAAATTTTCATAACATTCATAACCTAAATATTAAAATCCATAAGTGATCAATACCTCTTTCTATAGAGCCATTAGAAACATAAAATTCTATTATTTAGATACTAATTTAGGTGATCTAAATAGAGGAACACAAACTAGAGCTTCTGTTTGAAATCTGGTGGAACATCAATCATTCATGTCTTATCTTGAACCAAAGGACATAAATAAAGAAATTAATTATGAGTTTTATGTAAGAGGTATGAAAGAAGAGTAAAATAATTTTTAAAGAAAAAAAATTGTGAAGTCATAGATAGACTCAAGGACACCTAGAATATTTTTACTAAATGGTTGCTTATGAATAAACATTATGAATCACGAGCATTAGTTAGAAATAATGCTTGAATTTTTTCATATGGATATAATTAAGCAGAAGGAATATACTATTAGAAAAACTTTTAACCTATGTTTGGACTTTAATCCAAATAATCATGGTTACTGGTTCATCACACCTTGATTTCATGATTTATCATATGGATGTCAAGAGTGCATTCTTAAATGGTTTTTTATTGAGTATATTTTTATTAAATAACCCCTCGTTTTCAAAACCACCATTTTTAAAATCAAGTTTTTAAATTAACTAAATCATTATATGGTTTAAAATAATCCCATAGTTCTTAGTAGGATAGGCTCACCAATTTATTAATTTAGAAATATTTTTCAGAAAGAGTAGTTGATCCTACCCTTTTCCTCAAATGAATTTAAAAATGTTTATTAGTAGAAAAAAAAATATTGATGATATTATTTTTGGATCTCTGAAAAATAATTGTTATACTGATTTTAATAAATGATACATAATGTGTTTGAAATTATTTTAATAAATCAAATTCAATCATAGATTTTAGATTTTTAAAAACAAAGAATGAATTATTTTAAATCACGGTAAATATACAAAATATATTTTAAAAAATTTTAAATTGGATAAAAATATGAGTAGTGATACTTCCATGAGTACCACCTATAAATTGGATATTTATGATGTTTGAAAACTAGTTACAGACGTATGACTATATTTCATCACTACATGACTACTAACTATCCACATTTTATGATTACTATGTGTCTGTGTGATTTTTTTCAAGAAAACCCAAAAGTGTAACAACTTTTTTCCATCAAAATAATTTTCAAATAAATTAATTATTCAAAAAAAATATTATCATTTTCCTAGAGGACAAGAATTTAATTTTCTAAGTTATTCTAAATCTAATTTTGGTGTATGAAAGTTAGATAGAAATATCACATTAGGAAAATGTCACTTTTTAGGCACATCTCTAGTTTCATGGTGTAGTGAAAAAAAAATCTATAGAATTTTATACTACTAAAGATGTGTAAATAGTTGTAGGTATTTATTGTGCACATATTTTGTAAATGGAACAAACTTAATGTGACTATGTGTAATAATTTTGACATGCCCCCATATTTTGTGATAATAAAAGTGTTATTAACATTTCTAGAAATCCTATATCATATTTTTGAACAAATAATATTAATAAAAGATATTACTTTTTGAGAGAATGTTTTTCAAAAGTTAGATATAACTCTTGAATTTATGGGCAAAAAACATTAGTTAAAATATATATTTACTAAGCCTATTAATTCTTAGATAATTAATTATATGAAACATGAGTTCAGAAAAATAAATTTGGGTTAATTTTATTATCTGATTGTCACACTGTTAGCTTTTTGTGGCATTTTATGTTCATTCCCTTGGCTGGTCATGTCATTGGTTTTTCATTCAACTAGGTTGTCTTTCCATAGGATTTTAATGATGCTGACATGCCATATCTTTTCTTTTTCATTTCTTTGGTTTTTATCATTTGCAAATTTTTCTATTTCTCAGTCTTTTTAACCACCGGTCTTTTTCATGGTTTAGGATATTTTTATAATATGATGTGTGATATTACTCACTTTAGAATTAAATTTAAAGTATTATTTCTATTTTTTAATAAAACATATTCCAAATGATATCAAAATATAATAATGTCTATTCAAAACATACCATGATCCCCACACGATGCACCTGTATCTTTCTTTCTCAAGCCTAGTGAAACCCTTGTTTTATCACATTTCAAATCTTCTCCTACCTTTAACAGAGCTTTGAAAACATGTTTGTTTTCCAAGAATAAAGCATTACATTATGTTATCTCCTTTAAAGTATATATCTTATAAGAAAAAGAAGAAAGAGTTGAGATAATCAACTCTGGTTTTTCCAGGTGCACCAGTTTACCCTAAGCATGCCAACAAAACAATTTTAACGAAAAAGTAAGTAAAATATAAGTGGTTGTTGTCTAGTAAGTCTCTAGTGATAAAAGTAATCTAGAATCAGGGATGGGTAGAGTGGTTTTATTCAAACAAAAGACCATTATACCCAAATATGGTCTATGAGATTTAACATCGTGTAGAGTTATCATTTGATAAAGATGGTGTTGTTTGGGTGAGATGTCATGTGAAAGGACACTTAAATAGTTTTTCCTCAGAAAAATGGGAAAAATTATTAGTTGTTTCTTATGATGGAATTTTTTATGACTACTGAGGCATCATTCAAGAACATAGTGAACTATTTATTAATGAGGATTCTCTTGTTTTTCTAATAGGATGTGGCACAACTTGAATTCCTATTTCCTCAGAAATGAATGGGGAATGTACATTTTTCTTTATGTTTGTATATCTCATGCCTTTCCCTTGAAAAGGTGATTTTACAACATTATTATATCATGATGTTTATCTTATATATCTTATGACATAAGGTCACAAGATCAATCTATGTAGATATATCATGGTGCGTATATGTGAGATGACATATCCATCCTAAATATGTAATTCATTGATCTACCCATAGATTATTTCTACCATGTTGAAGGTTATGGTCCTAGTAGATGAGGACGAAGAGTCTAGTATAAAATGTGGTGGTTCCTTTATTACAAGTTCTACTGGATCAAGGATAATGATTAGATGTAACCCTTAGAATAGATATTCGGTTGGTGATATTGAGAAATTATATGTTGAGTATAATCTGGTTGATCATCCAACTAGACCAAGAGATGAAGTTGATCTAGGCTTATAGATTGATGAAGTTTTTGTATACACATATGAGGACTATGAAGAAGCTGCAACTAAAGATGAATAAATGGAAACCTTTTTTATGTAGAGAGTGATCCTGACATGTCTCCCAAAGCATCTCACATTACCATTGGAGCACTTAGTCCTCCTAAGAGGATTCTAAAAATAGAAAAATGGTTAAATGTGATGAAAAGTTACTGAGGTCTCTGGAGAGGAGACACATAATAGTTTGAAGTCCACTAAAGTTGATGATAATGATGATAATGAGGATGAGGAAAAGAAAGAATAAAATGATAGTGATGATGACATTTGTGACTCTGGCCCAAATGGTGCTAGTGTAAAAATCAAAAGAAAAAAATCTGTAAATACCTCCATAACTTCATGATGCACTTATTGAAGGGGATCAATCCACATTTGTAGAAATATTTAATAAAACTCTATTAGTTGATGAAGGTGAGGCGATCTCTAATTCCACTATTCATGAATTTTTTTTCTAATATGGATGAGTATATGAGAGTTATTTCTACTTTATAATATCATATTGCTGAGCAAGGAACGATTGAGATTCCTTCTTTTGAGAATGGTAGTGATGTTTAGATTAATGTATTGTCTACTAAAAACCCTCCAGTGGACGAGAATGTTTAAGTCGAATCAACTAATTTTGATCTAAAAAGATGTTTAGATTCTAGATCACCTACTTCACACAATTAGATTTCGAGTCTGTTAGTGCTATTTCACAAAGCATAGATGTTAAAAAAAATACACCCCTAAATCCATTGTTCATTTTTTATTTGGAAATATTTCAGATGTTATTTTAAGTGTTGGGGTAGGGATAATTGTGCCTACTATTGTGATTCCCCTGGCACTTCTCTAGTAGTTTCTAATGTTTCTTAGAGGTGGTTTTATCTCATGTTTGATTAATGGGGAAAGTACTCCAATGATTAAAGAAGTCCACCAAATAATGGTATATGAGTGGTTCATATTGATGGTGAACCTATGGGATCCTCGAAAGTTCATGTTGACTTTGAAAGTATTTTTGAAAGGATCCATTCTATTATAATTCCAGCACCTAGCCCTGCTACAACACATTTATCTTTTCTAGTTGATATAGTCACTAATGGTTAATCGGATTCTTTGTTTAAATTTTGGATTCCTAATTTTTCTGTGATGTTAATGAATTTACCTCCTTAAAATAATGTGATCTGACTAAAAGATGGAAGACACATTTTCAATTTGTTTATTCATCATATCAAACCAATAGAAATGAATCACATTTATGATATTGAAATTGTGAATAAAATAAATGGAAGTGAGTTATATTATGTACATGATATTCATGTAGACTTGATGTCACAATTTTCCCCTTACTTGAATTGTATCCTTAAAAGTATTGAGGATACATCTTCAGATACTTCTTTTGTTGTGTTCCTTATGTCACAACCATGGATGTTGATCAGATCATGATAGTTGTTAGATATGAGTTGAGGGCTTCTTCAGCTAGTGCTTCCAACAGTGTCATGGATCAGCCTTAATAAACCTTCATCAGAATTTGGTATGACTCAGATCATGTTCTAATGTTGATTACCAACTATTATAATGATAGGAAAGCAGGAAGGGAAACTATAATTAGGACTATCTAGTTCTATCTCTCTCAGATTTATACAAAGAATACAACAGATTCATATTTCAAATTATGGGATGAAAATTTCAATAATCCTACTGTGACTCAAAATTTCAAAGAACAAGTAAGGAATATCTAGAAGATGACTCCTTTAATGAATGGTTTTATGGGAAATAAATCAGATTTATTTACTGGAGTGGAAAGGGGTGGCCAAATCATAATTGATTTTAGTAATATCATGATGTCGTTTCATCATGGTCATGGAAAATAAATTTTTTTATAGGGAAGCAGCCCCAATTAATCTAAAAACAATATCTAAGACCAAGATTTTCTTGGTATCCTTCATCTCCTTTACCAACCCAATTACATCATTTTCCAATATCTATTACTCAAGCTTTGAGACACATGTTTATTTTTTATTCTTGAAGATCATCATTATATTGTAACAGGAATCTCATCAATAATTCATTCTATTCTACCTCAAGATGATCTTTCTTCCTCAGATAAGGTCAAAGAAGAAACCAAGGTAGAAGTCAACTCACCAATGGAACCCTCTTCCATATAACAATCCCTTTTCATTTTTTGGATTAGACTGTATGTTTTTTATGGGACCTGATTTGTATTAATTTTTTGATAATCCTATTCAATGTCTTCCTTAACTATTATTCGAACTGTTTACTTTTACTTATTTTGCTATATTTATTGTTCTAATATTTACATTATTTTTAATCCCAAAAGGAGGAGAATTATTATAGAATATGTATTTTTCTTTGATTTGGAGAACATTATGAGATTATATGATTTATAACGTTGATATTTTAATGTTATCATTGATGTATTTTTTTTTTGATTTATACATTTGATACATAAAATTTTCTTATTTTCCATTGATACTATCTACACGTACTGGGAATACAATAATCTAATTTGTACTACCGTGGATCTCAATTTGTAACTTTTTTTATATTTTTTATGCCATAGTTTTTGATCATCAAAAGGGGGGATATTGTTGACCTCCTAGTTTTAATGATAAAAAAATCACGATTCAAATGTTTTTATTGAGTTTCATGTTTTCTTTAAGTATTCTATTAATCTGAGACATGTGATAAGTAGGAGACACAATCTAGATAGACACCAAAAAATCAAGATACCATTTTCCACGAATCGCTTCTAGTATAAAAATATCACTATGTATGAGATACCACCTAAACAAAACACCGCCAGGGATAAAAATGGTTAGGACTTGAGTAACCACTAGCCAAAGGCTCCAAAATTATCTTTCTAACTTATATTTTTGAATTACATTATTCTGAAAACGTTATTTATTGATGTTAATTACATTAACTATTTTAATGATTTTCTCCTAATGGATCAACCAAAAGCCTTGAAGAGAGTGTTAGAAAGAGAAGTATAATGAAGCAGCAGATCCATATATTCTCCTTGTTGCTGATAAATGTTCCACACACTCCCTTATACATAAGAAAGATGAAATAGTAGATGAAGTGAACAGATAGAAATATGAGATCTCATACTTCAGAAACAAACATAGATATGAAACTAATGAAAAAAAATAAGATCCCCCCTTCTACAATATATTTACTAGAATCTGATCTTAAAATTCACATTTTCTTTTTTTCTCAAGTCAAAGAAAAAGAGTTTGAAACACATTGTGATCATGAAACTTTTAAGAGAACCTTCATCAAGTTTCACATCTTCATTACATTGCAACATACATAGAACTTATAAACACTACTCTTCTATATTTCTTTGATCTATTTTTATTTATTATATTTCGAGTAGAGTGTTTGTATACTATGTTTTATCACAAACACAAACACTATCATATATGCTGAACTGGAGGATACTTGAAAACTTCTCGAACTCTTTTCATAATATTTTTCCCATGGAAAATAGGGGTAGAGGTCCTTGTATGTCCTATTTTGTTTTTTTCCCACATAAAACTATGGAAGAGGACAGGTGTGACCTAATGTTTTTATTAATTATTGTAAAAATGATCTAGGTTTCGGATAATCTTGTTTATTTTAAATAAACATATTGGTGGTAGGTGATCGCCAAGTCAAGGCGACTAAGTCTCAAATTGAGACCAAACCTTGTATATTTATTCTTTTTGTTTTTTACATTAATTTTCTTTTCTGAAATTTTAGCTATAAAACTAAAAATTAGTTTAACTATAAAAAAATATAAACTTTGATAGTTTATATTAATTTTTGTTCATGTATTATTTTGTTCATAGAAGTTGATTTTAAAGGATCCAGTAATATTTTCTGTTATTCATCTAAGCCGTACTAAATATTTATAGATATATTTATAAATATAAAGATCAATATAATACTACTTATTTTGATAAACTTGGTCAAATTTAAACATTTGGGAGATTTCAAAATAATTAATTTTAGATAAAAAAATTTATCGGTCACTCAATTCACCCCCATCATGAGATACTCAGTCCAACCAACATTAAATATATATGTAATAACTAAAATTTAAAATATAAATGATATACCAAATCAATTATATAATATAGAAAATGAATAAAATAACTTTGTTAATGCGTTATAGATCATGATGTGAGTGAAAATATCCTTAATTCACTAGTTAAATACTGATTTATTTCATATTGAATAATTATCAATTATTTTTCTGGATTATAATTTGACTATAGATTAAATACATTATGTTTCATTTTTATTGGCCATTTTTTATGTTTTGGGAACTATAATTAGACTATCAATTTAATTATTTATATTTTTTTAGTGAGGATAACCTTGTGTTGTTAAAAATTTAAACATAATTTATTCTTATTTTTTTATTTCACTAATATTCACAATTTTTTTTATCTTAAGTAGTTTATTAGTTATATGTATAATTAAATCATTGGGTTTTTTTATTCTTCTTTTTGTGTGTTTCTAAAGTGTATAACATTTAAAAAAATATTGAGTCAATATTTTTATTGGAACTAAAGTTATACAAGTTGAATGTGTCAGAAATTGTGTCGCCAAAGGAGTAAAATATTAGGACTCATGTTTTCATCCTAGAACAAATTACATGTTTCTTATTATTCATTTTTTTCTTAGTTTGATGGATTTGAGAAGTTAAAGAAATGATAAAGATGTTTTGGAGTTGGTTTTGTAAATTTATACACAAACATGGTTAAAAATCTATTAATTCTATTATGGATGTTCATAGAATAGTTAGGCTCTGACATAAGTGGAACCATTCCACATTGTATGAATTTGAAATTCAGTTGCGATTGTTTCGGAAAATTTAATTTCACACTGTAACGTTTAATATCATGTCAGGATAGAGCATCAGTCTAGGGTTGATTAACCATATATCATAGTTTAATGGAAGGATAGAGAAATATAATACCTTTATATGTTTCTCTTTTTGAATAGATCAATCTAAAACCAGTTAAGAAATTTTATAAAATCTTCTGGTTGGAAATATGTGAGGAGATTGACCATATTATTTTACGGTATTTAAACCCTTTTATTTTTAAGGACTAGTCACTTTATGTGCCTAACTCCATAATCGGGTATATCATACAATGAATTGGTAAATTAAATATCGTTTTGAAAATTATTATTTCCACTAAAATGGAGGATATTTACAATGATGTTAAATTTTTTAACAAGAGTATCATGAATGGTTTTGATGGCCAATTTATAATCGACAACTGAATATTATGGAAGGATGACCATTAATTTCGAAATAAATACTATAATATTTTATTAAAAGAAATGAGAATTTAGTTTTTTAGTTTAATGAATAATTTAAAATTATAGAGTAAAGAACAATTTCTGGAATTAATATCTTGAAGTTATATATTTCTTATTGACCCCTCTCTATAAATGTACCCCTTTTAGGTCAATCATTGATAATGAAAGGTGATGATGCTAGAATCTCGCATCCAATAGCACGGTTATGGAGACTAACATCAAGTGTAATGACCCGAGAAAAAAATATATATATTATATAATATTTATAGAATAATTCACTTTCTAATAGAGCCAAATATCTTTTAGTATTTTCTTTTAGTGAAATATATCAGAACTCTTACAAAATAATGTTATATATTAAAATGATTAATCATCAAATAAGAATATATTTTCCCATATTATAAAAAAGTATAAATGTTACCATAATTATTTTAAATATAAATATTCATTAATTTGAATGTGACCATTTCATTATTCTTACTCATCCTTAAATCATGTGAAAAATATTTAAAAATTTAGGCTGATCACAAAAATATTAGTAAGGGACATAAAATGTGAAATATGTTAGTATTGTTAAAATAAATAAAACCATGAAAATGTTTACCATTATCATAATATATTATTATTATATGAAATAAATAATAACCACAAGAAATACACAAACTTATTCTCCAATAAAATCATCAAAACCCTTAAAATAAAATAGAATAAATTTTAGGGAACCTAGTGAACTATAATTAAAAGAAATTTCATAAATAATTGTATACCAATTAAATCCATAGGGAAATTATAAGGCCCCAGCATTAAACCTTACTTAATCTTGAGTTATTACAATATTACACAATGAGGATCTTTTCAGGTTTAGAGTTTTAGAGAATTAGATCATAAAACATGCATTACATTCCACATTTAAACAAAGTGGTTACATAAAAGATAGTATTCATTTTTCCCATCAACGGAAACATATTTGAAATAAAACATGGATTCTTTCTTGAAACTTCCTTGACACTATCATCATATCATGTACCCTTCCCTTGACATGTGAAAAACATTTCAAAAACTTGGTATGAGCATAAAAAGCTAAGTAAGAGATATAAAAATATGGAAAAGAAACATGATTACATGTATACATAAGAATGAAATCATACTTTACCCATAAAACATAAGCACTTTAACATACCTCATAAAATCGTGAATAAATCATAGAAATCATAAGTCAAAAAGGTAACGTGAGGCATTCGTAACATTCTTACTTAGGGAGTAACCCTCTTGGTTACATTTGGAATACCCATCACAGTATATTCCTTAAATCGCTTCGGAGAAACCCTAACGTTTTACCCCTTCGCGTTACCCAATGCATTGGAGAGCTATATCGGGCTCAACCACCCTTATTTTATCACGGAACCACCCATATTCATAAAAAATGCCCAAGAACCATAACATAATCATAGCACATAACTTAAGAATAAAGGAAATATAACATTCCCATATTGCAATAACAATATAACATTTTAAGATATTGAAATAATGAATCCATTCTGAAAACCATTTAAAATGTTTAATAAAGAGATCTTTGAATAAAAGTGTCCCATACCACTTTGATGATTTTAACATTTTAAACCATTAAATATCTATATAAATAAATCCTTAAAACCATTTTGAAAACGTGGATATTAACAAGAAATATTTATAAGAATAAATCATTAAAACATTTAAAACGATATTTTAGTTAAAGTGTTTTTAAAAATATGAGAGACACTTGAATACAATAATTGAGGAATACAATTTAATCAAAGCTTTATAATATCATGATAATAAAGGGATTAATTATACAATATTCCAAAGGACAGTATATACACCCTATAAGATTGAATTGGTTCATAACAACAATGAAGTCTCAATAGAAATGTAAATTGAGATGAAATCCATTATAAAGATGGTATCATTAAATTAAGGATAAATCAAATCTCATAATTATGTGTGACAAATATAAATACACCCAATATAAGTGGATATTATGTGTAAAATAATCAAAGGTCATTCACACATATTCAAAGGATGACATATTCAATAACTACATGTTGAACACAATGAAATCGAAATTGGGTTACGAAGTTCCCTTGACAGCCTAACGACGTTACATAAAAATTCAGAAAAAGAGTTGATGAGAGATAAAAAGGGTATCTCATAACATGGAAATAAAATTTACATCAATAAGGATGTAGAATCACATATGCCAACATAATATTATGTGAATTAAAAGACATAACAAAAGAAGTCTTTTAAAAAGGGGAGGGTGAAATGTTCCCTTACCGACTTGGGTTACTTTTGAAACGTACACCCCATTGAAGAAGGGTCATAAAATGAATATGTAAATACCCATAAATGAAATTATATTACACAAAGAGTATAATAATGGGCAGTACATACACCACTCAAAGGAAATTGTGGAAAATGTAGCATAAATCTCACGAGAATAAAAGTGAGATGAAAAATCTCTTATGAAAACTCGGCAGCCTAACGGCGCCACTTAAAACTTCCAAAAATGGATTAATGAGATCAAATAGGGTATCTCGTCATATTCATATAAAATTTACATCAAGAGGAATATAAAAGAACATCCCCCATCATAACAAATAGGATCTTAAAAGAAGTGACATAAAGGAGAGTACTTAAAAAGAAAGAGAGAGGTTAGATCTCTTACGAAAATTCAGAAGCCTAACGGCGCCACTCAAAACTTCCAAAATGGATTGATGAGAGAGAATAGGGTCTCTCATCATATGAACATAAAAATTACAGTAATATTAATATAAAAGAACATCCCAATCACAAGAAATATGAGCTTAAAAGGAATGACATAAAAGAGTGTACTTAAAAAGAAAGAGAGGAGTAGGATCCCTTACCTCGGGTCCGACATGACTCGATCGTTCTCTAGAATCCTGAATAATAAACTTGAGTTAATTTATACTTGATTAAGAACCTTTTTCAAGTTCATTATTCCTTTCATATCACTTATTTCCATGTTATAAACATTATTTAATCTTTTAAGTTAATAATGTTTGTTTTGTCGATATTTGGTTCTTATGTCGAAAGTGGACTTCTTACAATTACATGTTGTTCGTGTGGTCAATGGTTCATTATATCTAGAATGATATTCATGATTTGGATATCATATATATCATATATATCCAGAATATACATGTATTTATAATATTACATAACTATTTAGATGTAAGAAATGAAATGAACCGTTCATGGAGACGGTAAGCTGTACGTACGCATGAACGCTACTTTCATTTCTCTGCCATATTATTGGAATTAAAACTAAATGAGAGGTATGTATATTTTAATTCCAAAATTATATTCATCATTTATATGTAAAATACATCATATATAATAACTTTAAATACATCCTTTATACATCCCACATATGGCATTAACGAATCAAATCACTTTGAGGGGGCGGTAGTCCGCACTTCCTAAAATGAAATTATCAGGTTTACCCACAATGAAACCATAAAGGTATGAAAAAAAAGAAAAATACATAAGATTAAGTAAAACATAAACATATTATATATCATATATAAATATAGTGACATATTAATGGCCACCTTTTAAGGTGTTATATGAGTGTTGAACAATCATCGTTTCGTGAGGCAGAAATTCGCCATCCACGGAATCAGTATGTTCTTTAACCATTTAATGTAGGTGTGTGTAATTGTTGCTCGAATGATTCTTATAACAACATCTTAATATATTGTAGATAATGGAGTTGTTACAAAAGAAATGAATAAAAAGCGATTAGGGGGTTGGAGAAACAAAATAAAAAAAAGAACACAAGTGAAGACATTACCTTAAAAACGGATAACTGCTTTTGATTTGAGCTCAAAGGCATACTTGGGAAGACTTCTGCCCAAAGTGAGGCTTCTAGGAGTAAGAGAGGGATGTGGAAAGGAAAAATGAGTAGGGGTTGGCCGAGCCAAATATAACGGTCTGGAATTACTTTCAGTGGACTATAATTGATACCTATCAGGGCACTCCATGGGTAGCAATACCCCCTGGGCGGGACACACCACCATCCCCAGTGGCATCCATTTCCTCATGAAGCCCTTGGGTGGAGATCCATTCTTCGTCCAATGCTCACATGTGAGAGTTCCCAAGGATCGGATACATTCCTACCTCATTCTCCTCTGATACCAACTATAACGACCCATACTTTACATACATTGTTAATACTTCAAAATTGAAGCATACTTATTACAACATATAACAAAACCACAAAAGGACCATATAGGTATAGTGTCTTTAGAAATTGGGAAACATAAAAAACTGCTTCATAAAGCGTCTACACTATCTCCCATTTATTTCATCATATCTATAGTCCCTTTTGGCATATCTTACTTAATAACCTTCTTCCTGACCTGGGGAAAGAAAACATACAAAAGGGTGAGCTCAAATGCTTAGTAAGGGTAAAAAAAGAAATATCAATCACATCATATTCATAAGAAGATAACTTTTGGAAATCATAACCTGCAAAACAGAGCATAATTTCATAACATAGGATAAATCATAGTAGTGAAATGGAATCCCAATAATCATAACATAAAACATGAAACTTTGTGGCATAAACACATAATCATATAGAATCATTTCTTATTATTCAAGACTCATTTCCAAGACTATCTTAGTGGAAAAAGTCCATTTCCGAACCGAGTTCAATCCTTGTTTCAGTCCTGTTTCACTGAACCGGTATAACCTACTATTCCAGCCATGTTTATCTCATGATATATAAAATATTTACCCAATGAAATGGAGTGAGATATAGGTCCCACCCATCTCATAATGATACCATTCTTATGTGTGCCACAAAATCATACATCATTGCATAACCCATGTAATAAAAATGGGAATCTTAAACATCGTGACATCATCAAACAATTCATATAAGATAAAGGAATTCATAAAAATAATTCCATCACAACATAATAAAATCAATGTAATAATAGGGATATAAGCAGAACCCTATATTATCATAGATGGAAAATAATTTTGATAAACACTTGAACTCCATTCTTGAGGAAAATATCTTTTCAAATTCAAAAACATTTTCCTTTCTTAACATGTCATACAGTTTTAAACTAAAAGAAGTTGATTAAAAATAAACATGAAAACTTGTAAAGGAAGCTTCTTGGAAATAATGTTTTAAAAATCCATTCATGCCGTATAAGTTAAAAAAACATTCTTCTCGTACTTTTGTCGGAAAAGTCAAAAAGTACCTCGTACGAAAAATGACAAAAGATTCCTTTCATATCTTTTACTAAAAACTAACCGAAGGGTAAAAATGAATATAAACTATTGTACAAGGATATAAATATTACATATTGAAGAAATATTGATGTGGATGATAAAATACACCCCAGTAAATCCCAAAGTAAAAACAATCTCGGATAAAAATAAGATTGTGATATTTCCCTTACCTTAGGTCCGATTTGCCTCGTAAGTGTCTGAACCTCCTGTATAATGATTTAAATAATGTTATTGACTTATCATAATTATTATTATGATATCATATATGATCATATTCTTAGCTTCTTAGTAGTAATATTTCATTGCTACTTGTTATTCGGGTGTTTATAACTTTTTGTTCTTATGTGTGTTTTGTCGAATAAATTCTTATTCTTCTCTTTAGGTTATAGATACATCATTTACAGAATGGTATTAATGTACTATATATCATATTTATTCATTCAATTTATTTATATAATCATTATGCAATGAAGATCATGTAGAACGAGTCGCATCACATCGTGGAGACGGTATTCCGTACGTACGCACGAGTGATGATATCGTTCCTAGGATCGTGGAATTGTATTAGATTCTATGTATACTATTTCAGAATCAATATCACTTTTCAATAATCATATATAGTTATTATGTACACCATTATACCCAAACAAGTATGATGGTGGTGGAAAATATATTACACCCCGGCGTGGAGACGGTATTCCGTACGTACGCACACGCGGTGATTTCTTTTTCTGTAGGATGGATAGATGGTGAAGTTTGGTTGTTTCATACATATAATAACATATCATTATATGATTTATACTGATTTTATTACTTCTTAATGAAACAACCTAAGAAGAATAAGTGGAAGAAGAAATAAAGTTGAATGAATCGTAAGCGTACATTACCTCTTCTTTGAAGCGCCTCTTTGAGACCTCCTTTAGGGCACTAATATAGGTCTTTGAAGAAGACCAGAACCTCTAGGATGTTTCTAGGAAAGTGGAGAGGAGAAATTGGAAGGGATTGGCCGAGCTTGAAGGCTCAAAGTGGTGTGAGGAAGAGTGGGAGGAGGTTCCTTTTTATAAGGGAGGAGAGGGGCACCTTTGGAATAACTAAAACTAGTATTTTATTATAAAGTGAAATTCGGTTTTATATAGCTCCGAATTGATTTATTTAGAAGCTAAGGTGGGTATGGGTCGAAATCCTCTCATAAAATATAATTTAGACAAGTTTAGGTTCCTATTTTAATCTTATCATTTAGATTTAACATTAAGTTAAATAATTTTACTTTTACCGTGTCTTCTTGTGTTCTTATACTATAAGGTTAATAAAATTACTATAAGCTGACAAACGAACCAAAAGTTGTTTATTATTAATATATATTACCTTATATAAGTCATTTTGCCAATCCTTAGATTTTTATGAATAAAATAACAATTACTAATATAATATTTGTTTTAAAAACTATTTTATGTCAATTTTGACACTATTTAGTAATTGATTTTTGTGAAAATCATAACAGAATGATTAGTTCGAACCAAGTTACTTAAATCAATACTAACATGTCATATTAACCTATAAAATTAGTTTAATTCATAAAAAGTCTCAAATTACATTTATTTGGGTATTTATAACATCAATTATGTCAATATTTCATTAATAAGATAATTACTGCATCATCATTGTGTCATAAATAAAATAAATTATATAATGTCCAAAAATTACAAATAAAATTCCATTATGTAGTAAATATTTTTATATTTCTAATGAATATTTATAGTCGAATTTATCTTATGTATAACCCCATTGTAAATATGATTTACTTATTAAAGTTTTATTTTAACTATTTTAACCCTTCTTTAAATAAATTAATAATAAATGTCCTAATCTAATCCAAGTTTGCCTAAATGGTAAAATTTTATTCCTAAGGTTGTTTTGGGTCGAATTAAGCTTGTCCAATAGAATTAGGACATGTGTTAGGGTAATAATAATATCATTTTTACCATTAATTATCCTATTTACTTTTAATCGTGGTAAAAAAAGTAAAAAGTTACTATTCCCCAAAAAATTATTTTCATCTCATTGAACAACATTTTACTTACTAACATCAACCATTTCTCTAGAATTTTCTAAATTCAACTCACAGAAGCGGTAAAATTACGTTTTATGCAAAATTCAGTTTTTAACCTACCACTTAGTGGTTTCACTATTCATCAAAAATTGAAAGTTTTCTGAAAAATACCAAAATTTCACCCTAGGCTAATTTCGATATTATGAGTCCAAAAATGAAGTCCATTTTGAAAAATAAAATTTATAAAATTTCAAAAAGTGGTTATTACTATTCATAACGGCTAGTTTTAATAATATATTAGTAGCATATCATTGTTTAGTGAAACTCGGTATTGTGTACGACGCAAGCTATCGAGGAAGGCTACGGTTGCGTGTAAAGCAAGACAAGCTAGTGTTGTATATAGTGAAAGATTACTTTGATGATTTATATAACATAAATACAAAATATTTCACATAAATGTCTCAGGGGTTACATTCTACCCCCCTTAAAATGAATTTCGCCCTCGAAATTCGTCACTTTGTAACAAACAGATGAGGATACCTCTCCCTCATCATTTCCTCAAGCTCCCATGTAGCTTCTTCTAATTGGTGGTTCCTCCTTAAAACTTTCACCAATCGAGTGGTCTTTCTTCGTAGGACTTTTTCGCTACGATCCAGAATCTCTATCGGATGTTCTTCATAAGAAAGATCTTGCTCTAGCGGTACAACTTATGAGCTAAGTACATGTGAACGATCAGGTATGTACTTTCTCAGGAGAGATACATGGAACACCTTGTGAACTTGAGAGAGATTCGATGGAAGCGTCAATCGGTAAACTACCTTCCCAACATGATCCAGTATTTCGAAAGGACCGATATATCTAGCGCTCAACTTCCCCTTCTTTCCAAATCTCATGACTCTCTTCCAGGGAGATATTCGTAAGAACACTTTATCACCCACTTCAAACTCTAGGTATTTTCTTCGATTGTTGGCATAACTTTTCTGTCGACTCTGAGCTGCTCTTATGTGTTATTGAATACATCTGACCTATTCTGTCATTTCATCAATGAGATTAGGTCCTAATATCTTTCTTTCCCCAACTTCATACTAGTAAGTTGGAGTCCTGCATTTCTTTCCATAGAGAGCTTCATAAGGAGCCATCTTAATACTAGAGTGAAATCTATTATTATATGAAAATTCCACCAAAGGTAGGTGTTGATCCCAACCACCTTTGAAATCAATAGAGCAAGCTCTCAACATATCTTCTAGAGTTTGAATTGTTCTCTCAGACTGACCGTCTGTTTGAGGATGATAAGTAGTGCTGAAACTCAACTATGTATCCAGAGTATGATGAAGACTTTGCTAGAACTTTGAGGTAAACCTCAGATCCCAATCAGATATAATAGAAAGTGGTACTCCATGCAATCTTACCACTTCCTTCACATATATCCTGGCAAGCTGATCTAGAGAGAAATCCTCTCTAATAGAGATGAAGTCTGAAGACTTTGTAAGACGATCAACTATGACCCAGATAGCATTATTGCCTTTGGATGTTTTAGGAAGTCTTGGGGTGAAGTCCATAGCGATGTTTTCCAATTTTCATTCGGGTATGGGTAATGGTTGTAACATCCCATTAGAATTTTGTCTCTCAGCTTTAACTTGCTGACAAACCAAGCATCGAGAGACATATTCTGCAACATCTCTTTTCATGCCATCCCACCAGAAGTACTATTTAAGGTCCCTATACATCTTCGTGCTTCCATGATGAATAGAGAATGAAGAACTATGAGCCTCATCCAGCAACTCCTTTAATTCCGGGATGGGAGGAACACAAACCCGATTCCTGAACTTTATTATCCCATCACAATCAAGGTTGAATTCAGGAACATTTCTCACCTATTTTTGTAACTCGACATCTTCTTTTTGTGCCTCTTTAATCTTCACATGTATAGATGGTTGAACATTCATTTGAGAAAGGTAAGATTTTTCCCCATCCATTATAATTCCAAGATCCATCCTTTGTAAATCCATAAATATTGGATCTTTTGTGATCCTCAATATGGATAAACTGGCATGGTCTTGTCGACTTAATGCATCTACCACCTTGTTTGCTTTCCCAGGGTGGTAATGGATTGAGCATTAATAATCCTTAATCATCTCCAACCATCTTCTTTAATGCATATTCAGCTCCTTTTGGTTCAAAATATACATTAAACTTTTATGATCAGTATAAATGTCACACCTTTCTCCATAAAGATAATGCCTCCAAATCTTTAATGCAAATATTACCGTAGCTAACTCCAAATCATGTGTTGGGTAATTTTGCTCATGGATTTTCAACTGTCGTGAGGCATAAGCAATCACCATATCATTTTTCATAAGAACACACCCCAATCCCTTCTTGGATGCATCACTATAGATCACAAACATTTCTCCACTACAAGGCAGTGTGAGCATAGGTGCACTGGATAACCTTCTTTTCAACTCCTTGAAATTATCTTCACATTCCTCCATCCAGACTAACTTAACTCCGCTCCAAGTCAGCTTGGTGAGTGGATTAGATAATCATGAAAAATCTTTCCCAAAACGTCGATAATATCCAGCCAAACCAAGAAAACTTCGAATCTCAGTTACTGTTGTTGGTCTCGACCATCTTTCGATAACCTCTGTTTTTGCTGGATCCACAGATATCCCCTCTTTTGAGATTATGTGACCCAAAAATGCAACTTTTTAAGCCAAAATTCACACTTGGTAAATTTGGCATAAAGATTATCCTTTCGCAGGGTCTTCAATATAATCCTCATGTGATCTTCATGTTCTTTCGTGCTCTTTTAATAGACAAGAATATCGTCTATAAAGAATACCACAAATTGATCAAGATAGTCTCTAAAGACTCTATTTATCAGATCTATGAAGATAGCAGGGGCACTAGTAAGACCAAATGGCATCACTATAAATTCATAGTGTCCATACCTTGTAGGGAAAACCGTCTTTGTTATATCCTCCCTTTTGACCCTTAATTGATGATACCCTGAACGAAGATCAATCTTGGAAAATTATTGAGATCCGCGTAGTTGGTCAAATAAGTCATCAATATGTGGGAGAGGATATTTGTTCTTGATATTGATCTTGTTAAGTTCTCGATAATCAATGAAGAGTCTCATTGATCCATCATTCTTCTTAACAAATAGAACAGGTGCTCGACAAGGTGACTCACTAGGGCATATGAACCCATAATCAAGATTCTCTTGGAGTTGCTTCTTCAATTCCTGCAACTCAATTGGGGCCTTTTTATAAGGTGTCTTTGAAATAGGTAAATCACCTGGTACGAGTTCTATTGAAAACTCAACTTCATGGTTTGGTGGAAGACCCGGTAATTCCTTCGGAAAGACATCATCAAACTCCCGAACAATGGGCATATTCTTAATCATGAGTTTCTCACCAACCATTTGAGATAAATAACCTTCATTTAGTGGAATCAAGACCCATAAGGTAGAAGGAATTTCCACATGAAGGTTATGTTCATCCTTGCATTGATAGACGATCATAGATTGATCTGGAATATGAAATGTGACTTCCCTTCATTGGCAATTGATATGAGCTCCATATAAAGAAATCCAATCCATGCCATGAATCGCATCAAATTCCACTATAGGAAGGATCACAAGATTTGCAGGAAGCACTTTCCCACAAACTTCGATCGAAGAAGAATTATAAAATTTTGATGCGACTGTTGTTCCATTAGGTGTTGTCACAGCTAACTCAACATCTAATTGTTGAGGTAATATGGTGATACCCTTATGAATTTTTTCAGAAATTAAAGAGTGGGTGGATCCAGAATCAAATAAAACATTTTCTACTTTAGAGTGAATGGTAAGTGTACCTTTCACCACATCATTATCGTACTCCACTGCACTGATAGAAATTTCATGTGACATTCCTTTGTCTTTATCCTTAAGAGTTTCTTGACGTCGACCACCATCATCAACTCTTGGATTAGAGAATTTATTGGCATAATGTCCCATCTCCTTGCACTTGAAACATTGAAGTGTAGTCGGTTCATTCTGTGTATCCCTTCCTTTGTTTTCATCATTAGACATCTTCTTCCCATCATCGCGGCATTCAAATGCCTGATGACCTTCCTTTCCACATTTGAAACATTTACTTTTCCCTTTAAGACAACTCCCTCCATATTTCTTTCCACACTTTGAGCATAAGGGAAAGCTCATATTCTTTTCAGTGTGCTCCTTATATTTTCCTTTGAATTCCATTTTCCTCTTCTTATCAAACCCATATGACTGATGGGTTACTCCAATCGCCATCTCAACTTTGAGAGCACATCGAACGATTTCCTCGTAGCTATTGAAGTCCCTGATGGCTAAGGCCCTTCGAAGACTTTGTTTTAAGCCACTAAAGAATCGATTGATCTTACTCTCAGGTTGGATAATAATATCAGAAGCGTACTTTGCATGTCTTGTAAAATTTTCTTCATAGGTACCAACAAATTCATTATACTTTTTCTTCAGTTCAAGAAACTCTTTCTCCATCTTTTTTATGAGAATACGAGGGAAGTACTTATTGAAAAATAATTTCTTGAACTCGTCCCATTCCATGGACTCAATTTCATCCCTTTGCCTCATATTCTTAATAAGATTCCACCATTCATCAGCATCACCTTCCAAACGATACAATACTAAGATGACTTTATCATGTTCATAACATTGAAGAACTGAAAATATCTTTTCAGTGGTACTCATCCATCGTTCAGCAACAAATGGATCAGTAGACCCGGTGAAAGAAGGTGGACGCTTCCTCATTAAGGATTCAACAGAATGTTTCTCCTTCCTTTGCTCGTTTGGAAGTCCTGTATGATTAATAGCTTGAGAAAGTTGTGTGAGCATGGCTACAAGATTTTGCATTCCATCTCCCATAACGTTTGGTTGCTCAGGGGGACAATCATTTCATTGCTCGTCGCATTCCGCATTAACACGGTTCCTTCGGGTTCCAGCCATTGACTAAAACCAAGAAGAATAGTGGGAGCAACACTAATTATAATAGGAAAACCACATAATCAAGAATAAAATTTCACACTTAAGGTCTTATCCTAGGTTATTCATTCCCATTTCTAAAACACTAAGATTGTGTTCTATTCTTAGACTTATCCTTAGGGTTCTTACCAAGGCTTTCACATCCTAGTTTCCAAAGGATTACTATACCATTCCTCTGATACCAATTATAACGGTCTGGAATTACTTCCAGTGGAATATAATTGATACCTATCAGGGCACTCCATGGGAGGCTACACCCCCTGGGCGGGACACAACACTATCCCCAGTGGCAGCCATTTCCTCATGAAGCCATTGGGTGGAGAGCCTTGCTTCGTCCAATGCTCACATGTGAGAGTTCCCAAGGATCAGATACATTCCTACCTTCTTTCCCTCTGATACCAACTATAACGACCCATACATTACATACATTGTTAATACTTCAAAATTGAATCATACTTATTACAACATATAACAAAACCACAAAAGGATCATATAGGTATAGTGTCTTTAGAAACTGGGAAACATAAACAACTGGTTCATAAAGCGTCTACACTGTCTCCAATTTATTTCATCATATCTATAGTCCCTTTTGGCATATCATACTTAATAACCTTCTTCCAGACCTGGAGAAAGAAAAAATACAAAAGGGTGAGCTCAAATGCTCAGTAAGGGTAAAAAAAGAAATATCAATTACATCATATTCATAAGAACATAACTTTTGGAAATCTTAACCTGCAAAAGAGAGCATAATTTCATAACATGGGATAAATCATAGTAGTGAAATGGAATCCCAATAATCATAACATATAACATGAGACATTGTGGCATACACACATAATCATAGAGAATTATTTCTTATTAGTCAAGACTCATTGTCAAGACTATCTTAGTGGACAAAGTCCATTTCTGAACCGAGTTCACTCCTCGTTTCAGTCCTGTTTCACTGAACCGGTATAACCTACCGTTTGAGCCATGTCTATCTCAAGAGATATAAAATCATTACCCAATGCATTGGAGGGAGATATAGGTCCCACCCATCTAATAATGATACCTTTCGTATGTGTGCCACAAAATCATACATCATTGCGTAACCCATGTAATAAAAATGGGAATCTTAAACATCGTGACATCATCAAACAATTCATATAAGATAAAGGAATTCATAAAAATAATTCCATCACAACATAATCAAATCAATGTAATAATAGGGATATAAATAGAACCCTATATTATCTTAGATGGAAAATAATTTTGATAAAACACTTGAACTCCATTCTTGAGGAAAATATCCTTTCAAATTCAAAAACATTTTCCTTTCTTAACATGTCATACAATATTAAACTAAAAGAAGTTGATTAAAAATAAACTTGAAAGCTTGTAAAGGAAGCTTCTTGGAAATAATTTTTTAAAAATCCATTCATACCGTATAAGTTAAAAAAACATTCTTCACGTACTTTTGTCAGAAAAGTCAAAAAGTACCTCGTACGAAAAACCACAAAAGATTCCTTTCATATATTTTACTAAAAACTCACCGAAGGGTAAAATTGAATATTAGCTATTGTAGAAGGATATAAATATTACATATTGAGCAAATATTTATGTGGATGATAAAATACACCCAAGTAAATCCCAAAGTATAAACAATCTCGGATAAAAATGAGATTGTGATATTTCCTTTACCATAGGTCCGATTTGCCTTGTAAGTGTCTGAACCTCCCATATAATGATTTAAATAATGTTATTGACTTATCATAATTATTTTTATGATATCATATATGGTTATATTTCAAGCTTCTTAGTAGTAATATTTCATTGCTACTTGTTATTCGGGTGTTTATAACTTTTTGTTCTTATGCGTGTTTTGTCGAATAAATCCTTATTCTTCTCTTTAGGTTATAGATACATCATTTCCAGAATGGTATTAATGTACTATATATCATATTTATTCATTCAATTCATTTATATAATCATTATTCAATGAAGATCATGTAGAACGAGTCGCATCACATCGTGGAGACGGTATTCCTTACGTACGCATGAGTGATGATATCGTTCATATGATCGTGGAATTGTATTGGAGTGTATGTATACTATTTAATAATCAATATCACTTTATAATAATCATATATAATTATTATGTACACCATTATACCCATACAAGTAAGGTGGTGGTGGAAAATAGATTACACCACGGCGTGGAGACGGTATTCCGTACGTACGCACGCGCGATGATTTCTTTTTCCGTAGGACGGATAGATGGCGAAGATGGGTTGGTTAATACTTATAATAACATATCAGTATATGAGTGATACTGATGTTATTACTTCATAATAAAACAACCTAATATGAATAAGTGGAAGAAGAAATAAAGTTGAAAGAATCGTTAACGGACATTACCTCTTCTTTGAAGCGCCTCTTTGAGACCTCCTTTTAGGGCACTAAAATAGGTCTTTGAAGAAGACAAGAACCTCTAGGATGTTTCTAGGAAAGTGGAGAGGATAAATTGGCAGGGTTTTCCCGATCTTGAAGGCTCAAAGTGGTGTGAGGAACAGGGGGAGGAGGTGCCCTTTTATAAGGGAGGAGAGGGGCACCTTTGGAATAACTAAAACTATTATTTTATTATAAAGTCAAATTCGGTTTTAAATAGCTACAAATTGATTTATTTCCAATATATTGTGGGGATGGGTCGAAATCCTCTCAGACAATAGAATTTAGACAACTTTATATTCCTATTTTAACCATATCATTTAGATTTAACATTAAGTTAAATAATTTTACTTTTACCGTGTCTTCTTGTGTTCTTATACTATAAGGTTAATAAACTTACTATAAGCAGCCAAACGAACCAAAAGTTGTTTATTATTAATATATATAACCATATCTAAGTCATTTGGCCAAACCATAGATTTTTAGGAATAAAATAACAATTACTAATATAATATTTGTTTTAAAAACTATTTTATGTCAATTTTGACACTATTTAGTAATTGATTTTTGTGAAACTCATAACAGAATGATTAGTTCGAACCAAGTTACTTAAATCAATACTAAAATGTCATATTAAACTATAAAATTAGTTTAATTCATAAAAAGTCTCAAATTACATTTGTTTTGGTATTTATAACATCAATTATGTCAATATTTCATTAATAAGATAATTACTGCATCATCATTGTGTCATAAATAAATTAAATTATTTAATGTCTAAAAATTACAAATAAAATAACCTTATGTTGGAATTGTTTTTATTTTTCTAATGAAAATTTATAGTTGAATTTATCTTATGTATAACCCCATATTAAAAATGATTTACTTATTAAACATTGATTTTAACTATTTTAACCCTTCTTTAAATAAATTAATAATAAATGTCCTAATCTAATCCATGTTTTCCTAAATGGTCACATTTTATTCATAAGGATGTTTTGGGTCGAATTACACTTGTCCAATAGAATTGGGACATGTGTTAGGGTAATAATAATATCATTTTTACCCTTAATTACCCTATTTACTTTTAACCATGGTAAAAAAAGTAAAAAGTTACTATTCAACAAAAAATTATTTTCATCTCATTGAACAACATTTTACTTACTGACATCAACCGTGACTCTAGTATTTTAGAAATTCAACTCACAGAAGCAGTAAAATTATGTTTTATGAAAAAATCAGTTTTCTAACTACCACTTAGTGGTTTCACGATTCATCAAAAATTGAAAGTTTTTTAAAAAATACCAAAATTTCACCCTAGGCTAATTTTGATATTCCGAATCCAAAAATGAAGTCCATTTTGAAAAATAAAATTTATAAAATTTCAAAAACTGGTTATTATTATTCATAACGGCTAGTTTTAATAATATTTTAATAGCATATCATTGTTTTGTGAATCTCGGTTTTGCGTACGACGCAAGCTATCATGGAAGGCTGCGGTTGCGTGTAAAGAAATCCAAGCTAGTGTTGTGTGTAGTGAAAGATTCCTTTGATGATTTATATAACATAAATACAAAATATTTCACATAAATTTCTTGGGTGTTACACCAAAGTCTTGAGAGGTGTGGGTAAGGAGGTAGGGGTGGGGGCCTTTTATAAGAGGAGAGGAGGGGAACTCTTGGAAAGTAAAGAAATGTTACTTTAATTGAAAATGAGTTTCGGATTTAAAAGGTTCCACATTGATATAATTCGAGGATAATGTGATAAGGTTTCGAAATCCACCAATCAAATAGGTTTTGGACATGTGTAGGTCATAGATTTTACATTATCTTTTCATTTTATTTAAATCCTTTATTAATGAGGTAATCGTTGCATCATCATGATGTCATAAAAGATTTAATTAATTTAATGTCAAAAAATTATAAGGAAAAATACTATGATGGAGGAAATTTGTTTATCTTTCCAATTAATATTTATAGTACAAAATATGACTTGTATAACCCCATTTAAAAATTGTTTTAGTGAAACATCTCATGCTTGTGACATTTTTATTTTAACTTTAAATAAAACGTTATTTATGTCGTTTTCCAACCAAAGTGGCTCCATGGGGTCCCCAAGTTGACCCATGGATTTTCTTGGTCGCCCATGACACATCCAATGAGGGTAGGACATGTGTCTAGGTCATTTCACATTATTATAACATTATTTTTACCTTAAATTACAGTAATTACCTCTAATCGCGATTAAGAACATAAAAGTTACTATTCCCCAAAAATATTATTCTAATCCCATTGAACCATATTTTACTTCCAAATGACAACCATTTATTTCAGATTTTTGAAATTCAAAACATAGAGGTGGAAAAGTTTCATTTAAACGAAAAATCAGTTTCTTTAACTACCACTTAGTGGTTTCACTATTCATCAAAAATGTATTTTTTCAGAAAAATACCAAAAATTCACCCTAAGCTATATTTGATATTCCAAACTCAAAAATGATGTCTATTTTACACAATTCAAAACATATAAGTTTCATTAATTAATTTAATAATGAATTCCCGCTGTCAAAACAAATAGCATGTTTTATGTAACAATATCTATTAAAAGATTGACACTAGTTTAAGTCCAATTTCAAATTGAAATTAATTCCAATGACCACTACTGGATTAAATGGTAAAAATATATTCTTATTTTACTTTAAAAACAATTCAAAATATAATCTATGCATATAAATAAATTATATTAAAAAGAGTTTTTGAATTAAAATAAAACATTTTTCACTATTCATTAAAAAATGAACTTTATCAGAAAGATACCAAAAATTTACACAAAGTAAATTTTGATGTCTCTATTCTAAATAATAATTTTATTTTGTCAAATATAACACATAAAATTGTCAAAGAAGTGGATTTAAAAGAGGTTCACCATCAAAAGGCGGTTAATCGGCCTTCTAAAGAACATTAGAATGTTTACGCTTAAAAATTGAATTCATTTACATTTTTAATCCTCTAACATTTATTGTAAAAAGTAAAAATATTTGACAAACATATATAATCATTTTTTAGTTAGTTCTGTTCATTACCGTCATTACAATGGCTAGGAGTTAACTACCATTTAAAATAATATTATTTTTTTATTAGAGTGCAGCATAAGATTTCCAAGAAACCCGTTTTTGCGTATTGGGTGCGCCATCGAGCATAGCGTCCTCTATAAAGTAATATTAATATTTTATTCACAAATATGGATAAATATAAAAATTCCATATTCTTTATTTACCTGGGGTGTTGCAGTAATCCTCTCAAGGTAACTCCGTCATTCATTCTTTTAATGAAAATGAATAATTACCAATGGAGCATAGGGGTATCTCTGGCTTACCCATCATACAATTTGTATCATGATAACCTATCATATATGAATTATTGGGCTCACCCATCATATAATATATACCATGACCACCCATAATTACATATAATCATAAAATACCATATCACGAATAAAATTCATTTTTTAACTTTTTTATATAAACACAATAAAAAAATGGTTTGAACCTATTTGAAAAAATTAGATATCAAAATACCCTCTCCTTTTAAAACCCAATTTTCAAAATTAAATACCCAGTACAAATGTAAGTGTTGTTTCTCTTTGGAGTGAACATGTAATGTTATAAATAAAGAAAAAAATCAAATAAAAGTTACCGTTAAGGTAAAATTAATTTATTCCTTATTCTTTTAAATATTACATTCCTTATGCATATTGTAAATAAATTTAAAAGGATTCAAATAAAAAAAATTATAAAATTTTATATTTGTAGAAAAAGTAAATATTGATATAAAATGTGCATTAAAAATATTTTATGTCCATATAAATTCATTAAGAAAATAATTTTAAGAATATAGACATGGAAGAAATGGATATACAAAATAAATCATTAAATAATTTTAGAATAAGGTTTTATGTTAAGGTGCCCCTTATATTGATTCTAACTCATCACATAAATTATTTGTATTTATGAATATTAAAATCATATTAATTATTATATTTTTAATAAGTATTTTTGTATTCATTTTTACTTTTATTTTATTTATTTCCATTTTTTATTTAATTATGAACAAATATGGTTCACCTCATATATTTTAATGATATACAGATTATATATCAAAAATAAATTTTGTGTGTTTAAATACACAATTATTACATCTTCTCCTAGATAAAATAATGGTAAAATTATCATTTCCAAACATAAATGATATAATAGCCAAGATCCCACACTCCTGGATCCAGTGCTGATATCTTTAATATTACATTATTGACATTGATGATGATAATTATACCCCTAATTTTTCATCAATATATTAAAATATAAAATGTAAACATTGGATCACAAATATGCTAGAGGAATATTTCAGTTTAGAGGTTTAGAGAATTAGGGAAATCTCTTACAAATACAATTCACATTGATTTAAATGAGAATTTCTCCCTCTTAACCTAGATTTTAATTTTTCACATTAATACATAATCATTATCCATATGAAATACCTTCTAGATATAAACTTTTCAACATCATTCTTCAAAACCAATGTAACATGAAACATAATAAGGGCCAGCTCAGATACACAGTAAGGGTAAACATAATTGTTAACAATTGAATGTCATCAATGAGCATCGAAGTTTATAAGTGTGTGATGACATAATCAAAGATCATGAGCGAGTAATAAAAGAACTCATACCCATTAATGAATAATAAAATATGAAAAAATAGAAAATTAAAGTAATCATCTAAATCAATAATAAAAATTCAGGGATATCAATATATATATTTAGAAACATAATAAACCCATAATAATTATATGTAAAACATGTTCACACTTGAGACAACGTTTTCACATAACCCTTTCATCCACTCTTACAAATGGAATAACCATTTGGTCGGCTCACATACCCAATACATTTGTGGTCTATCATAGTCCCAGCCATTGTTATTTTTTCATGTATCCACACATCTTCAGTTTATCATGGAACCATGAATTATTAGTATTTCATTGAACCACCAATCATTGGGTTTTCAAGTAACCACCCATCATTGGTTTATCATGTAATGACAAATAAAATGTACATGAAAAATTAAAAACCACATAAAATATTGAATTTCATCATAAACAAATAGGAACAAACATTATCCCTTTTATAACATGATCATTCCATGGAAAATAAATGGGTCTGTATTCAATATCTTTGAAACATGATTTACCAATGTAGAATAAATGGTTTTAAGAACAATATTTGGAAATATTAGAAACCCATGTAAAAGAAATGGGCTCAATAAAAATCACTTTGAAACATGAAAAACTGAAGGAAAATAAATTAGTTAAATAAAAATCTCTTTGAAACGTGATTAACGAATGGAAAAGAAATGGGTTTTAAAACAATATATTTGAAACATGATTAACCTATATAAAATAAATGGGTTCTATAAGAATATCGTTTTAATATTATTAACCCATGAAAAAGAAATGGGTTAAATATCCATATATTTGATACATGATTAACCCTATAAAGAGAAATATGTTACATGAAAATATCTTTATAACATGATAAACCGGTGGAAATGAAATTATTTATAAAATAATCTCATTGAAACATGATTATCCAATGGAAAAGAAATGGGTTTTATAAAAATATTGTCAAAATAAAGTTAAACCATGGAAAAGAAATGGATTCAATAATATAAACTTTGAAACAATCTTAATCTATCCATAAGATAAGTATACACACCTCATAAAAGTAGATAGGCATATATAACAAACCTATAAAATAAGAAAAATTGTGATAAAAATCCAATACATTTTTGGTGATTTTGAAACCATAAACCCCATGAAAGAGAGATAATAAAAATTCTAAGTAAAACCCCATAAATTTAAGGATAGGAATCATCAAATAAATTAATGGGAATTATATAATTCATAAAAAATAATTGGTGAATATGGAATATATATCACATAGATAAAAGTGAGGTGAGAAAACCCCAAACAAAGATCATGTCATTAGAGTGAGAAATATTCATTAAAATACTTATGTGTAACTAATGTAAATCACAAAAATAAATGTATATGTTCAGAATAATATAATCATTGGTAATTTCACACATATTCTTGTCATAACATAACTAATGACATAGAATTTTAGCCTAATGAATTGAAATTGAGATAAAATCCCTTACTTTGAGTCTAATTTGACTTGATTGTCCTATATCATTCAGAATAATAAATGTATGTGTATTATTAAGTTGTTAAATTATAGTTTAATATTTTATTATTAATTTTATTTCACCTATAAAATGTTATACATAATTAATTAATCTATAATATTTATGTAGGATGTTTTGACCATATTTAGATTATGCTTACAAACTGACTTTGATTGGTTGCCTATGGTAAATGAGTTCATTATTTAAATATATCTATAATAATTAAAATGTATTAATTATAAATTTTTTATGTAACTTTTATATTTAATATCATGCATGAATTAGTTTTATGAAAAATGAACCAACATTATGATCATCGAGATGGTAATCCGTATGTATGCATGGGTGACATTCCCAATTTTCAATAATCATTATAGAAAGAAGGTAATTAATTTTTATCTTTAAATAATTTCCATAATATTATAAATAAAATTTTATTTAATTATATATAATTATATATATCATTCTTTTGGTATGGTGATGAGAAATAATGATTCCCATTGCTTCATGGAGGCGATCGTCTGCACGTCCATGAGTGACGTTATCACTTTCTTAGTGTGTGAAAGGGAAAAAAGAAAGATGAATTTCTATACGTTCAAATAGATAATTATTTAATTAATATCATAAATATTTAATTTATATCATATATTTTTATTAAACCAATCCCTAATACATTCCATGTAAACATTTAAGGAATTACATCAAATTATAGACGTGGTAATCCACACATTCACAAACGATGTTATCAAATTCCAAAAAAGGAAATAAAAAATATAAGCATTATATTATAATTAATAAATCATAATTACTTTTTAATTTTCATATATATCATATAAATATAGTAATTACATCATTATTCCCATCCATGGGAGGTGGTAATGGAAGAACAAGTGATATCTATTCGTGAGGCGGTAGTCCACTATACAAACAATTGATGATTGTGAATACCTTTTGATGTAAGTGTTTGAAGGTGTAGGGTGAACCCTTAGCATAAAAAAATATAATTATATTTAGGATAATTAATTTATTATATAATCATGGAATAAAAATAATTGATGTTTTTTAAGAATTAAATAGAACAAAAGTGATTGTTGAATAATGTTACCTATTTTGCGGGTGTCTCCTTTTGGTTTGCATGAAAGGACTTCCATGGATTAATTTATTACCATTTTTTGGATTCTAGTATGAGAGGAGAAAATATGTGATGTTATTTGGGAAGGTTTTTTAGGAGTCAGAGGTCATTATTTGTGAGATTAAGTGGGCAAGGTGAGAGCCTTTTTAGAGTGATGAGGGAGTGGTATTTTTACAAGTATAAGAAGTTAAACAATATAGAGATGTCTACCTTACATTATGTTCCCACAATAACAAACCAAATTCTAGAAAAGTGGATACATGGTAATATAATTTCCATAAAATGGAATTTTGTTCGTCTTTATAGGTCATTTGGTCACATAAGTATAAAATTTAACCACATAGTTAACAAATTTGTTTTACCTTAATCATTGTAATTAATTTTAATTCATTCACTAATATTTTTGGTAGAAAAATAAGTTTTTTTAATAAATATTATAAATTATGATAATCCAAAATATAGAATTCATTTTCCAAAATAAAATCATAATATTTTCAGAAATTAATTTATTAGTGATCCTCCAAATAGGACGAGACAATAAGTTTTTACAGTGGAGTGTTCAAAATATTGAAATGTGTTGATTTCCAATATCAAAGTGAATTATATCTCAATGGCCTAAATTGGTTTATACAATATAAAATTTATCAAATTATATTTTAAACAAAATTTAATATATAATTTATCACTAAAAATTATTTAGAAGAAAAAAATAGTTTTCAATTATAACTCTATGTCCTTAACTATTCATCAAAAGATAAATATTCATAAAAACTACCATAAACTAAAACAAAGTAAATTTTTATTTTATGCATTAAATAATTAAGTTTATTTTTTCCAATAAAATTATTTCTGTTTCAAAATTTATTTTTCAAACATGTTTTCCATTAAAAAGTGGTAAAACTATATTTTAGAAATATTCAACTTTTTATGCATAAAGTCAGTTTCATTATTATATTATGCAAATAAAAATTATTGTATGAATTGAAAAATATTTTATTTAATATATAACATATAAACATCATTAATATATTTCAATCTTAGTGATTAATTTAATTTTTTAACATAAAATTCCATTCTGTTCTTAAAAATACATTTTCAATAAAACACCTAATTTATATTTAATTTATTTTAATTTTACATTATAATTAATTAGTAACCAAATAATTCATTATATAAACATGTGTAAACAATCTATTCATAATTTAGTGAATTATAATCAATCACTCCATCCAAATGTTTTGGTGATCACAATCATTTAATATATTTATATTATATTTTTGTTCTATAAAACGTGGTCTTGATTGTAACCCACATTATTGAAGAGACTCAAAGAAACATGAAACAAAAGATAATTTTTTGTTACACGCAAATAAATATAAACATTAATTTTCATTTAAAATAATATAAAAAATAATTTAAATTCATTTTAAAAATATATATATCTTAAAACATCAGGATGTTACATCCTACCACCCATGAAATTAATTTCTCCCTCCAAATTCATCTTAGTTGTGAAGGATTAATATTTTCATTATTAGTTTATTCAAAAACACATCATAAAATTGTTGATAAAAATCCTTTTAAAAATTAAAATTGGGAATCTTAATAATGATGAAATGTTATGTATAATTTGGATTACACATAGGGAGAACATAGGTGGGAATGGAGAAAACCTATAAATAATTATAGAGAGTGATTAAGGTCATTAATTATAATAAATTGAATTATCAATGGAGTGTTAATGCCTAAAAACATAAATATTTTCTGATAAAAAAGTCTATCAGTTCATCAAATTGGATGCTACTAAAATAATACTTTTGTTTCAAGATACTTTTCTAAGAGTTAAATAATTCTATTACAATATAGACCAATAAAAAAATATAAATAAAATATACGTACCTAATGAGTAGGATTTTACAATTTAACCAATTTTAATAAAAATCTAATATTTTTTCTAAATGATGAGTATTAATGATGAATTTTAAAATCATGAAGCACTAAAATAAAAGGTTAAATACCACATAACCATAAAAGGGATATTCAAGACATTACACATGTCTTTAAACATTGACCAACACCAAATGGTTATAAAATAGTAATATAATTTCCAAAATGTTAAAATAATCAAATGATACATTAATATTAGAAATATAGACCATCCAAATTTGAAAAAAAATATTCCATAACTAACAATCCTTAAAATTCATTTAAAAATTTCTAGAATACATTTGAAACTAGAACATTATAAGGATTTGATCGTATATTCTTCAAAGCTAAATCAACCATTATTACTCAAATAAATTCCTATCTTTTCCTAACGTTGTCATTGCCTATAAAAAATGGAATTCTAACCAGGACATCATGTAGTCTAGTGGTTGTACATAAAACCCTTAACGTGGTGGGGTCATGCGTTCTATCCCCACCAAATATCCATATGTGATGGGTTTCCACTGAGCTTATGGGTTATCCCTTTTTTCTTTAAACGTGAAAAAAATTCCTCCCTAAAACACATAATTTCATTACCAGTGGTTAATAATACCTCATCCTAAAAAAATTTATCAAAATATCACTTTAATATATAATCTCTTAAAATCTCAATGGGGTGTCTAGTACATTAAAATTATGATCATATTTATGATAATAGGGATATGATAGAATCCATAAATATTAAGATAATCTAATATGAAAACTTCATAATTTCAAAATATATTTAAACTAACCTTTAATATCTTCCATAACATCCCATAACCTGCACTCCTAGATCCCGTGTTGAAATCTAGAACATTAAAATCATAAAATTGATGTCGATAATTGTGGCCAAAAATTTTGATCTTAAATTTACAACATCAAATGTGAAACATGGATCACATACATACTAGAAGAAATTTTTGGTTAAGAGTTTTTTAGAATTAGGAAAAATATCTATATAAACAATTCACATGGATTTAAATGAAAATTTATCTTTCTTAAACCAACTTTTGTTTATCACATTATCACATTTTCATTATCAATATGAATTCCATTCTAGAAATAACATGTTCAACATAATTCTTTAAAACATCGAGAGAAGGAAATTTATGAAATCTGAGATCAGATTCTTCAAAAAGGTAAACACAATCAATAACAATTTAATATCATCAATGAGAGTAAGAGTTAATAATATTATAATTACATAATAAAAGTGTATTTAAAAATACTAAAAGAACTTATACCCATAAATATGTAGATCGAAAAATACAAAAACAAGGAAAAGGAAAGAGTCATTAGAATCAGTAATCAAAATCTATGTGATATTAATCTCAGTCAATAAAAACATTATAAATCAATTGAAATCATATGGACACCATATACTTACTTGGGACTTTATTTTCACTTCACTCTTACATTCACTCATTAAAATGAAAAAACCATATTGTATAATTTCATAACCAATTCATTTCCGGGTTATCATAGACCCACCCATCATTGTTTTGTCACATAAACCCATGTTAAATGTCTATGTACAATTACCTAACATATAAAATCATTAATTTTCTCATAAACTCATAGGAACACCTATTATCCCATTTATAATCTGATCAACCCATGGAAAATAAATGGGTTTCATTTCAATATCATTTAATCCTGATTAACCCCTAGAAAATAAATGGAATAAATTACAATATATTGGAAAATGATTAACTTTTTTAAAAGAAATGGGTTCAATAACATTCTCATTGAAACATGATTAACCCATGGAAAAGAAATGGGTTCCACAAAAATATTTTTGAAACATGATTAACCCATGGAAAAAAATTGGTTTAATGATAATCTCGTTAAAACTTGATTAACCTATAGAAGAGAAATGGGTTGCATAAAAATATAATAAAAACTTGATTAACCCATGGAAAATAAATGAGTTCAATAATAGTCTATTTGGGACATGATTTGACCATGGAAAAGAAATGGGTTTCATAAAAATCTCATTAGAACATGATTAACACATGTTAGACAAACGAGTTCCAAAACAATTCCATAGAAACATGATTAGCCCATGGAAATGTAATAGGTACCATAAAAATCTATTCAAAACATGGTTAGTTTATGGAAAAAATGGATTCCGTAAAAATATATTTGAAAATATCATAATCATTGAAAATAATAATGATGATGGTATCAAAAAAAAATATCCTCAATGGAGGATTAGTAACAAAATGGGTTTTTTATTTTGATCAATAAAAATACCATTAAAATATCATTAAAAACATTCATGTCAAAAATAACATTTAGACATTCAAAAGTGTCTCAAAAAACCTTGAAACATTTGAATATTAATACCCATGAAGGAATAAAATTAAATGAAACATGGAATATCATGTAAATATGATGACACATGATATATCACGTCAAAAGATAAGTATAAACACCTCACAAATGAATATTGGTGTATAAAATAACAAATGTATCCAATAATAAAAATTGTGAAAAAAACCATTATCACTTAACTTAATTTGAAACCATGAAACACATGAAGAGAGATCATGAAAAGGATTTTTAAAAACCCATACATTTAAGGTTATAAATAATCAAATACATTCATCATAAGTATATACAAAAAAGTGGTTAATGTGGAATATATCACATAGAAATAAAAGCAAGTTAAGAAAAACCCATACAATGATCATATCATTAGAGTTTGAATTAATCAATGAAATAATTTTGTGTGAAATACATAAATGTAAAAAATATAATTATAAATACATAGTAATATAATGATAGGTCATTTCACACATATTCTTGTTATAACATAACCAATGACAAGGAAGCTTAACCCAACGAATGAAAATTAAGTTATCAAATCCTATACCTTGAGTCTGATTTGTCATAATTTAGCTATATCTTACTGAATAATAAACATTTTTAATTATTTTTAATCTTAATGTAATTTTATAATCTAATTATTACTTTTAATTCACTTATAAATTTGTGATATAAAATTACTTAACAAATAATATTTTTGTCGGATGTTTGGACCATATTCAACATATGTATCAAAAATGACATTGATAGGTCGACTATGGTAAAAGTGGTCATTATTTAAACATATCCAGAATAATAAACATGAAATTATTATATAATATTTAAATAAATTAAACTTTTATAATAACATATGGAATAAGATTTTGAAAAATTAACCAACATTATGATCATGAAGATAGTAGTCCATACGTACAAATCAGTTATGTTCCAATTCTTTAATGATCATTATGGAATGGAGGTATGTATCCTTTATCTTTCCCTAATTTAAATTATGTTATAAATAAATTTTTATCTATTTTTATGTACTTATATATATATTTATATATTATTATGTTGTGAAAAAAATAAGAATAATCACATTTCTTCGAGGAGGCGGTTGTCCAAACGTCGACAAATGATGTTAACGTTTTTGTGTGTGTGTGAAATAGATAGAAGAAAAATGATATGATTTATTCAAAGGTAGATAATTATTTCATTAATATTATAAATATTTCATTTATTACATTTAGTTATATTAGGCTCACCATTAATAATTTCAATGTTAAGAGTAAACAAATCACAAAGCATTGAGGAGGCGACAGTCCGATCATCCACAAATGATGTTATTGTATTCCCAAAAATGGAAAACATGATGGTAAGTGTCATATGAAAATCAAAAAAGAATAATAACATTTTAAATATTATATATATCATATAATTATATAAATTATATCATTATTCTAAATCATGATAGATTGTAATGGACGAATGAACAACATCGTTTTGTGAGGCAGCAGTACGCTGTACACATGAATTATGATTATATATCATATTTGATGGATTTGTGTAAAAGAGTAAGTAGAACCCATAACAAAAAAAATTATATTGAGGATAATAAGTTTATTTTTTAATCTTTTAATAATAAGAAATTATTTTTTTCAGAAATTAATATGAAAAAGTGATCATGAATAATGTTACGTCTTTGTCGGTTAACTCCTTTGATTTTCAGCAAAGGTCATACTTGGATTGATTTCATTAAAATGATATTATTCTTGGATGATAATAGATATTTTAGGACATTATGTGGGAATGTTTTTACTATAAAATGATATTTATAAGTGTGAAGTAGTTTGGGGGGTGAGTTTATTTTTATAGTGGAGAGGGAGCATCATTTTTGTAATTATAAACAGGTAAACACTACTTGGAGGTCAACCTTAAATTATGTGCCCCAATAATGAAAACAATTGTATAATTTTTGGAATATGGTCTAATAACGTAAATAAAATTGGTTTTTTATATTTGTTTATGTCATTTCTTCACATAAGATTAATGTTTTACAACTAAGTAAACTTATTTTTTACCTAAATTGATGTATTTAAATTTAAGTGATTTGACAAATATTTTTGTGAAAAAATAAGTTTAAATAAATTGAAATGAGAAAATATGATTATTAAAAATATATTATCGTTTTTTACAAATTCCAATAACATAAGGGGAATAACTTAATTTAAAATTTATCCTACAGATGGGAGGAGAAAATGTTTTTTAAGAGAAAATTTAAAAATTCTGAATTGTTTTAATATAAATTTTTTATATGACATTGATTAAAATTAACTAAATTAGTTTAAATAATATAGAATTAATATAATTAAACTTTTAACGAAATTAAATATATAATATAATAATAAAATTTATTTATAATAAAAACCAATTGTTAGTTAAAATTTGGTATCTTTCACTATTCATGAAAATTTGAAATTTGGTAGAAACATACCAATAATGAACCCAAATTAAACTATTATATTATTATTTCAAAAATAAAAACTATTTGTTAAAATAAAACTTTTAAATTTTTTATAATTTATGTTTAAAACAACTCTTCTATTAAAAGGCAATAATACTACCTTTTAAAATCATACAAATTTTTTATGCTAGAAATTAGATTTATTTTTATCTTAATCCTATTAAAGTTATTCGATGAATTGAGAAATATTTTAATAAATATATAACATATATGTTTTATTAATATCTATCAATAATTGTGACTAATTTGATATATTAATATAAAACACCATTCTGGTAATAAAAATAGTTTTTCGTAAAATTATTCCTTTATATTCTATTGATTTTCATACTCAAATATAATTAATTGGCCACAAAATTTTTTATTAAATAAACATTTTTAGAACATAGATTAATAATTTAGTTCTTAATATTCAATTAATATATTCTGATGGATGGGTGGTAATAATTTTATTAAATATTAATATTATATTGTTGTTCTGTAAAACATAGTCTTACTTTTAACACATTTCATCAAAGAGACTTAATGGTACAGCAAGACAAGATAAATATTATATTAAATACAAATTAAGATAAACGTTGAATTGGGTGTAACAAAATATATAAAAGAATTTAATTTAATTTAAAAGAAAATATTTCTTAAAACCTCATTATTACACAAAAGATACTTTTAAAACCATCCATGAATAGTAGTTTTTAAAAATTAATTATCTTATAGTCATTGAGAGAGGATTTCAAACATACACATGTGTAACATTTTCATTTTTCAATGAATATGAGTTAAGTAATATGAGCATAAATTTTTATTCAAAGAATGATAATTATATCAATAATATAATATACTATATTTAATCATTTTTTTTCAAAAATGAATTATAATGTTGATTACAAGGACATTAATTGTATTATTATTAATATAAATGAACTAATTTATTTTTAAAAAAATTTTAAAAATTTATTTTTAAAATTTATTTCATTGAAAATGTATTTTTTGAATAATAATTAGTAATTTTCACTATTAATTGAAAAATATATCTTTTGAAAAATTATAAAACATTAATCATAAGATAATTTTGCCCAGCTATATTCACAAATTGCGTTGATTTTTCAAATTAAAATTTCCTTATTTAGAAAAAAATAATATAAATAAAGTCAAATAAAATATGAAAAAAATAATTTTTTTTAGAAATAAAGATCATTTTCTTTTTATTGATAAATTTATTAATATTAATTTAATGAATAAAAATCTATAAAATATAATTAATGAAGATTAATATATCCTTAAAATGATTTATCTTACCATTATTTGGGTTATTACATTCTTTACCCTTTTTGAAATTTCATCCCCTTAATTTTTTTATTACATATTAATGTTGGGATATTTTTCCATCATTTTATTTTATGATTCCCATTCTTCTTTATCAACTATACAGATTTTCCACAAAAACAAATCTTGATAAATTACCTCATTTTGAAAAACATGCTCTTCATGGTCTGGAATCTGTATTATATATTATTTATTTTATTGTTTTTCTTCCAACAAACCGACTTCATGTATGAAAACATGGAATGAATCTGTCACAAATTTTAGTAAAAACAAAACATGAAATACATAATGTACTTGACATAAACGAATAAAGAAGTCCAGTTTATCAGAAAATAATCTTACATTGTCTCATATTTGATATAGTCCTAGGAAATTTGATCTCATCTGTCCTTTTTAAAAATTTTCATAAAACTTATCCATGGAGATACATTAATCAAAACATCATAATATTCGTCAAAAGAAATGTCATTACACTAATTATCCAAAAAAGTTTTATGAATTCTATAAGACCTCCTTATATGTTTCTCCATTATCTTATCCTTGTAATCTCTTTATAATACAAATTGTTTCCCCAAAACACCCTTACTCACACTTCATACCAATATACTATATTCTGAAATATCATTCCATATAATTCATCAATAAGATCTATCTGTATGCTAGAATAAAAACTGTTGTAATCATAACAATAAACCAATAACATATAATTATACCCACTTCTTGATAATCCATTTTACAAGCACAAATAATTTATTCCAATGTATGAATTGATCACTTTTTTTCCAATCAAACTAATGGTGAAAAGATTTACTAAAATTTAATTCAATACAAAATTTATTCTAAAAGACTTTCTAATAATTAGATGTAAACATTTGATGACAGAAGGATATAATGGGGAGAGTAACATCATGTAAGCTAACTATATTCTTATGGTACAATCATGAATTTTGATCAAGTTTCATACTGTATCGAATTGTATGAAAATGCATTGATTTAGCTAAATGATCAACAATTTCCCAAATTCAATTATTAAATCGATATTTTTTTAGTAATACCCCCATAAAATCCTTGGAAATATTTTATTCATTTTCGACTATGGAACTAGAAAAGGATAAATCACCCCATTAATTAATTGTTTTTTGACTTTATCCTATTCAAATGTAAAACATATCTTTGTATACTAAATAATATGTCTCTTAATTTAATTCTATATATAGTACTATTGAAGTTATCTATTCATTTTATTACTTCCTAGATGAATGAAAATGGGTGAAAAATGATATTCACTCAATAATTATCTCACTAACATGGAATTACATGGAACACATAATCTATTTCCAAATAAAATATCACTATATTCATCAACATTAAACTCTAAAAACATACACTTATTAACAGATTCTATATTAATCAATAAAAAATGATCCTCATTTCAGTCTTGTTTAATTCATCCTGGCCAAGATGATTGTATGGACACACACAATAAAACAAATAAAGTCCCATCATGAAATTTTTTTAGGTTAATATTCATCAACACATTAACCAAGGGTTATGTTCCAAACATAACAAGGTAAATGATGCATCATATTTTTGTATGAGAGAATCATATACTTTGTTTTATTTTCCTCAATGGTAATGGATAATTCATTCATATTAATTAATTAGTTCCAAATAATTTCTTTGTCTTGTGTTCAATTATTTCTATGTGAATGTATGCCTAAATATTATCTGATTAGTATATATTTCACACATTAATTCATATAAATGATACTTATGAATTTTCAATGAAATATAAAAAATAAGTTAATTCGAAATAATGTGTAGTATAATTTAACTCATGTTTTTTCAGTTGACATAATGTATAAGAAATTAGCAAATCTTTCTTTCTAAAAAGTCAATATTCCTTCATGTAAGAATCATTATTAACAACAAATTCACCATTCCTATAGGGTAGGGTCAAAATAAGGCCATTCACCATCATTATGTTCATTTCTAGGTAAAAATCATCACAATATTTAATCCATGTTAATTTTACTCAATCAAGAGTTAACATAGTATTAAGGATAGATAACTGAGAAATGTTTTTAAAAAACGGATAATTGTTACTCTATAATTAAGGAAAACTACTAATATTTATGAATTTTATATATCTTCTCCACTATTAAACAACTATAATTCTAGAAGGGTCAATATTTATGACATCATTATAAATAGTATTTGTTAGGAAATATGTTTTCTTTATCCAAAAGTCCAATATAATAAATTATACATATATATTGTTTTAATTTATGGTTTGGAAAAAAATCCTTTTTTATCTTCCACGATACTCATGAATTTTATTATTAAAAAATATAATATAAAAAAATAAAAAAATATCCAAATATTCCTGAAATACTCTATTCATCTTATCCACAAATACAAGTTGTGAAATATATTATGAACTGAAAATAATAATAAAATCTTAATTCCTTTATATAGTATAAAATTTCATCTTCGAAATATAATCCCCCTTCACCATCAATTGTAGATACCTTGAACTGAGATCATTAATTGAAAAATATTATTCTACTAGTGGCCGATCATGAATATTATTGACCTAGGGAAAAGGAAACCTTTTATTATTAGTGATTTTATTCAAGTAATTATTATCAATGTAATATCTCATATATCCATCTATATTTTTATTATAAACAATCAGGTTCACCCCTTGGGGATGTTAATAGATTAATGAAACCATTATATAAAAATATTGCATCATATTTTTTAAATTTTAAAAATTATAACTGATACATTATATAAAGGGATTTTGAAGTTGGAATTGTATTAGGATCCAATTTAATAGAAAAAGTAACCTATCAAACATGGATAAATTTAGGAAAATCATAAGGAAAAAAAATCATATATTCCTTCACTACTATAATATCAATAATCTGAATAAAGTATACCTTTTCAAAAAAAAATATCTAGGTAACATTCACAATCATCAACAATCAACTTCTCATTTTTTAATTTTTTAGAAAAGTTATGAAGTCATGAATATAAATTTATTATTCTTTAGATCATTATTAGAATGATAAAAAAATGAAAATCATTACCTAAAACTATCAAAAATTATACATTGTATGTGAGACTTAGTGCATTTGGTATATCAGTAAAATTCCGTTGTATGCTCCTTGGTCGTAACCCAGTAAGGGTGAACCAAGTAAAAATCATTATTTCTCATGCATGATTTCCTTTCTATATATATATTTCAATGGGAAGAAGAGATAATATTGTTTTGTTTAATGATGACACAAAATATGAATGGGTATATGTTTTAATATGTCATAACCCGATTCACCCCCTCTTAGGTTATTTTACATAATTGGTCTAACAGGTGGAATAACATCTATAGGGGTGCCAAAATTAGAAACTCAAGGGCATAATTGGGTTCATAACACGAGGTTTAGAATAGGTGCGATATAAACTTTATCGACGTAGGTCGTTTGTAGAAAATTTATCATTGGCATAGAAATGAATAATATATTTAATTAAATTATTTTATTTCTTTTAAATTACTCAAAAATTGGAGAGTCTTTAAATATACTATAATTTCACAATTCTTGGGTTAACAGCATGACCCAGGAATTGGTGGATAGCCACTGGAGAGAGCATTGGATGATTTCTCTAAGAATAATATCGACCCGATGATGGATCGATGATCGAAATATAAAAAAGTCAAAGGGTCTTACAATTGATCATAGAGTTTCACCAAAATTCATCATCGATCGATCCAAATCTTTGTGGGGAAATTTTTTTATTTGGATTTCTTCACCATTCTTGATTTATATGACTATCATTAACCAATCTACTAATGGATTTATTTTTGGATCATGTATACTATAGGATGGGTTTTATTTTGGGGATTTTATATGGAGAATTATATTTCAAAATTGATTCTTTAATGATCATTCTAATAAAAATGAATCAATATCTACATGACCATCGATTGAGGTATGTTCCTCTTGATTTTTATTGTTATTTTCTCCCCAGATTATCTGATCAACATGGGATTTATTCATTTGGATTGTTATTGAAATATCTCGATGAATTGATTATTGCACACCCATTTCATGATGGAATGATTTGAAATTATAGATCTGGGATTTCCACGACATGACAGTGGTGCGATGACAGGGCTGATGACGGATTAAAGTAAAGGGGATACCTGATATTGAGTTCTTTATCCCACAATGAAAAATGATGTATAAATATATCTTCCATGTAGATTGAAGTATCAAATATTGTTGTTCGGTAATGGAAAGTATAGCTTTGCCATGATTCACAGTTTTCTAGTAAGGTATTTTTTGGATCGAAGATAAGACGAAGGGGGGGTTTTTTGGATTCTAGATCTGGGATTCTGGAAAATCCCACATTACGAAGTGTGTTAAAAAGATCTATAGGTCCTATGGGTCCCCTCTGTGGTAACTGGGGTTTTTGAAGAACTTAATTATCACATGTTGTGTGACCCCTATAACACAGTGTGTGGTCCCTCATCGAAGTCATTTTCTATACCTCATAAGGTACACAGACATGGGTTGAAGTACAGGGGATGAATAACTCCATATACATCCTTACATAGACATGGACTGGATTATGGTCCATGGGCTATTTTGTATACTAGTACATAAGAAAATGCATACAAGATAAATCCATGTACTATAACATGGGTACACTACAGGGGTAGTCTACACACTGAGTACTTCTATACAGTCATGATAAATAGATTTTTTGTTTACACAAGTAGGACACAGGGTCAAGGAACAGAACATGTAACCCTTCGGCATGTCGTGTACATTATGGGGCCCGACTTGAAGCCCTTTACCCCTATATCGTAGGATTTTTTAATTAGTGTATGTTCCCCTTATAATTTATGTAAGGGACTGTATGGAATAATCTCCTATACCTATGACTATGATCACTTTAGCACGAATTATTGGATAAATCCATTAGAATCCTTTTGTGAGGCTCAGAATGAGATTTACTATTCATCTTCACGCCATTAGTGGAGTTATTTTTATATTCATCACCAACTCTATAAGGGAACTAATCTACTACTTAGAGGGTTAATTAAGATTTAGTTTTTTGTATCACCCCCATGGTCTTGTGTGGGATCCTCATCTGTTTTTCATACATCTTCAGACCTTTAGTGTGTAGTTTCTATGATGATACCTGACGATCACTACCACTTGGACGGACGTCATTAGTGTTATCTCATTCAATAAATTGTCATCACAAACAAGTTCTTTGTGGAATCTTTGAGCTAGAATCATTGGATGGTATACTTTGGATGTCTAATAAATTTTTTTGTATTATGTTTTGAGTATATTGGGATATTCCTATTATATGTGTTGTAGACTTATACCGATGTAGATCTAACTATATTTCATTTTTAGTATGCTTTTTGGTTAAGGGGTGTCCTAATTAGTATTGTTATACTCACCCTCCATGAGATTTTCCCACACATGTAATGTCTTATGAAGATGATAGACCATTTGACAGAGTCCAAGATGGACCAATACCATATGGTGGTTAGTGTGAATGGATAGACCAAGCTGTGTTCCTTAAACTTTTTGATAGAAGTAACCATTAGATACTTTCATGTTGGAATTTTGTTTCATACTCTTAATGGTGGGATTGTATTTTTCCCTGTTTACTTTTCTTTAAATCTTGTCATACTCTGTTTTTTGGTTTTTTATGTATGAATTCATTGGTTTTCAGTTGTTTTTTACCTTTAAGAATTAAATAACAATAAATAAGTGTTCATGTCTACATGTACATTGGCCAAGGCTCCCATATCAGTGATATTCCTTCTCAACTCTAGTTACTAGCCTCTGGCCTATTTGAGAAAGGCTTGAGGAGTCGCATCATGAGCCCTATTTGGATGACTCTTGAATGAGGGGTATCAGAGGAATAGGTTATACTTTAGGACCAAGAGACTATGAGATTTGTTTGGGAAAAGAATGTTATGTTTTATAGTTCAGATTTTAGAACAGAGACTTCAATGTTCATGTGGAGGCTGATGTATCAATACACCAATACTCTGATCACCTGATTTTTGACCTGATACATGAAAACACTAGTTATAGGAAAAATGTTACATGTATCAGATAGAAATGGTTTATGGTTTACATTTCCATCTTGAGTTAGGTATCTGTATATACTCATTGATCATGGTACGTCTTGTTTAATATTAGGATGCATCCATGACATATTCCCTCTAGGATTTAACATCATGATCATGAGGATGATCTCGTCAGTGATGAGGCATGGATATAGGGACCAGTAACAAGATTTTACCTATGGGTGGTACACTATATATAACATAACCTATGGAGCAGTATGTCATACCTATAATTAAAACGAATGAGTTATACATGATGAGTTTTCTTCATGAGTTTCAGTAATAGCGACCCCTCAGGTTCCAAGGTGAGCATGACCAATAGGTGGCTGAGGACTGGATTGAGGTGATGACCCGAGTTTCCATCATGTCAGGACACCATAATATCAGATGGTGGTCCTCTTAGTGAGAATTATTCATTGATCAATAGGGAGATGGTGGGATTTGGTGTCCCAGTCTTATGACTTGGTGAATCTTGCATGGGTAGTGTTTGAGTTCCATTTCAGAGAGTATTTATGGACAACTATGTGAAAGGGTTGCACGTATCTAGTATCTTCTATAGCTCAAGATAGAAGGAACGCCAAAAACTAAGTATTCATTGAGGTTTACCAACCCCTCCAGGTACTTGATGGATATGTTTTATGACCAGTTATTTAGGGATAATACTTTTTATCTTGGCATGGATAGAGACATATAACACATTTTTATCCCTCTAAAGAATACAACCTATGATGGGTTCTAGAAAATGTTTGTTGCTCGAGAGTTTCTTGGCATAGAAGATATAACCAGTGGTTTTCAGAAGCAGGCATGAAGCATTAGAGGCCTTGGAAGAAGTGAGATGACATCAGTCTCTGGGACCCGGAGATGCAATATGTTTAAGGTGGAGGTCCCATGATATATTATCAATGGTTTAGGGCTCATATGGTGGGTAATGTCAGCCGAGGGAGAGGTAGTTTTACTCATGTGATGGTTGGGGATATATTGCATGAGATTTTTTGACATTCTATGTAGCTAACAGAGATATCGTGGATGGGTCACTGAGGCAGAATAAGTGGTAGGAGTTTGAATTCTTTGTAGGATGATGATGTAGAAAAGGTGATGATAAAGTTGCAGGAGTTGGCTTTCAATTTGAATTGTTACCACTACCACCCCTAGATGGTATAAACTAGGCTCATAGAGCTAAAGGATAAGGGAGGTTAAAGCTGTAGGGGGTCAAAGATTATGACCCATAGGCTCTTAGAAAGATTCAACGTATGATTTATGTATTTTATACGATTATTGCAGTACTGATAGACATAATTGATAGTAATTTTTTTCTTTCCACATATCTTTTATGAGACATAGAGATTATGGTTGATCTCATCACTTGAACCTTATGGTTGGAGACTCCCTCTAGGGAAGGCTCTATGATCACACATTTTTTCTAATGGTGTGACCTAAATCGTGGAGGTGATAGTTTCTATTGGGATCTCCTTGTAGTAGAAATTATTAATTACAAATTCATCCTAGGTATTAAATGTTTATCCATGGTTCATGCCTAGAATGACTATTTAAGGTGTAGGATGTGGTGTTTCCACAATGAAAGGACCAGGTTATCGTTTTTTAGTGAAAAGAAATGGAGATAGCACATGATAAACTCGTGTATATGAGGGTGAACCTAATTTATCATTAGTTGGATAAAGGTACCCTTATTGTAGTAGATGTTATGAGTACATAGTTTCATAAATTGTTGGTGGAGTATGGGAATGTATTTATTGAAGATGTTCTAGGTTTACCCCCCTATAGAGAGATATAATTTGTATGATCGAAATAGTGATGTAGATGCTCAATATACAAGAGGGGGGGTGAATTGTACACTTAAAAAATTTCCATAGACAAGGAAAAAACTATGTTTAACAAATTTAAACTAAGAAAATTCACAATACCTCTAATAACCAATTGTAGACTTGGAACAAAAGATTACAATATGAGATTCTACCTTAAAGCTTATAGAATCTAAACTAATCAGAGTACAAGTGTAAGGAAATATAAGAATATTATACTTTCCTTACAATACAATATGCAGCGGAAAAACAAGTAAACAACTAAAAGTAACAAACAATAACTCTTTTAACCGAAAGAGAAGTTTATCCAACAACCTTAGATAAAAGTCCCTTGATTTACACATTCAATAAATTCAATCATACCCTCACCAGTGTAAGCCCTCGATAGGATGATCAGAGTCCCTTTCTTGCTATCCCTGCAAGCCCTCAACTTCAAGGTAGTTGGAACCTCTGTCTTTTTCAGCAATGAAGCCCTCTAACTTCAAAGTAGTCGGAACATCTGTCTTCCTATCCCCGGAATCCCTCGAATGTAATCACCAACATTCGGAGTCGCATGAAGCAATCTGAACAAGCAGTTTAGTACACACAAAGCATGAAAAGCTTGTCTCTCTAGAAATCACCTTAACAGTGTGTGGCCTCTAGAGTGATCAACTTCTTATTCAGTGGTATTGAGCTCTTTCAAATGAGATACAAATTATAGGCTCAGTTGGAACGATCAGCTATCTCCTCCAATAGTCATATTTTCCTTGAATATCGGAGGGACCTGTACACGTGTCACTAACCCAGCGCGGTTAATTAGAAATAGACGATATCGTTTTATAAAAAAACACGTGTAACTGAAAGCACGACACCATTTTACAATGAAACAAGTGTAAGCCTAAGTAAAACTAGAATTCGGAATATAAGTAAATAAAAGTTTAGAGTATAACCAAAATGGAATTCAGAGACTAATAAAAATATATTCAGATTCTGTTTTATAGGAATTCATAACCTGATTGTAACACCCCGAGATTTTATGAAAAATATTCTTTTTAATTTCATTAATGTCTTGTGTTGTACGCTACACCAAAAGGAGCTTTCTCAACACGCATCCTTGACTTGCCTTGTATTACACACAATCGCGACCTTCCTCGATAGCGTGTGTAGTACGCAATACTGAGTTTCAGTAAACAACGATATGCTATTAAAATATTATTAAAACTAGCCGTTATGAATAGTAATAACCACTTTTGGAAATTTTGTAAATTTTAATTTTCAAAATGGACTTCATTTTTGGATTTGGAATATTGAAATTAGCTTAGGGTGAAATTTCGGTAATTTTCGGATAACTTTCATATTTTGATGAATAGTGGAAATTACTAAATTTTAATTAAATTTTTTTTTTCAATTGAAATAATTAATAGTGATAAATTATTAATTTTAGTGGTTTTAAAGTATATTTATAATATATTTTTACAATTTTATACAATGTTGGTCATTGGATGTAACTTCACATTTAAACCAGTTATAAACAAGTGTCAATCTTTTGATAGTTATTATCTCTTAAAAACACGCCTATTGTTTTGACGACGGGAAATAATTTTTTTATTAATTAATTTAACTAATATGTTTTGAATTTGTTAAAATATAAATCATTTTTGAGTTCATAATATCAAATATAGCTTAGGCATAATTTTTGGTATTTTTTCTGAAAACTTTTAATTTTTGATGAATAGTGAAACCACTAAGTGGTAGTTAAAAAAAACTGAATTTTTCATAAAACTTAATTTTACCGGTTTTGTGAGTGGAATTTCAAAAATCCGAGAGACACGGTTGATGTCAGTAAGTAAACTGTGGTTCAATGAGATGAAAATAATTTTTGGTGAATAGTAACTTTTTACTTTTATTTACCACGGTTAAAAGTAAATAGGGTAATTAAGGGTAGAAATGATATTATTATTACCCTAAAACATGTCCTAATTCTATTGGACAAGTGTAATTCTAGCAAAAACAAACTTAGGAATAAAATATTACCATTTAGGCCCACTTGGATTAGATTAGGACATTTATTATTAATTTATTTAAAGAAGAGTTAAAAGAGTTAAAATCAAAGTTTATTTACTAAAACATTTTTAATATGGGGTTATACATAAGATAAATTCGACTATAAATATTCATTAGAAAGATAAAAATATTTCATACATAATAGTATTTTATTTGTAATTTTTAGTCATTAAATAATTTAATTTCGTTATGACACAATGATGATGCAGTAATTATCTTATTAATGAAATATTGACATAATTTTTGTTATAAATACCCAAATAAATATAATTTGAGACTTTTTCTAAATTCAACTAATTTTATAGGTTAATATGATATGTTAGTATTGATTTAATTAACTTTTTTCGAACTTATAATTCTGTTATGAGTTTCACAAAAATCAATTACTAAATAGTGTCAAAATTGACATAAAATAGTTTTTAAAACAAATATTATATTATTAATTGTTATTTTATTCCTAAAAATCTAATGTTCAGACAAATGACTTAGATTAGGTTATATATATTAATAATAGACAATTTGGGGTTCGTTTGGCTTCTTATAGTAAGTTTATTAACCTTATAGTGTAAGAACACAAGAAGACACGGTAAAAGTAAAATTATTTAACTTAATGTTAAATCTAAATGATAAGGTTAAAATAGGAACCTAAACTTGTCTAAAATCTATTGGATGAGAGTATTTCGACCTATAACCACCTTAGCCTAGAAATAAATCAATTTGGAGCTATTTAAAACCGAACATGACTTTATAATAAAATAATATTTTTAGTTATTCCAAAGGTGCCCCTCTCCTCCCTTATAAAAGGGAACCTCCTCCCTCTCTTCCTCACACAACTTTGAGACTTCAAGCTCGGCCAACCCCTGCCAAATTCACTTCTCCAATTCCCTAGAAACATACTAGAGGTTCTGGTCTTCCTCAAAGACCAATTTTAGTGCCCTAAGAGGAGGTCTCAAAGAGGCGCTTCCAAGAAGAGGTAATTTCCGTTACCGATTCTTTCACCTTTATTTCATCATTCACTTCTTCTTCTTAGGTTGTTTCATTATGAAGTAATAACGTCAGTATCACTCATATACTGATATGTTATTATAAGTATGAATCAATCCTATTTCACCATCTATCCATCCTATGGAAAACGAAATCACCGCGCGTGCGTACGTACGGAATACCGTCTCCACGCCGTGGTGAAATCTATTTTCCACCACCACCTTACTTGGATGGGTATAATGGTGTAAATAATAACTATATATTATTATTTTAAAGTTATATTGATTCTGAAATAGTATACATACACTCCAATACAGTCCCACGATAATGAGAATGATATCATCGCTCGTGCGTACGTACGGACTACCGTCTCCACGACGCGATGAGATTCATTCTCCTCTTTAACCATTCATGAATGATTATAAAGTATATATAATAAGTAATAATGAAATATATGACATAATAATGATACTGTATTTATGTGTATATATATTAATGTCATCTACTTAATTCCGTTCAACTCAATAAGGAAACGAAAACAACGTTCATGCGTACGTACGGCCTACCGTCTCCATGAACGGTGTATTTATTTCCATTTACTGATTTATTATATATATGTATATTGTGAATATATATATATATAAATCATTTTTTATATTCTGTAATTATGTAATCATGATCTATGTAATCATATGAATAATTACAAGTCAAAACACGGATGACAAATGAAACAATTTTACCCAAAACGCTCTTTAACATGGAATTTACAAAAGAACGGGTAATATAAAGTCATAAGTGAACCATATATGATATCATAACAATGAATATGATTCTGTAATAAGTCAATTACATTATTTAAATCATTATACAGGAGGTTCGGACACTTAAGAAGAAAATCGGACCTAAGGTAAGGGAAATATCACAATCTCATTTTTATCCGAGATTGTTTATACTTTAGTATTTACTGGGGTGTATTTTATCATCCAAATCCATGTTTCCTCAATATTTAATATTATTTCCATTCACCTAAAATTGTTTAAATCCTATTTTACCCTTCGGTGAGTTTTTAGTAAAAGATATGAAAGGAATCTTTTGTCGTTTTTCGTACGAGGTACTTTTTTGACTTTTCCGACAAAAGTACGCGAAGAATGTTTTTTTAACTTATACGGCATGAATGGATTTTTAAAACATTATTTACAAGAAGATTCCTTTAAAAGTTTTCAGTTTTATTTTTAATCAACTTCTTTTAGTTTAAAATTTTATGACATGTTAAGAAAGGAAAAACGTTTTTGAAGAAGAAAGGATATTTTCCTCAAGAATGGAGTTCAAGTGTCGTATCAAAATTATTTTCCATCTAAGATAATAAAGGGCTATGTTTTTATCCCTATTATTACTATGATTTGATTATGTTGTGATGGAATTATTTTTATGAATTTATTTATCGTATATGAATTGTTTTATGATGTCATGATGTTTAAGATTCCCATTTTTATTACATGGGTTATGTAATGATGTATGGTTTATGATTTTGTGGCACACATAAGAATGGTATCATTATGAGATGGGTGGGACCTATATCTCCCTCCAATGCATTCGGTAAAGATTTTATATCTCATGAGATAGACATGGCTAGAACGGTAGGTTATACCGGTTTAGTGAAACAGGACTGAAACGAGGGTGTCTCGGTTCAGAAAGTGACTTTGTCCACTAAGATAGTCTTGGAAATGAGTCTTGACTAAAAAGAAATGATTCTATATGATTATGTGTGTATGCCACAAAGTTTCATGTTTTAATTTATGATTATTGGGATTTTATTTCACTACTATGATTTATCCCATGTTATGAAATTATGCTCTCTTTTGGAGGTTAAGATTTCCAAAATGTTATGTTCTTATGAATATGATGTGATTGATATTTTTTTTTACCCTTACTGAGCATTTGAGCTCACCCTTTTATGTTTTCTTTTCCCCAGGATATAAAGAAAGGTTTTAGGTAAAAAAAAGAAGATCTTTATGGGAGATGTTGAAGATCCTTCACCACGATTAGAAGATTTTATTCCGAGTTTCCAAAGACACTAAACTATTACGATCCTTGTGTGTGTGTTTTTGTTATGTACTAAGTATTCCGCAAAAGTAATGTAATGTCCATGTACGTCAAGCTTCGGGTCTCTACAGTTGGTATTAGAGGAAAGGTTTAGTCAACCTTTGGAAACTAGGATGCGAAAACATTAGTGAGATCCCTAGTGATATTTCTTAGGTATGTCTAGGGATGTCCCTAAGGTTAAGTATACGTATAGGTTATAGTCCTAGAATTGCGCTAACGATCTTCGAATTTAACCTATGAAGTTAGATATTGAGGATACTCCCCCTTTATAATGTTGTTTTCCCTAGCATGATTTTTGCCTCTCACACTATTCGTTTTGGGTTTTAGAAAATGGCTGGAAGCAAGATGATTCACGATAATGGAGGATATGATGGACAATGGAATGATATTTTTCATGAGCAACCAAATGAAATTTGATTTGGAGGTCTAAACATCATTATTATTCCGAATCATAAATATCATAATATGATCAACAAAGTAAAATTTGGTAAGTTTCCTAACTCGGCTAATAAGAGAAATATGGAGTTTCATGATGATCATAGAGGAAATAAAGTTCAATTTCCCCTATGTAAATCATGTGGGAAGAGGCATCAAGGAGAATGTTTCAAAGGAACTGGAAGATACTTTGGGTGTGGAAAAGAAGGACACAAAGCCAGTAAGTGCAAAGGAAAATGATCAGTTAACACTAGGGATGAGGATAATGGTATTGCTACGACATCAACAATGGTTAAATGTTTTAAATGTGGAATGTATGGGCATTATGAAAACCAATGCCCTAAGGGAAAGTCTCATGAAGAGAATCAGTACGACCATATGGGTAGTATTTATGTTGATGATGATGAAGAGACTACAAATGATATGTGGGATGAAAGAATTGTTGATGCTCGGTCAATGGTTTAAGAAGGTAGTGGAATGATTACCGGTTTATCAAGTGTAATGTTGTATATGTAATCTCATGGTACTATGGAATAAAGAGACATCTAAGGATTGTTACACTGTTGTCATTCCTTGAGTTTTTAAAGTGTATTATTAATGGTGCCAGTATCCATTAAAGGATATTCAGATATTTTTGGAATATAGATGATATGTGGATAATGAAGGGATAAGGAGAAAATTAAATGTTTGATAGTATTCATGAGCTCATGACTGATATAATGAGAAGGTTATGTAATGGAATGAGTATATTGAATTTTTGGATTTTGTTATGTGGAAAGAGTTAACTTTTGACAGCATTCATGTTTTCACTAAGGTTTAATGGGTATTCATTTTTCAAGAGAATACATGATTAAGGTATTCACATGATTGGAATGTGAACAACAAGATATATGGGGGATAAATTATGGTATTCACATGCATGGTTGATGACATTTCAAATAATCATTTTCTTTATATTATGAGCTTGGACCAAAGTATTTCCTAAAGATTGGAATGGATTATGTTGGACATAAGTTAGTATTGTTTAAGGATTGAACTTTTGATATTATTTATATGATGTTATAGTAATGTAGTTTTAGAAAAAGGACAACCTGCAGGACGGGCGACAGCCCATCGCGTCGGACAAAGCTGTGTGAATCGAACCCACAACCGAAGTGCGACTGGCCTTTATCGCCTACCACTGGCCTACAGGAAGTCCCTGTTTAGTAGAAACTAGTTTTATTATATTAAGAAGTATGATATATGAAGTATAAGTCCATTTTAGGAACCATATATGATTAATCTCACTATAGAATGACTTATGTATATTTAATAACTTTTGCTAACCTTTTTTTGGAGAATGATGGAATGACCCATCATTCTATCACATGATCTACTAACACTTCACGAATAACAAATTCAACTTCATTTATTTAAGAGATGATGTAGAAATTGTTCAAGGCACAAACAATAGTGAGATTTCACCAAGATAAAGTGATTATTTATTCTAATTCAAATTCTTCAACTTTAGGGAAACGATCTTGAAAACCAAAAATGTTGTCCTAGTGCTCTTATATCTGATTAATCAGATGGTACCGTAGATCGTCACAAATTTATGGATTTGTGATTGTTGGCTTTTCCATAGCCATGTTCTCTACCACTCTCCATCAGAACATGATGGTTAGATTTTTTTTCCATATCCATATTTTCACCTATGTGGAAACCCAGTGATTAGTTTATTTGGGTAACTGTTACGTTTCATACTTTTGTTTTTAAAGATTAGTTTCGGTATTCCTTTTTACGATGTGGGTTTCTGTCAAAGAAATTTTTGAATAGTAAACCATTTATAACCCCGACGAATTTCGAGGGCGAAATTCATTTTAAGGGGGGTAGAATGTAACACCCCGAGATTTTATGAAAAATATTCTTTTTAATTTCATTAATGTCTTGTGTTGTACGCTACAACAAAATGATCTTGCTCAACAGGCATCCTTGAATTGCCTTGTATTACACGCAATCACGACCTTCCTCGATAGCGTGTGTAGTACGCAATACCGAGTTTCACTAAACAACGATATGCTATTAAAATATTAGTAAAACTAGCCGGTATGAATAGTAATAACCACTTTTTGAAATTTTGTAAATTTTAATTTTCAAAATGGACTTCATTTTTGGATTCAGAATATCAAAATTAGCTTAGGGTGAAATTTTGGTAATTTTCGGATAACTTTCATATTTTGATTAATAGTGGAAATTACTAAATTTTAATTAAAAACAACTTTTTCAATCGAAATAATTAATAGTGATAAATTATTAATTTTATTGGTTTTAAAGTATATTTGGAATATATTTTTACAATTTAACACAATGTTGGTCATTGGATGTAATTTCACATTTAAACCAGTTATAAACAAGTGTCAATCTTTTGATAGTTATTATCTCTTAAAAACACGCCTTTTGTTTTGACGACGGAAATTAATTTTTAAATTAATTAATGCAACTGATATGTTTTGAATTTGGTAAAATAGAAATCATTTTTGAGTTCATAATATCAAATATAGCTTAGGCCTAATGATTGGTATTTTTCTGAAAACTTTCAATTTTTGATGAAAAGTGAAACCATTAAGTGGTAGTTAAAAAAAACTGAATTTTTCATAAAACATAATTTTACCGCTTCTGTGAGTGGAATTTCAAAAATCCGAGAGACCTGGTTGATGTCAGTAAGTAAAATGTTGTTCAATGAGATGAAAATAATTTTTGGGGAATAGTAACTTTTTACTTTTATTTACCACGGTTAAAAGTAAATAGGGTAATTAAGGGTAGAAATGATATTATTATTACCCTAACACATGTCCTAATTCTATTGGACAAGTTTAATTCGACCAAAAACAAACTTAGGAATAAAATATGACCATTTAGGCCCACTTGGATTAGATTAGGACATTTATTATTAATTTATTTAAAGAAGGGTTAAAAGAGTTAAAATCAAAGTTTATTTACTAAAACATTTTTAATGTGGGGTTATACATAAGATAAATTCGACTATAAATATTCATTAGAAATGTAAAAAGATTTCCTACATAATAGTATTTTATTTGTAATTTTTAGCCATTATATAAGTTAATTTAGTTATAACACAACGATGATGCAGTAATTATCTTATTAATGAAATATTGACATAATTGATGTTATAAATACCCAAATAAATATAATTTGACACTTTTTATGAATTCCACTAATTTTCAAGGTTAATATGACATGTTATTATTGATTTAATTAACTTTTTTTCGAACTTATCATTCTGTAATGATTTTCATAAAAATCAATTACTAAATAGTGTAAAAATTGACATAAAATAGTTTTTAAAACAAATATTATATTATTAATTGTTATTTTATTCCTAAAAATCTAAGGTTCGGCCAAATGACTTATATAAGGTTATATATATTAATAATAAACAATTTGGGTTTCGTTTGTCTTCTTATAGTAAGTTTATTAACCTTATAGTGTAAGAACACAAGAAGACACGGTAAAAGTAAAATTATTCAACTAAATGTTAAATCTAAATGATAAGGATAAAATAGGAACCTAAACTTGTCTAAATTCTATTGGATGAGAGGATTTCGACCCATACCCATTTTATCACCGAAATAAATCAATTTGGAGCTATTTAAAACCGAACTTGACTTTATAATAAAATAATATTTTTAGTTATTCCAAAGGTGCCCCTCTCCTCCCTTATAAAAGGGAACCTCCTCCCTCTCTTCCTCACACAACTTTGAGACTTCAAGCTCGGACAAACCCTGCCAAATTATCTTCTCCACTTCCCTAGAAACATCCTAGAGGTTCTGGTCTTCCTCAAAGACCAATTTTAGTGCCCTAAGAGGAGGTCTCAAAGAGGCGCGTCAAAGAAGAGGTAATTTCCGTTACCGATTCTTTCACCTTTATTTCTTCTTCCACTTCTTCTTCTTAGCTTGTTTCATTATGAACTAATAACGTTAGTATCACTCATATAATGATATGTTATTAGAAGTATGAAACAATCCTATTTCACCATCTATCCATCCTACGGAAAACAAAATCACCGCGCGTGCGTACGTACGGAATACCGTCTCCACGCCGTTGTGAAATCTATTTTCCACCACCACCATACTTGGAAGGGTATAATGGTGTAAATAATAACTATATATTATTATTTTAAAGTGATAGTGATTATGAAATAGTATAAATACACTCTAATACAGTCCCACGATCATGAAAATGATATCATCGCTCGTGCGTACGTATGGACTACCATCTCCACGACGTGATGAGATTCATTCTCCACTTTAACCATTCATGAATGATTATAAAGTATATATAATAAGTAATCATGAAATATATGACATAATAATGATACTGTATTTATGTGTATATATATGAATGTCATTTACTTAATTCCGTTCAACTCAATAAGGAAACGAAAACAGCGTTCATGCGTACGTACGGCCTACCATCTCCATGAACGGTGTATTTATTTCCATTTACTGATTTATTATATATATGTATATTCTGAATATATATATATATATATAAAATGTTTTATATTCTATAATTAAGTAATCATGATCTAAGTAATCATATGAATAATTAGAAGTCAAAACACGGGCGACAAATGAAACAATTTTACCCAAAACGCTCTTTAACAACGAATTTACAAAAGAACGGGTAATATAATGTCATAAGTGAACCATATATGATATAATAAAAATTAATATGATTCTGTAATAAGTCAATGACATTATATAAATCATTATACAGGAGGTTCGGACACTTACGAAGCAAATCAGACCTAAGGTAAGGGAAATATCACAATCTCATTTTTATCCGAGATTGTTTATACTTTAGTATTTACTGGGGTGTATTTTTTCATCCACATCCATGTTTCCTCAATATGTAATATTATTTCCATTCACCTACAATTTTTTACATCCTATTTTACCCTTCAGTGAGTTTTTAGTAAAAGATATGAAAGGAATCTTTTGTCGTTTTTCGTACGAGGTACGTTTTTGACTTTTCCGACAAAAGTACGCGAAGAATGTTTTTTAACTTATACGGCATGAATGGATTTTTAAAACATTATTTCCAAGAAGCTTCCTTTACAAGTTTTCAAGTTTATTTTTAATCAACTTCTTTTAGTTTAAAATTTTATTACATGTTAAGAAAGGAAAAATGTTTTTGAAGAAGAAAAGATATTTTCCTCAAGAATGGAGTTCAAGTGTTTTATCAAAATTATTTTCCATCTAAGATAATAAAGGGTTCTGTTTTTATCCCTATTATTACATTGATTTGATTATGTTGGATGGAATTATTTTTATGAATTTCTTTATCGTATATGAATTGTTTTATGATGTCATGATGTTTAAGATTCCCATTTTTATTACATGGGTTATGTAATGATGTATGGTTTATGATTTTGTGGCACACATAAGAATGGTATCATTATGATATGGGTGGGACCTATATCTCCCTCCAATTCATTGGGTGACGATTTTATATCTCATGAGATAGACATGGCTGGAACGGTAGGTTATACCGTTTCAGTGAAACAGGACTGAAACGAGGGTGACTCGGTTCAGAAAGGGACTTTGTCCACTAAGATAGTCTTGGAAATGAGTCTTGACTAAAAAGAAATGATTGTCTATGATTATGTTTGTATGCCACAAAGTTTCATGTTTTAAGTTATGATTATTGTGATTTTATTTCACTACTATGATTTATCCCATGTTATGAAATTATGCTCTCTTTTGCAGGTTAAGATTTCCAAAATGTTATGTTCTTATGAATATGATGTGATTGATATTTATTTTTTTTACCCTTACTGAGCATTTGATCTCACCCTTTTATGTTTTCTTTTCCCCAGGATATAAAGAAAGGTTTTAGGTAAAAAAAAAGATCTTTATGGGAGATGTTGAAGATCTTTCACCACGATTAGAAGATTTTATTCCGAGTTTCCAAAGACACTAAACTATTACGATCCTTATGTGTGTGTTTTTGTTATGTACTAAGTATTCCGCAAAAATAATGTAATGTCTATGTACGTCAAGCTTCAGGTCTCTACACTGATGGCTGTAGAAGTCTGGAGTCTGAATTTCTAAGGAAATTTCGAGTCTAGTTTCACCAATTTTCAGAATATGAACTTTCGTAGTTCGAAGTCAAACTAGGAAAAGTTCGGAGTCGAAATTCATAAGAGTTCGGAGTCAAACTCCTGAAATATCAGAGTCTAACTTCATGAGAGTTTGGAGTCGAACATCATCAATGTTCAGAGTCGAACTCATGAATGTTCGGAGTGAAACTTCATAAGAGTTCAGAGTTGAACACATGAATGTTCAGAGTCGAACTTCATAAGAGTTCGGAGTCCAACTCAAGAATGTTCGTAGTCGAACTTCATAAGAGTTCGGAGTCGAACTCATGAATGTTCGGAGTCGAACTCATGAAAGTTTGTATCCAGAATTCGGAGTGGAACTTTATTACAGTTCCCATCCAGAATTCAGATCCAAAAAACAGAATACTCTAATTCTTGGAATTATATGTTTTTGGGGTTTTGGGTATGAATATGGTTTTTATACTTAAGAAAAATAATGATATGTATAATAAAATCCAGGTTAGGGTAAATTTCCATAAAGAAGAAAATTTTCCTTATGGAAGTAAAATATAGATTTTCTTAAGTATAAGGTGTTTTTGATTTTCAAAACAAGAAGGAATGGAAAATTCATAAGGAAAATCTTATTGACTCAACAATCTCCCCCTTTTTGTAAAGCACATAAATCATTATGAAAAAGAATATAAGAACTTTGACAATTTTCATTAGACATTGAAATTAAAACTTATCTCCATTTGTTCATGGCTCAAAGTGAATAGAAATAACTCCCCCTTAGGCATTGAAACTCTTAGGACTGTATTCTGAATTTCAGGAGTGGATTTTTCATTATCATGGAAATGAAAAACATCTTAATGGAAAACTCCCTATTACTTTAAGAATATTTCACATAGAAAATTTACCTTCTTCATTTTCTGTCTTTCTCCATTTTTAAGTAGTTCTTTTTCCTTCTCCCCCTTTGTGATTTTCAAAAAGAATTTATGGGAATGGAAAATATGGTACCTGAAAGATTAGTAATAACACTACAATATACAACCAACCAAACAACATTTCATTAGAGTTGTAAAAATTTTTACAAGCAAAGACAATTACATAAAAAGATCGGAGTGGATTTATTTGTCTTCCTTTTCCTTTCGTATCAGCTTCTTTAACAAAGTTTTGAGCTTCTTCAGGTCTCTTTGATCTTCCTAAACTTTCCTCTCCAAGGATTTTGTGTTTTCTTCTTGGGCTTTCAAAGCCTCTGCCTGAGCCTTGATGGATTCTTTCTACATCTTTAATAATTAGTCTTGCTTTACGAGTCTTTTCTCAAGCTCAATCCGGAGATTTCTATCCCTTATAATATTTTGAGCTAGCGAATTTGCCTTGTCATTTAGTTCCTTCGCTTGTTGACTCTGAGAACTCTGCTCAATCATCAGCTCATCTTGAAGATTATTAATCTATTTATCCTCTCTGTCAAAAGCATATTTCACCTCATTCTGAAAATTATCATGGATGGCCAAGTCTTCTTCAACTCTCTTAGACCACAGAGTTATTTTGTTGTAAGACATTCTATGCATATCATAATGGATAAGAAAACTTTAATGGTTGGCCTCAATATTTATACACTTATCCATGACCATGGATAAAGAATCCGATTTCTGATTCATACTTTGTTGCACCATCTGGCATCTTGAATCTATAAATGGAAAAATCAGAATGGTGTCCACCAACTTCTTTAGAGATTAAACCACAAAATCATGACCATGAGCTGATGACTCTGAATCAGATAATTCTCTTGGAGATTGCTCTTCCTCAATTTTCACTAGTTTACTCTTAGAAAACCACCAACCTCTTTCTTCCTGAAGACTTCTTTTGTTGGTGTATCCATCAGGACATGCTTCCCCTTATCAGATTTCAGAATTTGTTCCTCATCAGGAGATACTTCCTTGGATTCAGAAACATTAATAATCTGGTCTTCATCTAGTTTCTCCTTTTCTTGTCCTTCCTCAAGAAAATTTTTCTCATAGGATTCTTCCTCATCGAACAAAATATTTTCTTGTTGTCCTTCCTCAACCTCAACTTTCTCAGCTTCTTCTCCCTTTCCCAGAGTGTCTATTTTTGCGGATTCTACCTTCTCTTTATAATCTTCATCTTTCATGATCAAGGAATCCAATTCTTCACTTACCTATTCTTATTATTCTTCTTCAACCTCTTCCTCTACTTCTTCAACAACTTCTTTTTGAACTTCTTCAACTACCTCTTTACCCTTGGATATTTCGAGAGTGACATAGTTCTTAGCTGGAGTTTCTGGTAAAGAAGGTTCTATAAGAAAAGTTTCTGGAACCAGAATCTGCTCAGAATCAATTTCAGTATATCTCAAAAGAGATTTCACCAGTTCACCTTCAGTCAACTTCTTTTTCATCTTATTTTATTTTTCTTGCAATTCTAACTCATATGAAACTCTCTCTTTTAGGGCCTTATCCTCTACAGGGCCCAATCCTAACTGTGGATCCCTTTATTTCCTTTTTTCCTTTTCTTCCATCCACTTGGCTGCCACTTCATCTGTATATGTTTTCTGCTTCTTCGGTTTGGGGGGAGAAGACTGAGTTTCCTTAGACTTGGGAATTTCTTCATTAGCAACCACTTCCTTAATCTTTCTCTTCTACATTGCCTTTTTGGATGGTTTCAGATTCTGTTCATCTTTCTGAGCTGCCTCAACTTCTTCCACATAGAGAGGGTAAAATTCTCTGGATTCAATGGAAAAACCCATCTTCATCCTCTTCATGGTATCATCATTAACCATCAAAAGCTTACAATTCCAGAATTTTGACTTGCATGCAACCTTGTAGGATTCTAAGCACTAAACTATCAGCTTAGATAGTAAGGCATGGTACATAATTATTTGAGATCTTAAGTTCCCTTATTTGATGTTCTTTATCGTAATCAAGACACGCCTCATCAAATTTATCTTCCTTAGATTTACCATGAAATCTGAGACATAGATATCACTTTTCTTAAAATTATCCTTGTCGGCCCTTCTTGGTACTAGAAAACCTTGTACCCAGAGTTGTATAATCTTATTGTTCGGAGTGAGATGAGAAATCTTAGCATTTGTAGCTTCCTTATGTCCAAGGCATTTAAAATCCTTCACCTTGTTGAAACTTCCTTTCTCATCTGGAATCATATGTGAGAAAAACTCAGCTTCCCCTTCATAGGCTAAACTAAACAAGCTGGCGGCCTTGGTGTAAGATAACTTGTAAGTCTTCCCATAAGACTTAAACGAAAACTAGTCTCTACCAACTTCCATCTGGAAGGAAACAAACTCATAGAACTCAATCAGAAAATTGGTGTAAACCGGATCTTGTTTCTCTGACTTATACAAGCGTACAACTTCCCAGCCATTCAATCTGATATTTTTGGATATAAGAGAATCAAACTTGTAGAAATCCGGATGAACTATCCTTTCCCTGAAGACTAACCACTTAGAGACTGGTTTTGTAGTTGACAAATGTTGAGATTTAGCTTCAACAGACATTCAGAGTTAATAGTTCTGAAGGATTCGGAACGACTTTGCAATGATCGGAACCGGTCTTAAGAAGAGAAGCAGGGCTTCGAGACACAAAAGATTTGAAATACGGATGTGGGATGAGTCTTGGGGTCCCCTTTATATAGGAAATGGATGTGAGCTTTGGTCTTCCAAAATCCATCTAACAGTAGAAAACAAATTTGATCTGATTTGACGGTTGAGAATATTCCCACAAGGAAAACATGATTCCGATCTTTTGAGGTTTTAAGAAAAAAATTCGGATTTAAGGAAAACTACAATATGAATTATTTAAAAAAAAGGAAAATACCAGGAAACAAAATATGATTACGAAAACTTAAGTAAGGAAATCAAACCTTTCAGATTGGCTTGAATGATTGTTCGTAATTGGTAATATTCTTCTTGAAGAAATGATTTTAAAAACAAAAAAAAACTCATTACAAAAAAAACCTTATTACGAAAGTTCCAATATGAAAATATCATTACGAAAGTTCCAGTTTGAAAATATCATTACGAAAGTTCCAATACAAAAATCTCATTACGAAAGTTCCAGTACGAAAATATCATTACGAAAGTTCCAGTACGAAAATCTCATTACGAAAGTTCCAGTACGAAAATCTCATTACAAAAGTTCCAGTATGAAAATCCCATTACAAAAGTTCCAGTAAGAAAATATCATTACGAATGTTCCAGTATAAAAAACTAATTACGAGAGTTCCAGTATGAAAGTCTCATTAGGAGTGTTCTAGTACAAAAATTCTCATTATGAAAATTTCGGTTACAAAAATTCTCATTACGAAAAATCGATTACGAAAATTCTCATTACAAAAATTTCGGTTCCGGAAATTTTAATTACAATACTTGTCTGTACGAAAATCTCCATTCCGAAATTTTTCATTCCAGGAATTTCCATCCTGAGAATTTCCCTTCCGGAAATTTCCAAAAACTTATTACGAAATTTTTTTGTTACAAATGAAGGGAAAAAACTATCAAAAAATATTTTGGTTAAACTAGCACACAAATGTACTCCCCCTATGAAAATGAGTTTATTACTGTAAGGAGAGTTGTTCAACAGGAAGTTAATGGAGAAGGATTACCTTACGGTTATCATTCCTAACATTTGTTTAATGTATTCAAATCTATCGGAGGGTAAATATTTTTTGAAAATATCAGCAAGTTGATATTGCATTCCAATAAACTAAAGAATGATATCTCCTTAAGTGTGGCATCACTAAGAAAGTGATGCCTAATATCTATGTTATTTTCACGAGAGTGATGTGAAGGGTTATTACTAAGGGAAATGGAACTTGTGTTATCACACAAAATTTGAGTCTTAGTAAAAATCAGGCCATAGTCTGTGAGTATGTGTTGCATCCACAACACTTGAGCACAACAACTTCTAGCTGCTACATATTCAGCTTCAGAAGTAGAAAGTGCTACAAAATGTTTCTTATTTTAGGACCAAGAAACTAATGAATCTCATAAGAAATGACAAGTTCCAGATGTACTATTTCTATCCATTCAACATCCACCAAAGTCAGCATTCGAAAATATTTTTAAAACAAAATAATTTCCAAAAGTATAAAATAATCCTAAATCCTTGGGTCCCATTAAGTAGAGAAATTTTTTTACCACCTTTAAGTGTGATTCCTTTGGATTGGATTGATATCTTTCACATAAGAATACTGAGAACATCAAGTCTGTTCGACTAGCTGTCAAGTATAGTAGGCTTCCTATCATACCTCTAAAAGATTTTTGGTCTACTGGTTTCCTAGCTTCATCAAGATCTAAAGAGTTTGAGGTACCTATGGGAGTACTTATACTCTTAGTGTTGTCATATCCATACTTTTTAATAAGATCATTAATATACTTATGTTGAGATATATATGTTCCTTCTGGTTTTTGAGAAATTTGAAAACCAAGGAAAAATGTTAACTCACCCATTATACTCATTTCAAACTCAGATTTCATTATATTTGCAAACGAATTAGTTAAAGATTACTGAGTTGAACCAAATATGATGTCATCATCATAAATTTGAACAATCAAAACATTTTTCTTATCGTTCATTATAAAAAGAGTTGGATCTGCATTTACCTTAACATAGTTATTTTGAAGAAAAAATCATGTAAGTCTATCATACCAAGCTAGTGGGGATTGTTTAAGGCCATACAATTCTTTGGTAGGTCTAAAAACATGATCAGGATGTTTTGTATCTTCAAAGCCATGAGGTTGTTCAAAAAAACATCCTCTTGAACATAACCATTAAGGAAAGCGCATTTCATGTCCATTTGAAAAAGTTTAAAATTGAATAATACTGCAAAGGCAAGTAGAATACGAATTGATTCAATTCTAACTACTGGAGCATAGGTTTATTTATAGCCTATTCCCTCTTGATGATTATAGCCTTTAGTAACTAGTCTAGCTTTATTTCATACAATGACTCCATTTTCATCACATTTGTTTCTGAATACCTACTTTACTCTAATAATAGAAGTTTCCTTAGGTCTTTCAACCAAGGTCCAGACTTTATTCCTTTCAAATTCATTTAGTTCATCTTACATGGTTTTGATCCAATCATCATCACCTAAAGCTTCATCATTGCTTTTTTGGTTCTAATTGGGAATGAAATGCTAGATTTTTTACTTCATTTCTTAAATAACTCTTAGTCATTACAGGTTGATTTACATCACCAATGATTCTATCATTGGGATGATTCTTAAGAAACACCTGATTTGGGTTTTGTTAAACATTTTCATCAACATAGGGTAGAAAGTCTTCTAAGGTAAACGTTTCAAAAATATCTTCTTGAACATTTTCCTTATCAGAAGTATCTTCTATCAAAGGTTGATAATCTGTTTTTGTAAACACATCCAAGGGTGTACGTTGGGATGGTTAAAAAACAAAAGGATCTGATTCCTAAAATATTACATGCACTGTTTCATCAACTGTACATGTTTTTTTATTGAAAACTCAATAAGCCTTAAAAGATGTGGAGTATCCTAAGAAAATTCCTTAATCAGATTTTGGTGAGAATTTGTGAAGATTATCTTTAGTATTCAAGATGAATACATTGCATCCAAAAACCTTGAAGCAGGAAAGTCTAGGTATTCCAGCATTCCATAACTCATAAAGAGTTTTATTAAGAAAATGTCTAATCAAAAATCGATTTATAGTGTAACAAGAAGTACTTACAGGTTCAGCCCAGAAATGTTTAGCTATAGAATATTCACTCAACATGGTTCTAGTTATCTCTTGAAGAATTATATTTCTTCTTTCAACTACACCATTTTTTGAGGTGTTCTAGGTGATGAAAAGTTGTGAGTAAAACCTTTTCTACTACAAAAGGTTTAAAATCATAATTTCTAAATTCTCCTCCATGATCACTATGAATAGTTTTCAGTGGATGATTTTTCTCATTTTTAACATGGGCTCTAAACATTTTGAAATATGAAAAATCTTAATACTTATTTGCTAGAAAATAGACCCATGTAAATCTAGTGTAATCATCATCTAAAACAAACACATAGTATTTGCCTCCAATGCTTCCAGTTTGTGTTGGACCAAAAATATCCTTGTGCACTAACTGTAATGCATCAGTTGTTGAGACTTCACAAATTGATTTAAAACTATATTTATGTTGCTTTCCTTATTGACAAGGATCACAAACTTTTGAAGAATCAAATCTATGCTCCAGTAGATCCTTAACTAGTTTTTTCTTAAGCAGTTTACATAAGTTCCTTAGGTTAAAGTGACCTAATCTTCTATTCCGTAACCAAGAATGATCTTTCATTGCACTAAGGCAAGGTAAGTCTTGGATTTTAAGGTATTCTAAGTTTAAAGTGTAAACATTCTCTTTCCTATTGGATGAGAGAATAAATTCTTCCATGGAATTGTGAACTATGCATTTATCATTCCTATAATTCACAAGGTATCCTTCATCACATAACTAACTTATACTAATGAGGTTGTGCTTAAGCCCCTTAACAAATAAAAAATTTGAAACAATGTTTTACCAAGAAGAACAATATTCCCAAGATTAAAAATTTCTCCCTGAGCATTATCTCTGAAAGTTACCTTTCCTCCTTTCGTCTTGATAATATTTTCAAAATAGATTTTGTTACCAGTCATGTGCCGGGAACATCCACTATCCATGTACCATGAGTTGTTGTTGGTGATTTTTTTTATCTTCCTAAGAACAAGAATAGAATTTTACTTTTGGAATTCAAACATGTTTAGATCTGAGATTTCCAGATAACAAAATTTTTGGCACCCGCATTTTCATAAAAAAATATACCTTATGAAAACCTAGAGATTGGGTTTTGTTTAAAGAACAATTCTTTTCCCAGTGACCACCTCATTGACACTTGGTACAAAATGGAGCACTTTTTGGAACAAAGTAGTTGTTACTAAATGTTGGTTTTGCATGGGTATAACCAAATCTGGATTTTTTTCTTAAAGGTCGTATTTGTGAATACATTTTATCAAAATTTTCATTATCATGGGTAAAGATTGATGAAAACTTATTTAAGGAAAAAATTTCGGACTTGAGTTTTATAACCAAGTTTTTATCTTCAAAATCATTAGACTAGAGCTATGCTCTAAACCACTTTTCTTAGAAATTACTTTTTCTAACTCTTTTGAATGTTTTTTCTTCTCTGGACATACTTCCTCGATATTTTTTGAAATACTTAAAAAATCATAATTTTTCCTATCAAGATATTTAGAAAGATCTGATATTTCTTTTGTAATAATAGTATTCCTATTGTATTCCTTATCAAGTTTTTTATTGAGTTTGGAATTCTCAATCTCAAGAAGATCATCAAACCTAGAAACTTCTTCATAGGTAGGTGAAGTATTTTCTTCATCAGAAGATGATTCTTCATCTGAAGTGTTATAATATTTCCTATCATTATAATTTAAAGAAACATTGGTCAATGATTCAACATTGTGTACCTTAGCCATGAATAAATGATTGTTAATAGGTAATCTGTCTATAAGACCAAGATTCATCTATCCTGAAGATTCATAATCAGAAGATTCATCTGAAGAGCCACCACCACTGGCACTCCAGGTGTCATTAGCTTTCATAACTTTCTTAGAATTGGATTTATAATACTTCTTTCTGTTCCTTTCAGTATACCTTTCTTTTCTTTCTTTCTTTATGAGCAAAGGGAAATCTGGTCTAATATGTCCAGCTCTCTTGCATTCATAACAAGTAACTTCTCAATCTTTCCAATTTTTCATTTCCCTTTTCTTATACTTGGATTGGAAATTTCTCTATCAAGCTATCTTGTTCATTCTTCGAGCAAGATTTTCTCACTCATTCTCTGAGACTTCACTCTCACAAGATTCGGATTGGATAATAATTTTCTTAGACTTGGATCTAGTTACTCTCTCAGGAGTCATAGCCTTCATATTATTTGATGTTGTAATAAAAGCAACAGTACCATTTCCATTATTCTTTTTGATGTTGTCAGCATCTCTCTTCATTCTTATTTCATGTTGGAGAAGAGTTCCAAAAAGTTCATCTAACGAAATTTGAGTAACCTTCATGTTCCTATCCATAGGTGTTCTTTTGGATTCCCACTCATTAGGCATAATATCAATTATCTTATCCACCAGAGCTTCATCTTCCTCGCCTTTATCTCCCATAGACTAAATAATGATCACAATATTCCGAAATCTCTGTTGAACTTTACAAATTGGTTCACCATAAATAAAATTGAAGCCATGGTATTCCTCTCTAAGAATAGCTCTCCTAGTTTCAATCACTTTAGAAGTGCCAAAGTGTGTAACCTCTAACTTCTTCTAGATACAATTAGCTGCATCATAATATGAAATTTGGATATATATATGTAGTCATTGAACATAGTAAAGTATTGCGTACCTAATAATTGATTTGATATTCTTGCTTTTATTGGTCAGTGAAAGTTCTAAATTCCTTTTCAGGAATTTTATAATCACTAGTAAGCATAAAAATGTTATCTACTACAGTATTGATAATGAAAGTCTTCATACGATCTCTCTAGTACTCATAATCATTCCCATAAAATATTGGTGGTCTTGTAGGTCTTATATTGTCAATAGATCCAACAATGATTCCTACCATTCTAGGAAAAACATTGGAAACCAAACTAGTTAGTAGGAAAAGTTTGTAACCACAAAATTCGGAATGAACAAATTTGGAATGAAAAAATCAGAATGAAAAATTGGAATGAAAAATCGGAATGACAAATCAGAATGACAAATCAGAATGAAAAATTGGAATGACAATTCGGAATGACAATCCAGAATGAAAAATTGGATTAAAAATTCGGAATGACAATTCAGAATGACAATTCGGAATAACAAATTGGAATGACAATTCGGAATGACAATTTCTTTATATGAAAGGATGAAGATCAGTGAAAAAGTGAGCATGAAAAACTTATATGTGAGTATAAGTATTTCAGAGACCTTCTCAGATACCAATTTTAGGATTTAAATAGCGATGCAGATGCTCAATATACAAGAGGGGGTGAATTGTACACTTAAAAAATATCCTTAGACAAGAAAAAATCTAAGTTTAACAAAGTTAAACTAAGAAAATTTATAATACCTCAAATCACCGATTGTAGACTTGGAACCAATGATTACAATAAGAGATTCTACCTTAAAGCATATAGAATCTAAACTAATCAGAGTACAAGTGTAAGGAAATATAAGAATATTATACTTTCCTTACAATACAATATATAGCGGAAAAACAAGTAGTACAACTGCAAGTAACAAACAATAACTCTTTTAACACAAAGAGAAGGGTATCCAACAACCTTTGATAAAAGTCCCTCGATTTATACTTTCATGAAAGTATGTATTACCCACACCAAGGTAAGCCCTCGATATGAAGACCATAGTCTCTGTACTGCTATCCTTGAAAGCCCTCAAATTCAAGGTAGTTGTAACCTTTGTCTTCCTCATCAAGGAAGCCCTCGAACTTTAAGGTAATTGGAACCTCTATCTTCCAATCCCCGGAAGCCCTCTAATGTAATCACCAACATTAAGAGTCACACGAAGCAATCTGAACGAGTGGTTCAGTGCGCACAAAGCATGGAAATATTCTCTCTCTAGAAATCACCTTAACAGCGTGTGGTCTCTAGTGTGATCAACTTCTTATTCAGTGGTATTGACCTCTTTCAAATGACCTCCTCTTTATATGCTCGGTTGGAACGATCAGCCCCCTTCTCCAATGGCTATATTTTCCTTGAATATCGGAGGGACCTGTACACGTTTCACTAAAACAGTGGTTAATTAGAAACATGATAGAAGAAATCATTTTATAACAAAACATATGTTAATGAAAACATGACATCATTTTAAAAAGAAACAAGTGTAAGCATAAGTAAAACTAGAATTCTAAATGTAAGTAAATAAAAGTTCAGAGTCTAACCAAAAAGGAATTAGGAGTCCAATAAAAAGATTTTTGGATTCCATTTTATAGGAATTCGGAACATGAAATCTGTAGAAGTCCGGAGTATGAAATTCTAAGGCAATTCGGAGTCTAGTTTCACCAGAGGTCAGAATCTGAACTTGCAGAGTTCGAAGTCGAACTAGTAAAAGTTCAGAGTCGATCTTCATAAGTGTTCGGAGTCGAACTTCGGAAAGTTCAGAGTCGAAATTCATGAGATTTCGGAGTCAAACTACATAAATGTTTAGAGTCGAACACATGAAAGTTGGGAGTCGAACTTCATAAGAGTTCGGAGTCGAACTCATGAATGTTCATAGTCGAACATCATTAGAGTTCAGAGACGAACTCGTGAAAGTTAGGAGTCGAACTTCATAAGAGTTTAGAGTCGAACTCATGAAAGTTCAGAGTCGAACTCATGAAGTTTCATATCCAGAATTCGGAGTGGAACTTCATTACAGTTCCCATCCAGAATTCGGATCCTAAAAACAGCATACTTCAATTCGTGACATTATAAGATTTTGGGGTTTTGGGTATGAATATGGTTTTTATATTAAGAAAAATATTGATATGTATACGAAAATCTATGCTAGGGTAAATTTCCATAAAGAATAAAATTTTCCTTATGGAAGTAAAATATCGATTTGCTTACGTATAAGGTGTTTGTGATTTTCAAAACAAGAAGGAATGGAAAAGTCATAAGGAACACCTTATTGAATCAACATAATTTTGAATTGATCTACACATAGGAATGACACTGATATATGTATAATCATATTTGATGACTCCCACAGAGATTCACAAACCTTGGGTGTAGTATGAGGACATATAGAGGGATGGATAAGTTATAACCAGTGTTTCACCCTAGGTATCCTAACTTCTTTTGACAGTATGGAATACATGAGCTTGAGGTAGTGTGTGGATTACTGGTGCTTTAACCAGGTGACCGTGAAGAACAAGTATCCACTAATAATGACCGATGACCTATTTGATCAGTTGAGAGGGACATGATGGTTCCTGAAGGTTGATATCAGGTTAGGATATCACCAACTATGATTATGGGATGAGGATATATAGAATTAATCATTTAGATATCACTATGGTCACTATGAGTAAATAGTTATTCACTTTGGCATGAAAAATTCCCCAATAGTGTTTATAGGACTCATGAACCAGATCATTAAACCATTATTAGAACAATTCATGGTAGTCTTCATCAATGATATCCTTGTTTACTCAAAGTACTAGTTGGTGCATGCAATACACTTGAATATGGTTTTGGATTTTCTCTAGGAGAACCTTGTTTACAAAAAATCTCCCCATGTTTTAGTTCTAGATTAAAGAGTTCTATTTTATGGGATACGTTATCTCATTGGATGAAGTGGTAATGGAATAGACCACTATCGAGACAATGTTATCATGGGATCCACCCAACAACACAATGGAGGTGAGAAGAATCCTTGGGTTGGATGTCTATTTTTGGAGACTCATACCTTATTTTTCTAGAATATAATCACCCATGAGATCTTTGACCTGAAAGGGAAATCCCTTTGTGTGGATAGAGCGGTTCTAGTAGGATTTTTTGAAGTTGATGTAGAGGTTGGTGCGTGCTCCAATACTGATATTTCTATAGGAGGGTATAAAGTACATAGTGTTATGTGATCTATAAAGAACTAGTATTGGTCTGATCTAATGTATAGGCAAGTTGGGAGTGCATATGGTTAATATTAGCTGACATAGCATGGGAAATACTACATGAACCCATGATCTTGAGTTAGTAGTGGTAGTCATCACACTAAATATGTGACAAAACTACCTAATTTGAGATTGGTTTATCATCTATTCTGATCTCATAATTCTCAAGTATATATTGTATTAAAAAGTTCATAAGTTGTGATAGATGTGATGGCTAGAGTTCCTCCAAGATTAATACATCAAAATTTTCAATACTCCTGGGAAGGGGAAAATTGTAGAAACTTCCATAAGTAGGAGAACTTATTCATAGTTACTGAATGAGGTGTTAGAGAAGTTATCCTTATTATAGTTATCCTTTGTTTATGGAGATGGATCGGCTTACCTCTAGTCGATGGTTATCATCCCTCCACTCTTATAACGAGTCTTAGAGGTACAACTATGAGATACTAAATATGAGACCCTACATACTCTGATAACCACTAAACATGATCCTAATAGAGTCAATAAAGGTCATTAGTATGTCATTATTTTGAAAAAATTCCTGATCATACCGACAATTTTGCATGAGGAGGATTCGAGGGAGTTTCATACATGACCTTTGGTAGTAAATCATGGTGTGGGAAATATGTACCAGGACCTCCAACATCAGCTTTGGTGGCAATGGCTGAATGAATGAGTGTTATAGTTTGTCTCTCGATGCTTTCAATATCAACAAGTGAAGGTAAATCACCTTTTTCCTTTGGGTTTAGGTCAACACCATGAGGTTATTGAGTAGAAGTTGGATGAGATATCCATGTAATTTCTGACAGGATTACCACATACATTCTAGAAACATAATTCCCTATGGGTGATCATAGACTGACTCACTATGTTGGCCCACTTCATATCAATTTGGGAGAAGATTTGAATATATTGATTGGGATGTATCTATGTGCATGAGATATTCAAGCTCCATATTATTCAATTGACAATCATTTTTTATCATGATGCCTACTTTACATCCTTGTTGTGGAATGGATTACATGGGGAATTTGGGAATCAGTTATGCTCGATCATAGAATTTCACCCCCAAATCAATGGCTAGAATGAGAAGACCATTCTAGTCATGTAAGAAATTCTATGATTCTATGTGTCAAACATTTCCTATACATGGGAGGATCACTTTCCACAGGTGAAGTTTGCGTAAAAAAATTGATTCCATTCAACCATTGGTATAGAACCATTTGAGGATTTGTATAAGAGACCGTATAGGTCACCACATTTTAGGAATTTCTTATGAGAGTCAGAAACTCTTTGGGATATATTTGTTGAAAAGAAATTACCGAGAACGTGAAGATCATCCAGGATGGGATGATGAATACATAGAGACATCGTAATTCATACACAGATGATTGATAAAGGCATTTGGAGTTCGAGGATGGAGACAATATGCTCCTATGAGTGTCACCTCAATATGGACTAGAAATATTTGGATGGGGTGGAAAGATATATCGAAGATTAATTGTCCCATTACATATAATTTATAGAGTTTGTGATGCGATGTACCACTTATCTCTACCTCCATAGTTAGACTAGGTACATTATGTCATCCACATGTCGTAGCTTAGGAGGTACATGCATGGACCATCACACATTATCAAATGGGGAGAGATGGACATTGAGGACTGAGATATATTATCTGAGTACTCAATAAAGATTAAGGATTTATTAGATTATATCCACCATGGGTGAGTGATTCCTATAGGGTATGTACAGTGTAAGCATGGGAATCCTTAGGGATCACACGATATAAGGAGGATCAGATTCATGATCAGTACCCATATCTCTTTGTGTAGCCCTTTTTTGGATTTTCTGGATGTAAAGCCTCAAGGTGGAGAGAATTTAATGAATTATATTATCCATGTATTATTTTTGTATATTGGATAGATTGTTTTTGAGACTATCCACTGAGACAACATCTGATTTTGAGGCATGTTGTACCCTGAATAAATGTTTTCAATAAATTAAATATATTTTGTAACACATGTGCATAGTTTTACTAGAAAGTGGAATAACATATAAATGGTTTCTTGGATTGTTAATATGAAGGCGCCACTGAGTTCCAATGGTGAGGAGTACCCTAGGTGTGCCTTAACCTTGGTCAGCATGGGTCATTTGTGGAAAGTCCATCTTGACAATGGAAATGATTAAATAACAAAACAAATTATTTCAATTATTTTCCTTGAAACATAGATTGGAGATTCATTAAATAGATTTTTATGTCAAAATTCCAAGGTTATCCTGAAAACCCTAGAACCATTGGAGACCCATCAGAGAAAGACTTGGTGGATTTCAATCAAATGAATGGTGATCATATCATAGATCAACATTTGATGCACATCATATTAATAGGATCTCACTGATGATCATGGAACCCCGTTTCTTCACCAGTGTTCGATTAAAATCAAGGTATGTAATTTTTTTATCATAACTTAATTATCATTTTTTATTTCTATAGTGAATGAAAACCAATCAAAAAACCAATTGATTTGAGGATTGTATATATAGAAGTATGGGTTTTATTATAGGAATTTTTTTAGGATAGTTATTTTTTATTGTTTATTCTGATATTTTCCTTCTAATTTTTTTAAGGCAATGTCCTTTTCAATGAACAAGATAGAATTTATTAAAAGCGAGCAAGATAGAAACAAAAGTCTGAAATATGAAATTTTATTACAATATTTCTCAAGAATAGGAAGAAGATCAACCAGCAAGTCATCATTCCACATAATGTCCTGGTTGATTCCCTTGTTGAAAAGTGCATATTCCACCATATTAGCTTCACAGTAGGTGTGGGTGGAAAAATAGCTCATCTCTAGGAGAGATTTCAGGAAGTTCTTCCAACTCATAGTAAGAGGCCAAGAAAGATGAACCACCTCGTTCTAAATTGCTTGAACAATGGTGGTGGTGTCATTTTCAATCCATCTGTTGTTCCAAAATTTTTTATTAACAAAGCAGATGGCATGGGTGAGAGCCAACATCTCATCTTCATGGGATGAGGTGAAACCGCTGCTACCATAGAAACATCCATGGAAGTGACCTTGAGAGTCTCTAAATATCTCATCGCAACCCGTAGGACCCTGATATCCATTGGAAGCCCCATCCACATTGATAATGATCCATCTGGGAAGTGGGGCTTTCCAGAAAACCTCAAGAATGTGTTTCGGATGAGAAAAAATTCCATCAATCTTCAGACATTGCCGGATCACAAAGTCACCAATCGAGTTGTCACAATTAGCTTTTTGGATGGTGGCAGCATCTCTGATGGCAATCAAGATTCTCGTTTGACCTGTAATGAGATCAGACGAGTAATTATTGTGAATAATAGAATTTCTATCATACTAGATAATTTGTATGAGCTCTACAATACCAGTTAATAAAAGTTTCATAACTTGTGGTGCGAATTCAAACTTCACACATCATTTGAGATGAAGGAGAATATTGTCAGAAAAGGTCCATCTATGATAAAAAATGTCAGTAATATAATTCCAAAGAGAAGAGGCCATAGCACATGATAAAAATAGATGAATAATATACTCTCTATGTTGGTGAAAAAGTGGACATTTAGAACAGAGATGTATTCAAAAATATTGGAGAAAATTCACATTAAAAATTCGTCTGTTTACAAAACACCAAATGAGATTAATCCTTGATGGTTTAATCCAAGGTTTTCTAGGAAAAGATGGATTTGGAGGTTGAGAAAAAATGATTGTAAAAATTTTTGGAGTCAATAAATCCATTGTGAGAAGGTTCCCAAATCAAAAAATCATCATCATTAGAGAAGGGGTAACCATCAAAAACCTTCATAATAGAGTCAAGGAGCTAGGAAATGATAGATTTCATCACATTCTTATTGGTGCAGTTAATTCTATCGGGAGAAAATTAGGAAGATGAATGGAGACAAGGGGGCCAGTCTAGTTTTCCATCCAAAAGAGAATGGTGGAGTCCAAGCTAATCAACCATCTAGAGTTGTCCATGATATGAACAAACAAGTTTCTAATGGAGGGCCAAAGAAAGGATTGAACATAGTTTAAATTCCCTTTTTTTAGGCTCACATGAAATTTATTTCTAAGGAAGGCAAGGGAGTCAGATTTATTATTGATCAGTCTCTAAGTGAGCCTAGCTTGGAGGGCCTCATTGAAAAGTTTTATATTTTTTATACCAAGGCCACATTTCTCAAGTGGGGTGTAGCAGGTCAACCAAGGAATGGTAACAAGTTTCTATTCAATGATTCTACCAGACCAGAATCTTTTTTTAATATAGGTATTTATTCTCTTGAGAAGACCAATAGTCCATTTGTAGATCATGAGGGAATACACCAATTTTGAGATGATGGTAAATTTTATAAGGAAAATTCTACCATCCATGGATAGAGACTTACCTTTCCAGGAAGAGAGTTGACTAATAACCTAATCAACAACAGCATAAAAATAAATAGATTTAGGTCTGCCCCAAAAAATGGGTTCTCCCAGATAGGTAAAAGGAAAAGAACCTTCGTTGATGCCTAGATTTTCTATGATGTAACCATTCCTAGAGAGCGGAAAAATTTTCCCAAAGACGATAAAGGATTTTTTCTAACTGATTGATTGTCCTGAGACCTCCCCATAATGGGATAAATATTTTTTAAGGTTAAAGATATCCCGTTTACTCCCATTGAAGAAAAGGATAATGTCATCATCAAAAAGAAGATGGGATGTGATTGTTAGATTTCTGGCAGCCAAAATGGGTTTAAGATTACCTAGATGAACTAGAGAGGTGATCAGTCTACTAAGATAATCTTCCACAATGGAATGGAGTATAGTAGAGTCATCTGAAGTCACCAAAAATCTCCTAATAAGCCTCTCTCAAGCCTTTGGGAACACCTATCCATGTACGGGTTCCTATCTTTCTCAATTTTGTCCCAGTTTCCTTATATTATTATACCCTTTCATTTTTCAGTTACAGATGATGGGGTATGTTTTTGAACCTCCCCCATATTAACCTTATTATGTTTTAATTTTTATATACCCCTTTAACTCTCATTAATCCCTTTCATGTACATCTGTTACCAAGCCGAAATTCCGTAATGGATTTCTCTCTCCTCATTTCCATATAAGCATTTCTTTTATATTATGCATTTCAAATACCCTTTTATATGTTCAGAAATTATGCTCCATGATCCCATTACATCCCATTTCATGTATAAATGATTAGAGACCCATTTTTTCTCTCATAAACCCATTTTATGAATCCATGTGTGATGTCTTTAGGTAGCCGAAAAATGCACTATGATTTTCCGTGCCAAAATAATTTTGTAGTAAATACCATGTCCATTTCTCTATCAATGGTATGAAAATTTTTCCAAATATACATATTGATTATATACTTTCATATATGTATTCCACATTCATTTAACATGGATTAAATGATTATTTTGAATGAACCCATGTTATATGATCTATGTGGCAAACTTAAGCCTGAGATTAAAATGTTCATGAAGGGTGCACCCTGCAAGTGCTATAATGCATTTGGTAATGTTTAGTATCATGATACTTCATATTGGTAAAAGTTTTTACCTTATTCCTTTAAGGAAATTTATCCACCATGTTAGGATAGGGGTTTACATGATTCCTTTATGTTAATGATGCAGTGTTTTATGTTTTTCTATATATTCATGTTTTGATGATCATGTTATGTCATGCTTTTATGTTTCTATTTCTCTTATGCTCCATTGATATGACTATTTCCTATCATGTGTTGTATTATTCATTTTATTCCTTTTTTTCTACATTAAAAGGATTAATATCTCACCCTTTTCTTATATATGTCCATAGTTTACCCATACAGTTGTATGTATGAAAGAATGTTGTGGTCATGTAAAAGATTTTTTCAATAAAGATGTTGTATTTTATGTCTTATGTTGACATGCAGTGTTCCTAATCCCCAATGACACAAGACCTCTGGATATTAATGGTTTTATTATGTTAAATTTTATATAGTAAATCATTTCTAAATATGATATAAATAATATGGTTGTTATAGTTGGTATTAGAGGATAAGTTTAGTTATTTATGCGATTAGGATAAGAAAACCCTAGTAAAAGCATTTTGGATAAGACTAAGTATGAGAAATATATCCCTAAATTTTGGAGATTATAGATTAAGTGTATTATCAAAAAAATACATTCTTCTAAGGATATGAACAAGTAGAGGTGGCTCTTGCACAGATGTATCTAGGGGTAAAACCTGAAAACACCACTTTAAGCTAGACTCGAACAGGAATTGGTGCAAGTCAATGGGCCTTGATACACTCTTGGTTCGAAACTCCTGAGGTATATGCTTTGGTAAAATCATAATCATATTATAAACCATTATTAAAGGAGTAATAAAAAATACCAAAAGAATATACGTTAGGAAATAGATAATGGATAACATATATTGAAGCCAAAAATTCATAACATACGGAAGTAAATATAATTATATGTTATCCCTTTTTTCATTTGATTAACCTTTATGTGTTTAAGAATTTAAAATACTTACCCCTAATTTTCCTTTTATTTTATCCAATGGACAGTAATAGGAGGACTCAATCAAAAAACCGATGTGAAGATCAATGTGATGACTGTTCTAATGAAATACTCAATCTAATGGGAGTGATAATCACAAACGTTTTCATGATAATCTATTAGTTAACTCATGTTTTGAATTGAAACCTGGATCATGATGAATGTACAACCCGCCCCCCTAAAAAATAACAAGTCACAATCGATATCTTAATGAGACAAGTGCCTCCTACATTCAATGAATCATCCAATCCCTCAATCTCTGAAAAATGGATCAACTCCCTTGAGAAAATATTCCCAATCATTTTATGTTTTGAAAAAGAGAACGTTCTTCTGGTTGCTTATTATAAGGAGGGTAAAGCTAATACATGCTGTAAATTGATCAAAAATACAAATCTGGAGGAGGATATAGAGACAATGGGATGGATGGATTTAAAAAAAAATATTTTTGATAAATATTTTCCCCACACCCTCCATCTTAAGATTGAAAGATATTTCCTTTCACTCAAGACAAATTATAATTAATCTATCCGGAGGTATGAAGAAAACATCATCACACTAGCATGATACACCTCTGGTATTTTCATTACCCTCGAATGCATGGTGGATCCATTATTTAGTGGGAAAACCCCTAGCTTATGGAAATCCCTGGTGGTCTGGGGCTTTTTTATATATGAGGAGATTATCTAATGTTACCTCAAAGTCGAGATAGAGATCAGAAAATATCAGGGGAATCATTGGGACAAGAATTTTTTAGAGACAAAAACTTGGAATACATTGACATTAAATTACTTTTGTAGAATACCTAATATAAAACAAAAACAGACACCAATGTACTGTAATAGTTTAGTGTCTCTAGAAACTTGGAACATAATCTTCTAATCATGGTGAAAGATCTTCAACATCTCCCATAAAGAACTTCCCATTTTTTTCTTAACTAAAACCTTTCTTTATATCCTGGGGAAAAGAAAACATAAAAAGGGTGAGCTCAAATGCCCAGTAAGGGTAAACATAGAGAACATAAAACCATCCATAAACATTTGAATGCAAAAACTTGAACATCAAATCAAAACATCAAAATATTGAGAAAAGACATAAATATTGGAAGTATGTGAGACATGTATCATAAAGTAACATCAATCATGATAAAATAGCATGGTAACAAAACATATAATTGTGGAAAACCATTAGCCACATGATATGATTTCCATAGTATCCAAGGCATTGCTTCCAAGACCATCTTATTGGACAAAGTCCCTTTCTGAATCGAGTTCACTCATTGTTCTAGTCCTGTATCACTGAACCAGATTAACCTACCATTCCAACCATGTCTATCTAATGAGATATAAATCTTTACCCAATGCATTGGAGGGAGATATAGGTCCCACCCATCTAATAATGAAATCATTCTTGCATGTGACACCAAATAAACATAAATCATTCATCATAACCCAAAGATTAAAATGGGTTTAATAAACATCATCTCATCGTGACATAATACATATAAATCAAATTGAAATCATTTCATCATAATAAAAATAAAACCATGTATATAATAGATACATTTTACCTGAAACATACACATATAAATTAATGACATCTTAGATGGAAAATGATTTTGATAAAACAATTGAAACAAATTCTTGAGGGAAATATCTTTTCTTCTTCAAAATAATTTTATTTTCACAAAATGCCATGAAATATTAAAAGAAAAGTATTTTTTGAAAATATTGATAAAATATTGTAGAGTAAGCTTCCTGAAAATGAGGCGTTATAAAACCGTAAAAAAAAATTCACACCGTACAAGTTAAAAATAACATTATTCTCGTACTTTTGTCGGAAAAGTCAAAAAGTTCCCCATGTGGTAAACAAAAGTATGATTCTTTTTATAAAACTTGGTAAATTTCAAAAAATGAGTAAAAAAGACTTTAAAAAAACATGAAAACATTTTTAGACAACATGGGCATGGATGATAACAATAACCCCATTAAATACATACGAATAACAATCTCGGATAAGAATGAGATTGGAATAGTTATCCCTTACCTTAGGTACAATATACTTCGTATGTATCAGAACATCTTGTATAATGATTTAAATAATGTCATTTACTTATTACAGAATCATATTTATTGTTATGATATCATATATGGTTCACTTATGACTTTATAATACCTGTTCTTTTGTAAATTCCATGTTAAAGCTGCGTTTTGGGTAAAATCGTTTCATCTATCGTACATGTTTCGACATGTTGTTCATGATATTATTACTTATATACTAATTTATTTAATTCAAAAATTTGACCCATTATTTATATATAATATATATTTAGTATATAAATATATATGATAGATCGATAAATGGAATGAAATACACTGTTCATGGAGATGGTAGGCCGTGCGTTCGCATGAATTCTGTTTTCATTTCCTTATTGAATTAAATGGAATAAATTAAATGAAGCATATATGTAAATAAATCCAGTATCATTATTATGTAATATATTTCATGATTATTTATTACATATACTTTATAATCATACTTGAATGGTTAACCATGGAAAATGAATCTCATCGCGTTCGTGGAGACGGTAGTCATTACGTACGCACAAGCGATGATATCATTCCCATGATCATGGAATTATATTGAAGTGTCTGTATAATATTTAATAATCAATATCACTTTACAATAATCATATATATTTATTTATTTAACCATTATACCCATCCAAGTAAGGTGGTGGTGGGAAACAGATTACACCACGACGTGGAGACAGTATTCCGTACGTACGCACGCGCAGTGATTTCATTTTCTGTAGGATGGATAGAAGATGAAATTGGGTTGTTTCATATTTATAATAACATATAAGTATATTATTGATACTGATGTTATTAATTTATGATGAAACAATTAAAGAAGAAGAAGTAGAAGAAGATATAAATTTGAAAGAATCGGTAAAGGATATTACTTCTCTTTGACGTGCCTCTTTAATACTCCTCTTAAGGAACTAGGGTTGGCCTTTTGAGGAGACCATAACTTCTATAATTTTTATAGGGAAGATGATAAGGGAAATTTTCAGGAGTTGGCTGAGATTAAGGGCTCAAAATTGTGTTATGAGAAGAGGGAAGGAGTGGCCTTTTTATAAGGGAGGAGAGGGGCACCTTTGGAAAAACATAAAATATTATTTTATAATAAAGTGATATTCAGTTTATAATAGCTCGAAATTGATTTATTTCGATGATAAGGTGGGGATGGGTCGAAATACTCTCAACCAATAGGTTTTAGGCAAGTTTAGGTTACTATTTTAACATTATCATTTAGATTTAACTCTTAGTTAAATAATTAAACTTTTACCGTGTCTTCTTGTTTTCTTACACTATATGGTCAATAAACTTACTATAACAAGCCAAACGAACTCCAAGTGGTTCATTATTAATATATATAACCTTATATATGTCATTTTTCAGATCCTTATATTTTTAAGAATAGCATAACAGTTAATAATATAATATTTTCCTTAAAAACTATTTTATGTCAATTTTGACACTATTTGGTAATTGATTTTTTTGAAACTTATAACAGCATGATTAGTTCGAAAAAAGTTGATTAAATCAATAATAACATGTAATATTAACCTATAAAATTAGTTTAATTCATAAAAAGTCTCAAATTACATTTATTTGGGTATTTATAATATCAATTATTTTAATATTTCATTATTTAGGTAATTACTATATCACCATTGTGTCATAAATAAATTAAATTATTTAATGTATAAAAATTATAAATAGAATTAAATTAGATAGGAAATCGATTTAACTTTCTAATTAATATTTATCATCGAATTTATCTTATGTACAACCAAATATTAAAAATTATTTAGTTATTAAAATTTGAATTTATCAATTTTAACTCTTTTTTAAATAAAATAATAATAAATGTCCAAATCTAATCCAAGTGGACCTAAAGGGTAATATTTTATTCCTAAGGTTGTATTTGGTCAAATTAAACTTATCCAATAGAATTAGGACATGTGTTAGGATAATAATAATATCATTTTTACCCTTAATTACCCTATTTACATTTAACCGTGGTAAATAAACGTAAAAAGTTACTATTCACCAAAAATTATTTTTATCTTATTGAACCACGTTTTACTTCTTGATTTTAACTGTGTCTCTTTGAATTTTGAAATTCCACTCACATAAGTGGTGAAATTATGTTTTATGTAAATTTTCAAATTCTCCTAGGAGGTGGGTAAAAGATGGTGAAAAGTTCAATAAAATTTTTTATGTATCTAAAATTATCATAAAATGAATCCAATGAATTACATTGAACATATATAGGTATTATGTATCAATTTTGACCTAAAATAAATTTAAATAAAATAAATAATTATTTAAATAAAAATTCTGTTTTTAAATAGTAACCCCGTGTTTTCACTATTCATCAAAAATTGAAAGTTTTAAGAAAAATACAAAAACTTCACCCTATGATAATTTTGATATTCCGAATCCCAAAATGAAGTCCATTTTAAAAGATAAAATTTATAATATTTCAAAAAGTGGGTATTAATATTCATAACGTCTAGTTTATATAATATTTTAATAACATATCGTTGTTTAGTGAAACTCGGTATTGCGTACAACATACGCTATCATGGAAGGTCGTGATTGCATGTAATGTAATCCAAGTCAGGGTTGCATGTAGTGCAAGACTTATTTGTTGTTGCGTATAATAGAATCCAACCATATTTAATTTATTCATTGAATATATATATATATATATATATATATATATATATATATACTCACTCAATGTTGCATAGAATAACTACTATCTAAGGAACTTGAAATTGTGTGTAACACAATCTAAGAATAGTGTTGTGTATACTACAAGCTAATATGGTGTTACGTATAGCACAAGATAATCTTGGTGTAGCGTACAACATAAGATATGAAATAAATTAAAAATAATATATCTCATAAAATCTCGGGGTGTTACATTCTACCCCCCTTAAAATGAATTTCTCCCATGAAATTAATTGTGGTTATAAATGGTTTACAACTCGAAAGTTTCTTTAATAGAACCCCACATCGAAAAAAGGAATACCAAAACTTATCTTTAAAAACTAAAGTATGAAACGTAACAGTTATCCAAATTAACGAATCACGGGGTTTTCATATAGGAGAACATAGGTGAAAATATGGATATGGAAGTGAAATATAACCATCAAGTTCTGATGGAGAGTGGTAGAAAACATGGCTATGAAAAAGACAACAATCACAAAGCCATAAATTTGGGATGATCTAAGGTACAATCTGATTCATCATATATAAGGGCACTAGGACAGCATTATTGGTTTTCAAGATCATTTCCCTGATGTTGAATAAATTGGAATTAAAAGAAATACTTTCATGATTTGGGTTCAATCTCACTGTTGGTCGTTCCTTGGACAATTTCCACTTCATCACTTAAAGAAATTAAGTTGAATTTTTCATTCGTGATGTGTTAGCAGATCATGTGATAGAATTGATTGGTCATTCCATCTGTCTCAAACAAAAGGTTAGAAAAAGTTATCAAAAATACATAAGTCCATTTATTGTGAGATTAATCATATATGGTTCCTAAAATGAACTTATATTTCATATATCATACAGCTTAATATAATAAAACTAGTTTCTACTAACCAGGGACTTCCTGTAGGCCAGTGGTAGGCAATAATGGCTTGTTTCACTTCGGTTGTGGGTTCGATTCCCACAGCCTTGTCCAACGTGAAAGGTTTTCACCCGTCCTACAAGTTTTCCTTTTTCTAAAACTATAGTATTATAACATGATATGAAGTTCTAGACTTAAACAATACCATATGATGTATAACTTAACAGATTCCAATCTTTATGTTTATCCAAAATACTTTTTTCCAACCTCATAGTATAATGAACAATATTACTATAGCCGTCATTCTACCAAGCATGTAAATACCATCATGTATCCTCCATATATCATAAAACATGTGAATACCTTAATCATGTATTCTTTTGAAAAATGAATACCCATTGAACTTTAGTAAAAACATGAATGCTATCAAAAGTTAACTCTTTCCAGATACCAAAATATCAAAAGTTCTATATACTCAAACCATGCTATCACTTGTCCTTATATCATTCATGAGCTCATTAATACTATCAAACATTACATTATCTCCTTATTTTTTCTTTATGTGCATATTAGGTGCTTTCCAAAAATATCTGAAAAACATTTCATGGTTACCGGTACCATTCAACATATAATTTCATAAACATAAGAAAAAACAATAGTGTAACAATACTTAGATGTCTCATTATTCCATAGTACCATGAGATTACTTATACAACATTACTCTTGATAAACATGTAATCATTCCACTACCTTCTTAAACCATTGACCGATATTGAACAATTCTTTCATCTCAAATATCATTTGAAGTCTCCTCATCATCATCAAGATAAATACTACCCATACGACCATGTTTATTCTCTTCTTGAAATTTTCCCTTAGATCATTGGTTTGCATAATGCCCGTACATTCCACATTTAAAACATTTAACCATTATTGATGTCTTAGAAATACCATTATCCTTGTCTATGGTGTTAATTGAACCATTTCCTTTGAACATACTAGCATTGTGTCCTTCCTTTCCACACCCAAAGAATCTGCCAGTTCATTTGAAACATTCTCCTTGATGCCTCTTCCCACATGATTTACATGAGGGAAATTGAACATTCTTTCTTCTATGATCATCATTAAACTCCATATTTCTCTTATTAGATGAGTCAGGATACTTTCCAAGGTTGATATTATTGATCATATTGTGAGATTTCTGACTAGTCATAATAATGATGTTTTGACTTCCAAATCCCATTTCATCTGGTTGCTCATGAGAATATCATTTCATTGTCCATCATATCCTCCATTATCGTGAATCTTCATGTTTCCAACCATTTTCTAAAACCCAAAAAGAATAGTATGAGAGGAAAAAATAATGATAGGAAAACAACATCATAAAGGGGGATTACCTTCAATATATAACATCTAAGGTTTAATTCTAAGATCGTTATCGTAATTCTAGGACTATAACCTATATGTATACTTAACCTTAGGGATATCCCTAGACATACCTTAGAACTATATCTCGGTATCTCACTAAAGTTCTCGCATCCTAGTTTCCAAAGGTTGACTAAACCATTCCTCTGATACCAACTATATAGACCCAATCTTGACCTACATGTACATTACATTACTTTTGAGGAATACCTAATACATAACAAAAATAAACACCAAAGGGCAGTAATAGTTTAGTGTCATTGGAAACATGGAACATAATCTTCTAATCATGGTGAAAGATCTTCAACATCTCCCATAAAGATCATCCCTATTTGTTTTCTTAACTAAATCCTTTCTTTATATCCTAGGGAAAAGAAAACAATAAAAGGGTGATCTCAAATGCTCAGTAAGGGTAAACATAGAAAACCTAAAACAATCCATAAACATTTGAATGCAAAAACTTGAACATAAATTCTAAACATCAAAATCTTGAGCAAAGACATAAATCATGGAAGTACATGAGGCATATATCATAAGGGAACATAAATCATGATAACGTAGAATGAGAAAAAAACATGAAATTGTGGAAAACCATTAAGCACATGATATGATTTCCATAGTAGTCAAGGCATTGCTGCCAAGACCATCTTAGTGGTCAACGTCCCTTTCTGAATCGTGTTCACTCCTTGATCCAGTCCTGTATCATTGAACCAAATTAACTTACCAGTCCATCCATGTCTATCTCATGAGATATAAATCATTACCCAATGCATTGGAGGGAGATATAGGTCCCACCCATCTCATAATTAAACCATTCTTACTTGTGCCACAAAATAAACATAAATCATTCATCATAACCCAAAGAATAAAATGGGTTTCATAAACATTATCTCATCATTACATAATCCAGATAAAACAAATGGATATCATTTCATCCTAATAAAAATTAAACCATTTAAATAATAGAGACATTATACTTGAACCATACACTTATAAAATAATGTCATCTTAGATGGAAAATGGTTTTGATAAAACACTTGAAATGAAATCTTGAGGAAAATATCCTTTCTTCTTCAAAATCATTTTCTTTTCACAAAATGACATGAATTATTAAAATAAAAGTATTTTGGTCAAAATATTCATAAAACTATTGTAGAGTAAGATTCATGGAAATGAGGCGTTATGAAACCGTAAAAATTCATTCGTGCCGTATAAGTTAAAAATAACATTCTTCTCGTACTTTAGTCGAAAAAGTCAAAAAGTTCCATGTGTGGTAAACAAAAGTAAGATTTCTTTCATAAAAAGTGGTAAATTTCAAAAAAAAATTAGAAAGGACTTTAAAAATACATTAAAATATTTTTAGAAAACATGGGCATGAATGATAACAATAACCCCAGTAAATACATATCAATAACAATCTCAGACAAAAACAAGATTGGAATAGTTATCCCTTACCTTAGGTCCGATATGCTTTGTATGTATGCAAAAATACTTTATAATGATTTAAATAATGTCATTGACTTATTACAGAATCATATTCATTGTTATGATATCACATATGGTTCACTTATGACTTTATATTACCCATTCTTTTGTAAATTCCATGTTAAAGTAGTGTTTTGGGTAAAATCGTTTCATTTATCATACGTGTTTCGACATGTTGTTCATGATATTATTACTTATATCCTAATTTAATTAATTCAAGAATTTAAAAGATGATTTATATATAATATATATATTATATAAATATATATGATAGATCGATAAATGGAATGAAATACACCGTTCATGGAGACGGTAGGCCGTGCATACGCATGAATGATGATTTCGTTTCCTTATTGAATTAAATGGAAATAAGTAAATGAAACATATATGTACATAAATCCAGTATTATTATTATGTAATATCATTCATAATTATTTATTATATATACTTTATAATCATACTTGAATTGTTAATCATGGAAAATTAATCTCATCGCGTTCATGGAGACGGTAGTCCGTACGTACGCACGAGCGATGATATCATTCCCATGATCGTGGAATTGTATTGAAGTGTATGTATAATATTTAAGAATCAATATAAATTTACAATAATAATATATAGTTATTTATTTACACCATTATACCCATCCAAGTAAGGTGGTGGTGGAAAAAAGATTACACCACGGCGTGGAGACGTTATTCTGTACGTATGCACGCGCGATGATTTCGTTTTCCGTAGGATGGATAGAAGATGAAATTGGGTTGTTTAATATTTATAATAACATATCAGTATATTATTGATACTTATGTTATTAATTTATGATGAAACAAATAAATAATAATAATTAGAAGAAGAAATAAATTGGAATGAATCGGTAAAGGATATTACCTCTTCTTTGACGTACCTCTTTATAACCTCCTCTTAAGGCACTAGGGTTGGTCTTTTGAGGAGACAAGAACCTATATAATGTTTCTAGGGAATATTAGAAGTGAATGTTTCAGGGTTTGGCTGATCTTCAAGGCTCAAAAGGGTGTGAAGAGAAGAGGGAAGGGGTGGCCTTTTTATAAGGGAGGAGAGGGGCACCTTTGGAAAAACTTAAAATATTATTTTATAATAAAGTCATATTCGGTTTATAATAGCTCAAAATTGATTTATTTCGAAGCTAAGGTGTGGATGGGTCGAAATCATCTCAACCAATAGGTTTTAGAGAAGTTTAGGTTACTATTTTAACCTTATCATTTAGATTTAACTCTAAGTTAAATAATTTAACTTTTACCGTGTCTTCTTGTTTTATTACACTATATGGTCAATAAACATAATATAACAAGACAAAATAACCCCAAGTGGTTCATTATTAATATATTAAGCTTATATAAGTCATTTTTCTGAACCTTATATTTTTAAGAATAGCATACCAATTGATAATATAATATTTGTTTTAAAAACTATTTTATTTCAATTTTGACACTATTTGGTAATTGATTTTTGTGAAAATCATAAAAACATTATTATATAGAAAAAAGATAATTAAATCAATAATAACATGTGATATTAACCAATAAAATTAGTGTAATTCATAAAAAGTCTCAAATTACATTTATTTTGGTATTTATAATATCAATTATTTTAATATTTCATTATTTATGTAATTAATGTATCACCATTGTGTAATAAATAAATTAAATTATTTAATGTGTAAAAATTATAAATAAAATACAATTAGATAGGAAATACTTTTATCTTTCTAATGAATATTTATAGTCAAATTTATCTTATGTATAACCCTATATTAAAAATGTTTTAATTATTAAATTTTGATTTTAACTATTTTAACTCTTTTTTAAATAAAATAATAATAAATGTTCTAATCGAATACAAGTGGACCTAAAGGGTAATATTTTTTCCTAATATTGTCTTTGGTTGAGTTACACTTATCCAATATAATTTGTACATGTGTTAGGGTAATAAAAAATCATTTTTTCCTTAATTACCCTATTTACTTTTAACCATGGTAAATAAAAGTAAAAAGATACTATTCACCAAAAATTATTTTTATCTTAGTAAACCACATTTTACTCTTTGATATTAACCATGTCTCATGGATTTTCGAAATTCCCCTCACAGAACAGTAAAATTAAGTTTTATGTAAATTTTCAAATTCTCCTAGGAGGTTGGTAAAAGACGGTGAAAAGTTCAATAACATTTTTTAAATATCTAAAATTATTATAAAATGACTCGAATGAATTACATTGAACTTATATAGGTATTATGTATCAATTTTGACCTAAAATATATTTAATTAAAATAAATAATTATTTAAATAAAAAGTCGGTTTTTAAATAGTAACCCACTTTTTTCACTGTTCATCAAAAATTGAATGTTTTTAGAAAAATACCAAAAATTCTCTCGAGGATAATTTCGATATTCCAAATCCAAAAATGAAGTCCATTTTGAATGATAAAATATATTAAATTTCAAAAATTGGTTATTACTATTCATAACGGCTAGTTTATATAATATTTTAATAACATATTGTTGTTTAGTGAAACTCGGTATTGCATACAACATATGCTATCATTGAAGGTCGTGATTGCGTGTAAAGTAAGACAAGTCAGGGTTGCATGTATTGCAAGACTCTTTTGTAGTTTCGTATAACAGAATCCAACCATATTCCATTTATTCATTTAATTTATATATATATATATACACACACAACGTTGCGTAGAATAACAACTATCAAACGAACTTGAGATTGTGTATAACACGATTCAAGAATAGTGTAGAATATAGCGCAAGATAATCTTGGTGTAGCGTACAATAGAAGATTTGAAATAAATTAAAAAGAATATATCTCATAAAATCTCTAGGTGTTACAAAGTTGAAAGTGGAACTTAATTATGGTGGCCCGATAGATAAATCCAATAGTGTTAAAAACCTCCAGTACCCCGGTTATCAAAAGTAAAAAAAAAAAGCACCATGGAAATTTCTTAAAGGGGAAGAGGAAATTCATTAGGTGCGGGGAGGAAGGTACCTAGCTAGGGATTTCCAATAAGAAAATCATGCTACTGCGATTAAGTAAAGGAATTTTACTTTCAATCCTCAATGCATTGTTCATTGCTACAACTACAAAGAACCGTGGAACTTTGTGAACCAGTTCACTTAGCCATGGTTTTTCAGAGGCAACCAACAACCTCTAAGGTGGAAAGTGTAATATTTTTCCATAAATATTGCCAACGAGAATCTCGACAATAAAGTTGTGACAAGTGCGTCAGTAATTCATTCAATAATATAGAATGTAATTTTTTATTTTAGTTTAATTTATTCTTTTATATCCTGAAGGATTAGTTGAAAAATTCAAACACCAATACAAATCATGGAAGTAGAGATGTCGGTTAGAATGTAAAATTGGGCTATTATAGCATCCAATGAATTTAACTCCTCCCCTATCACGATTTTTGGATTGAAATTCCTGGATAACCTCATCATACTTCCCTTGGTGGAATTGAATTCAATTCTTGGAATGGATTGGATTTCCCAATATAGAGTGAACATAAAATGTCATGAAATGGAAATCACTATCTATACGGTGAATCGGCCCCCGATTCTATAGATGTTTAAGGAGGAGGATGAATCTTATTTAGCATTATTATCTCAATAATAGATATTTATTCCCTATGAGAACACATATCATTACTATATGATTGATTCTAAGGAAGGAACCATCCTCAAAGACATGCTTATTGTAATGGAATTCACTAATGTGTTTCCAATAGAATTTCTAGGCCGTTCCCCTAGAAGAGATGTTGAATTCTTGATTGATCTTATACATGGGGCTTTTCTAATATCCAATAATCCATATTTAATGGAATTTTTGGAGGTTTAGGAGCGAAAGAAACAACTATATGAGAATTCAGATAAAGGGTTTATACACCCAAGTGCTTCCCCATGGGGTGCACCAGTCCTGTTCATCAACACGAAGGATGGTTTAATTTTCCTTTGCATTTATTATCGCGAGCTAAAAAATCAAAATAATGAACAAGTATCCTTTCCCACAAATTGATGACTTATTTGATCAGCTACGTGGAGAACAATACTTCTCCAAGGTGGATCTATAGTTAGGATATTACCAAATAAGGGTGAATAAGGAACATATCCCCAAGGATTCTTTTCATATAAGGTACAAGAACTATGAATTCATAGTAATGCCTTTCAGACTCACAAATTCTCTAGCAATCATCATGGACATGATAAATAGAGTCTTTAGGTATTACCTCAACACATTTTTGGTAGTCTTTATATATGATATTCTAATATACTCTAAAACCAAAGAGGATCATGAGGAGTATATAAGAATTGTACTAGAGTCCTCGAAAAAAAATAACTACAAAAATTATATAATGTGTAAGTTCTAGTTGAAGGAAATATCATTATTGAGGGATATCATCATAATTAGTAGGATTTTTGTGGATATTTCTAAAAAAGAAATTGAGGGATGGCTAAGGTAAAAAATTGTGACGAATATTTGTTGCTTCCTCGGGTTAGCTGGATATTATTGCTGATTTGATAGAAATTTACCTCAATTTTAAAACCCTCTTACCAATATAACTTGGAAGGGAGTCAGTTTTTCTTTGAATAATGAATGTGAATAAATTTTCATGGAGTTTTAGAAGAGGATTATCACTGTCCATGTGATCACACTACTCAAAAGTGGGGAGATTTTCGTAATCTTCAAGGATTCTTAAAATAAGGGAATGGGTTGTGTGAAGATGAAAAATAAAAAAGTCATCACCTACTTCTCAAGGAAGTTGAAAAGTTGTGCGAAAAAATATCCCATGAATGATTTGGAGTTGGAATATGTTCTCTTTTCATTGAAAATATGGAAGCATTTTCTTTTGGGAGAAAAGTGTTATATATATATATGGATCAAAAAAGAGTCAAATATGTATTCACACAGAAAGAGCTAATTTTTTTCCAATGAATATGGTTAGAGATCATCAAGGATTATGACTGATAAATCCTTTACCACCCTGGGAAAGCATACACGGTGGCAGATAATCTATGTATAAAGGACCTAGTAATTATTTCATTGATGAGAATTGAAAATGATACAATCTTATCATATTTTATTAATATGGACATGGTAATTATAATGAAGGGAACATCATCAATACATTCAAAAAAAATTACTCAACTATATCTTTTGGAAAGGTTAATGGATAACAATAAAGATGATGTGGGAATTTATAAGTAAGTGGAAACTATCAGAAAAGGGAAATACTTAGAGTAAAATGATAATGAATAAAGAATTGTGAGATTTGGGTCAAGACTAGGTGTTCTATAAAATCCATAGTTAAATGATGATCTTTTGGATGATGCACATAGTTCAAATTTCTCCATTCACTTAGGAAACACAATGATGTGTCCCGATCTCTTATATCATTACAAGTAGGATACCATGAAGAAGGATATTGTTGAATATACATCAAAGTGCATAGTATGTCAGCATGTGAAGGCCGAAAGGTATAAGTCTAAGGGGATGATGCAACCATCACCCATACCAACATGGAAATAAGAAAAAATATCCATGGACTTTTTCACCAGACTTCTGATGACATCCAAAGAAAACAATGATGTTTGGGTTGTACTGGATCATCATACATAGATTTCACACTTCATTGAAATTCTAGATTATTTATCACCAGATCAACAAGCAATGATATACATCAGAGGAGTGGTAAGGCTTCTTGGAGTAAAATTATCAATTATTTCCTATCGAGATACAAGAATCACTTCTATGTTCTATAAAAGTGTCTAATATTCTCTGAACACTAATCTAAACTTCAGTACATCTTATCACCCTCAAATTTATGGCCAATCTAAGAAAACTATCCAGAAAAGTTAGGACATGCTAAGAGCTTTCTAAATAGACTTTAAAGTTAGATGGTACCATCATCTTCCTTTGGTGGAGTTCTCTTACCACAATAGTTTTCAATAAATAATCACAATGGATACTTATGAATACTTTTACGGGAATAGGTAAAGAACACTGACTTGTTGTGATGTTGTTGGGGAACAAAAACTTCTCTATTCGAAAACGGTTGAAGAAATGGTGGATAAGGTTAAAACCATCCATCAATACATCAAGGCCGCTCAGATTCGATAAAATATCTATTCTAACAATCATCTATGAGACCTAGAGTTTGATGTTGGAGACATGGTATTCCTCTGCATATCCATATGGAAGAGAGTTGTGATATTTTGGAATAATGGAAAGCCTATTTCAAGGTACATCTGCCCTTTTGAGATCCTTGATCGAATCGGGAAAGTTCCCTACCGATAAGCACTCCCACAGAACATGTCTCAAGTAAATGATGTATTTCATGAATCATTCTTAAGGAAGTACATACAAGACCCATCATATATACTCAATCTAGAGGTAGTTCCATTTGTGAAAAACTTCTTCAATGAAGAGAAGTCGGTGAAGATCATATATTGTATAAAAATTTCTACGAAATAAGAAAATTATCCTAGCCCAAGTGTTGTAGAGATACCATAAGTTTGTTGAAGTGGCATGGGAACCAGAGGAATTGATGCGATAGAGTTATCCTCATCTGTTTTAATTTGGTAAAATGAAATTTCATGGATGAAATTTCTTAAGGGGGATGGTTGTAACGATCCAAACTGTTATGAAAAAAATTAATTTTTTTGAATTAAATGCCTTATGGACATGGAAAACACATGCACTTAATTTATTTAATTATATATAGTTGCATTTAAATTATTGTTAAGTATTATTACCATTAATAATATATCCATCAAACAGTGATAACACGACTAGTATAAATATAGGGTTTCAGAAAATCCTTTTGATATAGACAAAAGAAGTGATGGCCTCTCCTAGTATGATCTTACCCTATGAAGCCCATTTATTGGAACTTCTGAGGGAGATTGCATTTTTTGGATTTTTCTCAGATGAAGCCAAATCCTAGTTCCAACAACTAAAGCATGAGTGAAACTATTTACAAGAGAAATTCAAGCTCATAGAGATCACAACCCAACCCATGTTCACTGGATGTCCCCGTGAAAGCCCCACCATCTCACACATTACTCTTAGGGTGTATGATGGTGTATTAAAGGTATATGTAAAAAAACCCTATCATTATGATTATTTTCATAATTTTGGTTTAGAATAATTAATATACATTCATTTTATTATTCTTACTTTTTAAATGATTTATAAATCATAAATAGTATTCTTTGGTTAATGTTCTAATTCAATTAAGAAATACGTTTTGATGAATTATTGGATTTTTAATTAAATCATATTTTAATAAAATATTATTTTTAAATTATTTATATTTTATATAACTAATTTTATAAAAATTTTATGTCAATTATTATTTTTATTAAGGTTTGAAAACTATTTTTGTCAAAACACGTCAATTTTCAATCAACGTCAGTTTTTATTTTAAAAATTAAAATTAAATTTGTTGGAAAATTGTTTAAATAAATTTTATTTTATTTTTGAAATCATGATTATGAAATTATAGAATTGTGAATTTTTAATAATTTTCTAGGACAGTGAAATTTTTGGGTAAAACTTAAATATTGTCTAAATATATAATGTGTTTTATGACATTATAATGGCCCAATCAGGATGTAATAAAATAATATATTGGGTATCATGGGAAAATATATTTTTTAATTTAAAATAATGTGATTTTATATGTTTTTGACTTATTTTAGAATTCATTAATAAATCCTTGAAAATGTATAATATATTTAATGATTGTAATTTATGTTCTTGAGAGTGTGACTCACCTCCACATAATAATGGATAATATTTTAATATCATTGTCCCTTTTTTTAATGACATAATTTTTTCCACTCTTGTTTTCCAGAAACCATGGGTTGGTTTATGGTTTTGAATATTTTAGAGAATAGTTTCCAAAACCTAAATAATAAATAATTCCCCCTCCATTCCTATACAAACCAAACTAAGCAACCATTTATCTTCACTAAAACTCATTGAAACACATCCTCACTATATTATCCACACCCTAGAGTCCTCACATGGTGTCCCAAGATCCCATGATGCCTCTTCCAAGCCATTGGTATCACACGTCCATGTATGGGTTCCTACCTTTCACATTTTGGTCCAAGTATTCTTATATTGTTATTCCCTTTTATATTTAAATTATAAATGATGGGGTATATTTTCACACCTCCCACAAAATGCCATTATTATTTTTTTAATTATGAGATACCCCTTTCACTCTCATTAATCCCTTCCATGTACACCAGTTACTAAGTCGATATTCTATAAGGGATTTCTCTCTCCTCATTTCCATTAAACTATTTCATTTATATTATTCAAATCTTATTCCATTTTCCTAGGTTCGAATATTATGATCCCTGATACCCATACTACCCATTACATGTCTAAATTATGACAGTCCCCTTTCACTCTCATCAACACATTTTATGAATCCCCATTTTAAGTTGTTATGCTGGTGAAATTTCACTGTGATTTTCCATTAAAAAATCTACGTGTAGTGAATACCATTCCCATTTATCAATAAAGGGTATTCACCTCTATGAACATATATTTTTTGATTATAGAATTTAATATATGTTCTTCACATTATTTTATCATGGAATAAATTATGATGTTTAATGAATCCATGTTATATGATTTTATGTGGAATACTTAAGCAGGAGATTAAAATGTTCATGAAGGGTGTGCCTTGATAGCACTTCAATGCATTGGGTTATGCTTTGTATCACAGTAAGTCATATTGAAATAGGGGTTTACCCGATTCATTTTAGGACATTTTTTCACCATGTTGGGATATGGGTTTACCTGATTCCTTTATGTTAATGATCCAGTGATTTAATTTGATTCCGCATATCCATGTTTTGATGATCATTCTATATCATGCCTTTATGTTCTTGTTTTTGTTATTCTCCACTAATATGTTAATTGTCTGTCATTTATTGTATTATTTATTTCATGCCTTGATCACTCTCTTACAAGGATTTATAGATCACCCTTTTCTTATATTTTTCCATAGGTTACTGTAATTACATGGATTTTCCTGGTCTTATCTTCAGAAAATATTTTTGGAAAATTACGAGACTAGGCGCTGAGACAACGTGTGATTCCGAGGCCAATTGTGCCTGAAATGATTCGACAAAAAATGTTATGTTTTTAATAATGTAGTTAAGTGGGTTTCCTTAAAAAGTGGAATAACTCTTAAGTGGGTACCCGAATTAAAAATCTAAGGGAACCATTGCATTTAGGATGGAAGGTTACCCTAGGTGCAACTAAACTATTTTCGGTACGGTTCTCCAATAAGAAAACCTAAAAACTCATAACCACAAATAAAATAATTATTTTATTTTATTTTATTTTTCAAATCTATATTACATCTCAATGGTGACTTGGATTGAAAATCCAATAGCGTCATTGAGCTCATAGTGGGTTTTTTTGGAGGATCCTAACATTGGTCAGTATGGGTAAACTGTGGAAGGTAGTTTTTGGGATGTAACTGCAAATAAAAAAATTAAATTTTTTTTTTTCAATTTAGATAACTCATAAACGATAAAATGGATTGTAAATTCGATAGTACTGATGATCTTGTGAGAGTGTACATTTCCATAGGTGGGGCCTAACCTTGACTGACATGGGTCGAGGGTAAAAGATAATTTTTGGACGTTTTAAAAGCTTATAAAATAAAAATTTGAAATTTTTTTTTTTAATTTTAACATTTCTCAGTGATGCAATGAAAGTATGACACCAAAAAAATAAGTTGTTTACTTTCATAAATTAAACATCATGGAGACACCGCAACACAGCGAAACAACAACGCCGAAATGTGTTTCTTTAGTTAATATCTTGATAGGGATACGAGATCAGATTGAAAATATTAGAGAAATTCCTTAGAAGATTTGGAAAAGAAAAGTTTTTGGAGAATCCACTTGTAGGAGAACAAAACATGGAAAAAAATGCAGACAATCCATAGATCACTAATCACGGATCAAGAACTAAAGATCAAGGATCGATGGAAAATGGTAGTACAAATATGTTATTCACCAATGATCAATCCAATCCTCGATGTAGTTCATTGTTTTATTTGGTTTCATTCCCTGTTCTTTATTTTTTCCCTATAATAAATGTTAGTCAGTCCAAAAATGGTTTGATTCATGGATCGAATGTAGTTCAGGGTTGGGATTTATATCATAGGTTTTGAATTAGGGATTATCTAGGTTTAGATTGAACCATGATTAGAATTTTGAATGCTTTCCATTTTTATTCTATCATGGATATATTGGGCCAACAAGAACAAGGCCCAAATCTATCCACCTTGGGCATTCATGTGTTCTTCATGTTCTTTATAGTGAAACGATCTAGGCTTCCGGCTTGACGGATGGTGCTGGCAGAAACCTGCTATCCAAGCGGGACCACGGTGGAAGATCAGCTTGTGGCAGGAGGCTGTGGGTTAGGGAGGAGCTAGGTGGCTGAGGCACTCACGATGACAACACCCCACTACACCAGTGGGGTGTGGCTCTGCCGTGGGTGTGAGATAGCCATGCAGACCGAACGTGGGACACATGATCTTGCCACGTGGATCGGGGTGACACGGTCGCTTGACTACGACCGATACAAGAGGTTTGGCCCGCAAACTAAGGGTCATGCTGGGGAAATTGGTCATCCTAGTGGGAAAGACCCATAGACCAATGGAACAGGTCTAGTATTCCCAATGGGCCCAATGGCTCAGGCCGACAGATCCCGGATCGGGTCAGATGGGGCTCAGACCCTACCATCCCCTTTTTTAAAAAAACCCATAACATTGAAATTGTAAGTTCGTATGATGAGCCGTTTATAGTGTTGGGACCCTTGAAACAAGGTATTCCTATTAATATGTCTTGGTGGGTTTATATTTAGACTAGAAGGAGCTGGTAGCATTCTCTTTATCTTTCATATAAAGGATCGATGCAGGATCCTTGTCTTATTATAGACGGTGACAGTAGAGATAAAGATAATACCCTTGGTCCTGCCTATAAAGGTTTGATGTAGGACCGCATGCCTATCATAGAGTCTGAATCGTGTTCCTAAGTGAGTTTTCTCGGCCAGGTTTTCTAAGTGACTCATCAATCTGGAGTGTGTATCACGCCTAGAGGCCCGAACATTTCTCAATTCTCAACACGATGCCTTAGATAGGATTTTCTGATTATGTGTGACCAATATTTACAAGTGAACCAATTACCTATCTTGGTATATGTTTCCAATAGGTCCATGATGTCCCCATGTGATCCCTAGGAGTATGACCCACTATCTATGTATTGAGATCAAGATTGTTTCCTTCGTGACCTGACCATATGAGTGTACATTGAGCAGGATCATATGAAAATGGATTTGTCGTGATATCGAGTGCCCTTCTATTAGAGAGACCAGATGTCTTAGGGAACATTGTGACATATCGAGTCCATATATTCTCTTTGATACTATTGGTAGACTTTCTCTACATTATTACTATCTGATAGCATGAGGAGTGAGATGCCCTGGAAGCGAGCATGCTATAAGAGGAACCATATGACTTGCACTGGATGAGACCTTATATATCAGAATCCTTTACGATTATACAAGGATGTTCTTGTTATATGTGTTATTTAAATATAACTGTGTCGAACCGAATCTATCTTCTTTTTTGTGTTTCCTTTGTGGTATTTTACTTTTTATTTTGACGTTCTATACTAATTATTATTTTAATCACCTCTACAAAGGCCCACATGTGTCATGTCTTGTGCAGAATATTGATACTTTGACAAAGTCCTTGGTGGACCGGGGCTAGGTTGTTGCTAGAGTGATCTGATAGACGAGGTGTGCTTCTAGGCATTCAGACAGTTGTTTCTATACCTACCCTTCAAGTAGGGTTTTCTAAAGAGTATTTCTAAATACTTTTTTCTTTTACATTCCTTTTTTTGGGCATGTATTTTGGACCCATTTACCTTCAGTTTTATAATATCGTACCTTTTGCTTTTTTACCTTTTCTTTTCACCTTCCAGCATCTGTGGATTAGTGTTGTGTGCATGTGTATAGGTACATAGGACAATGCCTCTAATTTTTTTTGGATATTTCTTTTCAGCACTAGTCCCTATCTGCCGGCCAATGGGAGGGGGTATTTGGGTAGTCATGCCACGAGCCCCGGGGGATGGGTTGTGACAGAGTGGTATTTGAATAGGTCGGTCCAAACTTAAGAACCCAGGGTTTATGAGTTTGGTTTGCAGAAATAGTGTTTAGTGTTTTAATTTTGGACTTTAGGCTAGGGAATCTAATGTTGGTGGGGTGGCTGACAAATCCATACACCAGGACCTTGAATTATTATTTTTTATTCAATACATGAAAACACTAGGTATATGAAAAAATGACGCTACATGCATCATATAGGAATGGGTTTTGTTTTCCATGTCCTTCATTAGTCAACTCCCCATATATACTCTATTGATCATGGTACATCTAATTTTTTTTCAAGATTCTTCCACATAAATAGATAGCTAGGAATCCACCCTGTGACCACGAGGATGATCTGTGGGGTGATAAGATTAGTATATAGATGTGTACTAGAGATAGAACCTTTAGGTGGTGTGCCAGTTTTTCCACCACCTATAGAGTAGCACATGGTGATCATAGAACCAGTGAATGAGATGCATGAGCTGAGAGAACATCACACATTTTCGTAAAAGAGACCCCTCAGGATCTAAGGTGAGCCCAACTCATACGCAACTATGGACTAGCTTGATGTGGTGAATGTGTTTTCCATCTTGTTAAGACACCATTATATAAGATGTAAATCCTTGCAGTGGTGCTTCCACATGGATCATCAGAGTGATAATGGGGTTTATATCATGTGATCATATGATGGGGTGAATCTTCTGTTGACAGATTTTGAGAACCATTTTTAGATAAAGGGGTCTCATCTTAAAGACTAAGGGATATGCATTCCCAAGAGAATATATAGTTCCATGATGATGACATGTCAATATCTGAGTGTTCATCGAGGCATACCAAACTTTCTAATTACTTGTTAAATATGATATGACTAATGATTCAAGGATTAGACCTCTGAGAAATGTGTTCTTAGGGAAATTCAAGCCAACATTATTCCTATGTACGTTTTTACATATTCTATGGTGGTAGAAAGAAATGTTTTGGATGAAATTAATTTGGATGAGTGGATACATCCAGTGGATGTGAGAAGTGGTATTATAGGGAAATGGTGAATGGTCCATCGACGTAGATACAATGATAGGAAAAGACGGATATTTAGGGTGGAATATGTAGGAAAGGTGCTCGGAGTGCAGTATGAGGTGGTGTGCATTTTGACATGTTACCACCACCAACACCAAAGTGGTCCACACAAAGCTCAGGGATGTAGAGGACATCGGAGGGTACAACTGCAATCAGTCAAGGCATATGACCCAAGGGATCCACGAATGATATGAGGTATGGCATGTGTCTACTCTTAGCTACCATATTAATAAACACAGGTGATAATCATTCTTTCTTATCACAAATTCTATTCAAGAACTAGAGTTTATAGTTAAACTGTTGACTTGACCCTTATGTCTGAAGTTACGAATGAAAGGAGACATGATAATCACACTAGTGTTGATAGTGTGATCTACACCTTGAGGTGAGATTTTTGGTTAGAACCTCTTTGTTGTAGCATCGAGGCCTTATGACGTCATTCTTAGTATGGATTGGTTATCGATAGTACATGCTCGGATTGAATGATTTATGAAAGAAGTTGTGGTATGTTTGTAATGATATAATAGGGTTTTACTTGGTCTCTGGAAAAGGAACCCCATATAGCACGGGACAGACAGAATCAAAGAAGGGTTTAACTGATCACTCTTGAGTTAGCTAGCCTTACCCTTATGGAAATAGATGTTATGAGTTTTTAGTTCCCAACTGTAGTGGTAGAGTATGAGGATGTACTCTCAAAAGATGTTCCAGGTTTACCTCCCTATAGGGAAATATAATTCTGTATTTTTCTACACCCTGAGATAGCACTGATATCAACATCAATATATCGGATTCATTTCATAGATATTTTGGAGTTGTGGGTTCTAGTGGAGGACTGGAAAAGGAAGGGCTTAGTAAGACCCATTGTTTGAGGTTATTTGTGGATTACCTTCACTTTAATGAAGTGACTGTGGTGAATAAGTATCCACAACCATAGGGTCGATGAAAAAATAAATTAGTTGAAAGTGGAAAGATATTTCATTGATATAAAGGATCCCACAATAATTTTAGTAGTCAAGATATAGTTTGACAAGCACCCTGATCTTGATATTTCCCTGGGAGGGAGTCGAGTATGTAGTTTTCTGCAATGCATTAGGGAATAGACCTAGTTGTGTCTTGATGCAGAGGAAAGCGGTGATTAACTATGATTCACATCAGTTGAGGCCACATGAGTATAACTACATGATCCACGATCTTGAGTTGGCCATGATAGTATTCACATTGAATATGTGGAGACAATACCTGATGGATGGGCAGTTTATCATCTACTTAGACCACAATATTCTCAAATATATATTCTCATGGAAGTTTTTAAACTAGAGACATAATTGTTGGCTAACCAGGACTATGACTTGGAGAGGTTCTATACTTCTGGTAAGGGAAACTTGGTAGCATATGCTCTTAGCATGAGAAACAGTTTGTAGATGTTGAATGAGGCGACAGAGCAGTTGGCCTCAATAAATTTATCTTTCTTGGATAGAGATAATGTTGCTTATCACCTTTAGTTGGTTGTTACCCCTCCACTATTATATTAAGTCCGGGAATTATGACTCGGTGATATAAATGGTGAGACTTTACATGCTCAGTTTTCTTAGGGGAATTCCCGTAATGGATATTCTAAAGGCGGGGAGAACGTCGTTCCATTAAGAGGACGAACAATAGTAGTAGTGGACGACTAGAGTGGAGTGATGCATAGGGAAATTCATGTGGGTTTCATGGAAGACACTGGGGATGATTGAATAGGTTGAAGCTGTAATTACCTATTCGTATAAAAGTTGAGCGCTTGTTTGAATCAATTTCATGGTTTTTCAATACAATATGTTGAGCTCTTGTGCTTTGAAGGGGTTTCTCTTTTCTTCCATGGGGTACCATGATGGGAGTTATAAAGGATATCGATGGAATTAATGAAAAAAATTCACATATGTATAGGGGAAATGATTCCATTTAGGTGATCATTGACTGACTCACAAAGTCATCAACTTCTTATCTTTTCAGATTTAGAGTTTAGAAGAGAGCTTGAGATGCCTATACGTGCAGATGATAGCTCAACTCCATTGAATCCCATAGAAGATAGTTTTTGATCGAGATGGTCACTTTGCATCCTGGTTATAGAGATTGAGGAGTGAAAGGATATAACCCTCCTTGGGTAGTCTATTCCTTTAGTTCATGCCTGGTGATAGCACGCAAATATCTGGAAGAGCACATGAGAGAGGGGGCTCATTTTGGTGGTCGAACCCTTGTCTACTTGGGAATCCATTGGTTTTTATATTTGGGACGTAAATCCTTAATGTGAGGAGAATTTAATGACTCAGACTTTCTAGGTTCTATTTTTAGAGAATTTTTGGGGAATTTCTAACACCAGGCGCTGAGACGGTGTGCAATTCCAAGGTTCGGTTGGCCCGGAATGCTTTGACAAAAAATGATATGTTTTTAATAGCATTAAGGAGTCGTTTTCCAGAAAAAGTAGAATAACTCTTAAATAGTTTCCCTAATCAGAAATATTAGGGCACTATTGTGTTCATGATGGTAGATTTATCATAGGCATGACTTAACTTTAGTCGGCATGGGTCTCTAGTGAGAAAATCTGAAATTGGAATAACTGTAAATAATATAATTATATAAAATTATTTTATTCTTTAAATATTTATAACTCATGAATAGTTACTCAGATTTAAAATATGAGACCACATTTGAGTTAATAATAGGATTCCTTCCTTATGAAAATCCTAACATTGGCCAGTGCGGGTCAACTATGGAAATTTTTTTTTGGGAAGTAACCATAAACAAAATAATTAATTAAAAACTATTTTATTTTCAATTCTTATAACTCATAAAAAATAACGTGGATTTGAAATCCGATAGTACCATTGAGCTCGTGAAGGTTTTCATTCCTTATATAGGACCTAACCATGACCGACGTGGGTCGAGGGTAAATGTTAATTTTGGATGTTTTGAAAGATAATAAAATAATCTTCAAAAAAGATTATTTTATTTCTCTGAACATTTTGTAGTGATGCAGTGAAACTATGATGCTAGGGAAAAGTTTTTGTTTCCTTTAATAAATGAAACATCATGGAAATGCCGCAACACTGAGAAATGATGATGTTGAAACATGTTTCTTCATTTAAAAGTTTGATAGGGATACATGATTTGATTGAAAATCCAAGAGAGATTCCATGGAAGCTCTGGAAAAGAAAGGGCATTGATGACACCTCTCTGCAGTGATCGGCAAGCGACGACGAACACATACAAATTTCATATCTTGAGTCATGGATCAGGGAACAAGGATTGGGGATAGACGAATGATGGAGATACATCTCCATTCTTCACTAATAACTGATCGAATCCTCGAGGTAGGGAGTTGTTTTTTCTTTGTTTCATTACCCGTTCTTCATTATTTTCCCTATGACGAACGTGAATCAATTGACGAATGGACTGATTCATGGATCTGCCATAATGTGGGGTTGGGATTTATGTTTCTTGTTTTGAATCATGGATTATACATGTTTAGATTGAACCATGCCTAGAATTGTGAATCTTTTCCATTTTTTATTCTCATTATGATAGACCAGGTCGACACGAACAAGGCTAAGATCAATCCACTATGGGTGTTCTTGTGTTCTTCTCATTTTTCATACCACAATGATCCAAGCCACCGGATAGATGGCCATTGGTGGAAGAAACCCACAGTCTTGGCAAGACTACGTAGGTAGGTCAGCCCATGGTAGGAGGCTGTGAGTGAGGGAGATGCCATGATACCACTGAATCAGTAGCAGGCAGTGGTAGTTGATAGCCAGTGGGGTAACACCCTAATATTTCATAGTATTTTATCTCTTCAAAGTAAGTCAAGTACTTGCGCTACATGCAACACTAAGTTCAAGCGCACCACGACTTACCTAACTAGCCGTTCAAAAGTAGTTATGAATAATATTAACTGAATTTTGAATTTTATATATTCCAGATAATTTTAACATTCATATTATGTGTTTTATAGACATAATATAATAACAAAATCAATATTTCAGATAAAGGAAGTTTTTTTCAGAAAATTCAATTTTACAGCCTTATAATGGAGAACCCTTATTAAAACCAATATTTGACACATTTATATAATCAATTTCATGAAATTAAATTCTTCTTTAAAATAGGGACATAAAAATTTAGTTTGGATAAATTTTTGGTACTTTTCTGATAACTTTCATATTTTGATGAATTGTTAAAAATAATAGATTTTAATTGAAAAAATATTTTTTATAGAAATAATTTATAGTAAAAAATTATGAATTTTAATGGTTTTTAAGTATAATTATATTATATTTTCATCATTTAATATAATTTAGGTCATTATATGTAATTTCACATTTAAATTTCTCATAAAAATATGTAAATAGTTTGATAGTTTTTACTTTTTAAAACCTTGTTTTTTGGTTTTGACAATAGGAATTAATTTTAATTTAATTAATGAAACTTCTATGTGTTTAATTTTTTAAAATATAATTCATTTTTAAAATTTTAATATCAAAATTAGCTTATGGTGAATTTTTGGTATTTTTCTGAAAACATTTAATTTTTTATGAATAGTGAAAAACAATGCGTTATTGATTAAAACTGACTTTTTATTTAAATAATTATTTATTTTATTTAAATTTATTTTAAGTAAAAATATATATATAATACCAATGTAATTCTAATTTAATTAATTGGAGCCATTTTATAATAAAATTAGATGGATTAATTTTTATTGAACTTTTTACCGCCTTTTAACCACCTTCTAGAAGAATTTTCAAATATGAATAAAACATAATTTTACCATTTCTGTGAGTTGATTTTAAAACTCTAAGAGACACGGACGAAATCAATATGTAAAATATTGTTCAATAAGATGAAAATATTTTTTGCTGAAAATTAAATTTTGACTTTTATTTACCACGGTTCATTGTAAATAGGGTAATTAAAGGTAAAATTGATATTATAATTACCCTAACACATGTCTTAATTATATTAGATAATTTTATCTTGACCAAAAATAATATTAGAAATAAAATATGATCTTTTTGGTCCACTTTTATTAGATTAGGACATTTATTGTCATTTTATTTAAAGAATGGTTAAAATTGTTAAATTCAAAGTTTAATAAATAAACCATTTTTAATATAGGGTCATGCATAAGATAAATTGAACTATAAATATTCCTTTGAAAGATTAAAATATTTTATACATCACGGTATTTTGTTTATAATTTTTATACATTAAATAATTAAATTTATTTATGACACAATGATGATGCGGTAACTACCTTATTAATGAAATAATAATATAAATGGTATTATAAATATTAAAATAAATATAATTTTAAATTTTTATGACATCAACGAATTTTCTAGGTTAATGTGACATTTTAGGGTTTATTCAATGTACTTTTTTCAAGGTAATCATGCTGTTATGAATTTCACAAAAAATTACAAAATAGTGTCAAAATTGACATAAATGTGTTTTTAAAACAAATAATATATTATCAAATTATATAATATTCTTAAAATCCTATGTTTTTTAAAAAGGACTTATATAAAGATATATATAATTAATGAACCACTTTATGTTCACCTGTATTTTTATAGTAATTTTATTAACCATTTATTATAATAATAGAATAATACATGGTAAAAGTTAAACTATTTAACTAAGAGATAAATCTAAAAGATATGGTTAATATGGTAACCTAAACCTGTCTAAAACCAATTGGATGAGTCGTTTCCAAACCATACTCTCCTTATACTCGAAATAAATAATTTTTGAGCCATTATAAAGACCAAATGATTTTATTATAAAATAATATTTCAAGCTTTTCCAAAAGTGACTCTCACCTCTCTTATAAAAGCGTACCTCCCATTCTCTTAATTTTACACCTCCAAATCCATTTGGATCGGCCAAACCCAACCCAAATATATTCCCTACCTCCCTCAATTAATCCTAGAGGCATTATTTTTATTATAAATCAAACCTAAGGGGCCCTTTTGATCAACTCAAAAGGAAACACCCGAAGAAGATGTAATAATTTCACCACCATTTTTCATGTTCTTTTCTTCTTCCACCTCCAATTTGTTTATTGTTTCCATACAAAAATAATAACTACAGTACCATCTATATACTATGATGTTATTATAAATATGGTACAACCATACTTGTTATTATAACCATCCTATAAGTGACAAAGTCATCATACATGTGTACATACAGCTTACCGTCTCGATGTCGTGGTATAGTTTTTCATTCAAACAATTCATTATCTGGATGGGTATAATAATGGGTATAACTCATGTAAATAATAAATAAAACATGTTAATGATTCTTTTTATATGATATAACACCCAATTACATATTATTTCACTATCAATATAATAATATTGTCGCTCATGCGTACGTACGGATTATTATCTCGAAGAACATGATGAGATTCATTCCCCATCATAATCATTCAAGTATAATGTTCATTTTAGGATTAAAAATAATGTTTAAGAACATAATATAATTCTGTATAGGAATCCAATACATCCTATCCATAACAAACATGGCTTATGTAACCATGTAAATAAAGGTAAATAGATTAGTTAACACCCGAAACAATGATACTGCAAAAATATTATTAACAAAGCAATATTAGAGGATCATATATGATATCATATTTATGTATATAGTTCTTGTATAATTTAATAACAGTGTTTTAACTATAATACATGAGTTTAACATACCATCAACTAAGAAAAAGTACAAGTTAAGGGTTAATTTTTGAATCTCTTTATTAATTGTGGTTGTTTTTACGTGAGTATCTTCTGGGACATATTTATTATCCATGCCCATGTTTCATAAAATATTTTTCAAAGGGATTATTTTTAAGAGACTATTTTACTAAAACATCATTTTAAATTTTTTAAAGATTTATTCTTATAAACCTTTCTCATTAATGTCCATGTTTTCAAAATGGTATTAATGATTTATTTATATGGACATGAATGTTTTAACATGTCAATTCATTTAAAAAGTTCCAAAGTGGTATGGGACACTTTGATTCCAAACTATATTTTAAATTACTCCCTTTATAAATTATGTGACTTTTAAATTATTTTATTAAAAGGGATATTTCTCTCAAATATTTTTACTGATCATTTTCAACTATGTCAACATCCTTCATGGGATATTATTTTTGATCATGATTGATTTATTATGATAAAAATATTCCCTATTGTATTGAAGGTTTTTTGATATGATTGACTGTGGATGTGTTATTTTTATTCCATTTGTGGTTTATAGATAATGTATTGACATTTAGTATGTAAGTTTTAATACAAATGTTTTTTTTATGCTTAAACCATTTCATATGATAAATGAATTAGACTAAGTAAGTGATGGGTGGAGCCGACTATAGATCCTAAATGCATTGGTAGGTCTCATGAGACAAACTAGTGTCTTGGCCCATAGCCTTGACAAAATATTATTTGTATTCTTATCACAAGTCATTTACTATGTGGTTATGAGGTCTGGCATTATGCATTCCATCATTATGAAATTGGCTATTGATATTACATGTGATTATTCTACTAATAAAATATCCATGTGAATAAGTAAATGGAATTATTTGATTTATCTTTTCCATATTATGATAAATTATAAGTTTAAAAGTCTTGTTTTTAGTCTTATACATTTCCATAAATGTTTATGCTTATTTATGAAAGTTTCTGGTATATTGTTATCTTTACTGAGCATTTGAGCGCACCCCTTTCTATGTTTTATTTTTCCCAGGATGCAAAAAATTATATTATGAATAACTTGCAGGGATAGTATGAGGGATATGAATGTGGTCAATGGAGACAATGTTAATATTTTTTTCAATTTATAATGTAATATAAAACAAATTAATGTATCAAGTACATCCAAGGCTACTAAAATGATTAGTATTTTGGGATTTGATCCCTTGTGATCATACCAATGTTATGAAATAATCCACTGACTCTGGGTAACTGGGGTCGGGGCATTACAGTTGTTATTAGAGGAAGTTTAGTATATATCATAGAAACTAGATTTAGAAAAACACTGATTAGAGAACATTACCCAAAGATAGACTTTGAGGATTAGTGTAGAATAACTTTAATGAGTTATGGTTAAATAGAGATTTGGTGTATTTTCCAAGAATTACATCCCTATCTGGATACGATCAGGTAGTGGCAGCTTTGGCACAGATGTACCAAGGAGTGAAAACACCGACAATGAGTTTCAGGTTTGACCCGGGGTATCCTAGTACACGAAAATGGTCCTTGCTTTACTCTTGGTTACGACACTCCTAGGGGATATGCTTAGGATAATTCACATTTTCATTACAATCCATTATGAAGGATTTATGAGTAAATACTTCTTCAAAGAAAACATTTTATGATTATAGATTATATTCATAATACTTTCAACATACATTAGGTATTTTAAAATTTTGGAATTATGCATTGTGATTCATAAACTAACCTTGTGTGTGTCATTATTGATAAATGGTTCCTAGTATAAGGAATGAGAACTCCAGAAATATACATGATCCAAAGATTAATAATGATAATATCTTTCATGGTATTAATCCAACATTTAGAAAGGAAATAGTCTCCCACATATTGTCATTATATGATGAAATATTATCATATATTAATATGATAAGTAGATAATTATTTCAGTCCTATGGCATTGAAGGGAAGAAAGAGAAAAAATGATGGAAGAGAGAAAGATTGATAAATGGAAGTGGGAAAAGAAGTATTTTCCCATATGTGATAACTGTGAAAAAATCGCCTTTGTAAATGCATGAAGGGAATGTGAGTTTTTTATAAGTGTGGAGAAAAATGACACTAGGTACGAGATTTCAAGGGTAAGAAAAAGGTTTCAAATATACAATGCTTCATCTGCAAGGAGTTGGGACACTACATGAATCAATGTCCAAATCATCAGAGTATACCACAAATGATGCTATTGGATAATAATCAAGTTATGATACTACCGAAGATGAAATGGAATGATTAGAGTTTTTATACTATTATTAATGTATTTTGTCATTTGAGTATTGTATTAATGATGTACATGTTATAATTATTATAGAGTATATAATGATTTTACTGCAGTATTATTTCATTAAGTACTTGAGATTGTGTGAAACCAAGAAATGTGACTCAATAGCAGGTTAAGGTTTTTGGAAAATATATGGTTGAGAGAAAGATAAACCTTAATATGGTTCTGATACTGAGGTAGTGATTTTGGAATAAGATATGATTTATTTGGATAAACTATATTGGATATTCTTGAATACCTAGAAACTCATTAATGATTTTTATATTCCATCATTGTTAGAGTTTACAACATTTTTGGTTATAAGGAATATATCCAGCATTCTATAAGAAATAAGGGTGCATGAATGTAATGAATAACATTTTACGGTAATTCTGGGTTTTACTATGTTTTAAAATAATAGATGATGAAGGTTTTCACATGTTATTAAGTGGAAAAAAGGATCTTCATTATGTTTACCTTTATAATAAATTTGGGATTGTTAGTTTGTACAGAAGTATTTTGGATAAGTTTAATGGTTGTAATGGATTAAGTTAAACATTGAATACAATTTTTTAACGTTAAAAAAATATTCTCAATAATATTATTTGCATTGTTATAAAAAGGACTAACCATAGGTCGGGTGAAAACCCATCGCGTTCGGCAAGGCCGCCAAACTTGAACCTACAATCGAAGGGAGACAAGGGTGAATCCCCTATCATTGGCCTACATGATTTCCTGGTTTGTATAATGTAGTTTTTTTAATAGTTTGTAAAAATATTTATAAATTCATTAATTTTGGAATCTTATATGATTTCGATAAATATAATATTATTGAGATTCTATTATCTTTTGGAGTGAATGATGAGTTTGTGGTAGTAATTAGGTGAAGGATGAAACTCTACATGTGAAGTATATTTTTTCCTCTTATTATTTGACTAAATTAATTGTTAAAATTTACAGAAGGGATCTTAAAACAAAAAATATGTTATCCTAATACCTTTTGTTTTGTTCAACCGATGATATTTTAAATCATCATAGATTGATGGATTTTTGGCCCTTAATTTTACACTTATTTGTGATTGATGACATCAATCACTCCCTATAAATATTTATTTTATCCCTCTAATTATGTGTTTATAATTTCCAAAAATGTTCTCTTAATAGAGATCATAATTCGGTGGTTACTTTTTCATTTCTGTTTCCCTCTTATTAAGATTAAATTTTATTAACCCAATTTCCAATGTGGGTTTTCCACATAGGTATTTTTCTACTTTTAACCTTTTATTTTCAAATTTTTTTTCAAATTGAGAGGATGCAATTTATTGAAGGTGGGGATAATGTAACACCCCAATATTTAATAGTATGTTATCTATTAAAATTAATTGAATAACTTGCACTACATGAAACACTGAGTTTAAGCTCACCACAACTTACCAAACTAGCCGTTCAAAAGCGTTTATGAATAGAATTAACTGAGTTTTTAATTTTATATATTCTATATAATTTTAACATCTATATTATGTGTTTCATAGACATAATATAATAACAAATTCAATTTTTCATATCAAGGAAGTATATTTCAGAAAATGCAATTTTACCACCTTTTAATGGTGAACCCTTCCTAAAACCAATATTTGAAACTTTTATATATTCTATTTCATAAAATTAATTTCTTCTTTAGAAGCGGGATATAAAAATTTAGTTAGGATTAATTTTTGGTTATTTTATAATAAATTTCATATTTTGATGAATAGTTAAAAATACTAAATTTTAATTGAAAACAACTTTTTTAATCAAAATAATTTATAGTGTTAAATAATGAATTTGAATGGTTTGGAAGTATAATTAGATTATATTTTTATCATTTAATACAATTTAGTTCTTTATAAGTAGCTTCACATTTAGATTTGACATAAATACATCTCAATCTTTTGATAGATTTTACTTCTTAAAAACTCGTTTTTTGGTTTTGACAACGGGAAATAATTTTAAATTAATTAATAGAAAATCAATGTTTTAAATTTTTTAAAACACAATCCATTTTTTAATTCTTAATATCAAAATTATCATAGGGTGAGTTTTTGGTATTTTTCTGAAAACATTCAATTTTTGATTAATAGTGAAAAACACTTCGTGATTTTTTAAAACTAACATTTTTTAAATAATTATTTATTTTATTTAAATATATTTTAAGTAAAAATAGATATATTATACCTATATAAGTTCAATATAATTCATTGGAGTTATTTTATAATTAGATTAGATGTATAAATATTTATTGAACATTTTTTCGTCATTTACCCACCTTCTAGAAGCATTTGAAAATTTGTATAAAACATAAATTTACCACTTCAGTGAGTTGAATTTCAATAATCTAAGAGACACAATTGAAAACAGTAAGTAAAATTTGGTTCATTAAGATGAAAATAATTTTTGGTGGATAGTAACTTTGGAATTTTATTTACCATGATTAAATATAAATAGGGTAATTGCAGGTAAAAATGATATTATAATTTCCCTAACCCATGGCCTAATTCTATTTGATAAGTTTAATTCAACCAAAAACAACCAAAGGAATAAAATATGATCATTTTTGTCCACTTTAATTAGATTTGGACGTTTATTATTATTTTATATAAAGAAGAGTTGAAAGTGTTAAATCAGAGTTTAATAACTAAAATAATTTTAATATAGTGTTACACATAAGATAATTTTGAATATAAATATTCATTAGAAATCTAAAATTATTTCCTACATCATGGTATTTTACTAATAATTTTTAGACATTAAATAAGTAATTTTTTTTAGGACACAATGATGATGTAGTAATTATTTTATTAATGAAATAATCAAATAATTGTTATTATAAATATTAAAATAAATATAATTTCAAACTTTTTATGGCATACATGATTTTAATAGGTAATTATTTCATGTTATGGTTGATTAAATGTATTGTTTTAAGAAATAGTGCTCTTATGACTTTCACAAAAACAAAATACCAAAATTGTCACAAAATTGACATAAATGAGTTTTTAAAACAAATACTATAATATTAAATTATATAATATGGATAAAAATCTATGGTTTAGAAGAAGGACTTATATAATGATATATATATCATTAATTAACAAATTTAGGTTATATGGTTTTTTTATATTAAGTTTATTAACCATTTATTATAATAATACAAGAATATATGGTAAAAGTTAAACAATTTAACTAATAGTCAAATATAAAAGATAGGGTTAATATGGTAACCTAAACCTATCTAAAACCTATTGGATGAGTGTTTTTAGACCCATCCCCACATTATCCTAAAAATGAATCATTTTGGATCCATTTGAAACTGAATATGATTTTATTATAAAACAATATTTCATGATTTTCCAAAAGTGGCCTTCACCTCTCTTACAAAAGGGAACTTCCCCTTCTCTTAATTTCACACCTCAAAATCCATTTTTATCAGCCAAACCCTTACCATATATCTTCCAAACATTTCTCACTTAAACCTAGAGGCATTTATTTGATCATAAATTCAACCTAAGGTTCCCTTTTGATCAACTCAAATGGAAACACACAAGGAAGAGGAAATAATTTCACCACCCTCTTTCAAGTTCTTTTCTTCTACCACTTACACTTTATTTTTTTTCCATACAAATATAATAACTCAAGTACCTTCTACATACTTTGAGGTTATTATATATATGGTACAACCATATTTTTTATTCTATCCATCCTATAAATGAGAAAGTCACCTTTCGTTCGTACGTACGGCTTATCGTCTACACGTTATGGTGTATTTTGTTATTCAAACACTACATTATTTGGATGGGTATAATAAAGAATATAACTGATGTAAATAATAAATATAACATGTTAATGAATCTGTATATATGATATAACATCCAATTACATATGATTTATCTATCAATATAATGATATTTTCGCTCGTGTGTACGCACAGATTACCGTCTCCATGAACGCGATGAGATTCATTCCCCATCATAATCATTAAAAAAATAATTTTTATTTTATGATTAAAAACAATGTTTAAGAAAATAATATTATTCTGTATATGAATCAAATATATCCTATCCATAACAAACTTGGATTATGTAACCAAGCATATATAGGAAAACAAATTAGTTAACACCCAAAATATTGATGTTACTAAAATATTATTCACAAAGCAATATTAGAGGATCATATGTGATATCATATTAATGTATATAGTTATTTTATAATTAATTAAAATGTATTAACTGTTATACAAGAGGTTAATATACCCTTGACTAAGGAAAAGTACCAGGTAAGGGTTAATTTTACAATCAATTTATTATCTAAGGTCGTTTTTATGTGAGTATCTACTGGGACATAATTATTATCCATGTCCATGATTCGTAAAAGAGTTTTAAAAGGGATACTTTTTAAGGGAATCTTTTATTAGAACAACATTTTAAATGTTTTAAATAATTATTCTTCTAATCCTTTTTCATTAATTCCTATGTTTTCAAAATGGTTTCAAGGATTTATTAATATAGACATGAATGTTTTAAAATGATAATTCTTTTAAAATGTTTCAATGTGGTATGGGACACTTTGATTCAAAACAATATTTTAAATGACTTCCTTTATAAATTATGTGACTTTTAAATGATTTCATGAAAAAGGGATATTTCTATCAAAGATATTTACTGATCATTTTCAACTATGTCAACATCCTTTATAGGATATTATTCTTGATCAAGGTTGATTTATTATGATAAAAATAGTCCACATTGTATTGAAGGTTTTGTGATATGTTTGACTATGGATGTGTTATTTTTATACCATTCATGATTTATATATAAAGTATTGACATTTCTTAAGCTATTTTTAATACGAATGTTTATGTTATGATTAAAACTTTTCATATGAAGAATGTATTGGACTTATTAAGTGACAGGTGGAGCCCACTATAGCTCTTGGATGCATCGGTAGGTCTCATGAGACAAACTAGTGTCTTGGCACAAGGACTTGAAAAAATATTATTTTTATCATGGAACAAGGCCTTGACTATGTGGTTATGAAGTACAGCATTATGCATTCCATCATTATGAAATTGGATATGGATATTACAAGTGATTATTCGATGAATATAATATCCATGTGAATAATTAAATGGTATTATTTGATTTATATTTGCCATATTACGATGAAGTTTAAGTTTAAAAGTCTTGTGTTTTAGTCTTATACATTGCCTTAAATGTTTATGCTTATTTATGAAAGTTTCCACTATATTGTTATCTTAACTGAGCATCTGAGCTCACCCCTTTCTATGTTTTATTTTTCTCAGGATGTAAAGAAGTATATTATGACAGACCTGCATGGATAGTCTAAGGGATATGAATGTTGTCAATGGATACAATGTTGCTATCATTTTTCATTTTGTAATGTAATGTAAAACATATGAATGTATCTAGTACTTCCAAGGCTATTAAACCGATTGGTATTTTGGGATTTGATCTCTTGTGATCAAGACAATGTTATTTAATAACTCACTGACTTTAGGTAATTGTCATTGGGGAATTACAGGTGGTAATGACAAGTTGTAGTGTCGGCGGGTCGTGACTCTCCAAGCCGCATTGGGTTAAGACACATGGCTCTATCATAGGTGTAAGGTGTCCACGTGGACTTACCACTTAGACCATGGTGACTTGTTTGCTTGGCTACATCTGAATAAAGAGGGTCGACCCATTAAAAGTGGGTTGGGCTAGGGAAACTGGGCCACCTAGGGCGGACCAGCTGACTGGGACAAGTTGGCCTAATGGGTCGGGTTGGCAGATCATAGGCCAGGTTGCGTCTGTCCTACCAGGTCGGATCAGGACCAAAAATAACTGGCCCCTTCTTATAAAAATCCATGTAACATTAAAATTGTTAGTATGTTTAATGAGTCCTCTATGGAATTGGGACCCCTGCAATGAGGAGATCTTTTTAGGATGGCTTAGTGTGTTTTTTCATAGACCATTAGGGACTGGTAGTGTTTAAGTTGTCTTTCCTTTGAGGGATCGATGCAGTATCTCGATCCCATCATAGAGGGTGACAATAGAGACTAAGGTTATACCCTTGGTCTTACATATGAAGGTTTTATGTACAATCTTTGGCCTATCATAGAAGATGAACCATGTTGTAAAATGACTTATCTCAGCCCAGTTTTCTCAGTGACTCTGTGGGTTTGGATCATATATCACACTGAGAGGCCTGATCATTCCTCACTTATCTTTATAGTACCATAGATAAGGATTGTGGAATAGTTGTGACAAATATTTACATGGGAACTGATCCCCTATCTTGGAATATGTTTCCAGTAGTTCCAGGATTCCCCCCAGTGAGCCTTGAGTGTAGGACCCCATATCTCTATATCGAGATCAAATTCATTCCTTCATGACATGCGCTAACGATCATACATTGACTAGAATCATGTGACCAAGGACTAGTTGTGATATCAAGACTCGTTGTATTATTAAGACCCGATGTCTTAGGGAACATCACGATATATAAAGACCATATATTCTCTTGGATACTTTTGGTATACTTTTTCTACGTACTTAATAACATATAGATCGAGGAGTCAGATCTTCCAGAAGAAATCATGCTATGAGAATAACCATATTGATGTAAGTGGATGATACCTTGTGTCTTATAATCCTTTACAAATATTCCATTATGTTATTATTATATGTGTTGTTGTCATATACATGTGTTCTGCTGAATGTATCTTCTTACTGGGGATTCTTTTATAGTCTTTTACACTGTGTTAGCGGGTGCCCAACTATGTATTGTTTTTTTCACCCTAGAATGGGATTTTCCCACATGTGTCGTATCTTATGAAGACGATCATGGATTTGATGGATTCCTTGGTGGACTAGGACCCGGTGGTTCTTAGAGTGACCTAACATATGAGTTGTGATTCTAGGTCTTCATACAACTGTTTCTGTAACTACCCTTCAGGTAGTGTTTTCTATGAAGGAGTTCCAGAGAAATGTACTTTTACTTTACTTTTTGTTATCCATGTATTATTGCCCAGTTTTCATTCTGTTTTCTACTACATTACCCATGTTTATTTACACATTTTTTCACCTTCCAGCATCTGTGGCATGGTGTTGTGTAAGTGTGTACATGTAATTATTCCAATGTCTCCCATTTGTTTGGGATATGGCTACTCGGCGCTAGTCGTTATCCCATGGACTCAGGGTGGCGGGATTGAGGTTGTAAGATAATGGGACCCAAGAGAAGGGTTATGAATGTTATCCCATGAAATTCTAAGTATGAAAGAATTTTGTGATCATGTAAAAAAAGTTTCAATAAAGGTGTTTTTTTTATTTCATAAGTTATCATGTAATGTTTCTAATCCCCAAAGACACCAGACATCTCAATATTTTGTGTTTTATTAAGTGGATGTTTATTTAAAAAATCATGTCTAAATATGAAATAAAGATAATTGTTGTTATAATAACCCCTCAGTAAGCTTGTTTTAAACTTTACCATGCTAAATGATTTTTACATTTTTTATTGTTCATTAGGATTTTTCATGAACTTTCTACAAAATATTAATTATACTGATTCCAAATATGAAATATAATTTATCAAATTATATTGACATAAGTAAGAGAATTTAATTTAAAATGACTACTCTAAAATTTGATGAAATAAATTTTAAGAAAAATTCCTTAGAAGTATAAAATAGGTTTTTATCAAATCAAAATATAATATTGATTAAAATAACCTTAATTGGGTTATAAATAAAATGAATGTACTAATGTTATGTTTAATCCATTCTAAAATAAAACCAATATTTGTGAATTATAGAAAATAAATGATTGCTTTTAATAAATAATAATATTTTTAACTATTCACTGAAAAAAAATATTTCAAATAACACTAGAAAGCTCATCCTATTATAGGTTTACATATTAAATCCCAAAATGAAGTTCGTTACTTCAAACTAAAATTAATTGATTTTAAAATTAGGATTTTAAAAAATGAATGAAACCCCAATTTGGATAGAAAAAATATTTTCTTTCCTTTTTATTAGAAAATTAACTAATATTATTATAATTAATTTAACTTTATAAAATCTAATTAATAAAAATTAATATGACAAGGAATGTTTTTTAGATTAATAATACCAATTTTGTTACACTTAGGTTATATAAATAAATCCCATAGGGGAACTACCCTAAATATTATGACTTATGGATTAATATATACGAGGTGAAATCCACACACGAAAACCATGAAAAAATAAATGAAACAATATCAATGTGTGAGGTAATGAAATGTATAATAAGATATAAATGAAAAAAATAAAAAATAATAATTTATCCACAATGACCACTATAAAAATAAAAACTTCACATACATAAATATTATATATTAAAACATTAATATTAATTACATAACATAATGACCTAGGATAAAATGATTTTGTTGCACTTCCATAAAAACATAGACATATAAACTACTAGTCTATAAGTGAGTTATGTCATTTAAAAAATGTTTTCCATAACTAGAATAATTTATAGATATATTAGACACAATATCATTAATCATTTCATAGGTAATGGAAACATATAAAATGGTGATATCCTACTCTCAGAAAAGTAAAACAAGAGAGATAACAATATAACATGACCATAAGGGTTTTAGAACTTTATAATAACATTATAAATCCATACCTGACATATCATAGATCACAAAAGCAATTCATAGTATAAATATTTGATGTTCACAAGACATAAATCATAAAAAATAAATGTATATGACCCATGAGGGAATAAAATTTACATAATATATGAAATTTTGGCATACACATAAGCATAGAAATTTTTATGTTGACGCTACCCACCAAGAAATTCAAAACATGTTATACCTGGGATAACTAACCATGTACCTATATCTTCCATGGGATAAACTCCCATGTACCCTGTTTTTGGCTTGGGATAACTTTAAATTTACCATATTTTGGGATTTATATAACCACTCATGTACCCTTTGAGATTATATATCATTAATAATTACCCAATGCAATGGAGGGAGATATAGGTCTCACCCGTCACATGATGAAAATCGTATATACATGTTCCAAAATATCAGAAAACATTTATGATATCATCAACCTATGAAAATAAATGGGTCTCATAATAATTTTTTCATATAATAGCATGTCTAAAATAGACATGTTCCATAATTCTTTCATCACTTCATCAAATCACAAATCATGTAAAAAACGCTAGTTTCATAATAATTCTATCATTTTATAACCCATGGAAGAGATAATGGTTTCATAAAAATCATGTTATCATTAAAATAAACCATCAAAAGAATGAATAAATATGGTATCATTGGATCTTATCCACAAAAAATATTAATTAATAACAATGATTTTCAGATTAAATAGAAAAATATTTTGAAATAAAATCACATGGAACATTTCTTATGGAAAAAATAATTTCCACTTATAGAAACTCTTTTTAAAAGAATTTTTTTTGAAAACCTTTTATTTTAAAATAAAAATAAATACATATAAATGAATAATAAAATTAAATAATGGTCATTATGGTGTAAAATTATATTCACCCCACACAAATTGAAACAAATATTCCATTAATTTTTTTGATAAAATCTAAATTGACATTTTTTGGAAAATGACATGATGATTACTTCCAAAAAATTTGGTAAGATTAAAAATGTCATTAAAAAAATTTAATAAATCATTTATATTATTTAATAAAATATAAAAACAATAGAAAACATGATTGTGGAATGAAAATTATTTTCAATCTAAAAGATATATAAAGTATATTATCATTAGAAAACATATTTCGGATTCATGAATAAATAATGATGGAAAAATAAAATAAAAACTTTTATTATCATGACATAAATATAGGAGAATAATATTATATAGTTTCTTGTGATATGGATCATATTATCACATCATCAAAATATTAATCATAAACAATCTCAAAAAATGGAATTACAATACTAAAAAAACCCTTACCACTTTGGTAACATTGAATTTTAATCCCCATGAAATAATAAAATTAAATAAAATATACAATATCATGAAAATAAATAAATTTTGAATATTAAATTTCAAAGAGTCTATATATAAACCTCATAAAATAAGAAAGGTTTATGACAAAACAATTTTCCCAAAGAAGATAAATAGTGGAAAAAATGCCTTATCTATTTGGTACCTTTGGAATTATAATACTCAGGAAATAGAGTTTATCGAATTAATATTTATATAGAAATATTTTTCGGGTTAATAATCATAAAACATGTTCATTTCCAGTATATACGCCACATAAAATTAATACATGGTGAATATGGCATGTGTTTTATGGACGTAATAAGTGAGATAGAAATCTTTGATGTCATGTCTTTATTTTTTTGTACAAATATGAACCTCAAGTATAATAAATATATGTTTGTTATAAATATATTAAAGAACCATAAATTTATATATCATACCATATATGATTTAGTTAATTCATTTTATTACCTATTTATTAACAATTCATGGTAAAATAGGGTTTTACCTAAAAACTACTTAATTTTTTATATATGTTTTGATTTTTGATTTTAGGTCCTCTTAATTTGATAATGGTTACAACATTTACATAATTTTAATGAAAATATAAATATAATATATACTCAATAAATATATATTTATGTATTTATAGTTATCCATAAATTTTATGGATATAAAATAAAAATACATTGTTCATTGAGATGGTAGGTCGTACGTACACATGAATATTGTTTCTAATTTATCGATGGATTGAATGAAAGAAAATTAAATAATATATTTCTATTATAGAATAACTTTTATATAATATATATCACATATGTTCATTAAAACCATCCTTATTAACTTCCATGTAATGTGATAATGAATAATGTCCCTTTGTGAGGTAGTAGTATGTCATACACCTGAGCCAAGATACCATATTCCCACAGAATGGAATGTAAAAATTTATATATAACGTAATAATTCCATATGTTTATTAATATCAAAAATATTACATATAAACATAGACATTTCATTATATATATATATGATAAGTAGTTTTAGAAAATTAATTACGTCAGTTCACGAGGTATGTATGGAAGGTATCTGGATTGTGATTATCCAAAATGATGGGTTTTTGAAGTGTTTATATGGGAGGACTGTTGGTGGCCTTTAATAAGTGAGGTGAGTTTCACCCGTAAAATTCTGAAATGAAACTTTTTTACCCAGATTTTCCACATAACACGGTGACAATAAATGTGAAATTCTCAATCCCATAAGAGATAATGTCTAAATATTTCCATCTAATGGGTATTGTATATGTTTGGATCATTTTTAACCATTATATTTTAGCTTTGACCCCTTTGTAAACCCATTTTTTCATTATCCATAGAAATTAATTTTTTCTTCCATTAACATTTATAATTATAGGAATTTATGTAGAACATATTATAAAATATAAATTATACTAACTAAAATTATGGAATCCATTTTTAAAGATTCATTTCTTTAAAGGGGATTTGTTAATAAAATATTAATCTCATAGCCATAATGAAAATCGATTTTCTAAAGGAATAATTTTTAGAAGAAGAAAAACTGTTTATATAAAAACTAAATTTGAAATTGATTCTAATGAAGTATATTGTATTAATATATATATATATATAATTGAACAATTTTTATCAAAACTTGTAAAATTAATTTTATCTTCTTGATTTTTTGAGTCAAAAAGGTTATTTTAAAAAAATAACTACTTTTCACCAATCACTAAAAACATTATCATTTTATAAAATTATAAAACATTCAACCAAAGATAATTTTTACATTAATATTTAAAAAGTGATGTTTATTTTATTTAGTAAATTATCTAAAATATAAAGGAAATAATTTCACAATAATTTATCATAATGCGTCATAACTACTTTTATAGTTAAAAAACAGTTTTAAAGCATAAAATTGTATTTAATAAATTTTTTATCTACAAAATACCCAAGATGAATGCTAAATAAATGATTGAATATATAATATATTAATTTCTTTAAAATCATCACAAAAATTTATATGTTCAAATTTTTTAGGTAAAACGGATTTCTGTATTGGAAAATATTTTTCCTAAAAAATATTTTCATTGCTTTTAAATTGTTATTATTTTCATTTAATATTAATTTTTAATCAATTAAATCACGTTTGAATGTTAAATTTTTATAATTCAGTTAATAATATTCATACCAAATATTTTTAAATCAAGGTGAAAACAATCATATTAAATAATAATATTTTAATAGTATATCATGTTTAATTTAAACACAATGTTTTGTATAACACATTTTAGATATAATGTTTCATGTAACACTAGATAAACTTGGTGTTCAGTGTAAAAAAATATAAAATTTATGTTGTCTGTGACATGAAATATTTAAAATATTAAATTTATTTGAAAAAAACAATTTCAAAGAATCTTTGGGTGTAATATTCTATGCCCCATAAAATGAATTTTTCCCTCAAAATTCCTCACATCGGTACCAAGAGACGCGGAATATTTTTCCTTATTACATCTTCAGGATCACACGTGCCTTTTTTAATCTGGCTATTTTTCTACAAAACATTGAATTGGCGAGTGTTATTTTTTCATATAACTATTTATTTTCAATACATAATCTCCAATGGTTGTTTTTCAACAATAAATATCATATTCTAGTGGTATGATTGCTTGGTTCAATACATGTGAATGTTCATATATATGCATATTTAGTGGAGATAAATGGAATATATCATGAACCTCATAGAGGATCCTTATATGTGATAAGTGATAAGATATTTTCCCGATAAGATCAATAATTCTAAAGGTACTAATATACATAGGGATTTGTTTCCAATCATTCTTATATAGTAAAATTCATATAAAAATGTTTATACTGACATTAAATTCTAGATTACATCAAATATTATCTTCATAAAATTTCAATCAACGTTATGATTCTATTACATGTTGTTAAATTTATCCAACCTTCTCTAGAGTTTCATCAGCTTAATCAGGACCCACTAGAATTACTTCTATAATTCCATTCTAGTATGTTAGAGTTATACAGTTCTCTATAAAATGGGCCTCATAATGATCCTTCTTAATAGTATATAGTGATATTTATATATTGTTAGAAAAATATACTATAGTAAGGTGTGGATCCAAACCAACATTGTAATCTATTGAACATGATTGTTAAATATTCTCAAGTGTTTTAATTGTTCTCTCAGACTAGACATCTGTCTGATGATGATATGAAGTGTTGAAACTTTACGCTATATCAAGATACAGGGGAAGTATACAGAAAAACATTGGGGAAAAATAATATTCTAATTAGTTCAATTTAATGATGTACTCCATGAAATCTTACAAAATTATTAATTTATATTCTGGAAAGATGATATAGAGAGAAATGATCTCTCATAGAAATGAAGTGTTATGAATTATTAAGCAGATCAACTACAACCCATCTAACATTGTTCCATTCATATGTGTTTGGGTTTCAAATTAAGAAAAACATGGATGATGTCTTTATATTTCCATTCTAGAATGGATAATGATTATATCATCCTTTTAGAGATTTTTATAACAACCTTGACTTACTGACATGCTAATCTTCGAGGTATATACTCAGAAATATATCTCTTTATAATATATCACTAGAAATAATCTCTTATGTATCCAATGGTAGGAGAAATACGATTCTTTCCATTTAGTTATGGGTTCATGCCTTATGGACTTTTCGTATGAAATAGGTTTTCTCCCGACAAGCATGTTATCTTTTTTCAAAAAAAAAATTGTAATAAAAACATTTTTATATTACAATGAACTATAATTACCTTATCCTCAATGAAAAGATAATCTCAAGTTTACCAATTCCTTTACTCGTATGTCTATAAAAATTCATTCCTTCTCAAAACCAAAGGGTTTTATTCAATAAAATGTCACTTAAAATATCGATAATCTTGTTAAACACCCATCATGTAAAACCTCAAATGGGTATTCTATGAATTTAAACTTATGATTAGCCTTAAAGTAATAAAACCATGAATGTGTCCATGAATATTTAGTTAAACATACTTGAAGACATATATACCTACAGTATTAACACAATCCTTAGATGTTTCCTAATTCTTCTAACAAAAATACCATTTCCTAAATACTTTCATAGAATAATTCACGAATCTATGTACATACGCACTTTAATCAATTCACAACATCATTTTAAATGTTATATGTGTTTTCATGGCCTAGGGACTAGCCCTTTTCATAGGGAATTGGCTACAATAATGCCCAAGTTCCCCAAATATAATACATTGAATTCCATGGAAACTAATTTCTCTATGACCTTCATTCACACATAGAAAAGAACATCCCTCCAAATTTGTGATATTCTTATAGTTTTTTCATCCCACATTCTAGAAATGTATAAATCCGAATATTATCTCTTTTATATTTGTTACCACACAGAATTTCATAAAATTACATTTACTATAATATGATGCATTATGAATCTCATAAAATTTTAAATTGTTAGTCATAGATCATGATAATTGATTATTAATAATCACAATATCTTTCTCTCCTATCATAATGCAATTTGTTTTCTCATAATAATAGAACATTACATCACATTCAATGTTAACAAGATTATTCATAGTTCATAAAATTTACTAAAACCATAGATTATAGTATTATAAATAATAATCATAGCCGGAAATCATGTAATCAAAAAAATAAAATATAGGATGTATAAATCATGACACATTTTTTAATATATCAAACCATAGGCTTAACATAGGTCATTCATGGATATTATTAAAATACATCCTAATGTTTCTTAAATGTTTTGCGAATTTCCAAAGCATGTCCCCCTAGAGTGTTAAACTATTTGTGAATTAATGTATATTTTCATACACTAGGTGACGATAAAGTCTAGAAAAATGTAATATTGTCAGTTTTATTACCCCAGGGTGCCTCTATGCTAGAGACTTATCCACATGTAGTATCCAAATAATTATTTCATTTCTTTGAAACCACTAACGCAATCCCTTACCAAAATTCAGGAACATTTTCATATACATTTACACATACTTATACCCATACTTATTCAAATCCATAAATATTCCATTAATGTTTTCTTATCCTAGTTTCAAAAGGTTAACTAAACCTTACTCTGATTACAATTTTTTACACCCAATCTTCTCATACATAAATATTAAATTTTAAATAGTGAATATTCATTACATAACATAATGATCCAGATGAGAATATTTTCAGTATTGTGCATTTGGATACATGGAAACATAAAAAATTCCCCAAAATATATTAATGTCATATAAAAAAAAAGTAATTACTAGAACCCTTTATAGGTATATCATACATAACATCTTTCTTTATATCCTGGGGAAATGAAACATAAAAAAGGGTGATCTAACATTCTTAGTAAGTTTAAAAATATATATATAAATATAAAATGACCATATGGGTTTCAGAACATGATAATACGATCTTAAAACCATACATTGAATATAATAGATCATTAAAGTAAGTCAGATACTAAATATTGGTTGTTTATAAGACATTAATCATAAGGAAATAAAAAAATGATCCATGATAACATAACATTGACATGTGACATGGAATTGAGGAATACAAATAAGAATAGAAAATGTTATTTCAATTCTACCCAAAAAAAATATTCATAACATGTTAGGGTTTGGATAACCACCCAAGTACCATCTTCGAGCTTGAATAACATCTTATATAACCTCATTTAGTTTTGGGATAACCTCCGGTGCACCTTATTTTTTTAATTAGATAACATAATCAATACCCTTTGAGAATATATGAAATTAATCATTACCCAATGCATTTGAAGGATGTATAAGTACCATACATCACATGAGGAATGTAATACATTCATATTTCATAAGATCATATTACATTCATCATATGAGAACCCATGAATAGAAATTGGCTTCATAATAATTTCATCATAGCATATCCTGTGGAAAATAAATAGGTTTCGTAATATTCTGATCAATTTATCCTAGCATAACCTAATGAAAAAGATGTGGGTTTCATTATAATTTTATCATGGTATAACCCGTGGAAGATAAATGAGTTCCATAAACATCATTACAACATAAATAATAAACCATCATAAGAAAGATAAAATGTCATGTCATTAGTTCATATCCCTAGTAATGAATAAGTAACATCAAAGTAAATCATTTATAGTGACCATGAAGGTAGTATCCTCGGGCCATTTCCTGCATTATTAAATTAGAATATAATACAAGGAATTTCATCTCGAAGGACCAAATATTTTAGTTGTATTTTTAAATTAGATAAATACTTGATTATTACATTACATTGGAAAACTCATCATACAAAATAATTTTTTCAAGAATAACACTATTATCCATAGAATATCCTTTCATATAAAATATAGTACACTTCATGGATTCATGATAAAGGAATAAAAATATTATTGAGGAAAAATTCTCAGCAAGGGTTATGTAAAGAGGAAGCTATCAAGAATCAATATGAATAATCAACAAGGTAAGGTATGACCTGAGTACACATTCCATTTATATACCTGGATATAGAATAATCAATATGGAAAGGTAAATAATTGATAACAAATGAAATTCACTCAATAGACTAAAAATGAAATGCATCCAAAGATAATATCTTATTGACAATGTCATGGATAATAATATTTGAACTCTTAATGAAATAAATACTTCATTATTACACATCATGTCTCTAGCAAATGGAAGTTATATCGTCATGTCCATTGACATGTATGTATAAACTATTGGTAAAACCAATTTAATTATACATTATAATTTATGTATCATGTGACCTTTTGTTTCATCTAGGGGATTTATAATAATATGCCCCACCCATTACTGCAACCTAAATATTTCCACATATATTGAATAATTGATTGAATTCATTAATCAATAATCCTTAAAATAAAATATCCATATTGAGTAATGAACTTTGATTTATCAATAACCCCAGTAAATAAAATAACTTTAAAAGTAAAAAACCATGTGTATATTTGAGATACAGGTGAAAAATAACAATATATATTATTGCATCCCACCTTTTTCATACATAATCATTCATTACATAATACAAAATAGATGATATTTTAATGTTTTGTTTCTTTGAATTAAGGTACATAGTAAATGAAAACATAAAAAATTATTCTAATACACATGAAATGATACATAAATGCTTCATTCTAAGGAATTTTTCTACATCTCATAACCCGGTACATACCTCAAAGAAAATGGAGAGCTTAAGTCCCAATAAGTGAAATAAAGGGAAACTATTTACATGTGATCTTGAGTATATTCAATAAGAACATGAAGAATATCATTATTGCCTGAAAAAATTTAACATTAAGAATATAATAAATAAAATAACATGAAAAAAAAGTTGTAAAAGTGTCTAAAACATTTATTTTAGACATCCATAAGCATATCACTATGTTTTTTCACTGAGGTGTCCAAAATATTACTGAGGTTATTTACAAAGGTATCATAAAAGATGTCATCTCTATTTATTAAATTATATACCCAGTGCATTAGAGTGATCTCATGGAGAAACATTAATATGTATTAATTTTCATTTGATCCACATAGATCCTAATCAAACATCTCATAAATTACCCATGGACAAAAAAAGTAATCGATTTCATATCAAAGACAGGGAATTTTTAAAAGTTCTTAAAAACAAGATTATTATGTCATTTTTAGCCTAACGAAATGGAATAATGGTGTTATATATGTCAATTAAAAAATAAAATAAAATATTTTGACATATTGGTGAATACTCATATTATATAATTTTTTTGGGTATTCAGATAAAGGAAATAAAATAATTTATTGATAAAAAGATAGAACTTTTGAGAAGAAAATTCGACAGTGCAACCAGTATGAAACATTGTTCTTGAAAACATTAAAAAGAGATAGAAAATGATTTTACCATTCATAAAACAATATAAATACATTAAATGGATATAATAAAATGTATAGAATAACATGGTATGTAAATTATAAAGATAAACCACAGAAATAGAGAACTTGAAAGTAAAAAGAAGTTGAGATTTCCCTTACCTTGAAGAGTGACTTCAAAAACATGGGGATAAGAACCTTGGTGGCTTGAGAAAACATTTCTAGGACTACATGGGGGATAACACTATCATATCTTCATAGAATATGAATCAATATATTAGAGAAAATGGAGGGTACTAATATGAAAAGAGAGGTATTTATTTAATGATTTCCCTAGACACATTAGTAGTGGTATTTGAAAAACAATGGGATTTCCCCTAGTATTGGAAATATGCATCACCAAATATTTTATTTTAATCCAAAAGAGTCTACTAAAATTTTATATACTTATTACATCATTGTGATTTCATTAAACATAATCAAAACTAAAAACTGTATTTTTACTATTCACCGAAAACAAAATATTTTAGAAATTTATCATAAATTCACCCCACCAAATTTTGAAATGCGGATTTCAAAAAAAATTATCTTAATAATTATATAAATATGATTAATTTAAATTTTAAATTCAAAAATACTTAATTATTAAAAATAATAGTGGATAGAAAATACAAGGTAAAATTCATAGTAAAATTTCTCACACATCAAAAAAATAAAATGTTCTTATTATTTAAATTTAAATAATATTGTTTTACTCATAATATTTCATTAAATATTAATTATTTACAATAAATTAATTTTTTATAATAATTATATCATTTTTAAAAGTACAATTTCAGTCTGAAAATCAATTTATCAAATTCTTCATATACTTAAGAAAACAATTTTAAAAATCGAAATCATGGGAAAAATTTATTTATACATTGGGATTAAAAATTATTTGAATTTTCTCTCCTTAAATAACCCCTTATAAGACCCACATATGACTTAACGGTGAGGGGTGTGATGGTGATATATTCTTAGGGTGGCTTGGATAAAATCATGAGAATGGTAGTTTCCAATAACTTGAACTTATCTCATTGGTGATTTCATTATAGCTTAACATGTTGAAGATTTATTAGAATTGGTCAAGATAGAAGCCCAATGATGCTAAATCCTTCCCAAGATCCGAGAAATGGGATTATTTTGGCACGACTCACCTGGATGAGGCTAAAGACTCTTCTTTCCACATTATTTTTCCTTTTTCATTTTTAGTTATAAAAAATAATTATAAAATTAAAATCATTATTAAGAACATAGTTTCCAATGATAATATTGACCGATAGTCATATTAACCAATGATCATAATTGATTGATGGTTATATAATTGTAAAAATCTGATTACCACATTTCAAATTATACATACTTCATCATTAGACAGATATATTTATTTGAGTATAAAATAATATAACCCATATTTTTACGAAACAAGTATTATTTCAAAATTTTGGGTCTTTACATTCTTCCCCCCTTAATAAATGTCATCCCTGAAATTTGAACTCATTCCCTTAGTTGAGAAAATGTGTGGGTGCTTCTAGCTCATGGTTTCCTCTAGTTCCCACATGGCTTCTTCATATTTTTGGTTCCTCCACAAAACATTAAAAAGGTAGGCAGTCATATTGTATAGAACCTTGTCTTTATGGTAAAATATTTCCACAAGATGATCGTCATAATATAGGTCATGTTCCAGTTCTACCACTTCAGGATTTAGTATATATGAATTGTAAGTTATGTACTTCCTCAAGAGAGATATGTGGAATACATCATGGACTTGAGTAAGATTTGGGGGAAGTGAAAGCTGATTGGCCACGGGTCTTTAGCAATCAAGGATTTCGTATGGGCCACTACACATAGGTATGATCTTCCCTTTCTTCATGAAACATATTACTATCTTCCAAGGTTAAATTTGAATGATGAATTCATCACTAACATCAAACTCGAAGTCCCTCTAATGGTTGTCAATAGAGAACTTCTATCAAATTTGAGTGACCATTATGTGTTGTTTAATGACATGAATCTTTTCTGTCATATCTATCACAAGATCAGACCCAGGAATATTTCTCTCTCCATCTTCATCCCAAAATTTTGGATTTTTACATCACTTTCCATATAGAGCCTCATAGGGTGCTATTTCAATACTCAGATGAATTTTTTTTAAGAGAACATAGCTATTGGGATATGTTGATCCCATCCAACCTTAATTTCCATTGATCATATTATCATCATGTCCTGATGTGTTTGAATATTCCTTTAATATTGGCTATTATTTTGGGGGTGATAGGCCTTACTGGAATTCTATTTTCTACACAGAGTATATTGAACAATTCACTTGAATTATTATGTAAACCTTGGATCATGATCAGATATGATAGAGAGTGGTAGCCCATACAATCTTACCACTTCCTTTACATAAATCATTGCAAGTTAATCAAGATAAAATAATTACAAAATGGTGATAAAATGTGCAGTCTTGGAGAGACGGTTCACTATAACCCATATCACATTATTTCATTTCGTTGTTTTCTGGAGACCAGTGAAAAAGTATATTGTGATATATTCCCACTTCCATGATGGGATGGGTAGTGGTTATAATACCCTATTATAAATTTATCACTCTGATTTAACCTGTTTATACACTAGGAACATTGTAGTGTAGTCAGTAATATAAATTTTCATGTTATCCCACAAATAACGATGATGAAGGCCCCTATAAATTTTTGTGTTTCCATGATGTATATAGAATGTTAAGCTATATGATCCATCTATAAACTCCTTCTCTATTATCAGAATATATGGAACACATAGTCTGGTATGAAATTTTAGTACACCTTATTGATCAATACTAAACTCAGTAAAATTATCATTCATTATAGCCTCTTTCTTCTTCTATAACAATGGATATTATCTTTGATATTTCATGACCTTCTATAGTAATGATTATTGATATATAATTTGGAATAAGTTTCATGATTTACCTTCCCTTATAATTCCCATGTACTGTTTTAATATGTATTTGATCAAACGATCTCCTTGAATTATAATCATTGTCAATATAATAGGGTCTTTCCTACTTATTGAATCATCGACTTTATTTTCTCTTTTGTGCTAATAATGAATTGAACAATCTTAGGCTTCAAGAAGTTCCAACCATCTCCTCTATATCGTGTTCAATTCATTTTCTACGAAAATATACTTCAAACTTTGATGGTATGTTTATATATCACATTTCTCCCCATAAATATAGTCTATTCATATCTTTAGACCAAATAAAACTGCATCCATCTCCAGGTCTTGCATATGATAAATATCCTCATGGGGATTTAACTATTTAGATCCATAAGCAATAACCTTTAATTTTTTCATGAAGATGTATCCAAGACCTTTTAAATAAGCATTGCTAAAAATAAATAATCCTTCTCCGATAGAGGGTAGAGTTAACACATGTGAATTAACCAATCACTTCTTCATCTCTTTGAAACATTCCTCACACTCCTTTATCCAGATGAACATAACCTCTTTTCGAGTTAACATGTTTAGTTGAATAGAAAGTCATTAACTTTTTTTAGAAACTGCCTATAATATCATGATAATCAATGGAAATAATGAATCATAGTTACTGATATAGGATGAGGTCATTCCTCCACATCATTTGTCTTTTTAGGGTCAACTAAGATTAATTCATTGGATACAATGTGCCCCCAAAAGAAACATATTGTAACAAAAATTCAAATTTTTTTGAGCTTTCCAAATAACCTCTTCTTCCTTAGAGATTAAAATATTACCCTTAGATAACCCTCATGCTCATTTCTAATTTTTGAATATATATGAATATTATTAATAACAAAATCCACAATTTCATCAAGGTATTCCTTAAAGACTCTATTAATCAAATACCTAAAAATTACAGGTGCATTAGTTATGTCTAAGGGAATAACAAAAAACCCATAATGAATATATCTTTACCAGAAGGCAGTCTTTGGAATTTATTATTTCTTCACCGTCAATTGATGATAACCAGATCTAAGATAAATCTTGGAGAAGAATTGATCCCTATAGAGCTAGTAAAATAAATCATTAATTCTTGGAAGAGGGAACTTTTTCTCCATTGTAATCAAATTATGTTCTCTATAATCAATACATAACCACATTGATACATACTTATTCTTCACATAGTGAATAGGTTCTCCCCCATGAGACATGCTTGGCTAGATAAACTCATTCGACACAATATCTTAGAGTTTTTTCTTTAATTCCTCCAGCTCCACATTTTTCATTCTATATGAGGTCATTCAAATCGTATTGGATCCTAGCATGATTTAAATGGAGAACTATACCTCTCGTTATTTGGGAGGTCTAGCTAACAACTCAAAATATATATTAATGTATTATTAAATGATAGGGACATTCATTATTCATATACATTCATTTCCTTTTTCATCTTCACTAATTATTTTCATAAAATATGCTACAGGTGGTGCATCTAGAAACATCTCAGGTCGAGATATAACTCCTTTGTAGAAATTTTTTTTTCCATTCAAGACTACCAAGACTTCCTTACATCTGAATTTTATCTTATCATCATACATTGAGAGCTAGTCCATTCCTAGTATAATGTTTAATTCCATCCTGGGAATGACTACTAGATTTTTCATGGGATTGTACTGACCAATGTTAATACTATTGTTTCTATAAACTGTTGTTTCTTTGATAATCCCTCCTGGAGTATTGAAAGATAAATATAATTCTAGGATTTTTGGGATTCATTATATATCTCTACAAACATGGAGGAAATAAAGGAATTCGTTGAACTGGAATAAAAATGTACTTTCTTTATGTGAGAGACCAACAAGAGCACATTCCACCCCATCATTTAGGGATTCAACTTCATTATTTAGGATAGAAAAATCATGAACTTTCTCCTTTATCCTATACTAGGGTTGATGGTGATTACCCTGTTTTAACGTTGGATTGGGATAGAGATTGGAAATGTTCTTGGGTTGTCCACACTTAATGAATCTCATATAAGGTAGTGCATGTACCATATTTCATTTTTCATTACTATTGATAAGTTGATAATTCACTTCACTACAAAAATTCATAGAAATATGGCTTTCTATTATACACATGAATCATTTCCCACTCCCAAGAAATCAGTTCCCTAAATGATTATTCCCACAAATATTTCACATGGAAAATTGATATTTTTTTCCACCCCTTCCTTGATTAAAATTCCTCCCTAATACTCACTAGAAATATTTGGTATATTAATTTGGTTTTTGTGACCACTCATCTCATCAAACTCCATTTCTACATTCACAATACTTCATATTATCTCTACATACCTTTCATAGTCTCGATTGGAAGGATTCTATTATAGGTGATGTCATAGTCCACTAAATAATCAATCAACCTTTCCATTATTATCCATGAAAAAGTAATACTTGTAGTGAGAAATTATTGTCATGTTTATCTCATATATTCTTCAAAATTCATTATCTTTCTTCTTTATCTCTAGGAATTCCTTCTCTATTTTTGTTTTCATCAATTAGAGGAATTATTTTTTAAAAATGGGCCCCCTAAACTTTTCCCACTCTATTGATTCAATATCCCCTCTTATATTTGTATGTTTTATTAGTTCCCCCCACTGATCATCTTCCTGCTCTAAGAAGTAAACAACAGGTGTGAATTTACCTTGTTTTGATTAATAGAGTATATAAGTGATCTTTTTGATATAGCTTATCCACTACTCAATGATCCATGTGGTGATAGATCCACTAATAGATTGTGGTATTTGAATCATAAATGAATCAATGTAAATATCTTCCCATCGATGTGAATTCAGTCTTTTGGATTGATTAATGTTAATTTCCATAACTCAAGTCAGTTGATTTATCATTCTCATTCTGTTTTCAATTATGGATTCCATCGGAAGGCCATTAGTTCCTAGTCTGTTCGGCTTATAATTTTCACAATTTCTCCTATTAACATATATTTTAAAAAAAGAAGAAAACTTAATGAGAAACATTTTTAATTTTAGAATATTCTAAATATAAAGGAATTTAATGTCATAAAACATCATGCTTAAATATGTTATTATATAACAACAATTACATTATCTATAAATCCTTCATAATGGTTTATAAAAATATTTTGATTCGCAAAAAATATACCCCTATACACTAAAACTAGAAATGAATTAATGCCCATTTTCATGTACTCAGTTACACCATCTCAGCGCTGACGCAACTTGTCATAATTGTTACCCATAATTGCATCTATGCCAGTGCCATATCTACTTTTTATTACTCAAATCAGGATTCTTTTTTTTGGAAACAACATACTTAATACTTCACCAAAATACCAGGATAATTTCCCATATTTTTACTTTTCTGTAATTTTAAACTTAATGTTTTGAATCCTAATTTCCAAAAAATAACAAATCCCTACTTTGATAAAAACTATAAAATTACTTCTTTTTTCATATAGAAACATTTAATACATTGTACAAAAGAGAGGAACTTTTAATAATTAATTTATTGGAAATAATGTACATTGTAAATAAAAACATAAACCATTCTTATAATCCACATGAAATGATTAATGAAATGTTAATACTATATATTTTTACCACAAATCATATCCTAGGGAAAAAATTAAAGGAAAGGGTTAGCATAAGGCCTAATAAAGAAATGTAAGGGAACCAGTTTACATGAGAACTTAATGAAATTCAATAAGAACATAACGAATATAATTATGGAATGAAATAGAGAACTTGTGGAATATCATAAATAAAATAAAATGAATCAAAACTTGGAAATGTGTCAACAAAATTTATTTGAGACATTCATAGTCATATCACCATGGTTTGTCACCGAGGTATCATAAACATTACCAAGGATATTGACTATGGTATCGTAAAACATGTCATTTATAGATATTAATTTATTTACCCAACATAATGGAGTGATATCAGGAACTAACATTAATATGTATTAATTTTCATGTGATTCATAAAGAATATAATAAAAAATCTCATAAATAACCCATTGTGAATAAAAAAATAGTTTTAGTATCAAAATCACGACATTTTAAAATTTCATAAAAACATGATCACTATGTAATTTATAACCCATTAAAAGGGAATTATGGTTTTATATATGTAAATTACAAATTAAAATAAATAATTTTTACATCATGGTGAATTACCAAATAATAGAAAAGTGTTAGGGTATTCATGTACTGAAAATAAAATAATTTATTGAGAAAAAGAGTGACATTTTGAGAAGAAAATTCAATAGCATAATGGTCATTAAACATGGTTTTAAAAAACATTAAAAAGTGAGGGTAAAATGATATCCCATTAATAAATGACTCTAAATAATATAAAGGTATAGAATAGAATTTATAAAATAACATCAATTTTTAACTATAAAAAGGATAATAATTTTCTTTGATCATAAAATGATAATATGATTTCTTTTACATTTTCAGTAAAATCTTAAAATGAATTATTTTTTAAAAGAAACAAGATTCATTTCAAAACATTATTTAAGGTGTAAAAATGGATGAATTTTTTTTCTTAAATTTTTTTGAAAATGTTAAAGATAGTTTTTTAAAAACTTTTAAAAATCATGGTTTTGGAAGAAAATAAAATTCAAACAGAAGAGAAAAATGAATTTGAATTTTCTTAAATCAAATTATCAATAAATAGAAGTACCAAAGAGTGAAAATTTGAAATATAAATTTAAAATAACATGAAAAAATATATTATAACCAAATGATTTTTTTTATGAAATGGTAAAATAATTTCTTTTAATAGAAAATCAAGTGTAAAAAATCTCGATTAGAATGAGATTGTCAAATAAACCCTTATAATTATCATAACATTAAAGTGAGAATTAATCAATGAATCAAATATGTGGTTAAAAAAAATTCATAGAAAAAATGGAAATATAAATTAAATTTAATCAATTTTTTTTACAAATAATCATAGAGGATCATAATCAATGAGTTTGATGATTAACCCAATAAAAAGAAATAGAGTTTATAAATCCCTTACCTCACACATACATTAGTATGAATGTGATTAATCCTAATTTTGGTTGTTTTAAACATGTTATTAACTTATTATAGAACCTTATTAATATTAATATTATCGTATATGATCTTTCTATAATATTATAAATCCTTTTAGTTAATAATGGTTTTTATATTGATTATTTTGTGTGTTTATTTCCTTGTTTTCTCGTGTGTGTTTTGTCATGAGTGGTTTGGTTCATGCATGTATTATATAGTACTATCAATTACAGAATAATAATAAGGAAATACTTATCATATTTTACATCAACTATATTGTTAGTACCAATAATTGATGACAGATTTTAGAAATTAATTACATTACGACCATGGAGATGGTAGGCTGCCTATTTGCAGGAATAAATTTTCCTTTTTTCAATTATCTTTTTGGAAAAAAATATGTTATATATTACCATTACAAAATTATCATAATATAATTTAAAATATTTTATCTTTTATAATATAATTATATATATCACCCATGTTATGTGGTAATGTAAAATATTCATATCACCTTATGCAGCAGGTAGTTCACACATAAATGAATGGTATTATCATCTTTTACGTGAGAGAAAATATAATAAAAAATGATATATATGTATATATAATATTTATAGAGTTATAAATAATTAATTAATATCATAATTATGTTATGTATATAATTTATAATAATTATTTTTAATTTATTACATTCCATGTAATGCTTTAGTGAAAGATGAATCACAACACTTTTTGAGGTGGTAGTCTGTTGTACACAAGAGTGGCATTATCGTATCCCCATGGAATCGAATTTAAAAGTATATATATTATATAATGACTCTAAATTTATTAATAGTTTATAAATATTATATATAATCTTTAAATATATCATTATACCAAACCTTTAATGGTGGTAATGGAAGAATGATTGACATCAGTTGGAGAGAATGTAGTCCACCATACACATAAAAGATGATATCTTATCCCATCTAATAGAAGTGTAGGTGGTTTTATTTAAGGACCTTATTATAATATAATAAAATATAATAAAATATATATAGTTTATTATATCACAATTTTTTAATAATTATTTAAGGGGTTTGATAGGGAAATAAAATAAAGATGCTCGTTGAAGAACATTACCAATTCTTCAGGCATCTAACTTATGTTTAAACTAAATACCTCCTTAGTTATATTGATGCCAAAAAATAAGGATTATAATATGAGATGAGTTATTTTGGAAATTTAGTTTTTTAGGTCTTGGATGAACCAAAGGGGAGTGAATGTGTGAATATGAGGGGAGAGGGGTTGCCTTTTATAAGTGATGTTAGTGTCATTCTTATAATGTTTTGAAACAGTTTAACCATATCCACATTTCTTTCATATAATAAGAATCCAAAATAGTTCATTCAAGATCCTAGAAGAGATAATTTTTAAATAAATACATAATGTGGGTATTAAAAAAGTTTTTTGTTCATTTTAAACTGTTCTATTCTTAGTTCAACACTTGGTAAATTCATTTTTACTTTAACAATGGTAATTAATTTTTACTCATTTCACTATTAATTTTGGTAAAAATTTAATTTGAACATATTATAAGTTATAAATTATAATTATTCTAAATATGGAATCTTTTTTTCATTATTCAATTCACTTAGGTGGAAAATTTTTATTTTAAATTAATCACATAAACGGGATGAGTAGCTAGTTTTTTTAGAGAAAATGTTAAAAACTTTAAAAATATTATATATCAAAATTCAATATGAAAATTATTACAATTACCTAAATAATATTTATTGATATAAAATTAAAATTATTCAACTAGAAAAAAATTAAAATTTTAATTTCTCATTTAAATAATTTTAAATGAAGGTTGCATTCAATTAAATTTTTTATGGAGATGGAAGGCGGGATCGGGAGCTCAGGCGGTGAGGATGTTTATGTCTAGGGTTTCAGCATGGATTTTTCTCATGAACTGGAGTTTGATCTATTTTCTGGAGGTCCCTATACTACCTTTATTCGATTGATGGAACCCTTGTCAATGAGAGAGGAGCATGAAGGCTCATTTAGGAATGTCGAAAGAAGTATGAGGCATTTTGCTGCTTTGAAGGAATTCTCTATTAAAATAATAATTCGAAAAGGTAACATTGTTCCTGAGAAATATAATGAGGATGATATAACTGATCGGTATAACATTTCTTGATATTTTATTCTTTTGTGATCAATTTTTCTAGTTAGGGAAAATCCATTAAAGGTAATCGATCTTACGGAAAGACTGAGTATTGTATATAATTTTTTTGGAATTTAGATGTATCCCGATTGGAAAATGATTTTTTTATATCATCTTTCTGGATGAGGAACTAAAAATCCATGAATGGGTTCTTAGCCCCATTTCTCTAAAGTTGGGGTTGATTTTCATCTAGAAATTGCTCTTTAGATTAAACCCCTTCATCATCAAGGACACATGAGATTAGGTATGGATTATAATTTTGGTTCTAAATTGGATCTTGTGTCACCATCTCATACTTTTTGATATTACATCAGTTGTGGGGATTATAACATCCCTGCATTTTATTAAACATTTAAACATTCTTTATTAGAAAAATATTCTCTTAATACAACCCAGATGATTGAGAGGTCCTGGGTATTTGGTGCTTAGGGACAGTACATGATAACTTAAGACATAAAATACAAAATCATTATTGATTTTTTTACATTCCCAAAACATTTATTCGTACTTATAATTGCATGGGATAACTAGAGTACATACATAATAAAATGGTGAGATTCAAATCCTTGTAAAAAAGTAAACAATGCATAACGTGAAGAATATAATACATGTTATGAAATAGTAATATCAATGGATCACATGTGATATGATTGACTGTGGATGTGTTATTTTTATACCATTCATGGTTTATGGAGAAATTATTGACATTATGTATGCTAGTTTTAATATGAATGTTTATGTTATGTTTAAACCTGTTCATATGAGGAATGCATTGAACTTAGTAAGTGACGGGTGGAGCCCGCTATAGCTCCTCGAAGCATATTTAGGTCTCATGAGGCAAACTAGTGTCTGGGCACAAGACCTTTACAAAATCTTATATGTAGTCTTGGCACAAGGCCTTGACTATGTGGTTATTAAAGTCTGGCATTATGCATTCCATCATTATGAAAGTGGTTATTGATATTACATATGATAATTGGACTAGTAGAATATCCATGTGAATAAGTAAATGGCATTATTTTATTTTAATTTTTCTATATTATGTTGAAGTTCAAGTTTAAAAGGATTTTGTTTTTGTTATACATTTCCTTAAATGTTTATGCTTATTTATGAAATTTTCCTCTATATTGTTATCCTTACTGAGCATCTGAGCTCACCCCTTTTTATGTTTTGTTTTTTTCAGGATGTGAAGAAGAATATTATGAATGACCTATAGGGATAGTCTATGGAATCTCAGTGTTGTATTTGGAAACAATGTTGTAGTAGTGTTCTATTTCATGATGTAATGAAAACCTTATTAATGTATCTAGTGTTTCCAAAGATACTAAAATAATCAGTCTTTCGAGACATGATCTTCTGTGATCATGAAAATGTTATGTAATAATGAACCGACTCTGGGTAACTGGGGTCAGGGCATTACACTAAATGATTGGAGCGAATTGTACATGTTATTTGGGTAGGAATTGGTGAATTGTTTTTGTTCGTGTGAATAATAAAGTAGAGTGAAGGGACGTTAACATGGGAGGTGGGTGGCATACTTGTAATTTTTTGAAAGGATTCAATCATACCAACTTTTTAATCATGGAATATTCTTCTACAATCATCCAATATAGATAAAGAAAAAAAATTAATTTCAAACTATGTACTTTACATGGGTTTCTAAAAAGTGTTTATGTAATCTTAACCCTTCTCTTCTTACACTAACCCCACAGTAATTGTTTTACCTCAACTATGCCAATTAATTTTTCCTAATTCACTATTCATTTTGGTCAAAAATTATGTTGGCCAAAATATAAATTATAAATTACTCTGATTCAAAATAAAGAATAAATTTTAAAATTTTCAATTTATATAGGTGGTAATATTTATTTTAAAATTAATCTTGTATACGAGATGAGAAAGAAAAATTTTATAGAGAAATTATTCAAATGATTAAAAATTATTTCTATCAAATTTGATTTTGAAAATGATTAAAATAAGATTTATTAGATAAGTAGATATAAAATTGAACGCATATGTATTTAAAGAGAATTAAATAACATAATTTGAAAATATAAATAATTTTAACAAAAAGGAAATTTTTAATTAAAATTCTTTATTTTTCACTCTTTTTCCAAAAATGATTCTTTTTAGAAAAATCCCAAAAATTCACACTAATTTTTTTTCAAAATTAATATTTAAAAAATGATTTTAAATTTTAGAAATAAATTTTAACAAATTGGTAAAAAAAATTAAATTATTTTCATAATGCATGACTAAATAGTAGTTTATAAATATTTTGTTTCTCAGAAAATATTTCTTTTTCTATAAAATGATTCCAATTTTTAAAATAGTTTTTAGATAGTTTATAAGCTTGTTTAAACTGTATATTTTCATAATTTAGTAAATAATATTCTTAACCACCATTCTAATGGATAGGTTTTACCTTGAATATTAAAAAATAGAATTTTAACAATATTTCATATTTCATTTAAACATGGTGTTTCATGCAATTTAAGTTAAAAAAGTGTTGCACATTTTAAAATATATTAAAGAGAATGTATTTAAATAAGAATAAAAATTTAATGACGTATCGGGATGTTATAATCCCCTTATCAGTTTTTGTTTCATATTGTACACACTATCCAATATGTTGTTAATTTTTTAAAATTTTATAGTGTTACATTAGCTTCAATGGAAAAAAATTTTAAAAGGAAAATAACATGGGATGTTTCATTAAAAATCACCTTTTGACATAACAAATAATTTTTAAAACATATAAATTTTCATAATATTTTTTCATTTAAAATAAAATTGAATAAATATAGATGAATCAGCAATGAAAATAATGGAACTTGATGGGGGTAAATTCATTCCTTGTAATAAAAATTAAAATAAAGATACATCTCACTTTTTTAATAAAATAAAAACATGACACTACAGGAAAACGGTCGTTTCAAGGCGGTTTATTCGCAGCGGTTTTAAAAACCGTCGCTAAATGTTTTTTGGACTGCTATTTCGCTGCGGTTTTTTTGCGGCTGTTTAAAAACCACCGCTAAATGACTTATTTTTTTTGTAATTTTTTTAAATTTTTTTTTTAATTTTTACGGGGATTAGCTAGGGTCTTTTTAAAAACCCACCGTGAAATAGCGGCGATTTGGGTAAAACCACCGTGAAATTAAAGGAAAAAAATAAAAAAACATGAGAAACCCCAAAATCACTAAAACGACCATAACTTTTGATCCGGGCATCCGTTATAGCGTCATGACCAGTCAAATCGAAGATCATGAAGATATATAAGGATATGTATAATCAAAAACATGAGAAGGTCTAAGGTGACGAAGATACGAGAGTTATAAAAAAGATAAAAAAATTTATCTAACTTCAAACGACCATAACTTTCGCTCCGGGTGTCCGTTTGGACTCTACCACATATCAAATCGAAGCCAGCGAAGAGAGCTACACACCTTCTGGTTGTGTGTTTCGACCAAAAAAACCCCTCCAAAGGCCTTTGAAACCCTATTTCCGTCACCAGTGTCAAGTCAAACTTGTCTTCAAACAGACCTAACATTCGATCCGCATGTCAGTTTGGACACCTCCACCTGCCAAATCGTAGTTCGTTCCATGAACTTTTGTTTGACTAGTTTTGGTGCCCATATGGACTCCTGGATCCTAAGTTATGAACTTTTTAGTGGGTATCCGGTTTGTTATCTTTTTTGATGCCTCATTTCTAGCACCTGTTCCCCGTCAGTTTTTTTAAATGGTTGTAACTTCTGATCCACCGGTCCATTCGGTCTCTTTGACCTATCAGGTCGAAGATCATTTCAGGATCTTTGATTTGATTGGTCCTAGATCTGGAATAGAATCTCGGATCATAAATTATTTCTGTTATTGTGAGTCTAATGTTTTTGTCAGTTTATGACCGTTTTGATGGGTTTTAACAATTGCTCAATTTATTACTGTTTATTTGGGTTTCCATGACTTTTTATCCTTATCAAGGGTTTTTTTATAGGTTATTGTGATGATTATGTTGAATTATTAAGGGGTTTTCCAGAGTTTTCATGAGTTTTCATGTGTTCTCATGCTTTCTAATGCTTCCTTCTTCATGCTTCCCCATCTGTTTTCATGCGTTTTCATAATTTGTCATCCCTTATCATGCCTTTTCATACTTTTTCATGTGTTTCATTTATTATTTATTATTTATTATTTATTATTTATAATATAATATAATTTATTTATTATCTATTATTTTTTACTAGTTATTTATTATTTATTATTTATAATTTTTTATTATTTATTATTTATGATTTATGATTTATGATTTATTAATTAATATATATTATATATTATATATGATTTATTATGTAATAATAATAATAATAATAATTGTTACTGGTTATTTATTATTTATTATATACTGTTTATTATATGTTATTTATTATATATTATTTATTATTATTATTATTAATATTTTATTTATTATATATTCTATATTCTATATTCTATATTCTATATTATATATTACATATTACATATTATATATTATATATTATTCTTTATATATTATTATTTATATATTATTATTTATTATTTATTATTTATTATTTATTATTTATTATTTATTACTTATTATTTATTTATTTATAATTATTTATTATTTGTTATTTATTATTATTATTGTTTTCAATTTACTATTTATTTTCTATTATTATTATTATTTATTATTTATTATTTATTTTTTATTCTTTATTATTTATTATAATTATTTATTATCTATTAATTATTAGTTATTATTAATTAGTTATTATTTGTTATATATTATTTATAATTTATTATTTATTATTTATTATTTATTTAATTATAATTATTAATTATGTGTTACTTATTATTATTTTTATTGAATATTGATTATTGAATATTTATTATTTATTATTGATTATTTATTATTAATTATTACTTTTTTATTCTTTATTATTTATTATTTATTATTATTTATTATTTATTATTATTTATTGTTTATTATTTTTTATTTTATTTTTTATTTTTTATTTTTTATTATTTTTTATTATTTATTTATTATTATGTATTGTTTGTTATTTATTATTTATTATTATTTATTATTATTTATTACTTATTATTTATTATTTATTATTTATTATTTATTATTTATTATTTATTATTTTTTTATTTGTTATTTATTAATATTTATATTTTGTTATTTATTTTTTATTAATTGTAATTGTTATTTATTATTTATTATTTATTATTATTTATTATTATTTATTATTTATTATTTATTATTTATTATATGTTATTTATTATTATTTATTATTTTTTATTTATTTATTATTTATTATTTATTATTTATTATTTATTATTTATTATTATTTATTATTATTTATTATTATTAGTTATTTATTATTTATTATTATTTGTTATTTCTTATTTATTATTATTTATAGATTATTATTTATTATTTATTATTATTTATTATCATTTATTATTATTTATTATCATTTTTTATCATTTTTTATCATTTCTTTTTTCTTTTTTCTTTTTTCTTATTTCTTATTTCTTATTTATTATTTATTATTTTATTATTATTATTTATTATTATTTGTTATTTGTTATTTATTATTTATTATTTTTTATTTTTTATTTTTTATTTATTATTTACTAATTATTATTTATTATTTATTATTATTTATTATTTATTATTTATTATTATTTATAATTATTTATTGTTTCATATTTATTATTTATTATTATTTATTATTTATTATTTATTATTTATTATTTATTATTTATAATTTATTCTTTATTATTTATTTAATATTATTTATTATTATTTATTATTTATTATTTATTGTTTATTGTTTATTGTTTGTTATTTATTGTTTTTCATTTATTATTTATTATTTATTATTTATTATTTATTATTTATTATTTATTATTTATTAATTAAGAGTTATTATATATTATTTATTATTTAATTGTTATTATTTATTCTTTTAATTTCATAATTTAATTATTTTATTATTTTATTTTCATAATTTTATAATTTATGTAAATATTATTATAATTTATTTGTTATTTATTATAATAAACAATAAATAATAATAATAAGTAACTCAATAAATAACTAATAAATCCATAATTATTAATTATTAATTATTAGTTATTAATTATTGATTATTGATTATTGCTTATTTTTTAATTATTATTGAGTTTATATCTATTAGTTATGTATTATTTGTTTTTTCAATTAGTATATATATGTATATTAAATTCTATTTATGAACCACATGACGAGCTTGTTGGAGTGGTAATGTCTTTGGAAAATATGCACGAGGTTAGGGGTTCAAATCTTAGGAAACACAGTTTTTCTTTATATTGCACGAGCATGTGCGTGGGCATGAGCATGCATGCACTGATAAAGTAAATAAAGTAATGCGAATTAAATGAAATAAATAAAATAAATACGATGTAAATAAAATAAATACAAAATAAATAAAATAAGAAGGAAATAAATAAATAAAATATGAAATAAATAAATAAAATGATAATACATAAATTTAACCCTGAAGTTAATTACATTTATATTTATTATATCAATACTTTTGGTAATCTATAAATGTTAAATATATAAAATGATAATACATCATTCTTGGAGAAGGTATGCCATATGTACTCATGAACGTTGTTTTTATTTTCTAGATGGATTTAAGGAAATAAAGGTAAATAGTATATTAAAATTACAAATTCATATATATGACATATTCTCAATAAATATATCCATATTACCTTCAATGTAATGCATGTACAAATCACATCACTTCACGAGGTGGTAGTTTCAAACACACAAACGACATTATTGTATAGCCATAAAATGGAATGTAAGAAGGTATATAGGATATACTAATTCAAGAATTATAATAGTATTGTAAATATCATATATAAAAATTTGATACATAATTATTTCCATCCATGAGAAGCGGTTATGGGAAACTAATTACATTGGTTCCTAAGGTGGTTGTCCACATTACACATAATTTATGGTTTTGTTTCCCATTCTATGGGTGAGTGGATGTTTTTTTCCATTACTATATCATAAAAAAAACATAGTATATTTAGTATACTAATTTTATTATATAATAATTGGTTAATAATAATTGAGAGTGGTAGATGAAAAAATAAAATAAAACACTCATTTTGGTATGTTAACTCTTTATTGCAGAACTTCTTTTGGATTCAACCAAAAGACTTACTGGGATAGATTTCTAAAAAAGATAAGTCTTATAGGATGAGAATATAGAATTAAAATTTTCGTTTTATAGTTAATGTCTGAACAAATGGGGTTTTAATGTGTAAAGAGGGGAGGGAAGTCGGTGCGCTTTTATAAGTAGAGTGTTTGGAAAACATGTGATTTTTTAATTGATAAATGTGTACAAATATTTTTTAGTTGAAAAATAATAAATAATATGACATTATTGATCATGTAATAGTTAATGTTATAACATGTCCATCCAATTGTTTTTGGAAAAAATTTGGTAAATTCTTAACCCTTTTCATTTTAGTTTAACCCCATGTAATCTCATTTTTACCTTACCTGTGGTAATTCATTTTTACTAACTTTACTATTCATAATTGGTAAAAATTTATTTCACCTTGTTAGAAAATTTATATTATGATGATTTTGAATATGGAATCTTTTTTCCAAATTCCATTAATATATTTGTGAAAAATTAATTTTAAATTAAACCTATAGATAAGACAAATAATTTTTTTTTGCAATGAGAAAATATTCAAAAGATTGAAAAGATATTATATCAACAATAAATATAAAATTTATTCCATTTTAATAATATGGATTAATAGATATATAATTGAACTAATTTTACTTTTAAAATTATGTTAAAATAAAATTTAAAATGAAAATATGGTTATTCTAAAAACCTATATTTTTTACTATTAACAGAAAATATTTTCCAAAAATTATAAAAAATTAATTATCAGATAAAATTGAAATTCATATTTAAAAAGAGGAATTATAAATTTTCATATAGATTTAATAAAAATGGAAAATAATAATATTTAAATAAGTGTGAAATAAGAGACAAAACTATTTATTTAGGAAAATAATGTTTTATGCCTAAAATTTTATATATTCTTATCTCTTATATATAAAACTCATAATATGTATTTTAAGAATTTATTGAATATCCAATATAATAATTTCATTAAAATACTTCATAAAAATAAATTTTTTTAATTTATTTTTGTAAATTGGACTTGTACCTCAAAAAAATTATTTATTGAATATATGTTTAAACCATATATTTTCATAATTTAATTAATCATATACCCTCCATTAGAATAGCTATTTGATGAATATCATTTGAAATATTAATATATTAATAGTATTTCATTTTTCATTTAAAATTGTTGTTGCATGTAATGTTGTTTAAACTATTAGTTTCTGGTATTCCAAGATAAACTAATTATTAATTATAAAAAATTATACACATGATGTTGTGTGAAATAAAAAATAGTTAAAGGATAAATTTATTTGAAAAAATATTTCACAAAATCTTGGTGTGTTGCAACAACATAGTTCTAAAAAAATTAAATAAATCATAAAAATAGTAAATCCTAGCATGATCACTAATCTTTTCTATCTTAACAAAAATGTATTTTATATATATGTAGGGTGAGCATAACATGTATACTTAGTAGGATCCCACTTGAAACCAATCATAAAAATTAGGAATGATACATACCAAAACCTAATGAATAGACAAATGAAACTAACTCAGCTTGTAAGATGGTATACAGTAATATTCTCATCAAAACCGTGGATCACCCACCAAATTTTTCATAGAAGTAAATAATTATATATCAAAAATGTATATATAAACAAAGGTATTAAAATTACACTACATTACTATTTTTCCCTCTCATGTACCAATGACTACTTCCTATGATCATCCCTTTTAAAAGTAAACCTTCAACTCATGAAATACTATCACAACCATTATTGCATCCTATGTAATTGAAAATAGCATCATCACTAAATCATAGTAGTAGCCATGTGTATGCCAGGAAGTCTTGGCAACCTGAGTGCATGAAATTTACCATATCCCATCACATCTAATGCACATACCTCTATGGAAAGATGAAATTACAATGTCCAAATAATAGTATGTGGTAAACTTGCGTACATAAATTTATAGTAAAACCATGATCTATCATAGCTATTTTAATAAAACACCCTGTACCATAAGCCATTATTGCCATGGATGTGACTTCTCATCTATATATAGTGGTAGAGTGGGTGATAGGTAGAAGAAAACTATCCATTTCATCATATCCTAATTGTTGGATAAAAAATCACTAAAAATTTGTTTGTTGGTTTCCCTACCAACTTGGGTAGGATGGTATATAAATTAAGAAAATACAAATAATGAAACACCCAAACAATAGAAAATGAATATAAAAAACCTTAGAATCCTATATCATTATCATCATATAGGGCTGATGAATACCACTCTAAGTTCTAGATACCAAACAAATATACAAGAATGGCATTAATTATAAAATAATGATCCATTTTTTAGTATTATTTGATTTTCATTTCACATAATGAATTATTAATCCTTTAAGAAAATACATTCAACAATATAACTCATTTTTATAATCTCAGGTATTTCATCAATTATAAAAAGAATCACGATCTTACCCCATTACTAAAATTAATCCATTTATCGTTTCATTAATTATCTAGGTACTCTCAGATTCCTACAATGGTGCCACACATAGGATTAACTTCTCAGGTATGACGAAAAAATTCTTTGAGAAGTTGGAAAAAATCATATAAATAACATCGATCCATCCAAACATCAATAATGCATGAAAACATCAATAAGAAATATTAATAAAATATAGACATTCAATCCCTTCTCTAAACTCATTAAAAGCACCCAGTTTTATTCTTAAACCATTGTAAATAAGTATATTCAATCCACCATCACCAATTTAGACCACCAAAATATCATAGGATCCAATTCCATTACGCCATCCATAAACATCCATCAAAATAGCCATGGGACTCTCTCCAATTTATCATCAAATAGTAAAACCATTAAAAATTATTGATAAGTCAAATAAAGGTTCCCCTAAAACCAAAATAAGGCTCTTATAATAATATAACATATATAAATTTTAAAATAATTTCTATATAAAAAATAAAAAGAAACTAAGTATAACACATTTAGGTGATCACGTCTCCCACAAAAAAAATGATGGGTTTGTTCATCCCAAAAAAATTATATATATTAATCAAAAAAATCGAGTCCATTTTGAATTAACTGAATTATTATTCTTAAGTTTTCATCAATAAGGAATCCTATAGAAATAAATATCATTATAAAAAATTAAAGTGGAATTAGTAAATCATTAGATCCGTATTTAACAATTTCCAATTCGAGAAATATCGATTCTCCTCATGCCACATTTTTTTAGTTCATCAATATAAACAAATTTATATTTCCTCTCAATTTGAAGAATACTCTAAATTCATGCTAACAATAACAATATGACCAAGTAGAAAACCTACAATCTATAAATATCAATAGATCACATAAAACAGATTCAATCATAATGTCCCAATATATGAATTATTATCTACAATATGAAATTTATAAAAAAACATGTGTTAATCTAAGTTTCAATTTATTAAAACACATTTTTATAAAATAAATATTTATTTTGGTGAAATATTTTACCATATAATATTTCATCATGTGATATTAAATAATTTTTATTTTTTATAAGAGATATAATTTTAACTGTAGGTATCATACGAAATTATCAATTATGAAAAATGATAATTTATAGTTACATCATGGGATTATATAGTTATCATCTAGTAAAAATGAATTTTATATTATTTCCATAATAAAATGGAATAATATATAAAGATACTTCATGTGATATCATATATTCCCATTTTTAAAAATATAATCAATAATATTATTAAATTAACCTAAACATAATAATAATTATTGTCGATCAGTCATATTCTATAAATTTATATGTTATTAAAAAAATCATTTTTCATATTTATATAATGAAATAATGTTTCCATGTTTTATCCAAATAATCATTTCTCAATATATATAACCAAATTATAATCTTGTAAAGGTTAATAAAAAATATTTAGAAAATGGATCTTTGGAAATATTCAAATATGATTTCACTTAAAATAAAGAATAATTTTCATATCCCATTTCCTGATTAGAATCTCAATGTTAACTAAAAAATAAGATCATGAAACTACTAGAACCAATGGGAACACATTCCAAAATTGAATGAGATGCCATAAAATCATAAGAATGATAAACCCTCATAAATACATGATTCAATACTCAACATATAAATATAAATATCCAAAATTAATTTATGGTAGATGAAGAAGACAAAAAATGAGGATGGGAAGATAATGAGAATAAGACTATGAACAAATAAATTAATTTATTGTTCACCGTTGATTAGAATTTTCAAGGCCTGAATAGAGAGTGATGATAGATATAGGATTCATCTATGATTTGATAGATGAGTTGAGAATTTTATCCAAGGGATCTTGGGATTGTAATTTAAATAGGAAATTTCAAAGAGATTCCATCGTGGTGTTTCACCTCTCTAAATTTCAATTGTGAATTTTGTCAATGTTCATATCTAATTTTTTTGAGATTGAATACTGAAGATTGTATTCTTTTCAAATAGTTTTAATACTATTTTTACAACTATTTGTACCATTTCCATGGTTTGGGTTAAAAAAATGTTTTTTCAACATACCATGCCAAGAACTATGGGATAGAAACTAATTATTACAAAATTGATTCTCCCCAACTGCCACTCCCTTTGAGCTATCCTCAAAATGGATTCATAAGAAATATCCACATATATATTTTTTAACAGTTTAAAATACATAGGATAACACATTATAAAATATGTTAATGGTTTGTTTCATTTATTTTTGTGCACTGCAACACTAAATGGTCAATTATATGGAAACTTTATAAAATACCATGGGTCTAACATCCTTCAAGACACTCAAGCATCTAAAATTATTTTAAAATTTCTATCACCAAAGCCATAAAATTTTTGTGGTGACCCTTAATGAGGCCAACGACCATTTTTTTCTTCCTGATCACCTCCGAAAAACATTAAAAACAATATGTCCCCAATAAAATTAATAGGGAAGGGAATTTTAAATTCATTGAATTTCATCATATTCCTCACTAACAATTCTAAGCTTGATAATTTTAAACAGAACCCAGAAATAATATAAAGGGGTATGAATTTCCACCATGAGATACACCACTCAAGTATCTTTCTATAAAATGAAGACAACTTATACAACCAAGAAACAAATAGTGTTGGAACTCAACAACATCAAAACATTCTCCCATTATAGATACCTCCCAAATAATATCAATTTATTTAATAAAAAATTTCATCACGGACAAGAATAGATCTCACATATCAACTTGAAATTTAATTCCTCATCTTAATAAAATCAAGAATCAAACAATTTTGGGCACTAAGTTCTCGTATGTGACATTGATTTCGAATTTTATTCATATAAATCAAAAAAATTTCACATAGAAAACCTGTGAAAACCAAAAATGAAATGCATATCAACGAAAAAATCATTAAATAAATCATAATTACTATAGAACAAAAATAATTTATAAAAACTCCATACATATTTATTTAAAAAATGTATATAATTTCATTTTGGAGAAAACATCATTATATCTGACTATTCAGTTATTTTCCCAATCTTTCTCTAAAAGGAAAATTATTTTTTATCCTCATGTATCTTGCTAGAAATGAATACATCATTAAATTTACACCATAATAATATATTTATTAGTTAATTATCATGAAATTATATTATCATTTAATTTATAAAATATTTTTAATGAATTATAATTATTAAAAACATTTAATAATTATCATGATGCATATTTAATTCATAACATTCTGAACCACTAATACATAGCATTTCAGGAACAAGGTTGATTATAATTATATTGCACAAAAATTTACTAAAAATCCTAGATATACTAGTTAAAATATTATTTATGTTATTTTGGATAAAAATATAAAAACATGAACATTGTTTTTAAATGATTTTCTACATGAAATAAATACATCAGAACATTTCTTACAAAAAATTAATAACATGACAAAAGCATGAAATTTGGGGTTTTAACTAATATGTTTTACATTGAAATGATTTAGTTTATAAAATTTGATAAACAACTTGGGTCAACCCTAAACCAGTCAACTGATCTGGTCCATGACATGGCCCAAAGGGTGTTCCTAATCCCCACGGGTAGCAAACAAGTAATGGGAATCAAAATAAAGAAGTTGGGAATAATTTTTCCCATATACAAAAGACTAAAAAATAAATAAAAATAAAATTGAATAATAAAAAAATAATCCTTTTTAGAGGAAATACATAAAATTAAACATGAACCGCAATTTAACCTCATTGTTCACCACTAAACATAGATCCAATTTCACTTCGAGAGTTATCTAAAACTAGAAGAACCCGAAACTGAAAAGAGAAATTATGTGTGAGAACCGAAATGCTTAGTATGAATTCCAAAAATAAACCACGCCTGATCCCCACCTCTAAAGTGAAATCATTTCATGCTATTTTAAAAAAGTACATGTAAAAATTATGGTTTCCATTCTTTTATCAAAATATGTATTGGGAATTTATTTTTATGAAAACCACTTTCCATGTCACTTTCCAAAAACAATACCCGTAAACACACAAGTCATTCGAATAAATTATTTTAAAGACAACTAGTACTTGAACATGTATTTTAATATAAAAAGAAATGTAAAGGTGTCATGATGTTTTTCAACCAAAAGTGACACAAAACAAAAAAGGAACATACATTTTTGTTATCATGGGTGTTTTCTAAACATCCTTAAAGAGACCCTTGGATGTACTCGGTTCAGAACCACCTGAAAGTGTATGGTGAAGCACTCTATTATATAACCAACTACCTTCCCTCAACTGACTCATCCAGTGGAACAACCCACCAAGACACTCAGCAAATTCAAGGGGTACCAACCCATCTAATCAAGTGCTGAATGAAAAAGTCACTTGATCCTCTAAAAGATTCCCATGAAAACCATGTTAATAATATACTGAGTAAGTAGGAGTCCATCTCACACATAAAACAACCTAGCTAACATCACTTCACTTTCCTACCCCAAAAACTGACACCACCTATATGATAACCCACAATGGAAAATCCGCAATAGGTACTCCAGTCATATTACAAACCAATCATAAGTGCCAACTGGTCCATCACCACACATAATTTATTGAACCCTTTCAAAACCAAATTTTCACTTCCAAAATGACATAAGGTTCCAATCTGGACTTTTATAATAACACTCCAAAATATCATGAAAATAATTCATACCATTTACAAAACTATGTGAAACACCACTTCCAAAACCACTTTTAGCATGAGCCATTTTATTTTCCAAACCAAATTCACATAATAAATCCATTTCAATTTTAGGTTTAAAATACTCAACACACTTAAGAAGTGCCAAATGGGCCTTCATGCCACTAAATTATCAAAAAACCCTTTGAGGAGTCAAAACAACCTTTTTTTCAATAACACATTTATCCAAGGACTTTATGTTCCAAAAATACATGTAAAAAGATTGGAGTATTATATAAAACCATTCTAAAAATTTTAGGATACTTCAAATTTAAAACAAATTTGTAAAAAATCTTAGACAAGATATGTAATTAAATTGGAAACCAATTACAATAGGCATGGTCAATTCTTCCAAACCCATATATATGAACACACACACACACATATATATTTATATATAACACATAATATTAAAACCCGTTTTTAATGTGCTATGAAATTTGGGAATTCAAAATTAAAGGCCTAGGAATATGGAAACTACCTCAAAAGAAAGAGGACCTAGCTGAAGAACTTATTCTCTTGAATAATTTGACAAAAATTTACCCCACTTACAAACACATACATTAATATATATATATATATGCACTTAATAAAATTTACATATTCTCTATATAATGAGGGAATATGTACAAAAATGATATATATATATATATATATATTAATATATAAATAACATACTTATATATGTGAGTGAAACACCTCAAGGAGTCACCAGACATCCTAAAAAATTCTATGAACCCTAAATCACCAATGGGACCCAAAATAAAGGTGTGATACAAAATATCAGAAGAAAACTCATACCCCAAGAAATGTCACAAGATGTGATGATCCAATTTTCTTCACCTTTCGTGGAGGATACTGGAATACAAATAAGGTTGACCCGAGAGACCGTTTTCATAACTTAACTATGGAAGAAACCAACAATATCATATTAACCCCAACCATGGTCTTCATCTAAGCTACACCGGGTGACAGGAGACCCAAGTGGATGAATATAAGGAGGATAAGAGGGATAAGGGATAACCTCAAAGATTCAGAGAGGATTTATGGAGAAATGGCCTTGAATAGGATGATAGAGGATGGAGCCAAAGGGGTGGGGGTTTATCCCATGTTTAAGGATAAGGGAAGGGAGGGATGCTAACATAGTTCAAGAAAGGTGAGAGGGAGGAAAAAGAAATAAAAAACACAATAAAGATTAAAAATAATGAAAAATAAAAATAAAATAAAAATATTACAGGATAATTATTATTATTATAATTATTATAATATTTTTAATTATTATTATTATTATTATTATTATAATAATAATAATAATTATTATTATTATTATACAAATAATTATTATTATTATTATTAAAATTTATTAAAATTTGTTTTTCCCATATTTATTTCCATTTATTTTATTTTATTTTTTATCATAGACCACCAACCCAGTTTGGCCACATGGTCTACAAAACAATGCGCCAACCATGCACACCCTGCTAGACAAAAGAGGCATACGCACAGGCTAACTGCACAGTTTCCAAACCTTGCACTTACCATGTTGGAAACCTCATTCTAATTACATAACTGAGATGTATGGTTTCCCAAATTATGTGCAGCTCATGTGCCTCACTACTGGACACCCAATACGTGTTGCATGGTAACATGGGCATGGCTTCATGGTTTACCCTAACCATGTTCAAACCGTGTACAAGAGAAAAACCCCTGACATACTTTAAAATTTTAAAAAAAAATTGTTCGTGCTCAACTCGAGCCTCAATAAAAAAATATATGAAGACAAGAAGAGAATAAAATAAAATAATTTCAATGGTTGGAATTTGACTGTAGTTGGGGTTTGGCTTAGTGGTAAGCACCGCATAGGTACTATATCAACTGTAGCGTATTGTAGTAGCGATGACAATGTAACAATGGTGGGAAATGTAGCGGAGGCAGGTCACTATAGTGGCTACAGGGCACTGTAGTAGTAGCAGGTATAGTGTGGTACTGCAGCATCATGATACTGTAGCAGTACTATTCACAAAAAGGGCCTTGGGCTAAAATAAGTAGGTCTACGGGCCATGTAATGGAATAAATGCCCACTGGGCCTTTGGGATATGTAATGGGTCTCCCTTTACCCAGTTACAAAGGTCTTTTCTTTTCGTTAATAATAAATCAGGCATTGGTCACAACCTTTAAAAAAGGATTGAGTTTGACAGTTTTCCCCATTACAAAAACAATTATCCCTCAGAAATTCAACCTGCCAAACTATACATGAAACTCATATCCATACCCAATCAAATGGATAGAAACCGCGATCCTCGAAGTGATTGTTACATCCACAGGTCAAACCCAACCAATCAAGAAGAAATTACAACATAAGAATTAGATGAGAAAATGAGGGGGGTTCTCCCCACCATAAGAACACAAATAGAATAAGACCATTAGAAACTCAAAAAACACTACCGGTCATGGGAACTCACAACACCAGTTAACCCCAAACATCCCCACATTAATTGAAAAAATATATATCACCACGACCATAGACATCAATTTCCATAAGAAAATACATCTCCAAAAGAGCACAAATAAAATGAAAACCGACACACACAAGGTATAATGACACTCAAGAAAGGACAAAATATTCAGAGATCCACATTTAGATAGACCCTGCTTCTCATAATAGGATAAAACAAGTCCATAATAAATTTTTATAATGAATTGATCGACATATAACAATTGAAAAATTATAATTGGGAATCATAAAACATTTACATTACCACATGGGAAAAAGATGAGTCAAGGGGTTCCCTTCACACCTTTAGAAATTCCTGACTATGTGCAATCATCACTTTATGGTATGTAGATGGAGCCTTGATGACTAAATCATAGACTACCTCACAGTCAGGTGCTGATATCCTAATACCAAAACATTATATTTTAAATCACACCATTAGCAGAAATTCCCCCTGTGACATGGAGACCAAATTATTGGAAATAAACCAAAGGACTTTCAAAAGATGGAATTTGAATGATAAAACTAGACACACTGGGAGTATAAATATGATTGACCCGGTGAATGACATGTTGGGATAGAAAAAGTGGCATATTTGGGAGTTTTTCCTCTGCAATATACCCCTTACTAGACGAGGAACCCTTATGGGCCCCATGAAAAAAACTGAACATCCAACCGCCTACATTTTAGGAACCAATTCATCCAAAACACCTCATCCACTAACATCCGAAACCGATCTTCTGAAGATACCTCCAAAGAAAAGAAAACTATCTCCTTAATCTCGTCAACATAAACCATCATTATCCACAAACCATTCTGAATTCTCATGAGCTCCACCACATTCCCCACCATTACCACCTTGGGAACAAATCATTAGATAAAAGTGTCCTTAAAATCACTCCATGATAACCCAAATTGCATTTATACAAAGATGAACACCCTCCACCGACCCATGTTTGGACATCAAAGAAAACTCAAAACACCTTGAACCCTCACTACTTCAAGAGTTTTTAAAAACAATTTCAACTTCTCCAAGCCACTTTATTACCTATAAAAATCACAATAAAACAATAGGCAAAAAAAATGAACTCGATCCCACCACACAAATAAGAGTATGGGAAAGGTCAAGGTTTGAACGACACAATGATCATCTGGGACCTTTCTAGGTAGAATTCTCTAAATAAAAAAAGGATATAAAACCCAATCAAATCCTAACCAAAGATCAACATAAAAAGACATATCTAACCAAACTCCAATCTCATAGACCTACACATCGCAAACCAAATCGATGATGAATCAAATATCAACCAAATTTAAACCGTAAAAACATCATAAAATGTAAAGAATCCTATTTTCCAAATAAATATTATCTAAATACACCAAAATTAAAATTTAATACCCTTTTGAGATAAAATATGATTTTTCTTTTCAATAATCATTCCATGACATATTCTTAAAAATTAAAAACACCATCACATTTTTCCTTTAAAAACAAAAATCGCTTTATAAAAGAAACCTATTTTTTTCAGAAACCGTTTCCCTCTTCAAAAACATCTTCAGAAAACTATATCAATCATTTATTTTCAAATAATAACCCACATTATTCTTGAACCATGACATATAATATTTCCCCACTTCTTCTTATATCATCCACGCATATATGGAAACATGAAATTTTCCAAAACACATGAACATATGTGAACATCCATAAGGAACACTAAGGGTCAAACATACCCTTTCTCCATAAAAAACGAGCATTACCAACTGAATTATCATTTCAAATTTTATAAAACTTTTCAAAATTCAAAAACATGTTCCCTTACACTCTCAACACAACCCAATGATTTTCATTTTTTGAATACAACCTTTTCAAACAAGCCTCATTTAACAACTCAAGAAAACATCCCAAAAACAATTTAAATTAACACCAACCAAAACCAAACAAAAAAATCAATATTAATAACCTATATGGGGATCTAGTGGTCATGCCTAAATAGGGAATATGTTTTAAAAGAAGATGGTCCTCGATAAAACTAACCAAGAGGACTCTGTTAATCTATACACTCAGGCTTCATATGAGTCGTTACTCCATGTAACTCTATCATGAAACAACATCTCACTCCCTTGGTCATGCCCCATAAACACAAACAAAAATTGAAGACTCAAATCACGAAATACCCATAGCAACTTGATGATCATAAGGAGAAAGAGTTTACAACACTATTCTTGTACCAACCTCCTGAGTCTCATTCTTCCTAATATCCAACATCCTAACACCTATAATAATAAGATCATCCTCTGATACCATTTTTTCCACGAACCAAATTGGTTCAACCCTAAACCTGTCACCCAAGCTAGTCCATGACCAGGGTTGAAGTGCGTTCTAGATCCCCATGGGATGGAAACTTGTGCTAAAAATCAAAATATAGTTTTTGGAAATGATTTGGCCCATAAAAAACTATACAAATGAAAATAAACAATAAAAAATAATCACTCATAGAGGAAATAAATAAACACCAACACATATATTCATGTGACCTCATGGGTCACCACCAAACATAGAATAAAGCTCATTTTAAGAGAAATCTAAAACTGGATGGACTTGAAACAGAAAATATAAAGTATGAGTGAGCACCGAAATGATCAATAGAAATGCCAAAAATAAACAATGCCTGATTCCCAGCCTATAAAGTGAAATACTTTCATGCTAGTTTTAATATAGGGTATGTAAAAATAAGGTTTTAAACTATTTTATCAAAATAAATAACGATATTCTATTTTTAATAAATACTCCTTTTAATTTCACTTTCTAAAACAATTCCCAAAAACACATAAGTCATTTCAATAAATTATTTTAAAAACAGCTCATATTAGAACATGTATTTTAATATAAAAATAAAAGTAGTGGTGTCATGAGATAACACAACCAAATGTTTCACAAAAGAAAACAAGAACATATATGTTTTTAATCATGGGAGTTTCATAAAAAACCCTAGAGATATCTCTGGTTACACTCAGTTCTGAAAAACCTAACAATATATAGGAAGGCTCTCTAGTCTATACCCAACTTTCACCCTCAGCTGACCAATCCAGTGGAAAAAGTCACTTGGCCTCTCAGTAAATCTTGGTGGTAACAACCCATAAAATCAAGGATTGAAAGCGATCATCACTATATCCTATAAAATATTCTAATGAAACCCATGTTAATAATATAAAAAGTAAGTAGGAGTCCCTCACATGTGTTACTCACCTTACTTATCATTACTGCACTTGCCTACCCCAAACACTGACACCACCTATATGATAACCCATGAGGGGAAATCCATAATAGGTGTGACCATCCAATTATAAGACAATCATATGTGGTAATTGGTCTGTCACATCACATAAGCTTTTACCCTATTTCGAAAACAAATTTTCCCTTCCAAAATGACATAAGCTGTAATCTGGGCCTTTAAAACTACCACTCCAATATATCATAAAAATATTTCATACCATTTATAAAAACATTTTAAGCATCACATACACAAGTACGTGTCATACATGCCTTTACATTTTCCAGAATTAATTTTCTTTCCAAATCCATTTCCAATTTCAGAGAAAAAATACACAACACACGTAAAAAGTGCCAAATGGGCCATTATGTAATTAAATTTTCAAACTACCATTTGAAGTTTCAAAAAAATAGGTATTAAATAAAAAAATTAATGACATTATTTAAGTTTCACAAACACATGTCCCATGAATATAATCATTTATAAAATCACAATAAAACATTTAGGATGATTCACATTTAAAATAAATTTGTAAATGATCTTAGACAAGTTATGTATATAAATAGAAAACTAATAACAAGAGGTGTGATCAATTGTAACAAATCCATAGATACACACACGCACATATATATATATATATGTCACATAAATATAAAAAATCATTTTTAAAATGATATGCAAACAGGGAATTCAAAATTAAAGGTGCGGGCATAGGGAACCTACATCAAAAGGAAAGAAGACCAAGCTAAAACATTTCGTCTCTTGAATATTATGAGCAAAATAAACCCCAAATCCACACACATACATTACTATATTTATATGAAATTAATCTAATATACATATTAACCTCACCATGATGGAATACGTGGATGAAATATATATATATATATATATATATACACATTTACATACCTATGTCTGTGAGTGAAACACCTCATAGAGTCACAAAAATCCATAAAAACAAATTATATGGACCCTAAATCACTAATTTCCCCCAAAATAATGGTGTTAAAAAGAAACCTCAAGGAAAAATCTTAACCCAAGTGGTGTCTCGAGCTGAGATAGTCTAATCTTCTTAGACTTCAGCATCAGATGCAAAAATTCAAACATAGTCGAACGGAGAGACCATACGCATAACCTAACAATGGAAGAAACCAATTAAAAATATATTTACCCCAACCTAGTTTCTTGGAAGAGCTACACCAAGTAATGGGAGACCCAAAAACAGCTGATGAAAAGGATAAGTATGAGAGATAAGGACTTACCTTGAAGATCTGGAGAAGATTTGTGAAGAAATGACATTTAATCAACTGATGGTGGAGGGTGCCGGAGTGGGGGGGGGGGGGTCCATCTTACATCGAAGGATAAGAGAAGGGGGATACATATAAAGTCTAGGATAGGGAAGATGTAAGAGAATGAAATAATAAAATTAGGAAATAAAAAATAATGAAAAAGAAAAACAAACTAAAAACCAAACACAATAATAATAATAATAATAATAATATCACCAATAATAATAGTAATGAAAATAATATTAATTTTTATCATTATTATTAAAACACGTTATTAAACATTATTTTATTCCCAAATTTTATTTCCATTTAATTTTTTTAATTTTTTAACATACGCCACCCACAATGTTTGGCCGCATGGTCTACTAGACTGTGCTCCAACCATGCACACCCTACAGAAGAGAAGGGGAACAAGGATGGTATGATCACATGGTTTCCAAACATTGTAATGACTATGTTGAACGACTCTTACTAATTATAGAACTGACACACATAGTTGCCTCATGATTTCCCAAACTGTGCACAAACCGTGACCCTCACTACTATATACCCAACACAGGCCGCACAGTTACCTGGGCTGGGCCGAATAGTTTACCCTAACCATTCTCAAACTGTTCACAGTCCAAAAACCCACATGAGGCTTTCAAAATTCAAAAATAATAACTAATACAGTTCTCAACATGATCCTCAACCAAAATTTTCTGAATCCTTGAAAAGAATAATATAAATGAATTTGAAATTTTATGGTGTGACAGAAAACCATTAAATGATATTATTTTAACACCTTTTAATAAAATGGTCCTATAAAAAATCATTTTTTAAAACCAATTCCACTTTATTTTCAAAAAAAATTATTTTGAAAATAAATTAATGTTTCATGAATGGAGTATCATCATTTATTTATGAAATATAGGTAATTCAAAATAATTTTTTTTAATTGGGTATCACGAATTATTTCAAAACATATTATCACATAGCGTGGAGGAAAATAAACAATAAAATATTTTAAATGATTGTTTTTTGAAAAAGTATCATTGTTAATTTAAAAAAGATATGTATATTAAACAATTTAATGAATTTTTTTTGAAAAAATTGGGCACTGAGGTTCTTTAGTAACAGTAAAGAAATATTACAAGATTTTTAAGGAATGCATTTTACATTTTTTCCATTTAGAACTGAGAATCAATACGAAAGGAGGAATGAAATAGAATGTATATCCCTCTTCATATTACGCTTGGTTAGAAAGACCATAAACAAGAGAATTGGCCTCTCGATAGGTGTGAGTGATGATACAGATCATAGTAGAGAGTGTATAAAGGCAGTTGGCCCATATTGATGGGATATTCCATTAGATATTAATCAATTTAATTAATTAAGTTCTATAAAATTTAAAAAATCTACCCCCATTGAAAATAAATTATTTAACATGGTTCAAATCAAAATGATTGATAATGGTAAAAATTTAAAAAAATCATGCATGATCTCTATTATTCTAAATTTACATGTTTTTTATACAAGTTAATATTAATATACAAAACTATAAAATTATAGACCCAAATTTAACATATAATATAAATCATAAATAAAAAATGAGCACCGAACAATCCAAATTACCCATATTTAATATTATCCATTTTGTTAAAGATTTATCATTTACCTGGAATACACTCATAATATTACTAATAAATATTTAGTTTTTCCATTTTACATTTTCTACATCTGGATTTAATTACTTTCAGTAGCTTTAAATTAACACTACATAATATTATTTAACAAAAAATAAGTTCTTACATCAACATAAATATAGAAGATATAAACAAAATAACTATAGAAACCAATTTTCCCTAAAAATATATTGTTCAATTTTATCATCCTTTACTCACTTGAATGGTTTTGTATTTTATCATAAAAAATTAATAGGTCATGAAGGGTGATGTTTTCCCCTTTTTATATGTTATAGGATATAACATGTTTTACTATTACAAGAGTATTCCACCAAGGAATACAAGTACATAGAATCAACGACACATCATAAACCAAAAAACATGTTCAAATAATGGAATAGAATAATTTAATTCACATTACAGTGAAAAATAATTAGATACTATGATGAGAATAAATGAGTTAAAAAACATACAATATACCCTTCCACCAAAACGAGTCCCATATCACATGGACCATGTGAATATTATATTGTTTAAAATTAAACAAAACATAGAATGACCCCTTCCCCAACTAAATATCCACCACACTAGTTCAAATATATAAGTTATAGAATTCATCTAATGATAAATATTCTTACCACTAGATCAAATCATCATATTAGAAATCCCATGGAGAGTGATATAGAATAATTTGAACAATTTTAGAGAAACCCTTTCCTCTGACTATATATCCATATAAACACAAGGAAAAAGGAAATTTTTTTACTTATAATCTCTAGGGAAAATTTATACACTTTTTGGTTGAAAACTAAAGGATTAAGTGGAATAATAAATCATGGACCATGGATTTCGTTTGCATGTTTCAATCAAGTCAATGAGGAGGATTCCCACTAATAATTTCAACAGACTAGAAAATGAAGAATTATGATAGTCCTAGTCAATGAAATTAAGAGCAAAATATTTTAAACACTTTTATATCGATTATTTAATTGAGTAGTGCCATAAAATTGTAGTAGTAGAACTTAGAAATCCCCAAGGATAAGGAAAAAATAATCAATTAAAAATCACATTTTGAGGTTAAAGAGTGAAAACCATCGTTAAATATGATTTCATAACTCAGGATAAAAAAAAGATTACTCCTCACTAATCTTGGTGAATAAAGCCTACCTCTATTATTTTTCTTTATATAGAAGCATTAAATATAAATAAACCAATTGATCCATCCAATGGAAGATAAACCTAAGGATATCAACATTACCTTCAACCATATTCAATATCATGGTCTAAAATGTATCACTAGCATATAGTAAACACTATTGTTGAATCTCGTTATCATTCATCTTAATTATGTTTTTATCATCCCCCTCTACTATGTGGAGATTTTATAGTACATATCAAGTGATAACATGTAATCCCATTGACATGGATCCATTCCAAAAACAAATTGGGGATCCTTCCCAAGGAAAAATGTTTTTTAATTTTTAGTTGCATAATTAATTCATTTCGAACATATTTCTGATAGATTACACAATTCATACACAAGATCATATAATCCTGATGTGTGATAACTAAATAGGTCTCTACCCTAAAAACAATATCAATTCAATTAACAATTTTAATTAATATGATAGTCCTTTCATTGGTTAATTGGTGGTCCAAAAATACTATCTCATATCCAATATTCCTTTTAAATATAACATAGTATGACTAAATGATACATTTAACCTACAAACCATGCATTGTCATATGTTTCAAACTCTAAAATCCATCATTTTTTTATTTCCCTAACTCAAAGTCCACTTAACTAGGTTGACGAGCTGGTGGGTCATATGGACTCAAGTTCACCTCCCCATAATCCATAGTATACAAACTAGTAGTAAGGGTCTATGGTGGTATAGTGAGGAGACTATAACCCATATTAGACTGGAATAGTAGTTTACAGTAATAAGAAAAATAATTGAAGCATATTCAAGAAGGGACTATAATGACTAGATAAGTAACCCACTGTAGCAGATGAAAATATGATAAAATATGGAAATGTAAATAATCATCACTATTATATCAATCAATGACCATAGGCTTTGTCAAATATAATTATTTCATGGCATTCTGATATAGAAAAAGGGGAAAGATGGGACCGACATATTCAAAATTCTATAAAAAATACAAAAAAGTCCAATAGACTAATCCACTATAATATCGCGCATGTGATTAGTCCTCCTCTTCCATGTTTCATACTATAAGATTAACACCTGAGAACATTATTCCACTCAAGTACCAAAGGAGGCTTGAGTAGGGTGTGAGATAAAATCCCGAAATGCCACCAACAACTTTGTCTATAAATAATCCATGAACTGTACATAACATCATAATTGTTCATGTATAAGGAATGATAAACAATGCTAAATAAATAACACTAGCTAGCTCAGGTTCCTAAAGGACACCAGGAAGCTCTACCTGCTTCGGTATAGTCTAGAATTAGTGTCTAATCCGTAACTATATGTATATAGTAATAATATATATAGTATAGTTTTATATGATATCCACTAACATGAACTATATATATGAGGAGGTAAGTAGCAATGTAATTGGATATAAGGTGCTATCTAGACCCGGGGTATAACAAAGGCATCCATACCTACTCTAATGAAAAAATAGGTTAGAAAAAAAAAGTACATTCTCTGAATCTAATAGTAAATGAGTGTCATCATGAAAAACATTTGAAATAGGAAGGGTGAGATTTCATTCCCAAAAACCTAGTCAAGGAACATGGAACAACATTCCCATTACCCGAATAATAGTATTATGGTGAGAGACATCATTTTCAACACTCGATGCAAGGAAGAATGAAATGCCATGTTAAAAAAATCTTAAACATCACTCCGTAAACAAAATCAACAACATAATAATAACAATAATCACATTAATTATTACCTCATAAAAATCATTATCATCAATCCCAACTTAATTAAAGGGGTTTTTACGTTCATATAATAAATATATATTATTCATGAATCAATTTGTGTGGAATTTCCATCCATTATAGTTTATTATAAAGAGTTCTTTTTATTAATTTAAGAAAATAAAACCATCATGAAGCTAAAATGTTTTAACTGATCAAGAAATTTTAATTATTAATGGAATGGAATATCCATTTAACAATGATCCATGCACTTAGGTGGTGCTTTGGAAGCTAATTAATCTCGTGAAATAGTGTGAAATTCCAATTTCAAGCCAAGTCGATTTCTTTTTTGGTGTTCACACCACATAATCAATTTATTTAGGAGGTAAATTACATCAGTTCACCAAAAATAATTTAAATAAATGAGGTTTCCATCCTTTAATCATTAGCATGGGTCAATTGGAGTATATCATCATGTGTATAACCATTTATAGATGAAGAACTCAATTTATGTAAATGACTTAAAATAGTTGTCATCTAGAATAGAAACAGAGCTATGAAAAAAAAACAAATAGCAAAAATTACTAGACCACCTACCTTAGGGTAGTAGAAGACTCCATATCTAATATTAGATTCAGATTACATTTTTATTTAAAGTAATCATAATAATGGTCGAACCCCCTGAAAATAAGGCTTATGTGCTTGCACCTAAAAAACAAAAGAGATAAAAATAGAAACAAAGATTGGTTAGGACATGATAATATATATTAATGTAATCTATCTATTAATTCTAATGGAACTTGATTCAGAATCCAGATTGAAGAGAAAATAAAATCCAATGATTGGGGATGAAGAGAGCTCAACAAGAGAGGAGAGTTCCTCCACTGAAAATGAGTAGGAGAAATGAGGATAGGGGATTACGAAATAGTTAGTGGAATATTTAGAATCTCACATATCCTAATAGGGGAACATGGTTTGGCCACAAAATTTTCTAAATTTTTCCCCTACTATGTCCAATGACATTTACCAAATAGGACTCCTCTCAGGATAGGGTAATAGTTTTGGTACCCGTGCACATCCCCTATAAATTTTCTCTGCAAGTTGATTGAGAAAAATTGAACATCCATGCATCCAGGAATCCATGATTTTAGAAACTCATGAAGCCTTATTCATGTCATTGAGTTCCCCAACACGGTTACCCCACACGGTTAGTACTAATGATGCATTAAACATGTAGCCTTCCTTTTATTAAAAAAATCTCATATCTCTATGATAAAAAAATACCAATAGGCTCCTGAAATATTCATTAGACTATAAAGAATATTTTTCAAGATTAAACAAATTACATGTGCCCTAAAATAAAATTAAATTTACCATAGTAATGGAATTTTTGTTACAATATCACCTCTTTAAATCAACTAATCCCTCATTTCGCCTTCCAAGGGTAAAAAGAAATTATATGAGAAACTATATCGTAAATGAACTCTAATATCAGCCTCCCACTCATATGAATCATCATGTATTCAGTCATTCTTCCAAAACACCCATACCAATGTAACGTAACTACCTTAGAGTGTCTTCATGCTCGGATCCACAATATTAAATTGATACTCCTCGATGGAAGCATCTATATCTTACTCAACATTATCAGGATGGAAGATGCATGACATGTATGTTTAAAATCAATTTAGTTAATATGGGAAATACATCATGCATAGACTGGTATCACTAAGGATTTTTTTTCTTAAACCATAGGTCTGATCCATTTCAAAACCTCAAATATAAAAACATATAGAGGTGAAAGCTTTCCCCGCATCAAAATATGTCGATGGCCCAACCTGGGTGAGACTCGCAAGAATACCCAAAATCCAACCTCTAACCCAAGGGGACCTCAATTTCGGTTAGCAGATGAATGATGACTAGAATGATCTACCATCACACACTTTCTAATCTACTAGACATACTCTATAGTCTCTTTAATGGGATAATGTCCACGAAAAGCTTCCTGTATAACCATTAACTGGAATTTAGGTGATCAGAATGAGATAACATATAAATCCTCAAAAGGATCCATATAAGTGGTATACTAAAAGATATTATTATAAGATAACTCTACAAGGGGTTTATGTTTCACCCAATAACCCCCCACCCCAATGTATATGACACATTCATGGAGAATATCCTCTAATACCTGAATTGTACACTATTTCTATCCGTCAGTCCGAGGGTTGTAGGCCATGCTTAGAAGCACCTGTGTATGAAAGTCCTTCTTTAACCAAAACCATAAATAATATGTGAAGAGAGTGTCCCTATAATATATGAAATATCATGGAGCTCCATGATTATGTAAGACTTCCCTAACATATGGCATTTCTATTTCATCTACTAAAAAGGTCTCTCAAAAAGTTAAAATTTGTGCGACCATTTTCAAATGACCAATGATGAAAAAATCTATATTATTTTAATGAGTAGATCTAGGTAAAATAGTGATAAGATCAACTAAAACATTAAACAATTTCAAATCTAGAATAGATAATGACTATAAAAGATCCTATGGTCATTGATGTTCCATCTTCACTTGCTGACAGGTGCAACATCGAGTGATGAATCCAGAAATTTCATGTTTCATAGTTGGCCACCAAGACTAGAAATATAAATCTTGATATATCCTGGTGAAACCAAGATGAAATTACCTTAAAGCGGCCTGAAATTCCAACCTCATCTCCTCTATTATTTTAATTGGATCCTATACACGACCATGAAACAGTAAAGTATCATCCCCATAAATGATCTAACGAAATGATTTATCTTTGTTTTGATGATTTCCCTTAGGACTATGCCTTTGGGATCTAAAAATTTCTCATTATCACCTATTTAAAAAGAGTATATTTCAATGTTTATGTGAATCTAATAGTCATCCAATGTTCCTCTTGAACCTCAACATGCATTTATGAAAAAAAATCAATGAGCTTCCATTAACAACTAAGCTCTATTTCTACATGTTTCTAAGTCTTATGTATTAGAGAATCAACTACTACATTACTTTTACTAGGTATATAAGCATGTCGATAGTTTAGGACTGTAGGTACTCAGCCCATTTGTGTTTCTGGAGATTCATATCACAATGTGTAAATATGAAATTGAGGATTTTGTGATCAATAAAAACGAAAAAATTCTATCCATGTAAGTAGCATCACTAATAGAATAGACCATATACTACAACTACTAACTTGAGTTCATATGTTTGGTAATTCAACTTGTGAGGTCTCAACTGATGAGACGCATATGCTATGACTCACTTATCAAACATCAACACCACTCAAAGACCAATACCCAATGCATCATTGTATATTTTAGATGCCTTTCCTAGCTCAAATAGAATCAATATCAGCACCAAATTCAATCTTCCATTCAAATCATTAGTGGATTATTTATAAGCATAGAAAATATGAATTTAACAACCCTTTTATTCATACCAATAAGAGGATCTTCATTGTATAAGAAATCCTTGATGAGTCATCTACAATATCTTTATTACCCCAAGAAACACTATATGTCAAATACATTCTTGGGATACTCCCATGAAACTATAGGTCACAATTTCTCTAGGTCTCATAAATCTCATGAATCTAATATTATGTGACCTAGGAGGTGGATTTTTTTAATCCATAATTGGCATTTGATGATCTTATCCAAAAGATAATGCTCCTTTAGAGTATTCATCACGATATCAAGATGGTTGGCATGGTCAGGTTGAGAGAGAGAATAAAAGAATAATCCACAAACAAAGAATACCATGAATTAATCATGATACTGGTTGAAAACCTTGTCAATATGATCCATAAAAACTATAGGTGCATTCATGAGACCTAACAACAAGACCAGTTAGTCATATAGAATATACATTCTCTGTAGAGACCCCGACCACAGAAACCCAGGAGTCAGTGCCTTCTGAACATGATGTGTGATCGTAAAATAAAATACACTTTGTTAACAACACATCATGTCCCATACAAAGGATCGTGTGCGGTTCGGGTTTTGGGAAACTGGAAACTTCTGAAACAATTCATCTTTCAAAAGCTGATACCTGAAAATTTTAAATCAAAACGTAGGGTGGGCATTAAAATAATCAGTAAGGGGTTTTTAAAAAGAAATTAAAACATTGTAACATTTGAAAACATTCCTTTTTAAAGATATTTAACACTTATGAAAGGAAAATTACAACACATGACATACAAATGATTAAACAAGGTTTTCAAGAAGAACATGAAACAATTATGTCAATTCTTGAAGGAGTGATAATGGTTATTACGAACAAGTACTACATATGATTTACTTAAGCATAAATTTAAACAATTAAAAGCAATTCATAATCAGAGTTGCACACAAGGAATCAACTAAATCTTCATATGTTGGTGACCATTATAATAAGTGATAACACCAGTCATGCTTCATGCTTTAAGCTAAGGAAATAAGAACTTTATGAAAACATTAAAGGCATCAGTTGTGAAAGAACATTATCTTGGAATGAACTTGTTACATAACTTGAATTATGTGGAATCAACATTTAACTTAGACAATCATGAACATATCACCAAGGTCCATCCCCAAGGTGTCATTAAAAATTACCAAGGTTATTCACCAGGATATCAGTCTAAAAAGTCATCTCTAAAGATTAAGTCTTTACCCAATGCATTGGACCGCTATCAGAGCACACCCTTAAATTTTTCTTTATCATCATGTGATCCACATCGTTCATGCTTTACTGAAATGGTTATGTATTTTGAAGATGTCCCATACCACCTTGAATATCTCATTCATTTTCATTTTTACCCAATGTGTCTCATACCACTTTGGGTAATCCAATTTCTTAGTTCATTTAGTGATATGTCATACGCATGAATTATGTACAACAATAAATAATGAACCACCACAAATTGTGCTAATACAGGGTATGATGGTTAATCTTGAAAAAAATGTATCAGTAACTAATCAAAGGCATACATAGCTTAGTAAAACATCCTTTACACTAAACCATATGATTAATGATATACTAAATGATGAATCTTTGTCATTATAAATCCATGGAAAAGGAGTGCCTAAGGAAAACACTTGAAATTAGTTATGGTGATAAACATTCCCTTGATCGTATAAATGAATTAAATCATGAATTGATTAATTAATACATTCAACAAGGTAGGTTCATTATGTCTTAAGATAATACATGAATACAACATGATATCATGATCCATCAAATCTTAAATCCTTTAATACATCTTAAATCAAACCAAATTACACACTTCATTGTAAAACAATTTCAAACAACCCTCATTAACATATGGTGCATAATATTACATGTTGGGTCATTTTGAAATCCGAAAAATATAGATAGAGTTTTGGTTATAAATATTCGTATATACATATAGAAAACTGTATTTTTTATTTCTATAAAGGTTTTATGAAATATAACCGAAAGAAATGATCAAACTTGACATCCAGATGCCATGCTCAATCATAGATCAATCCAAAAAATAATATACCATCCATGCGTATATATATATATAAAATAGGTAACCCGTATATATACATACAAAACATATTTTTAAGGATTGGTTTAAAACGAAGTAAGATAATTCTTTTGTAACCATTGTATTAAACTTTTAGGAAAGGTAATCCTTTTTGAAAACATCCCCACTCGAGGGGTTTATATTGAAATATGCATATGTAAAAATATATATATATATACCGAGAGAAAAGATATGGGTTTCTCCAAAGGAACACAAAACAAGGAACCATGCTTACACATTCACACTGCTGTATACACGAAGGCCAGTTCCTTGAAGGAGGCACCATCCGAGGGTTATATATATATCACGTATATGTATATAAATATAAACTGTGTATATACCGAAGGTTCCTTTAAAGGAAGACAAGCATGCAGGGACCCTTACCTTGCTTGAGGAGAAGCTCGGACCGTGTGTACCACGCTGATCCTGCTGGAAGTTCGTGGGAGAGCAAGGAGAAAAAGGAGATGCCGTCACGGTTTCAAGATGCCAAAGGCGTTTAAAAAGGCCTCGGTAAACCGTGAGGTGACTCAACCCAAGAGGATAGACCGACGTGGGAAGACGAAGGAACAGAGCCCTAGAAGGGGGTGTTCGGTAGTCAAAGGAGCAGTGCGGGGGAGGGAGGCCGAGGCGTCCTCGGTTACAGGCCTACTGGTCGGGTGCTGACTCGAGGAAGAAGATGACGGGGACGACGCGGAAGACGAAGGGATGGACGGGATTAGATCTCGAGGAGATCGAACGGCTGGAGTGGGCACGGGAAGAATAATAACATGATCAGTTTAAAATAAACAAATGGTCAAGATTAGATCTCGAGTGAGATCGGACGGTCGCGGTGAAATGCAGGGTGATCGAGCGGCTAAGAGGGGGCGGATGGTCGAGACCGACACTGGAGTCGATTGGACGGTCGCGGTTACATGGAATGCGTCCCACATCGAAACGCAGCGTGGTTGAGGCGCGGCATATAAATCAAAGCATGCCACCTCCGGTTCAAAACACAAACACACACACATCGGGGCCTTATACATGGGCCCCATGCGGGCTTCGGCCCAACCCTACGCAGCGCACGCCGCGGCCTTACACACGGGCCTGTGCGTGTCCTAGAGCACCTATGCACGGCTCGGGACATGGTTCGACACCCACTGAGCACTTGGGGGACCCCGATGGTCGGAACCTCGGGTCCCTTGGGGCTTGGTCTCGGCCTAGAGGGATTTTACTTTAGGGGATGCCCTCGGCTTGGTCGAGCCCCAAACTAAGTTTTTTACTAAAAACATATCTAAATTTATAAAACATTTAGTATAAGTATTCTTATTTCCAAATAAAGTGTAGTATAATTATTTATACAAAATAGAGTTAATTTAATAAAACAAATAGTCTTAATTTAAAGTCTAGATCCTTTTACTAGCTTATGTAATATAGTTCACATCAACAAAAATTTTTTATAAAAAGAAAATTTATTTAGACTTTCAAAATGTAAATATTTGCACAAAATGAGTCAAAATACTATAACAATAAAATTGTTAAAACATATAATTTAAATCCCTTTACCAATTTACATATAAATCTTTTAAAAGTCATACCTTTCTTATTTTACATATAAAACCATTATTTGGATCTTTAAAGAAATTCTAAAAGACCACTAGTTAATTTATAAAATTTCATAATTTTAGAGCTCAAAAGATATTATTATTGGCACCCTTTAAATATATCTTTTATAAAAAGAATACTAAGTTTTCAATATATAAGTGTCCCTCAGAATTTTATGGAAAAAAAGGATTTATTTCCGAGAATACCCTTTTTTTAATATAACTTTTTTGAAACATATTATAATAGTTGAAATATTATAAAATTATAAGAGCATTAAAACAAGTTTTGAAATAAAGATAAACTTTATCAACGGAACCCAAAGGTTGTTTTGAAACCAAATGGCTATATTCCAATGGTCAATATTCACAGGACCGTCATAAAAGTAGGGGTATTTTTCAAGAACAAAACACTTGAACCAGAAAGGATGGCTCTCCTCATACCATTGACTTTGAGCATGTGTGTTGTGGCCCTGGATGTTATATTTTTCATGGTGATGGACTCAGAAGATGAGGATTATCCGATTGCTCGAGTTGTGGATCTTAGTAGTCTTGTTGTGGCTCTGTTAGGTCTTGTGCATGGTATTTTCAACTAGTTGGGTCTTGTTGCAATGTAATTATTTAATATATATCAGTTTACATTATTCTCCATGTTTTATTTTATTTCAAATCCTTTCTTAGCACAAAAAATAAAACAAGAGACATCATTAAAGGCATAACATTTCTTACTTGAACTAATTCATAAAACCTGGGGCGTCACATTATCCCCCCCCCTTTTAGAAAATTGCCTCCTCGCAATTTATTTCACAACACTACAAGGTTCAGCAACGTCCCTACCACCTCCACCAACGAATAGGGTCAACAGGTGCATTAAGAGGGATCCCCGTAGCGAATCTCACCTCTTCCAGCTCCCTAATCCGCATACACCTTAGACAGGAGGGGTTGCACTTATGTTCCGGGCCTTCAGGCCTCCAGAGGGAAGCTTGAATAGTACAATGTTTTGAAATGTCTTTGCAGACCAAAGTACGAAGGACTTGCTGAATTATGTCTCGGTCGATGATATCAAAGCCATAGATACGGCCAAACAGGATAAAGCTGAGAAGTTGGAGCATATAAGCCGTATAAAGATTTCCCTCTAACGCAGCCTCCTGAAATTTCACTCTGGCCGTGTAGTTTCAGCCTAGGGTGAAACAAAGAAAGAGCCCTTTGTGGTAACTTCCTCGTCGTTCACGTTTGGCTAGTTGTGCAGAGCCAATGCGGTAATAGATGGAGGCATTCTCCTGGCAGGTGCGGAGAATCTCCGGACCGTTTGTTACCTCAAACCACTGTTTGCACGTCCTTCACAAACTTGTGAAGGGGTCATACTCGTCCTCACACGTTTTGATTGCAATGATTTTCAAAATCTCAGGGGGAAGAGATAACAGGTGGGTTTGTCCTTCCATATGAAAGTTTTAAGACATGAGTTGAAACACTTGAAAATCATTTGAGGACAAAAATAAAGAAATGAAAAGGAAGGGGAAAGACAAAATTTCAATAAACATACGTTTATTATTTTTAGTGCTTGAGTTTCCCTTACTCATTGACTAAACGAACTCCACACAGAGAAGAAAAACTCCCTAACTCCTCGAACCAAACATAGGTCGAGCATTCAGGGAAAAACTCATGAGGGACCTATGATGTCTTATGAGTCTAGCATGAGGGGTATGAAGTTGAGAGACATCTTCATACTCTTGTTGTCGGCAAGACAGTCAGGTGGACTCGTCTTCTAACCTCTCGAAGTCCAAAAAATGGCCCCAGAATCCATAGTTTAAAATCTGAAAAGGTAGCCCGCTTGGAGGTCTCCGTCAGCAGCAGCTTCTTGAAAAGGGTTATCAAGCATAGTGCCAAAGCTCTCACCCACCGTGAAAATCCTGAAAAGTCCCTCATAGTACCTTCCTTGACGTACATAGGAGGGAAACTGGGTTATTATTATAAGGAGGTAATCCATTCCTACCCCTTGGTGTAGCTGAAGCACCCGTGGTGAATTGGATACGTCGTAAAGGTGTTTGCATGTCATGAGGATATGGGCATAGTTTAAAAAGTCCTCACGGCTAGCTAAAGACACAATGGTCTCTAGGGCCTCTGTGGGGAGAGATAAGAGATTTGTGCCTTCTTTTTCCATCTAAAATTTAAGAAAACCCAATTTTCAATAAAATTGAAATACATATACATATATATATTTTTGTTTCAGTTTCTGGCTTTCCAGATTTATCCAAACCGAACCTATGATACTAACTGTAGAGACCCCGACCCCAGAAACCCAGGAGTCGGTGCCTTCTGAACATGATGTGTTATCTTAAAATAAAATACACATTGTTAACAACACATCATGTCCCATACAGAGGATCGTGTGCGGTTCGGGTTTTGGGAAACTGGAAACTTCTGAAACAATTCATCTTTCAAAAGCTGATACCTGAAAATTTTAAATCAAAACGTAGGGTGAGTATTAAAATACTCAGTAAGGGGTTTTTAAAAAGAAATTAAAACATTGTAACATTTGAAAACATTCCTTTTTAAAGAGACTGAACACTTATTAAAGGAAAATTACAACACATGACATACAAATGCTTAAACATGGTTTTCAAGAAGAACATGAAACAATTGTGTCAATTCTTGAAGGAGTGATAATGGTTATTACGAACAAGTACTACATATGATTTACTTATGCATAATAAGAGTTGCGCACAAGGAAACAACTAAAGTTTCATATGTTGGTTACTATTCTAATAAGTGAAAACACCAGTCATGCTTCTAGCTTTGAGCTAGGGAAATAAGAACTTTATGAAAACTTTAAAGGCATCAGTTGTGAAAGAACTTTATCTTGGAAATAACTTGTTATATATCTTGAATTATGTGGAATCAACATTTAACTTAGACAATCATGATCATATCACCAAGGTCCATCCCCAAGGTGTCATTAAAAATTACCAAGGTTATTTACCAGGGTATCAGTCTAAAAAGTCATCTCTAGAGATTAAGTCTTTACCCAGTGCATTGGAGCGCTATCAGGGCACACCCTTAAATTTGTCTTTATCATCATGTGAGCCACATTGTTCATGCTTTACTGAAATGGTTATGTATATTCAAGATGTCCCATACCACCATGAATATCTCATTCATTTTCATTTTTACCCAAGGTGTCCCATACCACTTTGGGTAATCCAATTTCATAGTTCATTTAGTTATATGTCATAAGCATGCATTATGTACAACAATAAATAATCAACCACCACAAATCGTGCTAATACAGGGTATGATGGTTAATCTTGAAAAAAAATGTATTAGTAACTAATCAAGAGATACATAGATTAGTAAAACATCCTTTACACTAAAGCATATGATTAATGATATACTAAATGATGAATATTTTTCATTATAAATCCATGTAAAAGGAGTGCCTAAGGAAAACAATTGAAATTAGTTATGGTGATAAACAGGCCCTTGATCGTATAAATGAATTAAATCATGACTTGATTAATTAATACATTCAACAAGGTAGGTTCATTATGTCTTAGGATAATACATGAATACAACATGATATCATGATCCATCAAATCTTAAATCCTTTAATACATCTTAAATCAAACCAAATTACACCCTTCATGGTAAAACAATTTCAAACAACCCCCATTAACATATGGTGCATAATATTACATGATGGGTCATTTTGAAATCCGAAAAATATAGATAGAGTTTTGGTTGTAAATATTCATATATACATATAGAAAACTGTTTTTTTTTATATCTATAAAGGTTTTATGAAATAAAACCGAAAGAAACGATCAAACTTGACATCCAGATGCCATGATCAATCATAGATCAATCCAAAAAAGAATATACCATCCATGCGTATATATATATATATAATAGGTAACCCGTATATATACATACAAAACATATTTTTAAGGATTGGTTTAAAAAGAAGTAAGATAATTATTTTGTAACCATTGTATTAAACTTTTAGGAAAGGTATTCCTTTTTGAAAACATCCCCACCCGAGGGGTTTATATTGAAATATGCATATGTAAAAAAATATATATATACCGAGAGAAAAGATATGGGTTTCTCCAAAGCAACACAAAACAAGGAACCATGCTTACACATGCACCCTGCTGTATACACGAAGGCCGGTTCCTTGAAGGAGGCACCATCCGAGGGGTATATATATATCAAGTATATGTATATAAATATAAACTGTGTATATACCGAAGGTTTATTTTAAGGAAGACAAGCATGCAGGGACCCTTACCTTGCTTGAGGAGAAGCTCGGACCGGGTGTACCACGCTGATCCTGCGGGAAGTTCGTGGGAGAGCAAGGAGAAAAAGGATAGGCTGCTGCGGTTTCAAGATGCCAAAGGAGTTTAAAAAGGCCTCAGTAAACCATGGGGTGACTCAACCCAAGAGGCTAGACTGACGTGGGAAGACGAAGGAATAGAGCCCTAGAAGGGGGTGTTCGGTAGTCAAAGGAGCAGTGCGGGGGAGGGAGGCCGAGGCGTCCTCGGTTATAGTCCTACTGGTCGGGTGCCGACTCAAGGAAGAAGATGACGGGGACGACACGGGAGAGGAAGGGATGACCGGGATTAGATCTCGGGGAGATCGAACGGCTGGAGAGGGCGCGTGAAGAAAAATAACATGATCGGTTTAAAAGAAACCAATGATCAAGATTAGATCTCGAGTGAGATCGGACGGTCGCAGTGAAACGCGGGGTGATCGAGTGGCTAAGAGGGGGCGGACGGTCGATATCGACACGGGATTCGATCGGACGGTCGCGGTTACACGGAGCACGTACCACATTGAAAAGCAGTGCGGTTGAGGCGCAGCTTATAAATCAAAGCATTCCTCCTCCGGTTCAAAACACACACACACTGGGGCCTTATACACGGTCCCCAAGCGGGCTTTGGCGCAACCCTACGCAGCGCATACCACGGCCTTACACACGGTCCTGTGCGCGTCCTAGAGCACCTATGCATGGCTCGGGACACAGTTGGACACCCACTGAGTGCTTGGGGGACCCCGAAGGTCGGCACCTCGGGTCCCTTGGGGCATGGTCTCGGCCTAGAGTTCTAGTCCCTTAGGGGATGCCCTCGGCTTGGCCGAGCCCCAAAATAAATTTTTTATTAAAAACTTATCTAAATTTATAAAACATTCAGTATAAGTATTCTTATTTCCAAATAAAGTGTAGTATAATTATTTATAAAAAATATAGTTAATTTAATAAAACAAATAGTCTTAATTTAAAGTCTAGATCCTTTTACTAGCTTATATAATATAGTTCACATCAACAAAAAAAATTATAAAAAGAAAATTTATTTAGACTTTCAAAATGTAAATATTTCCACAAAACGAGTCAAAATACTATAACTATAAAATAGTTTAAACTTATAATTTAAATCCCTTTACCAATTTACATAGAAATCTTTTAAAAGACGTACCTTTCATATTTTACATATAAAACCATTATTTGGATCTTTAAAGAAATTCTAAAAGACCACTAGTTAATTTAAAAAAATTCATAATTTTAGAGCTCAAAAGATATTATTATTGATACCCATTAAATATATCTTTTATAAAAATAATACTAAGTTTTCAATATATAAGTATCCCTCATAATTTTATGGAAACAAAAGGATTTAATTCCGAGAATACTATTTCTTTTTAATATAACTTTTGTGAAACATATTATAATAGTTGAAATATTATAAAATTATAAGAGCATTAAAACAAGTTTTGAAATAAAGATAAACTTTATCAACGGAACCCAAAGGTTGTTTTAAAACCAAACGGCTATATTCCGACGGTCAATATTCACAGGACCATTATAAAAGTAGGGGTATTTTTCAATAACAAAACACTTGAACCAGAAAGGATGGCTCTCCTCATACCGTTGACGTCGAGCATGTGTGTTGTGGCCCTGGCTGTTATATTTTTCACGCTGACGGACTCGGAATATGAGGATTATCCGATATCTCGAGTTGTGGTTCTTCGTAGTCTTGTTGTGGCTGTGTTAGGTCTTGTGCATGGTATTTTCAACTAGTTGGGTCTTGTTTCAATGTAATGTTTTAATATATATCATTTTACCTTATTCTTCATGTTTTATTTTATTTCAAATCCCTTCTTAGCACAACAAATAAAACAAGAGACATCATTAAAGGCATAACATTTCTTACTTGAACTAGTTTATAAAACCTGGGGCATCACATTCTCCTTAAATCTAAGCGAGGAATGTCTGATGACCGAACATGCACCTGAAGATATCATAGCCTCAAATAAAAATTTGAAAACACACTTTCTCTTCAAAGATAATCTAAGGGGTCATATATTTTAGGTAATAGAATCTTATTATTTATCATAATATGGTTCAACCATTGGTAATACATGTAAATCTAATTGTTATCACCTGCCTTCTTGGAAAAAAAGTCTAGTGAGCCACAAGGAGAAGTGATACGGGGTATATAGCCTTAAGCTTCTAAATCCACCAAATATTTTTTGAGATCTAGAAGATCTATAGGTTCCATACTATAAGGAAGAATGGTCAATTTTGATTCTCCTGTCACTAGACTAATAGAAAATAATAACTCTCCCACTGATGGTAGCATACCAAATTCATAAGGGAAGAAATCCATGAAATGATCAATTACAAGGGGAAAGTAGAATACCATAACCAATCATCTTCCAAGAAACGATTTTTTATCTTGCCTATCACATGGTCTATCCCTTGATTCTCAGGCCAGGATCGAGATGCTTGGATATAAGATTCCACCTTATACACATTCCTAGAGGCCTCTGGTGATGTTAACATCACCATTCGGTGATAGTAGTGAATATGGGATCGACCGGGTACTAACTTTTCTATCTATATGATTACATCACACGTTATCATGTATATGATGAGAAGATTCCATACAAAGTTATGTTCTCCTACCTTAAGGGGACAATCTTAACAATGGTGAATACTATCAGATTGAATACACAATTGGGAATCAAGCTTTATCAGGAAATAGAATTATTCTATCTCAAGGACCAAACTCACCATTATCATCATGGATTTAAAGGAATGTGATGAACATCTTTCAAATAAAGGAGAAATTAAGGTAGGGGATACTCAAAAAGTACCTCAAACTATAGATGTTCTGGCTGTCTTTTCCTCCAACACTGGATGCACTACATGTAACTAGCATGTTCTTTAGCCTTATGCCACAGTTAGACTATCCTAAGTGAGCCCACTCTGTTGGTGCTAAGAATCATGTGTCTAGTCTCCTATGCCTCGACCACTACCTCAGCTAGTGTAGCTGGTGGTGTTCCTACTGCCTAATAGATGGGATACTACTGGCCCCAATCTAGAACATGGGGTTCATGTTCATCCCAAATCTCTAGGCACTAGTGGAAATTTTCTTTATAAAGGATAGATATTCCCCATCCTGCCACATCCCCTTCATTCGAATGGATCCCATAACCTCTAGGGGTTGTTTTCCCTAGTTTCCTATACTGGTGGCATATCAAGAAGCTTTTAGTATAACTTGGATGGCTACTGCTACCCCCATGAGAAACCTCAAAGTGATTATTTCATCCATTAGTATAACCATTGGTATGTCTATTTGCTGAATCAACATGATTTCAACCAATATCATTGTAATGACCCCACGTTTTGAATCGGGTAAAAAAGAAAAAGAATTTGAACTTTTTCATTTACTGGACTAATTGTTTTGAAGACCAGGCTTCAGAACAAGGTTCTGAAGGTTGTAACCCTTCCTTTCAATGTTTTTGGGCATGGGCAAAGGCCCATTAAGTTTCTCGGGTGGCCCAAGAGGTTTTAGATGCACCAGACCCATGTTTTTAAAAGAACTACAGAGGGAGCACGGTTGCCGCACAGTTTGGATAACCGTGCGACCCAAACCGTGCAGACTTATTAAAGGAGTCAGTGGCTTGCACACGGACTACACACGTTGTTCCAAACCGTGCGCCTAGCTCGTGCATCAGATGTCTTGGAGGTAGAGGACTCTGCACGGTTTGCGCAAGGTTTTGAAAACCGCACTGGTCAAACCATCCGTGTGCGTGATGTTAGGTTTTTGATTAAAATTAAAATAAAATAAAATAAAATTAAAATATTAAAACCTAAACTAATTCTCTCTCTCACCCTCACTTAACCCGCATGTAGCCCCCTCCTCTACCGTGAGCCGTGTGTGCCACACCCTCCTATGGCCTCCTCTTGTTTGCAAATTTCCACCGGATTTCCTCCAGTTTCTTCATCGAATCAATATGGTAATCTCCCCTCTTGCTTCTCATCATTTATTACAGCCATGTTCCATTCTAATCAGCACCCGGTGAGGTGCGACCAAACCCTAGGGCTTTGGGGTGATCCGAATTTCAGTTTTCTATTGGTTCTAGGCTATGCGGAAGGTCCGTTGGGACTCCTTGGTGTGCGTTCCGGCAACCGCCGCTGAAGGCGATGCGGTTTGGGTGGTTTAGAATCATCGGGTTGGTTTTTGGTTAAGTTTTTCCCCTCTTTCTTTTCTCAAACTTGTTGAATTTGGGGATTTTGATATTTATGAGTTCCTAGAAAATTGGTTGTAGTGCGTTCGGGGATTTTGTGTGGTTTCGAGTCACCAAAGACTAGGCGACTCGCCTATGACTCTTACTTAGAAAGTGCCAAGATTCGGAGTGGATGGATGGATCCACCATGTGGTAGGGTCCCTCTCCTTGGCTTTAATTTATGTAAAGTGAAAGTGAATTTAATATTGCACTGCCATAGCATTTTGATTCTGCAAGTTTAGTTCTGGATAAATGCTGCTGTGTAAATCGTGTGAATTGCAGGAATAAGATAAAATAGGTTGATTGGTCACTAAACTAACGATTTAATAATAAAACCTCTCAATCAGTGATGCGTTGCCTTTAAGATAAAAAGTAGTGATAGACTTTTTATGCTTTCCTGCTGGATTGTTGTGGTGTTTCTGGGATGCTTTGAATGTGAACTTGCCTTATTGAGACAAGTAGAATGACACGGCTGTGACACGTGTGTTTGGGTCAATTTTCCATGTTAGGAAAATTGAGTAAGATGGTAACCTTAGTCGGATGACTTAAGACTATCTGATATGTTACATTTAGAAGGTATCAAAGGGTTAAAGAATAATAAATGTATCCTTTAAGATGGAATGGTGAAACTAGGAGGGAATACGCTAGGGTGGTATGACCACGCCCTGGGATAACGTAATGAGCACGGTTTATGTTAGTAAACTAAATATGTTATTTACATGACATAAACACTTAAGAGGAGCTACCTGAAGTATACTTGTGATGAACATGCTTATGGGCACATATATAGAAATGAGATATATGATTGATTGTGAATGAGGAATATTTATTTGAAATGCATAAGATGTACTGCCTTATGCATTCTAACGTAACTGTGATAATAATTGTGAATGATTATGGATGGGAGGAATTCATACCATATGCCATATACTTGTAAATGATTATGGATGGGAGTTATCCATACCCCATGCTATCTACTTTGAACAGTTATGGATGGGAGGCATGCATACCCCATGCCAGCATACTTGAGTATGGGTGGGAGGCATGTCTACCCCACACCAGATGCGATCTATATACGTGTATATAAGGGAGGAATTTATACCCCATGCCAGTTGACATATAGGGATGAGAGGCATTCTTACCTCATTCCAGCTTTTCTCTATACGTTTATGGAAGGGAGGTATTCAAACCCCTTGCCAGTTGACCGATCGGGACGAGAGGCATTCTTACCTTGTGCCCACTAATCACGAATGATGGAAGGGAGGCATTCATACCCCTTTCCAGTTGACATATAGGGACGAGAGCTATTCTTACCTCGTGCCTGCTAATCTCAATTTATGGGTGGGAGGAATTCTTACCCCACGCCATCTATGATCTAAGTGATTATATTTATATATATATGGTGACATGATCAGGTTACTTTACCGGCATGATCCGAAGCAGTTGTAACCGTCAGGCATCCCTAGGGAACCTGGACGGGTGTTGATTACTTATGTAATTTCTACTTACTTATTTCTCCATACCGAATCATTGTTTAATAACTATACACTTTCTGGATTGGGTTTGACACAAGTGGTGCTGGCATACTGAGATTTATATCTCACTCCCTACTCGGGCCGCCATGGCACTGGGGTACCCGAGTAGACCTTCTTGCATTCAGGACCTAGGTTGTGTGCTTTGTTGTTTGTACCTGAGTAGTTAGGAGCAATGGACCAAGCGGGAGCTTGGGATGCTTAGGAGATTCTTCGTTGGGCTCTGCTGTTTTTTCTTTTTGTATTGTTTGTAAATCATGGTGTATTTTTTTACTACATTCAAAAATGTATCGTCATCTATACATGCACGCATTGTAAATTGGTATTTGCCACCTTTGATAAAAATGATCACTATTTGTCTTCCGCTGTTGTTTGTTCATTGTTTATCTATTAATTCTTCCACTATTGAATGTTATCTACTCTAAAATACTATTTTTCAACTCTGATAAGAGGGTATAGTCTCCCCACTATCACCTCCCGAGACCCTCACTGCTAGTCGGTAGCCTCTAGCGTACTGGGAGATGCGCTTGAGGCCATGTGGCGACAGGTACAACCACGAGTTTGAGGGTGAGCCGGGCCAGGAAGTTACAAAGTGGTATTAGAGGTTGTTTCTTTTCTTTTCATTACTGTTTTGGGGTGGTAGAAAGAAGATTAGGAAAGTTTCGGCACTTGGCTAATAGCTGTGCTTGGGACTGATCACCCCACCTACGGGAAATGACCAAGTGGCCAGGGCTGGGAATTGTTTTTCATATTGTTCGCTATTATAGTTGATATCATTTCACATTGAGTGACTATTTAATTTTCTGCTGCTAATGGTTTATGGAATTCCATGAATATTACCCTTTCCCTGATATGGCAAGAAAGATTCATTCCACACATCATATTAGGCACATAAAAGTTAACATGCCATGCATAGTTTCATGCCATGTAGTTGCAATAGTAATTTATTGCTGATCTGATTATGTGCCTTGATTGATATTGCATACTTATTTTAGTACCATGCTTATGTATTTATTAGCATGCCTATTTAGATAGCATGTTTCGGTGATAACATGCCATGCTGCATGTCTTGCTTATTTGTTGTAACATGCCTCAGTGTTAGCTACTTGTAGTGGCATGCTTTGTTTTATATATGTAATTGATGGCATGAGTTGAATCGGTTGGTTGCGAATATGATGGGAGATGATTTTCAGTTATAAGGTGTATGGGAGCCTTATTGCTGGGAAAAGGTAACCTGTGTAATCGGGCTTTTGAAAAAGTGCTGTTAAACATTTAAAATTCTAAGAGAGGTAGTTTTGATTAAAAAGGGGAGCCAAATTCCAATTTATAAAGTGTATGGGTGCTTAATAGGTTGGTAGTTGGCCACCCTTATCACTGGACTGTTGTATGTGAGCATGTTAACTTCTGAATTGTAATCTGGTTTTGATAAAAAGGGGAGTCAATTTTCAATCCATGAAGTGTATGGGTGCTTCATGAATTGGGAAATGACCACCCCTATTAAATGAAATGACCATGATGTGTCTTGAAATGGTTTTAAATGTAATAATTGTTTGGTTTTAATTTGAAATGAATTGGTGAATGTCTATGTGCAACAAGACCTGAGTAGGTTAGTTGGAAATTGTTGTCTGAGATAACCCGGTTTGGGGGGTTTGAGAAAAAAATTGAGTAAATACTTTTGGGTTGGTTTTTGAAGTACCCGAGATAGATAAAATGGGACCCTAGTAGGTCACCTTTTTGGTTAAATAGTTTGGTTTTTCTTCATTGATGGATAAATATGGGAAGTCTTTAAATATTAATTTTTTTAAATGGATGTTTTTCCGAATCTTTCCTACTTGCTTGATGTGTGGTTGAAACATTGAAATGGTTAAATATTAATGAGATAAAATGTTAAGGGCTTGGTAATGGAACCCATGGTGGTGTGTTGAGACCCTCAGGGAAGGGGTAGTTTTGAGATTCTCATGAGTTGCCTTGGAACGGGGTCGTATAGGTTCCTCGTGGGAGTTGTTTCCTTAGTGGTGTTTTGATGTTTGGATTTTGTGCCAAGAGACATTGTTTTGTGTGACCTAGCATTAGGGTCGACGTTTGATCATCAGGAGGGGCTAGCCCGAAGTAGGTAGCACCCTTAAATTTTCAGTTCCATTTTGGTACCATGAGTTTTCTAACGTGAGGTGTCGTTTGGGTTCTGTGGTCCCTTGTTGGACTCTTTTTTTTCTAATGACACCCTTGTTCAGATGGGTGGTCATTGGGTTTTGACTTTCGTTGTAGATTTGGGTCATCTCCTCAGTAGAGTGGCCTGCAATTATAGAATTGTTGCGTCCCAATGTTCGGGATGGATTTCGAATGACTCTTGTGTTTTGACACACTGGTTTCCTTGTTTTGGATCTCTTCATTTGGTTGGTGATGTTATTATGGCGAAGGAGCATCACATGATCGTTGCAGTGTTTGTGTACTAGCACGTTTGTGCTCGGCTAGTCTATCTTCTTTCCCTTCGACAACTAGGACACTCCTATGGTTGCGAGCGTGTTGCATCAAAATTGGTTAATGAGTCCTTCCAAGTAGAAGAGACAGTTCATGAAATTCCTTCCGGAAATGGTTTTATCATGTTTGAATTCCATGAGGCATGTGAGTTTAAAACGTGTGGATGCGTCGGCAGGTGAAGCCGAGTTCCTTACTTGAAGTCGACTAGTTGAGGTTCAACTTTTCATACATCCAGTAATATGGTTTGATTAGATGGAATCTGTTTCAATCCTTTTGGTGTATTCTGCTTAGCGAAGAACGTGTCCCATATCTTGTCTTCATCCAAGATGCAGTAAGAGAGTGTCAGACTTATCCGAGCTAATGCTTAAAAGCCGCTGGGCTTGTTCGGATGTTTCTCTTTCGGCATTGCATGTGGGATGATTGGTTTCTTGTGTGGTTTGATCTTGGAAATGTCATCGAAAGTCGGGTCTATGATTCGGTGAACACGTTTGTGTTAAACGTAAGGTGCCTTAGAGGGAGGTATTGTTGTTTTTATCAAAATATGTCAGCCGTCTTAGCCGGGTGTCTTTTTAAATGGTCAGTTGTTGAGACTTGACTCTTTTCCTCCTTGGTTTAATTGAGTATAGTTGGTGGAGAACCATTTTAAGGCACGTCGTTAGGTAAATATGAGTGTGGTTTGTGTCGTCCGGTGCCTTATATGAACAACCGGCTCGACTTGGGCCTTGAGGTCGATGGGGAATCGACCGTTTGATCTATTTCAAATCACGCTAGGAGCGTCGTGGGAATGCTTGAGGCATACTTTGAAAGTTAATTCCAATGATGGTCGGAACCGTAGTCAGGAGTTGATTGCTTAAACGTTAAAAATCTATGGTGGGAAGTACTTGTGGCTGGATGCTTGGCCAGACGATGACGGGTTCATGTATCTGTGTAGATAGGCTCGAGAAGAGCTGTCTTGGTGTTTCATTTGAGAAACGAGCATTGGCTCGAGTTTTGGTGGCTTATGCACCGTTGTGTTTAATGGGTGCTTGAGGGTGTGTTGGATTTTTGTGAACGCAACGTGATCATTTGAACAAATATTCATGACCCTTGTAGGTTGGGTGAGGTGTACGTTGTTCCCAGAGGCTTCTTGAGGACGAGAAGTTCTACGGTGGGAAGGTTGCAGTGACCCGCGTTTTGAACCAGGTTAAAAAGCGATGGTATTTTAACTTTTTCATTTAATGAATCGGTCGTCTTGAAGACTGGGCTTGGGAACAAGGTTCCAAAGGTTGGAACCCTTCCTTTTAATGTTTTTTGGGCATGGGCGAAGGTACGTTTAGTTTCTTGGGGGGCCTGAGAGGTTTCAGAAGCGCTGAACCCTTGTTTTTAAAAGAGCTGCAGAGGGCGCATGGTTGGCGCATAGTTTGGATAACTATGCGACCCAAACCGTGTAGCCTTATTAAAGGAGGCACTGGCTTGCGCACGGGTAATGCACAGTTTGCCAACCGTGCGCCTAACCCGTGCAGCGGATGTCTTGGAGGAAGAAGACTCTGCACGGGTTGCGCACGGTTTGGAAAACCGTGCGGGTCAAACCGTGCACGTGGGTGAGTTTATGTTTTTGATAAAAATTAAAATGAAAGAAAATAAAATAAATAGATTAAAACCTAAACTAATTCTCTCCCTCACCCTCACGCAACCCGCACACAGCCCCCTCCTCTCCCATGAGCCTCCCGTGACACCCCCTCTTACGGCCTCCTCTCGTTTGCCAATTTCCACCGGATTTCCTCTGGTTTCTTCATCAAATCATCATGGTAATCTCTCCTCTTGCTTCTCCTCATTTCTTCCAGCCATGTTTCGACCTAATCGGCACCCGGTGAGGTGCGTCCGAACCCTAGGGCTTTGGGATGATCCGAATTTCAGTTTTCTTTTTGTTCAAGGTTATGCGGAAGGTCCGTTGGGACTCCGTGGTGCGTATTCCGGAAACTGCCGCCGAAGCCGATGCGGTTCGTGTGCTTTCGAATAGTTGTGTTGGTTTCGGGGTAAGGTTCTCACCTCTTTCTTTGTTTTTCACTTGATGAATTTGGGGCTTTTGTTGTTTATGAGTTCCTAGAACGTTGGTTGTTGTGCGTTCGGGGGTTTGGTGTGGTTTTGAGTCGCCAAAGACTAAGCGACTCGCCTGTGACTCTTCGTTAGAAAGCGCCAAGTGACGGGGTGGACGGATGGGGCCACCTTGAGGTAGGGTCCCTCTCCTGCCTTTAATTTATATAAAGTGAACGTGAATTTAATACAGTACTACCTTAGCATTTTAATTATGCAGGTTTAGTTCCTGTTAAATGTTGATGTGAAAATCGTTTGAATTGCATGAATAAGATAAAAGAGGTTGATTGGTCACTAAACTAACGATTTAATAATGAAACCCCTCAATTAGAGGTTCGTTGCCTTCAAGATAAAAAGAAGTGATAGACATTTTATGCTTTCCTGCTGGATTGTTTTGGTGTTTCTTTGATGCTTTGAATGTGAACTTGCCTTGTTAAGACAAGTAGAATGACATTGTTGTGACACGTGTGTTTGGGTAAGTTTTCCATGTTAGGGAAATTGAGTAAGATGGTTACCTTAGTGGGATGACCTAAGACTATCTGACATGTTAGCTTTAGACGGTATCAAAGATTTAAAGAACGATAAACACATCCTTTAAGATGGATTGGCGAAACTAATAGGGAATAGGTTAGGGTGGTACGACCATGCCTTTGGATAACGTAATGAGCATAGTTTATGTTAGTAAACTAAATATGTTAATTACTTGATATAAACACTTAAGAGGAGTTGCCTTAAGTATACTTGTGATGAACGTGCTTATGAGCACCTATATATAAATGAGATATATGATTGATTGTGAAGGTGGAATGTTTGTTTGAAATGCATAAGATGTACTTCTTTATGTATTCTAACGTAACTGTGATAATGATTGTGAACGATTATGGATGGGATTCATTCATACCCCATGCCATCTACTTGTGAAAGATTATGGATAGGAGGCATCCATAACCCATGCTATCAAAATTGAACGGTTATGGATGAGAGGCATGCCTACCCCATGCCAGCTTACTTGAGTATGGGTGGGAGGCATGTCTACCCCACACCAGATGCAATCTCTATACGTGTATGGGTGGGAGGAATTTATACCCCTTTCCTATTGACATATAGGGACGAGAGGCATTCTTACCTCATGCTCGCTTTTCTATATACATTTATTGAAGGGAGGAATTCATAACCCTTTCCAGTTGACCAATCGGGACGAGAGGCATTCTTACATCGTGCCCACTAATCACGAATGTTGGAAGGGAGGAATTCATACCCCTTCCCAATTGACATATAGTGACTAGAGGCATTCTTACCTCGTGCCCGCTAATATCGATTTATGGGTGGGAGGCATTATTACCCCACACCATCTATGATATAAATGATTATATATATATATGGTGACATGATCAGATTACTTTACCGGCACGAGCCGAAGAAGGTATAACCGTCAGACATCCCTTGGGAACATGGAGGGGTGTTATTTACTTATGTAATTTTTTCTTACTTTTTTCTCCATACCTGCTCACTGTTTAATTACTTTACACTCTCTGTATTGGGTTTGACACCGGTGGTGCTGGCCTACTGATATTTATATCTCACACCCTACACGGGCCTCTATTGCACTGTAGTACCTGAGTATAACTTCTTTCTTGCAGGACCTAGGTTGTGTGTTATGTTGTTTGTACCTGAGGAGTTGTGAGCAAAGGACCAAGCGGGAGATTGGGATGATTAGGAGATTTTTCGTTGGGCTCTGCTGCCTTTTATTTTTGTATTGTTTGTAAATCATGTTGTATTGTTTACTTCATTTAGAAATGTATCATCATCTATAAATTCATGCATTGTAAATTGGCGTTTTTCACCTTTGATAAAAATGATCACTATTTGTCTTTCGCTGATGTTTGTTCATTGTTTATCTATTACTGCTTCCGCTATTGAATGTTATCTACTCTGAGATACCACTATTAAACTCTGATAAGAGTTTATAGTATCCCCACTATCACCTTTCGAGACCCTCGCTGCATGTCGGAAGCATCTAGCATACGGGAAGACGCACTTGAGGCCATATGGTGACTGGTCCAGCCACCGGTTTGATGGTGAGTCGGCCCGGGACGTTACAATCTTCCATTAAATTCTGATCATAAATATGGGCCTAGTTGATGCTCTATGAAAGAGTAGTCATACTGAAAACATTGATCTATGATCATATACTCTACACCATCCCATTATCAAATCGCTAGATGATCAAAAGATCATTTCTAGATAGAGTAGGAGTGAACCAATACAACTCAGTGAAGTGAGTAGAATACTCAATGAATGACATGACAACCTACCAATGGTTTATAAATTATCAAGCTTTATCAACCCTTAATATATGGGGAAATAAATATTCATGTGATATCATCTAAAAAACCACCCAGATCATATCATGATGTCGATATTCCTTGGTAATAAAATCCCATCACCTCTAGGTAGAATTATGTAGAATATAACAGAAAATTTTAACTTCTGCTCTAGAGGAATCACTAAATGGTAAAAGATATAAAGCACTGCATCCATCCATGAATCTTCATCATGTGATCTATCATCCCTTGATAAATTTCAAGGATTGTTCTGTTAAAACACCTAAGTAAAATATCCCATAGTCAATTTCATCAACCAACCCGGGTACCCTTGTAACTCGATAATTGACATGACAACGACATAGCCAGCTGCGTGTTCCTATTCGCCATGGGTTGGATACTATCACATGAAAACATAAAATATGAAAGTGAGGCCAAATGTTCCACAAAAAATAATAAAATAACAAAAAAATCAATAAACATACAAGAAAACTCCACATGGAGAATTTTACTAGAATTCAAACAGGTAAAAACCCGAAATAGTATATTGAAGTTCCAGACAAATAGGATAACCACCAAGCTCCCAGAGGACACAACTCCTTAATCCCAAAGATAAAAATCTACCACCACCTCTGAGTGGTTCCTTACCCTTTCTCAAACCAGGGAGAAGATAATCTAAAAAAATGTGATGGGGGCATGTAGTCTGTGAGCTAAAATCCTAGTAGGGTATCAACATGGATTCCAAAAGAAGATTACAAAATTAAATTATCCAAATAGATATTTCAATGCAAAATTAACGTGAATTGAATTTTATAAGTATATTTCAAAAAATCATGATTTACATTTCAAATGATGGAAATACCCAGGTTTGAATGTGCTCTAATAAAAATAAAGAATGGGAAATATATTTTAATAATTATTAAAATATAATTCATCACACACTACATTTCAAATATATCAGTTTTCCTTTTAAAAAATGAAATAAGTTTTAATCAAATCATTCATTTATAAAGATAGAACCATGGGGTTTCTATCAAAATCATTTAAATCCATTTCTCCCAAATACCAATTTCAAATACATTCAACCAAATTAAATTCAATAGTTAAAATTTCACAAAATTACAAAAATAACACAAGTACACCCAAATTTAATGTAATATGAGGGTTTTCCCAAATTCATGCAAATCCAGTATCAAACCCCCAATTAAGTGGAATTTTGTTTAAATCAACCAATCAAAATATTTTTCTTATTTCAAGAAATTGAATTCAAAACAAACAATTGAAATTAAATCAATAATTTTTTCATTAACAAAAACTGTTTATCCTAACCGAACCACCTAACTCGGGATCATGGGATCTCGCAAAACAACACTCTAATCAGGAAAATCCAATGAAGGACATTATCAATGAAGATATGATTATCAACCCTAGATTCAAAATAGAAAACAATTGATATTAGATCCTCCAACAACACAGATATCCACAAAACCTTTGGGATAAAAGAGTATAGAAAAGGATAAAGAAAACAGGATGTGGAAACTAACTTGTTAGAGATCCAATGTTGTTCTCCAAGCATTGATATTATTATGGAAAGGTGTAGAGTGTATAAAATAGCCTCTTGGGTGATATCAAAGAATAAAAAACAACATGGGGTCAAGTTAAATATATGGTTTTAAGATAAAAAAAGATTTCCGGATCAATTAAATTTCGTGCTTGGTTACCTGGGAAGGGTGACACGATTAGATAAACTGTGTTCTCTAACCATGAACCCCTTTATATATGGTTTCATGGATTCTACCTAGTTGGAAAATGGTTTATCAAACAATGTAGAAATCTTTCAAACCCTAATTTATGGGTCTTCTTGAGTTATAGTAGCATGGCACACAGTTTTGGAAAATCATGCGCCAACTCTGTACAACAAAACGTCCCATCAAAACTTTCAAAATTTAAAAAAATTGACCATAAGAAACATTAAATGAAACCCAATAAATGAATGATCTGATGAGGGATTTAGTAAAACCTAAAAAAGTAATGGGATGTTATAACCTCCCTACCATTGAAACATTATGCCCCTTTAAATACTATTTAGAAACTTCTATATAAAGAAGATGAGCCCACTTCTCTCTCATCAGTGACTCCCTCTTCCTCATATCATGAAAATTAGAATCATGATTCCATATCACTAAAACCAAAGGAATCATCCTCACATGAAGTATCCTAGTTTCAGAATCAACTATCTTGACTAGATTCCTAGTCACATAAAAATTACGTTCAACATAAAGATCCCACCAGCTCAAAACAAGAGATGGATCAGATAAATAATTTCATAAATGAGACTCATGAAACACATTATGTATTGATTTCTAATTTGGTGGATGTTCAAAATATAGATACACTTTCCACACCCACTCAACAACCTAAAAAAGTCCCATAATAGGAGGGGAATGCTTCCCTTTCCCTCCAAGATGTTGATTACCAAACTGAGGTGATCCTTTAAAGAACACCTGATAACAAACTAAAAACGCCAGTGATTTGTGATGAAAATTACAATAATATTTATAATATATCAGTTTCATCAACATTATATAACAAATGAACTGAATTTTTTATTTTATCTCTTTAACCAAGACCGGTCCAACCAAAGAACTTTCACCGATCTCTGACCAACACAACAACATTCTACATGGCCAGTCATACAAGGCCCCAAAGGGAGTTATTCTAATAATGGACTAGAAACTGTTGTTATATAAAATATAAGATGACACAAAATGATCATCCCCTGACCTTCAAAATTCGAGGACATAGTGGTGAATCATATCGTCACGAATCTGTAAATATTTTTTAATATGGTCATCTGACTACGTATGGTATTCCATACTCAAATGGATCTGATATCCTAGTGACTCATAATTTCCTCTAAAAAAGATATAAGTGTTCTTAGAATCTATATTAAAGACGATAGATGATGAAACTACCTGAATTTGAATAATATCTATCACATAGAGATTTCCCAAATCTTTAAATTTTGTTTTATCATGAATGGGTATGAAGTGAGATAATTTTTTCAATCGATCAATTATAACCCATATAAAATATTTATTTATTTTTGTATGTGGAAACCTGACCACAATATCCATATAATGTAATCCCACTTCAAAGATGGCATTGGGAGTGGCTGATGAAAACCTAAATGTTTTGGATGCTCGACCAAAAACTGTTGGAACATATAACAATGGGAGAAAAAAATTAGAAATTCCCCATCTCATGCCAAGAATCTATAATCCCCTCTACATGTCATAGAACATAATCATGGTCCTTGGGGTTACTACCCACTGGTAATTATAAAAACCCCCATAGAATACACCAAATTTAAAAATTATTTGAAGTTCATTTTCAGAGGTTTCTTAAACCACTTCTATTTTTTCCAAAATATAGAAATGGTTTTTATAAACCCGCCACTAAAACCTTGTTTTAATGAACAACACTTCTTCCCCTATACCTATCTTCTAAGCATAGAAACCCCACCCCTTTTTCCCCGAACTATTTGAACCCCTTGACGTTGGCCCCGGACCCTGATGAACCCGTCTCCACTAGCCCCTAACCCATCAAACCCCTTTCCACCGACCCCCAACCCCGTCAAATGCCTCACTGCTATTCCCGAACACCATTGAAACCCTCTCTCCCTCGAACCCTATCCCATTTCTATTAAACCCCAACCCCTTTGAACCATATACCCTCACGACCAGCCCTCAACCCCGTCAAACCCTAGCCCACCGAACCCTAACCCCTCACCAACTATATGCCCTCTCAACTAGCCCCCTTCTCCCCCTCGCCACTAACCCATTCTCTCTTTCTACCTTGATTCACTTTGACATCCCAGTTTGAGGTAATTTACCCTTTTATTATATATTTTTTGATTTTATAAAATGTTTTTGGTTCAAGCATGGGTATATTATAGAGAAGGAAACCTTATATTCATTTGTATGTGATGACTTTACCGATATGATGTGATTCTCATCATGAGTTAAGAATAATACTATTTGGATGCATGAAATTATTTTTTTTATTGTGAATGTGGAATTTATATTACATTTTGATGAAGTAGATAAATTATTTTTGATGATTCTATTTAATTGAAGTAAATTTATATGTTGTTTTTGATATTTTTCCTATAGTTTTTTTTATATTTTGAAAGGTAAGGAAAGAAGTTATATTCCAATTGGCATGTGTGGTAATATTTTTGTGGGATTTCCTATTGGGTATGATTATTATTCCAATCCATATTAATATTGGTTGGTATTATAAGATTGTACAGTCTCATACCCCAACTATAATCTACCTAGAAATTTTAATTTATTCTAGGGACATACAATGTGGAAGAAGGTTTTCTCTGAGCCTGTAAGATTGTGTACATAGTAGATACATAATTTGAATGTTGAATGTCATTTTTATATTTTATTTTCTTCAGTGGTATCATTAATATACTTAAGACTATTCAATGATATTTGACCTTGACACTTGGCGTTGGATGTTCTTATGTATCTCTGATCACTTGATAGTCACTCGACACTAGAATTCCTACATTTAAACTTTTTTATTATATCAGTTTGATTTTTATGAGGAACATTTTTACCAATGTTTCTTCTGTGATATGATTTATTCATCATAGGTACATGGTACATACTCATAGATTCAATATAAATTATTAACATTGGATTGTAAAACTTTTTTTAATTATTTATTAAACTTATATTTTTATTTAAAATAGATTTCAACGAGTATTTTTCCTCTTGGGTTACTTAATTGTTTTTAAATAAAAAATGTAACTGTTTTACACACAATATTCCTCCCAACTAGACTTTATGGATTTCAACTATCCTTTTTAAAATGCTTCATTATTTACCAAATGTATTTATAGCATCACATAGTAATATTTATAGTGTTGGAATAGGATCACATAGTACTATGTATTATTTTGGAATAGGAATACTCTATCATACATAAAAGATAGTATCATTAAACAGACATTAGACATTATATCCCTATTGTGTTTGTGTGTATGTTTACGTGAATCGGTATGATCACCATGATAAATTATTGAGAATTTTTCTTTAACTCCATTTGAACTCAAATATTATTGATATTTCTTTCCATCTTATAGATGTTAATTCCAGAGATTTAGAAAACTTTTAGATTTAGGATTGAATTTCTAGAAAATATTTATATACATATTTCAATTTAATAATTGAACCTACATTAATGATCTTAGAATATTTATATTTATAGAAGTAAATTTTTTAGTATAGAATATAATCAATGTATAATTTACTAAGTATTAAGTTATCATATTATGTTAACTTCAACATTAAATAATAAAAAATTATTATAAGAGCATATTGTTACATATATTGTAAATTTAATGATGAATAACACAAATTATGATGTTAAACTAGAAAATTTAAGTGATTTATTCATGAGGTCCTCCACCACAAGAAATGTGACTGAAGCACTTTGTGACATCCCATTTAGTACTTGTGTGAATTTTCTTATAAGTACATGGGTTGTGGGTTTTTCACATTCATTAATCTCTTTTCCAATTTAGTAATAGTTATGTGTTTTAGTTTATTTAATAATGTGTAGGCACATTGTGATACATATGGATAAAAGCTATATCACATTACCGAGGAACACACCTTAGTATGCTAAGGGTTTGGAGGAGTTTTTAAATTTCAAAATTACTAATCAATATGTTGATGAGATAATAATATTTCCATTTCTTATTGTAAATTTAGAAGATGGATTAATAGAGATAATGTTTATGAACACTTGATATTGAAGTAGTTCCCTACTCAATATTTGTGTTGGATTTAGCATGGAGAATCGAACGTTACATTAAATTTGATCCCTCACGTCAATCAATAGAATGAGCTCTAAACTTCATTGATAATGGAAAATAAAATGAAAAAACTTATTAACGATACATTCAACATTTTAAGACAACAACAACAACATAAAAACATATCAAAATCACGAGTTGAGGGTGCTATAAATAAAACACAATGACTGATGAATTTTTTACTATAGTACAACCCGATAAAGATTACAACATATCAATGTATCCTCCTCTTAATTATGGGGATTCAGATGTAATAGAAAACTTCACTGGTTAGATAGATACATTTCATTGTTTAGTTGATGGTGGAAATCAAGAGTTCTATGGTAGATGTTTGAAATATTCAAAAAATATATTTTCTATTTAAGTGGCATCATATCAAATGCATATGTGGAATTACAAATAAGAATATGTCTTTGAGTTTGGAATTATTTCATGATTCAATTCCTGAAGTAAATATTTTTGAGAAATTTGTTTTATGACAATGTTTTTAACAATATTTGTCTGAATTTTACAAAAATAATTACATGTCCCAATGATTGTATTCTTAAATGGGAGGAGGATTCAAGAAGATAAGATTGAAAAAATGTTATTATTCTAGATGGACGTCAATGAGTGATGTTAGAAGTATGAATCAAAATTCTACTATGAGGATGAATAGAATCAACACACCTAAATTTTTTTTGTGATACTTTCCCTTAAATCCACTATTGTAATGATTATTTATGTCATCAAAAATCACCAAACACATGAAGTGGAATTCTAAAAATAATAACAATGACCAATTAAGGTAACATCCAAGATATTCACAATTTTGTAATACATTTGATTAATTACATTTATATTTCTCATTTGATCCTATAAATGTTCAATTGGTATTGGAAGCCAATGGATTCAAACTATTTGGAACTTTGAGATCCTATTATAACATTTGGACGGTTGTTTTGATCCCTTAAAATCTTCCTCTATGGATGTGTATGTAACAAAACTCATTTATCATTTAGGTGATTATTCCTTGAGAACAAATTCCTAGAAATGATATTGATGTATACTTGTTGCCTTTAATTGAATAATTACAAAATTTATAGAGCAACAATGTTGAGACATGTGATGCATCTTCTAGAAAAATGTTCAAATTGAAAGATTCTATAATGTGGACCATTAGTGACTTCCCTGGACTTGGGAATTTAGCTGGTAGGAACACTTACATGGGTTTTTCTTGTTCTATTTATAACATTGATTTTGAGTATGAATGGATACTTCACAGTAGATAATGGTTATTCTACTGTCATCGATGATTTCTCGATGCATCTTATAGATTTTGGTAGAAGAAGTCAAAATTAAATGGTTCTATTGATCATAGACCGCCTCCAAAATTGCTGATAGGTTTAGAAATATTGGCACGACATGGAAATTTTGAAATGTAATTGGGGAAGGGTTGTCATTTGAATGGTAGTGGGAAACAAGTTCAAAGTGCATCATCAAATGAAATTAGAACACAAAAATGGAGTAAAAGAGTATATTATTCAAACATATGTATTGAGAACATAATTTTTTGCTTCATAATATTGATGTAAAGCATATTGAGACGATTTTTTTGTGAAAGTTTTATCTTTACATTGCTGAATGGGAATGGAAAATTAAACGATCATCTCAATGTTGAGAAATAATTCGAAGTAATGAATATAAAGCTTGATCTCTTACCATATTAGAATGGAATGTATGCAACAATAATTTTGTAATTATAAATATGGATAATGATGCAAACCTTCGAATTTTAAAACATGTCAATGTATCTGATAGGTACTCAAGTAAAATCTTAGCGTGTGTTGACTTAAATGATCGTAGGTTAAATGGATTAAAAATTTAAGATTCACATATTCTATTATATCAGTTTCCACAATTGGCACTGCGTACATTATTACTAGAAATGTTTAGTGCTATTGAACTCAAATTTTTTACATTATTCAGAAAAATATGTGAGAAAACACTACAACCATTTGGGATCAACATCCTTTAGGAGATATTTGTATACAACCTTTTTGTAATGGAGACGATTTTTCCTCCATCATTTTTTATTTTCATGATTTATTTAACTTTTCATCTGGTTGAGGAAGCTAAATTAGGAGGCCCCGTACATTATCAATGGATATATCCAATTTATAGGTACTTTATTTATATGTTTTAAATTAAGTAAACAAATATTTTCACTTCATTAAATAAAAAATTATGTTTGATTATTTTATTTCACAGATATCATGGAAATTTGAAATCATACGTGAAAAAATAAAGCTCAAACTAAAGGATCTATTTCTGAAGGATATTTGGAATAAGAGTGTATTACCTTTTTTATTAGATACATAGATTACATTGTTACACGATTCAATAGAGTTGTATGTGTTGAAAACATATAGAATGAATTTCAACTACATGTTAAATCAAAAATATTTCACGTTGTTAGCTGATCAATTGAGAGTCGCTCAAATGTTACACTCATAGAAATGGAATTATCACAGGCACATTGATATGTGATACTGAATAGTGATATTTTTTATCCATTTATTTAAGTGTTTATGATAAAAGAATTAGAATAATGGGAGGCCTAACATGAAATGAATAAGATATAACAAAATTATGTAATATAGATATTGTTGAATGGTGTGCACGTCGTGTAAGTTCATAAATATTGAAATCAATATAGATATTAAGTTGATACATAAATTTTGTAAATCTAATAATGTATATTACTTTTTTTATATCATGAATACTTGATACTAAAGATGATTTTTTAGAATATTATATGTTTCTTTCTCTATGTGATTTAAAACATTCTAGAAAGTTCAACGATTTCAATGTGAATGTATTTAAATTTTGTACAATTTATCGGGAAGAGGGTTTGAAAACATAGAATAATGGAACATTTATTATTTATAAATTTGGGTAATATGGAAATTTGATTGATATTATCAAATTTAACCAACATGGTCATTTTTCAGTTATTTTATTTAAATGAAATTGTGTCGATTTTATCAGGGGTGTTAAAAGAGATTCCTTGAAATTTACTTATGTGAACTTATAATTGTTGATGGATGTTGGTGACCATGAATTACATGATCCATATATAATATCATCACAATAGAAAACTTAATATTATGTGTAAGGTTTCATTGATGAATGGTGGAGTCCAGATGGTCCCATAAAATAAAAAGACTTGTATGATATGGGTGATGAGGTTAAAGATATGACTTGTGACATTGAATCCCATCAACAGCAAGATGAAAACTTACTTTACAATCATCATATTTAAAATATTACTCTTGTAAGGGAGGATTAATTAGATTAAGTAATGATGGAGAAGTAAAATGACATGATTGAAGGAGAAAATGACTCTATTTGTAGTCATCCAATCATTTATCAACCACTAATGTAATTTTTAAAGTCATTCATTATCATAGTTATTACATTTTTTTGTTAGTTCTATGAGTCTGTTCTCATTAATGTTTTTTATGAATGAATGTTTTGAAATATATGTTTTTAATTTACATTTATTTGAATAAATGGTAGGAATTCCAAGGGGGAAGAATTATATTGATACCAGTCAACCCTCATTAGCGAGGCAGCATGCCACTCCTAGTTCTTCGTGAGGATATTGGAGGGCGACTGCTATAGGTACAAATTTTAATATGAATAAATTTATTGTAGTTTTTTATACTATTATTTTTTCATAAATTATGGAAAAATTACACTACAGAGAAAAATATAAAATGTTTCGTTGTCTGGAATCTGAACAAACTAGTGGTATTTGTCTCATTTTACTATTATAGGGTCCCTACGGATGACATCATAGGATTATTTGGCCAGATTCTATTTTAGTTAGTGGAAGAGTTGGTTACCCTTCAATTACATATAATGATTGGAGACATATGCCTTCATCTTGGAAAAATTATGTTTTTCATTCAAATATGGAAACTTTAATTCATTATGGTGCAATTGAATGTCATTATGTTTTTAAATTCTAATAATTTCAAAATGAATCTCTTTACACAGATGTCTTTCCACTTTCCATTTTCTAATGTTATAACACGAAAGTGGACATTAAAAGAGTTGGTTTATTTATATCAGAATATGACTAGATCTATCCCCTATGATATTGCATTGATTACTTGTGGTGAGTAGGTAAATCACACAACTTCAAAATCATTTAGTTCACAAACATTTATTATTTTTATGTTTAAATATAAATATAATACACTATTTAATTTTCAATTTAATTTTCTTAAAGTTGCTGGTATTAGGAAGTTGATATGGATATGAATATTGATATGGAGTTGGAGAGGGTGGTGATTAGAGTTCATATAGAAATGATCAGTGGCCTCTTGATGTTTTGGACTAATATAGAATCAGAGGGTTTATTGGTGTATTATTTATGACACAAACCTAAAAATATTTATGGTTGGATGTGAACTAATATACTTGTTTTTTGATTCCATATTTATAATATAGGTGTGATTATTTGTGATTCGGAAATATATTTTTTGTATTAATAATAGGAAATACACTTGTTTTTATTTTTTTTCTTTTAGGTTAGTTCTGGGGCTGTAGAATCTGCGGTTGGATTTTGTTTCTCTAAATCAACATTTAGAGGAAGTTTATAACACCACTACATATGGAATATTTTTATTTGTGGTGGTTAAAACCACCACTTTAAGATATATTTTTATTTTTTTAATAATTTAAAACAACCGTGAGATATGACACACTATTATTTAGTGGTGGTTGTAATCGTTTTAGCAGCATTTTTGTGGTGGAATTTTTTTGGATTTAGTGGTGGTTTTAACTACCACTAAATCCCCATCCCCCCTATAAAACCACTGAAAAAGTGGTAATAACTAATTCTAAGTACACTTTCTACAATTTTTACTGAAAACCATAGTTAAATTGAAGAAACTGTCACATATTGGATGTTGAGACATGATTTAGTAGTGGGTTTTTAAACTATTGGAGAACCATGTAGCATCAGTTTAAACAACCACAAAATAAAAAAAATCACCGCTATTCAGCTCTTTTCTTTTAGTGATAATATATTTCTGGACCAATAATTATACAATTGATAAATTCTGATAATATATAATTCCCTCGGTAGAGAATGACTAGTGAGGCATGGTCTCCATACAGTAAAGGGAGAACATAATGTTGTGAAACTCATCATAATGCTATATCTCATGAATAATAAACTTGAGAAGAGTGGTGGAAAACTAAATAATAGCTAAAATAACTTCATAAATTAATTCCTGAACACCATTATTCAACTGTGGTTAGGAATATTGTTGGTATTTTACCCAATGGCTCTGGAAGAGATTCAAATATTTTTAAAACAAGATATTGTTCAATCTTTTGAGGTTAGAAAACATGATAAACCATTATCTGAAAAGGTGACACTACAAAATCTTATGAACATGAATACAAGGTTCATGTTCATTACCATGGGTTGGTTTTTTTTTGTGTGGCATAACATGATGAGATCCATATGAAACTACATGATCGCCCAGCATAAGAACACCACACAAACCTAAGCCCGATATATCATAGCAGACCACATAGCCCTGCCTAACCTCTAGAAGAGTCAACACCAGTGCAGTTGTCAAAACATGCTTTATCTTAATAAAATAATTATGAAATTTCTTATCCCAAGAAAACCATATTCCCTTCACAGATATTATAGTCATCAGATAAGAACACATTGATAATTCTTTAATGAACTTGTGATAATACCAAGTTAAACCCAAGAAGATTCGAATCTGGAAAAGATTTCAAGGTTGTTCCCAAGTCATAATAGCTTTAAACATTCCAAGATCAATAGAAATACCATTTTTTACATAACATTTCCAATAAACATCAATTTTTGATTCCAGAAATCACATATTGAATGCTCAACATAATTTCAATAATTTCATAAAAATTTCGGAATTGCTCTTAGATGATGCTTAAGATCATCCATGGACATAGAGGAAACTAGGATATTTCCCAAAAGACTACCATGGACGTATCAGGATTCTCATGAAAAATTATATCCATTAAATCCATAAATACTGCAGGAAAATTTGTTAAACCAAAATTCATGAAAAGGCCATCATAATGGTCGTAGAGTCTCCAAAAGGTAGTTCTTGGAATGTCATATTCTTTTATCTTCATTTGATAGAAACCATATCGAAGGTTGATCTTTAAGAACCGTTTTTTTTATTTCAAATAATCAAATATATTATCAATCAATGGTCATTGATAATTTTTATTTACAATAAATCAATTATGTTTTTGAAAATAAACACAATGGTGAAGTGAACCATCAGATTTCTTGCTGTAGAGAAGTGGCGCCACCCATAGTGATACACTCGTGTGTATAAATCATTTCTGAATTTGATCATCCAATAGAGTATTCATATATTTTATTTCAGTTAGTTACATACTGTAAAAAGAAATAGATATTAGCTGAGAACCAGGTACTAAATAGATAGAAAACTGAACCTCTATTACCGGTGGAAACCTACAGATGTCAGAAGGAAAAAACCAGGAAAATCAATGAAACCTGGAGGGAGGCCACCACATGAATATTCAATATTCATATCAAATGTAAAAATAAATACCACTTTAATAAACTCTAGATATTTTGGACTAGCTCTACTCAATCTCAAGTCCCATTATCTATGAAAGATATGGAATACCCTATAAGGTGTAGTTCAGGAGACCTATCAAAGATATTAATCAATCAGGGTATTTTTTGGAAGGAGACATCCCATCCCAAAAATGATGTCAAAAGTTCTAATGTCGAGAACTATAAAATACCTAACAATCTAAACATGTGACAATGTGAATGCACAAGAGGCTACAGAGACCATGTTCTCTCTTTGTTCTAGAGGGTGTAGTAATATATATCACACAAGATAAATTATACAAAGGAATACTTTACCAAATCAATTATACAGGTTGGAATAAATGATTTAGATGCTCCAGTATGAAATAAATAGGTCTGTAATGATGATGTTGTTGTGGTGGTACCTCTCACAGTCGTTGGACCCATATTTTCTACCTCTAGAGACACTTTCAAAATAGAAAGAATCATCATTGTAAATGTATCATTATGGAACCCCATTACCCATGAAGCATTTTATTTTACCATAGTTTTGGTTGGTGGTGATGATTCAGTTACAATAATAATATTATAAAAACATAGAATAACTTCTGAAAATGTCCAAAGATTCTCTAGGAGACCCATACCTTGGGTGACTCTATTCAAACCCTCTTAAAATTACCTGGATTTCCACATTGGTAACCAATAATATGACCTCTTTCAGGAACTGTAGGAGTTTTATGAAAACCCTATTATCGAGAACAACGTTGAGAATCATCTTGTTTCTTATTTCCATTAGAGGAATTCACATTGACAATAAGAAAAAAGGCACTCCCATATGAATTACGATCCACGTCCATTTCATCCTTCAATGGTCTATCTATCACATCGATATAAGAAGGAATCTTCAATAAGAAAATAGGAGAATGATTATTTGATCAGGGTCCCAACTCAAACCGTTGAGTCTTATTCTTCTAAGTTGACAATATCTCATGTGATAACTATACAATCTCAATAAAATATTTTACCCACGTTGTCATAGTCTTATTAGAATGGTCATGTTTGGAATAAATAATAGACTTGGCCAACAACATTGACTATGGATGAACTGTTTTGTGAAAGGATCCTCGATTAATTTTAACTCTAGGACTTCAAGCTTCATCACGATCACCATCATGTCCCAGCATCTCCATCTCGGACTCTCTATCATGAATTTGGAATTATTCAACATGATTTCATCAGGGGTCTATAAGAACTCAAAAAATACTTAATCATGATCAACAATTCCTCAACCCCTTAAGGATAATTGGAGCCTCTGAACACTAGTGGATTCTAAAAAAATGAACTCCTCACCAATTTTTTATAATGAAACTGTTTGAGATTCCATTATTGAATCCTAAATGGTAATTGGTGTAGGTTCATATACTAGAGCATTGATTGTATGAGAGATCACCTCAAAGAGACTCAGGTTCATAGAAGGATTTTTTCTATATAGTTTATCAACAACTTCCTCCAAGATCTGATTTGTACAACTACACAGAGGAATGATTCTAAAAATAATCATCAAACAATGTATAAGACATCAGATTAATACTCAAACATTGCAATAAGGGGAAATTAATTCCAAAAGATAGACAATAATATTTGTATTTAAATATATCCAAATCTATAGAAGGGAAAAGACTAGAACTAATCCTCAATATCCCATTCCCAAATTCAACCATAGTGACTTAAGGCCCATTGTGGCGAAAGGTGGGTAGAAATTAAATCACCACTACCTATTTTGTCCCAACATGATTACACAACTACATACTAACATCAAGGAATGATGAAAAACATGCACCTCTGATACCACTTTTTCATAAACTAGATGAGATACCATTAAAACCCAATAGTTGAGATAACACTGAAATATGTTGAAGGTTATTCCAGATCCCCACAGGTTAGAGACAAGAACCGGGCAGCATACAATATGAATATGGGAACGAATTTTCCAAAAAACAATGGAAGAAAGATAAACATGATAGTATGTATATAGGAAAAATCCACAAGGGGAAGGGTACTAGAAGTAAAACAGGTTGGAAACCCCAACGTAATATAACAATGTAAATGAAAATAGGAAAACCATGCAAGTCCCAGTGGAAAAACTCTCTAAACTCAATGATCAATAACTACTACCTCTTATACGTGGCAACTTAACCTTTCTCAAACCTAGAATAAAATAATATACAAACACCTGAAGGTGTAGGAAGGGTGTGAGATAAAATCCTAGAAGGGTCTCACAAAGTATTCCACAATAAGATGCAAAGCATATAATTAACCAAATAGATATTACAATTTTAAATAAACAAGCATCGAATTTCAATAGAAAATTAAGAAAACATTCTTTACTTTTTAAATTATGTAAATACTTTAATCAAATGGATTAATAAACATTTTATATAAAATGATTATATAAATTGATAACACATGGTAAACATTTTACAACAAGAAATTTCATATATTTCAAATACAAACAATGAGAAACATGGTTATATTAAAAAAGTTATGACAGTTCATAGCTACGAGATACACACACAGTCAAAGGATAATCACATCAATATGTTTATAACCACTCCCCTTTGATATTGACCAAATAGGACCCATCACCATCCCATCAGGGATATGAACAACTGCTGAAAGTGGATTCCCTAGACCCAACTTGTGTTGTACTTTTATTACCACTAAATGTATATTGTTATTCATATATACATGTGTTTAGATTTCCATAATAGTGTAGATACTTCTGCATCAACTATGTTTATGGTAATGTCCGTCGATTATATTTTGTTTCAAAGGGTTGTAGAAGATCCCATTCTATAATGAGAACCTTGAGATAAAATGATAGTAATCCTAAATTAATTTCCAATAATCCAGTTACATCATTCTGACAGGACACAGATGATGTGTGACTATCAAGTGTTAGGGTCTCATGAGCATTTAGAATTTTTCCTTTATTTCTTTAGGGGTATTGAAGGGTTGTTAGAATTTCCTCTTGGTATGTGAATATTATTCACTTCTGTTAACATATGTTCCTTGATGGTCATAGACAATAGTACATTGAGAATCCCTTAAATTCTGTTGAATATGAATATAGGACAACATGGGACCCACCACAGGGGTTGGGTATTATCCAAGTGTTAGGGATCACCAAGAAATAAATAAATTCATTATTATTCAGGTAAGGAATAATTGGGTTTTATTTATTTAATAAATATATTTACAAGTGATCATGTAAATATAAAGATAAATATTATTAGAATGGATATTAGTTTAATATCCCAAGTTCATTTAATATTACATGGAGGTGTGATTATAGTTAATGGACCATGTTTATCATGTAATATATATTAAATTTATATTAAATTTCAGTGATAAAATATAAATAATATTTATGGAAAAAATGAGTTTAAAATAAATAATTATTTATTATATTTCTATAGTGGATATTTATTACACGGGGCTGAGTACCACAACCAATTATTATAGGTTTATTCTATACAAGTGCGGAGAGGCTCTAAATTTCATGATTATTCATTTGTTGGAAGTGAGAGCCTCTCTCTACTCTTAAATCCTAGAGATAAACCATCTCAATCAAGAAATCGATTAAATATCCATCTTCTTGGATTGAAGAGAGTGGATCATGGTGATTGTTGTGTGACGAAGAGGTCATTGTAGTTCTGCACTAGCACCCATATTCCAATATACGATGAGCGCATAGAATCAAGAAGCATGTGCAGGAGATCAAGAGGGATTTAGAATTGGATCCTTCGAGCAACGGTGGTTGGCATTTTATGACAGGATTGAATGCATTAGATCTAAATGAGGTAAACATTAGTTTTATTCTTGTTCTATGTTTAACCCTCTTGTGATCCTGAGACCATATTCGGATGATATCATAAGAGTATATGATGTTATGTCACTCAAGTGAGGCAATTTCTTTAAATTCTCGGCCCACCAACTTCGGCTGAGCACCCCAATTTCTTTCAGTGGTATCAGATGGATTTCATGGTATGTTTAAGTCAATAAAATTTAAATTGCATAAAATTTTATGTTGAGTGTGTTAAAATGGTTCCAAGGGATCCAACCACATGTCGATCCATATCCAAATAACCATGTAATGGCCGTTTTAAAATTTTTAAAAGGACTGACAATGTGGTGGACATATTTATGTTTTTTGGATTCTTATTTTTTTGGAGAATATAATTTTTTATGATTTTTTTGTTTCAGAAAAATTATCGAAAACAGGCCATGGATTGGCCAATATTCGGTCACCATATTTTATCTAGTCAAGAGAAATTATAATGACATTAATAAAATAAAATATTATATTGTTTTGTTTTATTTCATGAAAAAAAATTTTGTTATTAACTTTACAAAAATTTATAAATAATCTTTTGAAAAACCTAAAATGATTTTTGAATAGTCAAAAAAAGGGAAGGGCCTAGGTCATCCTCCATCCGAGTTGTTTTTACGTTTTTTTTGAAAAAATTCCAGAAAATATTTAGGTTAAAAATATTTTTAAAAAATCACCTGAAAGACGACATCTCAGATGCTGCCTTTGCATTTCGGTTTCAAGGAAGCATCCGCCATGTCGCCTATGCATTGCGGGTGAAAGGCGGTATCTGCAATGCCGCCTTTCCCCTTATTTTTTTTTAAAATTTTAATTTTAATTTTAATTTTAATTTTTTTTTGTTTTATATATATATATATATATATAAACAAAACAAAAATATTCAGCATAATTTCTCTGTTATTAATGATCCAGCGTTACAACCATAACAGTAGTCTGGATTCTAATAGAGGCCCTTACCCATGCCTCTAATTTATAAGAGGGATTGCCCTGAAAATCATTCTACATTTTCTATGTGGGATTCAGGTTCTCCCTTTCCGGCACAGTACATTCTGCATGTTCGATGTGAGATCCGGTTTCATGCATGTGAATTTGAAAAACAATAAAATATAAACTATAAGGATAATATAAATGAAATTTTAAAAGTTTATTAAACATATAATAAATAGTTGAAAACAAAAAGAATCTCCTCAAAAATGTTGATGAAAAATAATCTATAACCTTTCAAAGTCGCCTACATGATACATAAAAATGTTTCAAGTACGTGAATTTGAAAGACTATAAAAAATAATCTATAAAAAAAATATAATTGAAACTTTAAACATCGATTAAACATATAATAAATAGTTGATATGAAAAGGAATTTCCAAAAAATGTTGATGAAAACTAATTTATAAGCATTCAAAACCGCCTACTTGAAACATAAAAATGTTTCAAATACGTGAATTTGAAAAAACATAAAACATAAAATAGAATACCAATATAATTGAAACCTAAAACATTGATTAAACATATAAGAAATAGTTGAAAACCAAAATAATTTCCAAAAAATAATTAATGAAAAATAATTTATATGCTTTCAAAACTGCCTACTTGAAACTTAAAAATGATTCAAGTACGTGAATTTGAAGGATTATAATTATATTACTAAATAATATTTTATTATTATATAATTAATAGTTATAATAATAATTAACTAAATAATTACTATATAAGTAATAATTAATGAGTAATAATTAATAATTTAATGAACAATTATAATTAATATTGATATTACTAATTAACCAATTACTAATTACTAATTACTTATTAATAATTATTAACTACTAATTAATAATTATAATGAATAATTATAATTAATATTTATATTACTAACTAATAATTAATAATTAATAATTACTAATAACTAATTAATTAGATATAATTATTAATTATATTACTAATTAACTAGATAATTATTATATATGTAATAATTATATTACTAATTAATTATTATATAATTAATAATATTATTACTAATTAACTAATTAATTATGACATATTTAATTATTAATAATTACTAATTAAAAATTGTAATAATTATATTTAATAATATTATTACTAATTAACTAATTAACTATTATATAATTAATAATTATATTATTTGTTAACTAATTAATTTTTATATAATTAATTTTTATATTAATAATTAACTAAATAACTAATGTATAAGTAAAAATTATTAGGTAATATTAAATAATTAATTAGTTATAATTAATAATTATAATTAAAAATTATAATTAATATTTATATTTCTAATTAATAATTAATAATTACTAACTACTAATTACTAATTAATAATTAATAATTATAATGAATAAATGTAAATAACAATTATATTACTAATTTACTAATTAATTGTTATATAATTAATAATTATATAACTAATGAACTAACTAAATATTATATAATTAATTATTAATAAGTACTAAGGAATAATTATAATGAATAATTATAATTAATATTTATATTACTGATTAACTAATTTATAATTACTAATTACTAATTACTAATTACTAATTAAAAATAAATAATTATAATTAATAAATGTAATTAAAAATTATATTACTATTTTAATAATTTATTATTATATAATTAATAATAATATTACAGATTTACTAACTAATTTTTATATAATTAATAATTAATAATTACTAATTAATAATTATAATGAATAATTATAATTAATACTTATATTACTAATTACTAATTAATAATTATATTACTAATTACTAATTAATAATTATAATGAATAATTATAAGTAAAAATCATATTACAAATTTACTAACTATTTATTATATAATTAATAATAATATTAATAATTAACTAATTAATTTTTACATAATTAATTATTAATAATTACTAATTAATAATTTTAAGTACTTATTATAATTAATTATTATATTTATAATTAATTAATTAATTATTATATTTTTAATAATGATATTAATAATTAAATAATTATTTATTATATAGTTAATAATTATATAATTATTCATTATATTACTAATTAAGTATTATATAATTAATAATTATATTGCTATTTAACGAATTAATTATTATATAATTAATTATTAATAATTATATTACTAATTAACTAATTAATTATGATATAATTTCTAATTACATTACTAATTCAATAATTAAATAATTTCTTCTATGTTTAATAAATGTTTTAGGTTTCAATTATATTGGGCTTCTATTTTATCTTTTATGGTCTTTCAAATTCAAGTAATTGAAAAAAAAATATGTTTCAAGTAAGCAGTTTTGAAAGATTATAAATTAATTTTGATCAACATTTTTTGGAAATCCCTTTTGATTTCAACTATTTATTGTAATATTAATCGATTTTAAAAGTTTCAATAATATTCGTTTTATAGTTTATATTTTATAGTCTTTCAAATTCACGTACTTGAAGCATTTTTAAGTTTCAAGTAGGCGGTTTTGAAAGGTTATATATTATTTTTCATCAACTTTTTTGAGGAAATTCTTTTTGTTTCCAACTATTTATTATATGTTTAATCAAGTTTTAAAATTTCATTTTTATTGGACTTATAGTTTATATTTTATTATATTTCAAAGTCACATACTTGAAACAGAATCCCACATCGAAAATGCAGAATGTACAGTGCATGAAAGGGAGAACCTGAATCCCACATCGAAAATGCAGAATGATTTTCAGGGAAAGCCCTTTTATAAAAGGCAGGCCTGAGTAAGGGTTTCTGTCCGAATCCAGACTGTTGTAATGGTTTTAGCTCTAGATCTTTAATAGTATAGAAATTCTTTTGATTTTTTTGTTCTGCACCCAAAATGAAAAGGCGACATCTGGGATTCCCCCTTTCGGGAGCATTTTTAAAAATATTTTTAACCCAACCGTTTTATGATTTTTTTATTTAAAAAACGTAAAAAACACTCCTCCATCCTTATAGAGCAGCCCTACCTAACCTTCATGGTTGGGGCCTCCTCCCCAGCTCTCTCTCTCACTTTTTCCATAGCCTGTGGCAGCCCTATATTTGTCTAATATGCGCAGTGGCACCTCCCCATCCCATGCTCACCATGCTTCTCAGATCCAGGTCGTCATTTTCTCAACCCTACAATGTTGGTCTTGAGTTTCATCGCCATCCTGAGCTCACCACACAATTTTTAGCTTTTGGTCACAAATCCAAACCAGCAGACACCATCCCAAGCTCATTGGAGCACTCGACCTGCAGGTGTCCATAATCCCATCCTTGCCCTACTTTCCTCATCCTGGCTGCCACCATCCCCAACAGACCACCATCAACCCGGCGACCTCCTCCATCATGGCACCCAGATCCGACCTCCCAGAACCCTAGCTAGCCGCTTCTGGTCCTCCCTTTCCGAGAACCACAACCGCGGGCTGTTTCTAGACTGGCCACACATTGTCGCGAATGAACCTCGGTGCCCATATCTGGGTGAATTATGGTTTACCAGCCACCACCACCTCCTTCGCGGGTCTTCCCATCCTTCCAGATTCCTCCTAGAGCTAGAGGTAACCTATGTTGGTTACATGGGTTTGGCAAGAATACCCATTCACGGGATCTGTAAGGCCCAAATACCCATTCACGGGATCTGTAAGGCTCAAATTGAACCATGTTACAACAATTTAGTTTACAAATAGACAAGATGGGGTTTTCAGGAGCAGTTGAATTAATTTTATACCTAATAAATTAATTTGATTAATATAATTTAATTTCTATTTAAATTAATTGAAATTAATTTTTGTATTTAAACTTTAAATGAATCAGAATTTCTAAATTAATTTTAGAATTAAAATAAATTAACGAATTAATTTAATTTTAAATCCAAAATTTAAATTAAAGGTGGAATCGATAATTAAATTATTTCAAATTATTTATATTTATTTAATTTTTTAGAACAACATCTCATTTTTAAATTTATTATAGTTTAAATTTTGTTTCACATTATTTTATACTGACTGGTCTTGAGCTAGCAATCGACTTGTGCATGTATGGATTTATTTATTTACTTACTTACTTATTTTGCTTGATGTTTGTAATAATTAAGTAGTTAAATCACTCCCACAAAAAACAGGTGTTATCCATGCTCTAAATGGGCTTTATCAGTGCTAAAAAAGCACTACAAAGCTCAGAGCTGATAAAGGGGGGGGGGTCCCCTTTATCAGTGCTAAAAAAGAACTAATAAATGCCATGTCTGCTGAAAAAACAATTCTGCAGCAGCACACCCAAAAAACACATGTAAACAATTCATCATCTCAATAAGTATATCCATACAAAATTATCACATAAATTATAATCGAATTACAACATGTATTCTCATACACGATTAATACATAACTCATAAGTTAATTAAATCCATAAAGAATTCTATTCAGAATTTAAGGGGTTGGGGGTTGTTCAAGGGTTTCAGGTGGCTGTCCAAGGGGGGTAGGGGGTGTCCGGGTGGCTGACCAAGGGGGGTAGGGGGTTTCTGGGGGGATGGAGGTGTCCAAGGGTGGTGGGGGAGGGGGTCCCGGAGGTTGGGGGCGGTCCAAAGAGTGTGGCGTTGTCCAGGGGGTGTGGGTGTCTAGGTGGTGGGGTGGTGTCTAGGAGGGGGGTATCCATGGGGGTGTTCAGGGGGGTGGGCTGGTGTCCTGGGTGTCGGGGGTGCTTTCTGGGGGTGGGTGGGGTGTCAAGGGGGTGTGGGGATTTCGGGGTTTGGTGGGGTTGTCCAAGGGGGTGGGGTGGTGTCCAGGATGGTGGGATGGGGGAGTTTGGTGGGATAGGGGTATCCAGGGGGGTCGGGTGTCCAGGGGGTGGGGGGGGGGGTGGTCCAGGGTGTTGGTCAGGCTTTCCAACGAGGGTGGGGTGGTGTCTAAGGAGGGCGGTGTCTAGGTGGGGGGTTTCTAGGGGTGAGGGATGTCTATGGGGTGTCCATGGTGTCGGGGGGGAGGGGGGCTTTCTAGGGGGTGGGGTGTCCGGGGGGGTCCAGGGGTTTGGTGGGTCTATCCAAGGTGGTGAGATGGTGTCTAGGAAGGTAGGGGGGACTGTCCATGGGGGGGTGTCCAGGGTGGTTGGGGGTATGTAGGTGGCGGGGTGGTGTCAATGAGGAGTGGGGGTGTTGTCGAGGGGGTGGTGGTTGTCCATGGGGTGGGGGTGTCCCGGGGGGGGACTGTCCGAGGTGGGGGGGTCCATGGGCATGTCCAGGGGTGGGGTGTCAAGGGGACTGAGGGGGCTTTCCAGGGGGTGGGAGTGTCCAGAGGGGTGGGGGTGTCCAGGGGGTGGGTTGGTGTCTAGGGGGGGTGGGGTCCAGGGGTTGGTGGGGTTGACTCTTACATGTCACAAATGACCCATGGATCGTTCTAATAATGGATCAAGATAATCCGAATGTGTTTGGTTGGATTTCCGTAATTCAGTTTTTGTTTTCACTTAAAATTGTGTCCATTTTAAACAAAACAGAGACACATTGAGTGATACTGGCCACAATGTGCCTTGTATTGAGGATGGGATGACCCATACAAGTCACAAAGGACCCGTGGATCATTCTACTAAAGGAAAAATATAATCCGAATGTGTTTGGTCAGATTTCCATAGGTCAGTTGTTGTTTTCACTTTAAATTGTGTCCATTTGAAACAAAAGAGAGACCCTTTGAGTGGTACAAGCCACACCATTCCTCTAATTGAGGAAGAGATAGATTTTACACGTCATAAAGGACCCGTGAATCATTCTTTTAAAGGAACAATACAATCTGAATGCGTTTGGTTGGATTTCTGTATGTCAATTTTTGTTTTCACTTAAAATTGTGTCCATTTTAAACAAATGAGAGACCCTCTGAGTGGTACCGGCCACACCATGTCTTTGATTGATGTAGGGTTGACGCTTACACATCCCCAACACACCTGTGGATTGTTATCTTAAATTATCAACACAATTTGAATGCGTTGGGTCGAATTTCCGTAGGTCATATGTTGTTTTAACTTAAAATATTTTACATTTTAAATAAAAGAGAGATAATTTGAGTGGTACCGACCACACAATACCTTGGACTGGGGCTGGGATGACTCTTAAATGTCACAGAGGACCCATGGATCATTCACCAAAAGGATCAATACAATCCAAATGCGTTTGGTCAAATTTCCGTAGGTCAGTTGTTGTTTTCACTTAAAATTGTGTCCATTTTAAACAAATGAGAGACCCTTTGAGTTGTACCGGCCACACCAGGCCTCATATTGAGGAGGGTATGACTCATACACATCCCAAATGCACCCTTGGATCATTATCTAAAAGGATCAACACAATATGAATGAATTTGGTTGGATTTTTATAGCTCAGTTGTTGTTTTCACTTAAAAATTTGTCCATTTTGAACAAAGGAGAGACCGTTTGAGTGGTACTGGCCACAACGTGCCTTGGATTGAGGCGGGGATGACTTATACACAACACAAAGGACCCGTGGATCATTCTAATAAAGGGTCAAGGCAATAAAAATGCGTTTGGTCAGATTTTTGTAGGTCAGTTGTTGTTCTCACTTAAAATTGTGTCCATTTGAAACAAAAGAGAGACCCTTTGAGTGGTACCGGCCACACCGTGCCTCAGATTGAGGCGGGGATGACTCGTACATGTCACAAAGGACCCGCAGATCATTATCTTAAAGGTTAAATATAATATGAATGTGATTGGTCGGATCTATGTAGGTCAGTTGTTGTTTTCACTTATAATTGTGTTCATTTTAAACAATAGAGAGACCCTCTGAGTGTTACCAGGCACATAGTGTCTCATATTTAAGCGAGGATGACTCGTTCATGTCCCCAACACACCTTTGGATCGTTATCTTAATGTATCAACACAATCCTAATGTGTTTGGTCGGATTTCTGTAGGTCAGTTGTTGTTTTCACTTAAAAATTTGTCAATTTTAAACAAAAGAGACACCCTTTGAGTGGTACCGGCCACACTGTGCCTCGGATTGAGGCAAGGATGACTAATACACATCAAAAAGGAACCATGTATCATTCTTGTAATGGATCAATATAATCTGAATATGTTTGTTCAGATTTCCGTAGGTCAGTTGTGGTTTTCACTTAAAATTGTGTCCATTTTAAACAAAAGAGAGACCCTTTGAGTGGTACCGGCCACACTGTACCTCGGATAGGGGTAGGGATGACTCGTACATATACCCAACACACCTTTGGATCATTATCTTAAAGGATCAACACAATCCGAATGTGTTTGGTCGGATTTACGTAGGTCAATTGTTTTTTTCACTTAAAAATTTGTCCATTTTTAAAAAAAGAGAGACCCTTTGAGTGGTACAGGCCACACCGTGCCTCGGATTGAGGTGGGGATGACTCGTGCACATCAAAAAGAACCTATGGATCATTCTCTTAGAGGATCAATACAATACGAATGCATTTTGTCAGATTTCTGTAGGTCAGTTTTTGTTTTCACTTAAAATGGTGACCATTTTAAACAAAAGAGAGACCTTTCGAGTGGTACCAGCCACACCATTCCTCAGATTGAGGCGGTGATGACTCATCCACGTCCCCAACACACCTTTGGATCATTCTATTAATGGATCAACACAATCCTAATGTGTTTGCTCAGATTTCTGTAGGTCAGTTGTCGTTTTCACTTAAAATTGTGTCCATTTTAAACAAAATAGAGACCCATTGAGTGGTACCGGCCACACAATGCCTCATATTGAGGAATAAATGACTCATAAACATCACAAAGGACCCGTGGATCATTATACTAATGGATAAAGACATTTCAAATGTGTTTGGTTGGATTTCCATAGGTCAGTTGTTGTTTTCACTTAAAATTGTGTCCATTTTAAACAAAAGAGACACCCTTTGAGTGGTACCGGCCACACTGTGCCTCGGATTGAGGCAAGGATGACAGGTATAAGTCCCCAAAGCACTCATGGATCGTTCTATTAATGGATAAACTTAATCCAAATGATTTTGGTCATATTTCCGTGGGTCATTTGTTGTTTTCACTTAAAAATTTGTCCATTTTAAACAAAAGGGAGACCTTTTAATTGGTACCAGCCACACCATGCCTCGAATTTAGGCGGGGATGACTCATACACTTCCCCAATGAACCCATGGATCTTTATATTAAAGGATAAACATTATCCTAATGCTTTTGGTCGGATTTTTGTAGGTCGGTTGTTGTTTTCACTTAAAATTTAGTCCATTTTTAACAAACGAGAGACCCTTTGAGTGGTCCCGGCCACATCGTGCCTCAGATTGAAGCGGGTTTGACTTTTACATGTCCCAAACGCACCCTTGGATCAGTATCCTAAATAATCAACTCAATCCTAATGCATTTGGTCAGATTTTTGTAGGTCATTTGTTGTTTTTACTTAAAAATCTGTCCATTTTAAAAAAAAGAGAGACCCTTTGAGTGGTTCATCATTATTGCATGTTGTTGGTGCATGTCATCTGTTAAAATGGGAAATTGACTCATTTGAGAAAGTATGTTTTATTTAATAAAAATTACAATAATCCTATGAACATTTACATACAACAATGTGTCATCTTTTGATCCCCTTAACCCCTCTAAAAAATAACCGCCAATTGTACACGTCCCCAAGACAGATCTTCATGTTATTTGTGTACAATCGGCCATCAGGTATGCGGCCCAATTTTTTTTGAACATATCTATATTGTCTTGTGATTATGAGGATTTTTGGAAGTCATAGTACTACTGCAAAATATAAAAATAAATAATAAATAAATAAATTAAACAAACTAGGAGGTGTTTTTGAAAATACCACTTTAGAGATTCTTGTTCGTTGAGGAAAAACAATCTCTTTCATAATTTTAAAAACATAATAACCACAATCATTATCGGTTGTTTGTTTTGGACACTAAAAAAAATAATATTATGAGAATAAGTACTTTGTGTTGAATTGTGTTTGGATAGTGAAATTTTATTATATATACCTTGATATTTTCCCAGACATAGTACTTGCTAGTCTCCTTATGCTTAGCCCCTATCCTCATTCCTTTTTTACACGATAATGATACTTCTCCCTATCATTACAGAATCCTCTGTAAAAGATAATATAAATTATATTACTTGATGTTTAGACCTAAAATGTAGGATGTAGTGTCTTACAGATTCACAAAATCCATCATGTGTGGTCGGTTTGATGGATATCCTTGCTTTGAATCCAGAAAATAAATCTTTGGAGTATCCAAGTTCACCGCAATTATCATCCAATGTTTCCTAAAAACAAACAAAAGGAATAAGTAATAAAAGTATTCAAAATATAATTGATATGATTAAATCATAGAGTTATACCCCTGCATGGTCGGTATTACGAAGAGTCTACCATCTGTAATATTTCTTTCTAATATTTTCAGCAATCCATTCACTATTTCATTCTTTTTTGATGGATATATTTTCGTTAGATGTGATGATTTGGTATGAGGACTAATGAGTCCAAATTTTGTCTCATGGGAAAATTCTGTCAACTTTTTTTCATATATACGTCTATCAACATTATAAAATAAATTTAGTCATAATTTTAACATTAGATCAGATTTTAGAAAATCAATTCACAGAAGCGTACCTCATATATATATATATTTAAAACTATGATGCCTAGCCAACAGTTATCAAGGATCTCAATTACATTTTTAGTAGACACGAAATCTTGACTTTCCTCTCCGTATATATTCTCTTTGAAAAACACTATATGAATACTACCACATCTTAGCTTCGTATCCACATGAGTCTTCAATGCTAGTAAATGGGGATAGAGAACAGGTGGTGTTTTTGTGCTTTAAGTAGATCCTTGGGATCAGTTGGTCTATCCTTTAAGTGTTTTTGAGCCTAATTTTGTCACCCCCTTCCCTTTCTCTGTCTATAATAACATTAATTGGTTTAGAACCTTTTTTCATTAATTGTTAAAGGTTTATCTTGAAAAAAAGGAAATAAATACCTCTTTGGCCGCATGTACTCTTACAAGTTGTGACGGCCATGCAATGAATGATCCAATAGCCTTTTCGATCATATGAATAGAATCGTCATCATGTGGAATAGGTAGCTCTGTATTTGGCTCATGAGCTACAGTAATCATCACTTTTAGATGATCTTTTGGAAGTGGTATATTATGAAGAGTGTCATCTGGGATTTTGAAAAATATAGCCCTTTCTACAAGGTGATAGGTGGGCGTCGATAGATATAAATCACAATCATTATCACCCTGTAGAATATTAGTACAGGAAAAGTATCAGTGTTTGTCTGAATCACATTTCATGGGAACAATTATTAGAATATTGATTACCACATCTAAGACAGCTCTTTGAGGGGAATGGATCCCCTTAAATCTGGTGGGGGGTGGGGCGGTATCTTCACACACTGGTTGATCCTAGGTTGTGTCTTCTCCACGCTTCCCACCCACAGAAGTTGCTATCAACTCTCCCTGCCATTGTAATAGTTCTTCAAGGGCTGCTAGTTTTTCGATCATTTGTTTCAATGTTTCATCTCTATCATCTGTATTTTCTTCTTATCAAAATATACACTAGGTGTCACCCCAAACCTCGCACCTCTGACACGACCGTATTTTTCTAGCTGCTTCAATTCTTTAGATAATAGGTCTACATCCTCTACAGGAGTAGACGATTCCTATGACTGTCAGATATAGGAAAATAACTAATTATATTTATGAAATAGCAATTTAAACCAAATATTTTCATCGTTGTTTCATACTTACACAAATTTCTCACACTTTTTGTGTGTTCTCATCTTCTAGCTTCCCTTCATTATTTACACGTGCCTCCTTCCAAAGCACATGACGTGGGATGGAAGTGTCTTTTGTTTTAGACTCATCAATCTACATATAAACATAGAAATATAATTATGATGGTGTTTTTTTGGCACCTATAATATTACTGTAAATTTAAAATACGTACCATTTTCTTTTCTAGTGAAGCGTACCCCATCCTTTCTTTACGGTAGGGGTATGTTGGTCTTGATGCATTTTCCTTATTTTTATTAAAGAGTTTCTGTTTCATAAATGAAATATTGACAATTAAAATGATGAATACGTTGAATGAGCCCATACCCAAGTCGTAAGGTCTCCTGCTTGGCATCCAAGAGACCCGGGTTCTAAACCGAGTGGAGGTGAATTTTCAGGTGCTGTAGCGGCACTGTAGTAGTTACTATTTGGTACAGTAGTAGATGAAACTATTCACACGATTTGGGCCTTCGGGCCACCGGTTTGGGCCTACGAGTCTCCATAGCCTTCGGGTCATCAAAGGCCTTCAGGACACAGGGCCTTCAGGTCATGTAGATCATGGCGTAGCCCAAGTTCATACAGTACATGCCCCATAAAAGGATCATAGCAATAAGAGTAGTATCCACCAGATGCAGAGACAACCGGATGGGAAGAATGAGGGGGTATGGCAGCCGCCATCGGGACCAGGAACCGTGCAGCTTTGTACGAGGCAATGCTAGCCGATCGGCAATGCAAGGTGGGGAGCTAGGTGAACAATGACGCAGAAAGCTAGGGAGGTGCAGTTCAAGTGGTCTAGGCCTACGGGTCATGTATTGGGCATGGTATGCCTCTGGGCATTTGGGTCATGTATTGCGGGTTTGATGGGCCTTGTGCCTTGGGCCTACGGGTCGTGTACGGGTTCCCCTTAAACCCCTAAAATGGGGATTATCAATAATAAAAATAAAAATGAAGTCCTTCGAGAAATTCGGGAAGAAGTGATGAATACACGTATCCCCAAATAATGTATTATAACCCACAATGTACCTAAAACATCTCATCCCCACAACGGCCAATAAATGAATCCCATACTTTTTGGGATATCAGGTGAGCATAGACAATGGGTGGGTGCGGGTTTATTTTACCTTTGGAATATTTCAGGTGACATCTTGTTAAAATAGTGCAAAAACCTCGATGAATCCTTCCTGGAAGCCTTATTACATAATCCTTGTGTGAATTGTCTACTATAAATGTACTCTACAGGAGATTGAGAAGAGTAAGACATTGTTTCATTTTTTTATTTTCTAATAAATTAAGGAAATAAATTTATCATGTTACCATAATTTCTTCCCAGATCATAGCCTTCAGCCCAGACACAACATGGTTCCATTAATCTATGTCAATTGCCACACGTTTCCATGTGACAACTCCAATGTAACTACTGAACATAGCCTAGTTGGGATTCACATGTTGGAATAGTGCATTCCATCTGACATCAAATTTAATGCCTTCGCTTTTTTCCTTAAGAACATTGGCTAACACCGTCAAACTAAGATGCACCTGTGTTTTCTACGACGTCAATCCTTCATTCCCAACCATTTCATCGATATCAACATCATCTATATATTCATCTGAAATGCTAGAAAATGTATGTTCTGATGGTTGTTGAACCTCAATAGTAGGAGCAGCATGAGCCGCATCAGCAAGAGCAGTAGGACCAGTAGCAGGAGTAGTAGTTGCAGCAGCAGCAGCCACAGTAGCCACAACAGTAGCCATAGCAGGAGCAGTAGTAGGAGAAGTAGGAGCAGCAGCAGCAGCTTGAGAGACTTGTTCAGCCTCAAGGTTAGGAGCACCGGAATGTGCAGAAGTCATTATCATCAAATGTGGTTGAACAGTTAATTTAAATTACATAAATTCAGTAATTATAAGATAATAACATGAGATAACAAGATCTATATTACAAAAAAAATATAACATATTTATTTAACTCTCTTTCTTTTTTCAAAGGTTGATGGGATTTGACACCTCTATCAATTATCCAAATCCATTCATTGTGGTATCTTCTATCATACAAAACATCATCTACATTGGGACCACTCCGAAATGAATGCGGCGTACCACTGAAAGGGTCGTCCTCAACTATACTTTCATCGGAACCTTCAATAATTTTTGACGATAACAGAACAATCGATCACTTTTGGTTTGTGGGATTTGGAACATAAAAAAATTGAACTGCTTGTGATTCCATTATAAAATATTCGTCTTTATAAACTTCTTTACTAAAATCAACTTTCACAAATCCCCATTCATCTATTTTTGACACCACTATTGTTATCAACCCATTTTCATTGAAAAATCAGCAATTTGAATGTCATATAATCCAACTCCCATATTAGTTTGATAATGCCAAGTATGACATATTTGTATACATTGGATTTCTTTCCTTACTACCAGAAACATGAATTGCTTTAGCCACTAGTGTAACCCCACTATTTTGAATGGTACTATCTTCATCATGTTCACTTGTATAGAATGTATAACAATTAATTACATAACCACTGTAAGATTTTACATACACACTTGGTCCAGTGGCTATCCATCGATGTCATTCTGAAATTGAATTCAGATTTTCATCCAACTGGTTAAAAATATGGTCCTGAAACCATCTTATAAACTGGTGATTATGTGTATTTGATAACCATTTATCAACCCTTGATTAATTCAACTTCCTAAGAATTTCTTTGTGAGTTTCAATATATGGAGAAAACTACCAACTGTTATGAAAAACATAAAGGTGGGCCTACTCCCAATCTGTAAGTCTAATTTTCACAACATCTCTTCTAGAAATTCCTTCACCCTAAATGCATCCACTTTGATGAGATTTTGGGAGACCAATGAATTCCACATCAGATAGGTAATCTGTACAAAATTCAATGGCTTCCTCAATAATATATTGCTCTAATATACAACCCTCTAGCCATTTTCTATTTTTGACATACCCTTTAAAAATCATCATATACCATTCAACATGATACATCCATCTATAGTGCATAGGAACAAAAATTTGAATCTCTCTCACAAAGTGAATCATCAAATGAACCATCGTATGAAAGAATTTTTTCGGGAAGAAAAATTCTAATTCACATAATATGATGACAATTTCTTTTTCCATAGCTGGAAATTTCACCGGATCTAAAACATTGCTACATATAGCTTTCAAAAAAAAAATTAACGTATGACGAACATTCTTGGGAAAAATTCAACATAAATCTATAAGAATTAGATCTTTCATCAAAACATGGCAGTCATGTGATTTAAAATCTTTTATTTTAAAATCATTCATTGACACAGTGTTCTTGATATTTGATGAATACCCCTATGGAACCTTTATATCATTTAAGAAGTTGGAAAACTGGTATCTCTCCTCCCTAGAAATAGTAGAAGTAGTTGGCAGAAGAAAAATTCTATTTTCACCCTTCATGGGAGCTAACTCTTCTCGTATTCACATGTCAACCATGTCCAACCTTTCCTTAATTCCGTCCTTTGTTTTTCCAGGGGCATTTAGGAACATTCCAATAACACTATCACATACATTTTTTTCCACATGCATCACATCAAGAAAATTTCTAACGTACAAACAATTTCAGTATGGTAATTCAAAAACAAAACTGATCTCTTTTTCCAACCGATTTTTGTAAGGTTTTTTCGAAAATGGTTTATCAAAAATAGTGTTCATATCTTTTACTTTCTCAAACAGCTAATCACCTATTAGTGTAGACGGTTCTGCACGTTGTTCTGAAATTCCATTGAATGATGTCGTCTAAGATCTATACTTATGCCGATGAGGTAGAAATCTATGATGTCCTAGAAACACATGTTTTGATGAATGTTTCAACCTAATTGATTCTGTATCTTCTTCGCACATGGGACACCCTTGATTTCCTGTAATGTTATAACCTGAAAAATTTCCATAAGCATGGAAATAATTTATTGTCCCAGACGACATCACTCTCAACGTGATGTATTCACTTTTATAAGCATTATACAACATAACACCTGAATCCCACAATAACTTCAAATCCTCGATCTAAGGAGCCAAATAAACATCAATATCGTTACCAGGTTGTTTTGGTCCTGATATAAGCATATATAAAATGATGAATTTTTGCTTCATGCATAACCAGGGTGGAATGTTATAATTTATGAACATAATAGGCCATGTACTATGAGTGCTGGTTTGAAAACAAAAAGGATTTACTCCATCTATAGATAACCCAAGACGAAGGTTTCTCGGCTCTTTTCCAAATTCAGGATACTCATGATCAATGTTCTTCCATTGAGGAGAGTCGGCCAGATGACATAATTTCCCATCATTATTTCTTTTATATGAATGCCACAACAATTGTCTTTCAATTTCTTCACTTCCATATAGACTCCTAAACCTTGGAATGATTGGAAAGTACCATACAACTTTTGTAGGATTGGATTCATATTTCTTGTATCGAGAAGCACCACACATTGGGCATTCTGTAAGTGATTTTATCTCCATTAGAAACAATATAATGTTTTTCAAGCATGCATGTATTATTTCATAAATCATACCCATCGGGCGTAGAATTCGTTTAGCTTCATATGTTAGTCTTGGGAGCTCATTATGTTCAAGGAGAATGTCATTCAAGGGAGCGAGTAGTTCGGTAAAACTGTCATCACTCCATCATTTTCCTTCTTTCAATTTATACAACTTTAGTACAATTGATAATGTTTTATACTTGGTGCAACCAACATACAATGGCATCTTTTCACAACTCTTTAACTTCTCAAACTATTTTGGGAAATCATGGTGTTCATCATCGATTGTCTTTTTCATTTCATTAATAAGAACTTCATCATCATTAAAATCTGTAATAACATCCTCCATATAGTCTTATTATTTATCCATATTTATATTCATATCTGATGATCCATAAAACACAGTTTTATCTAGACAGTAGCTACATTTGCTTTTTATCTGTGTTTATTCAATCATTTATAACTCTGGTCTATTCTGTGACATATCAAATGTTCTTACAAATCCTCTGGAGTATGTAGTCTATAATAACAACAAATTAAACACGGAAAATTGATTTGAGAAGGATCCTTTGCGTGATCCTTTTCAAACTTCATGAACTCTTTCACTCTGTTCTCGTAATCTATTCTCAAACGATTAGCATCCATCCAATCCTTATTCATCTTCATCCTATTTGAATCTCAAATATTAGTTTTTATGGATCATGTACACAAAAAAAGAATTCCAAATACAGTAGAAGAGAACAAATTCCTTATAAAAATAGATATTAATAGAGTGTATCCATTTCCAATAAAGATTTGGAAATCAACAGAACCAGGATAGACCCCCCATCAAAATCAACACAGTTTCCAAACACAAAGGGGTTCGCGGGGATAATCACTTGTGTCATAGATGGTAAAACTCACATGAAATTATACTCTATGGATCATCCTCCTCTATCACGTCAACCCTTCTATGGTCATCTAGTCCATCATTTTATAGGTCACCAACCTAAAATAAATATGGATGAAAACCAGTAGCCAACTGTATAAATAAAGAAAGTATTCTCATAATATCTACATTATGGAATTAATTAAATATAATTACTTTATTTTCATTATAGTTTCCTCAAATCACCCCAGTCCAAACACAAGAATAATCAAGAATGATACATCTATCACTCCCAGGTCTCTGCCCTACATTCAATATCATTATTCCTAAATACCCATATATCCACACATACACACGTCACAAACACATAAAAAACCATATCCACATCAGAACCAAAGTACCCATATGGATTTCAATCAGGTTACTCGACTCTAGTGGTGGTGTGTAAGAAATAATAATAAAATATAATAAGTATATAGTCACACATAAATCTCAATCTGGTGTTAATAATCAAATAAACCCAAGGTATCATTCCATCTATCAGAATACTATGAAAGATCCCATATGTGACAGTAGTCTCAGGTAGTGAAGGTTCCTGAGGAGGAAGGGGAGAACACGCACCTATCAGGGTTTGAGGCCAGGTCACTGAGGTTGAAGGTGGCCAGATACTCTTATAAAGGTTCCTTCCATATTTCACAAACCATGTCCTGGTACCCTAGGATGTTAACCCACTGCTGGTGGAAGTGAAACCGTTCCTGATGATCATTCCAAGAAGAAATGGAAACCAAGATGGGGCAGTGGTTCAAAATATCTCAAAAATGATGAAAAAACATTGTATTTGAGAATAGGTTAGTGTATTTCATGTTGTCTAGACACATATCCAATAGACTCCAAAATAAGTGATGGCCCGTGCAGTTGTTTCACCAGGTGAAACAGTCACCTGAGAAGCTGAGATCAATGAGGCCCTTCCCAGCCATGAAATGAACAAACTCCATGATGGCCTTCCTATGGAATGGGCTTCTACATTTACTTTCCTTTAGTTAGGAAATGACATTAAATTCACCCTCAACAAACTATGGATGGTGGCCAGGATCAAAGGTATTTTTTTCACTCCAAAGAGTTTCCCTTTGAAGAGTGTAATAGCTTCAAAAAACAAAATTCATAAGGAAGGAGGTGTCTCTGTTGGATACCTCGGTTGTGATGAATTGATTGCAATCTTGAACAGTCTCAAAAACATAATAATTGTTCCAAAATACCTATTTGTGTATGTTGGAGGGATCAGAGTGTAGAAATCCATGAAACTTAATCTTCCATGATAATTCTATGATTATTATAGGGTGTTTTGTGTTATTTGACAACAACAACAATGACATTATGATTTTTGATTTATATGGTGCGGAAGTCTGATTTAAATGGGCACTAAGACTATGATCATTACATATAAAGATAATAATGATGGACATGACAGGGCTCTGGCATTGGATCTAGAGCTAGTAGCCTTATTGAAGTGGGATGATGATCTATCATTGAGGTCCCTTGATTTTGAACATGTTCATAATCCCTTCTAGTTGCTAAGAATCATATGAGTGGGAGATGAGGATCCAAAGGGGAAGGTGAATGATGGGTAATGAAACATGGGGGCTGGTGAGGGAGTTCTCTCTAGATCCATAAGTATTTGGAGCTGGATGACAGGCTCAGAGCCAAGGGATTTAGAAAAAACACTACTAGGAAGGGGCCTGACCACTTCAGAGAAGCAGTCAGTAACCTCGGGGAGGGAGAAGGATAGAGATGGAGGTAGGGGTGGCAAGGCTAGAAATATTGGTGGTCTAGGCATCATTCCAAACAAGTGCACTGCCAGACAAAGTCAGTTAGATAGCATGAAGGAAAGAAGGGGGCAACAATTGCGCAAAACCAGAAGGAAGGAAAATAATTTGGAATGGAGAGGAAAAGGGCTTGGTAGATTTACATGGCATAAACAAGATTAGAGGGGGAAGATATATCAAAATATTGGGTGGGGTCTGAGGGGAAAATGATCACTAAAACACCTACTGACGTCGGAGAATCCATCTGAGAGATATCCGAAAGTGGGAGACAACCTATCCCTATTGATCAAGATCTTAGGGGGGAGTGGCGTCGATCCCCTTGGTGTCACCTTATACAAACCTGAAGAGAATTACCTCATAGAAGATAGTGGGAGAAAAACCTAGGGAAAATATGGTAGATGATCTCGTGAGTCCAACAGAAGGCATCCTACACCCGAAGCATGATCTTGAAAGGAAGGGTAAGAGAGGTGTCCAACTCCAAAAATATTCAAAAATACAACACTAATAACAAGAAAATAGTTAAGAAAAGGTGAATAACTATCAAAATTTCCTCTCACTAATAGATATTTCATTTTGAATATAGAAATGTGAAATTACACATATTCCCATTTCTAACAGTTCAAACAATCATGAGGGACCCCAAACATAAAGGGTAATTCAATGATGTGGAAATATTGATTCTCATAAATAACGACCTCAACAATAAATGAAAACCATGAAAAAAGGTCCAAAAACAAATAACATGTAGATAGATTCTAAAAAAATATCTACATTTTGACTCTATGTGTTTGTAGGGGAAATCATAAAATAGGTTCCTAACTAAATGATACTCCTCCGAATAAAAATTATGAAACACAGAAAATAATAAATTACTAACACAAAAAAACAAACAATAGTGGTTATCCAATATATTATAATTCCACTAAAATAGTAACATTATAATGAAAAAATCATAATCCAATATCTGAGCATGATTAACATCATCAAAATGAAGAGCACAACTCAAAAAAAATATGTGAAAAAATGTCGTTTATAGGGAAAGATTATTATGAAAGAACATATGCAAAAATCCATATGTAAAATAAAAAGTCACTATCACTAAGACAAGAGATAACCCACTGTCTCAAAAAATAAAATCCATAATGAACCAATGAGGAAGAAAAAAAAATTATAGTTTTATCATATGATACTTTCACAAACAAGGATAACAGATGATTACATTTTAATAGAGCTAGAAAATGATGTAGCATGGTGTTCCATTAAAAAACAATAAATTCATAGTTAACCCATCCAAATATAAGAAGTTATAGCATGGGAATAACCTATGAAACTAAGAAAGAATATCAAAATCATCAAATAATGTAAAATCATTGAATCACTTACCACACACATGGAAACTTCCAGAGATGAAGGTGCACGGGAGGAGCCTCCAACCGAAGAGAAATGGAGGATTAGGGTTCGCGGGGATTAGGGTCGAGTGAAGAGGAGGAGAATTAGGGTTTGAAGGGAGGAGGATCCACCGAAGGGGTTCGAGGGGGGTGATTAGGAGAAGGGCTAGCGGTGGAGGTCCGGAAATGCGAAGATCAGGGGCGGTGGAGGTACGACAACGATTTACTTGGGGGGTAGTGGAGGGGAGTTGCAGGGTTCTAGTACTGCGAGAGATTTAGGTTGCAATAAAACGGGTAAATTGTTTGAATGATTTTATAAAATATTTGACTACGGTTTTATCAGTGCTAAAAAATACTTATAAAACCTTCCTGTATGAGTGCTATCATTTTAGCGCTGATACATGCCTTCTTTATCTGTGCTTTTCTATCACTGATAAATGGTCTCTTTATCAGTGATTTTTTAGAGTTGATAAATTTTACCCTCTATCAGCGCTAAAATTTTAGCGCTGATACAGGGTTTCTTTATCAGCAGTTTTTTCTTATCACTGAAATAAGGTGGCGCTTCCCTGGCTAGTTTTTGTAGTAGTGAATGGTGGTCTGGGCATCTTGTTTTTTTAATTCAAATATCTATAAGGGACTACACCTCCAACTCACATGTTGTACATTACACCCCTAGATCCCCTCACCTACACGTGAGTATATTTGTAATATTTATGATGGTATTACGAGATGTATACCACACCATGTCAAGGTAGTAATCCAAATAGGACTCAAATACATTTCACTAGGGGAAAGTGAAAACACGAGTTAGAAGTTGACTCGTGAATAGAACCATCTAGATTATGATTGATCTGTTATGGATTGATCATAATGAATTTCATAAGACCAGTTTCATTTCATATTTTTCCTTTATGCATCGTTTATTGTTTTATGAAAGTTCTATATTATTTCTTGATCACATAAAATAATAAACAAGATAAAATGCATATATATGGGATGAATATTTTTCTATTGCATGTTCAGTTGTGAGTGCAACATCCTAGTTTGAACATATTAAAAAGAAGTGGATTTTATAAATTAACAAATAAAATCTATAAAATATATATGAAGTCTTAAAGCCATATTTTACTGCAATTTGAGAAAAATTGTTTTTTAGAGTGCTCATAATCCAAAGTTGAGTGTTCTCCCTACTACAATAGAGTTTCTATAAGAGTAATCGGTCGACTTGACTAAATTTCATAAAAAATAAGTAACTAAATATATATTTATATAACTTTAGAGGCAATATTTTGATGGAATCTTGTTCAGATTCCAAAAGCTGGGACTTTACTCAACATGAAATGGAACCATGATTTAATTTGGTTGGTCAGACTAGAGCCTACCTAGAAACTCTCCATGTAAAGGCATATCAAAAGTCTGTAGACTATACAGGTTAGTTTCAAGGATCCTTAACAAAATATTAATCAGGAAACAGTGTATTAAAAATAAAATACTGAGGGCTATTAGGGTTCGATAAAATAGTGGTAGACATTAAAAAACATAAAAATTAATAAATTTTCTAAAAGGTAATCAAGATAAAGTACTCACTACTTATGTTTATCTATTGTTGATATAAAATGTAAATCACCAACACCACAAGTACATTATCACTGTGAATTATTTAATATAAATAAAATATCCTAACATGATATTACTTCATGGAGTGGTATAGGCACTTGCACATAGTACTATGCCAATAAAGGAAGCATTATGTGCTAGAAATCCTCAGTTCCTGCTGATCCTCCTCAGGGAGAAAGTATTTTTTAAAAAGAAAAATAGAAAATCATATAAAGGATAAACTCGATATTCAGGGCATCATGATTTCATCCATTTCCTATTAATTGAAGAAAACTCATGAGGATGAGGATGCACTTGTGGAAATAGATCCTATACCAACGTATATATCCCAATAGTTTTAAAAAACCATTCGGAAAATAAACCTATACCAATGGTTAATTGAAACCACTGTTATAAGCCAATATAAGATTTATTTTCCCAATAGTTTGAGAAAATTATTGGGATAGGAATATAATTACCAACGGTTTTATAAAACCATTGGGAAAGGATTTATCTTGTTTTCGTATCCAAATAGGTCTTAGAAACTGTTGGGATATACCATCTCTCCCAAAAAAAATTTAAGAAAATTGGGATAAAAAATCCCCAAAACCAGTCGAGCCCCCTTCCTCCATCCAGAACCGATCATTGTCTAAGATCTCCCCCTCCTATGAACCATAATCATGTTCCCACTTCCTCCAGAACCAATCTATCCAGGCTGAAAATCATTCTTCCCAATAGCACTTCCTCTAGAACCATGCTCTAGCATATTTCCCTAAACAAGATTTCTCAAGGATGAGAACTATGCTTCCTAACAGCTGATCTATTTTTGATTCAATTAATTTTTTTTCATCCACTTCAAATCAGTACGTTGTAACTAAGTTATATCTTATGTTTCCATTTATTTTAGCTTTTTTCATTTTATTTCGATGATATATTATTGGTTTTACCCGCTGTGTATTATGATCCCCTTGTGAACACTAGCCATTTATCATTTTAGGTTGTGTTTTTTTTGTGTTTTTTTGTGATTTAACATTATAGAATACTTTTTATCGATATTAAATAAGTAAATATGATCATGAGTTATTTTATCTTTTTTATATTAAATTTATGTTTTATGGAGATGATTTCATTGGTTATATGTAAATACATCTATAGAATTTTTTACCCTAAGGGGAATGACAAGATACTCATGTATTATGAATCTAACCTTAAATGTTTTCTTTGAAATATCACACTCCAACATTAAGATAATAATACCCACACTATAAGGTGTTCATAGAGAACCACCATGGGAATGTTTAATACTACAATACATGTAATGTACTACTATGTGATACATCATTCTATGTTATATTTTTAGATTAAATAATAAGTATTGTGGGATTTTGAAAGTTGATGTTTATTGAGATTTTTAAGAACTTTTAAAATCCAATTAATATAAAGTTATTATAATATTTTTTTAAGATTCTCCATGGTTATTTTATGGTGTTTATAAATAAAATATATATTTATATTATTTTGACCACGATTATTTCAACTTTAACTTTAAGTGAAATTCAATAACACTTGTCTATTTTCATGGAGTGATTAGTGGATCTGTTTGTCCCAACTGTAGTATAAATAATTAATCTCTTTATTATATATAGAAGAATTAATATTGTTATATAATTGAAAAAAACTTTATTTTAGTACTATTTTATTTATATATTAGATTATAGTGAAGAATATTTTCATAACTACTACTTCTTGACGAATAATTTTTTGAAGAAGATTCATTCTCTATTACCTGTAGAGACAACATTATGCTAAATAAGATATCTATATTTATATCTCATATATTTATAGTATAAATATTATATGCTAATAATTAAATTTAGAGTAATGCGACTACTTGTTTTACTTATTTGTGAGGTCCCCAATAGAAGGATTTGAAGTCCGGATAAAAGCCTTGTTCTAATATTTACTGCTTTACTTAGTTGTGTGATCAATCTTGTAGATCCCTTGTTGGTTGGTACCACTAATAGTGGGATGAATGTGTGGTACACTTTATATGATTTATTTTGAATTCATATTATTTTACTGGTTAATCTCATGATCCATTCAATATTGAATCAACTCATCCTTGCCTCATATGAAACCTAAATAGTGAAATCCCAATGCACATGGTTTTAAAAGGTTCAGACTGAAATGACTACACCTTTCCATGATTGGTTAATCACCTCAATTGAGGATTTTCCAATATAAAACAAAGCGGTTACACTAAGCAGCTCTAAATACAAAAATAATAGAGACCCACTATGATCCTACTATAGATTCCTCCTAATGAATGAATCTTCCCACTAACCAATAAAAAAGTATGATTAAAATACAAGAAGGTCTCCCTAATATCCAAGTTTCTTTGACACCACTTAATGTAGAGATCCCTACATGAACACACACTAGTCGAAAACGGATCTATTCAAGAAATTTTATATAAATGGTTTCAAAAAACCATTGGTATAGGGAAACTATAGCAATGGTTTGTAAAAAACCATTAGTATAGTATGTTTAGATCAAACCATTGGTATAACCACCCATCTTTAAAGATATACCAATGGTTTTTATAAAATATTGGGAAACACTATATATCCCATAAATTTTCTAAAATCGTTGGGAAATATATCCCAAAAATCCAAATCTGGCTTCTTGTTCCCCCTCCGTGCGATTTCTTCCCTAAACTGAAGCTCCCTCTTCGCCAGGCTGCGAAAATTCTTCCACCAATCAATCTATCTTCAATCAAGTAACAGTTTTGTTCTTATAGAAAACTTGATCTTAATTACACACTTAAACAAGATTTGTTAACCAAATTTTCACTTAATACAAATCCAATATCGATAGGTCCAGTGTCTTGGGAATTTAGGAACATTATATAACAACTTAAAACATAAAATACTACATCTTTATTGAAAAATTCTTTTCCATGACCAACTCATTCCTTCATACTCAACACTGCATGGGATAACCTGAGGACATGTGTATGAATGTGGTGAGCTATAAAGCCAATTAAGGGATTAAACAAGTCATAACATGAGGAATACAATACATGTTAGAAATAGGAATATAATGACCATAATTGAATCATGAACATAATGGCATGATATAGAATGATTATCATAACATGGAAATGTGGAAACAACATACAACCTGATATTAACATGATCTATCGTTCATTTGAAATGGATTTTCATGAATAAACCTTTATTTCAAATGAATTAACATGATTAAACCATCATTACACAAGTCATATCATGATACTATACATTTCCGAATGCATTGGAGTGCTATCAGAGCGCACCCTTCATAAACAGTTTAATCTCTTTCTTAATTGTTCCACATAGAGCATATTACATGGATTCATTCAACATCAAGATTTATCCCATGATAAAGGAATGTGGAATAAATACATGAAATTATATAATCAATAATTATATATGATTAATGTTGAATACCCTAGATAGAGAAATTGGTATGGTATTCACTACACGATTAATTTGCTATGGAAAATTGCAATTCAATTTCGGTAGTCTAACGGCCTGACATAAAAAATCATAAAAATTGTTGATGAGAGGAAAATGGGTCTATAATCATTTATATACAAAATATATAGTAAGGGTATCATGGAACATAATATCCCAACATATGAAAGTGAATTTAGATGCACAATATGGGAGAAATACTTGAATGGAAATAAGAAAAGAGAAACCCCTTACAGAATTTTTTCATGGTAACGGGTTTACACGGAAGGCATTAATGAGAGATAAAGGGTTATATATTCATTAAAAAATATGGAGGGAAGTACGGGAGAGGTTATAAATCATACACCAACATTTTTAATTGAAAATAAAAGGGTACAACAACATGAAGAAACAAGGATAAAAACGATGAATAAAAAATCCCTAATATGAGTGGGTGACTTAAAAAACACGAAGAGGGGATTCTTGGGAGGTTGGGGTGACTTCAAAGGATTATAGAGTGGAGAGGGAAGATTGGGGATGTTCTCTAAGAATTTTTAGTTAAGAGAATTCAGATCTTGGGTGGTTTTATATAGGAAATGAGAGGGGAATTCTTTAATATTTCACAAACATAGATTTTGGAACCTATATAATTGAATACTCAAAACCACAAAAATTTCATTGCAATTTCTGACATTTCTTTCCAATGATGAGTGGAAATCATTATTTTATATATACAATAACCTAATATATTAATTTATTATCCTTTCTTATGTGGAGGTGAGTTTCATTATTAAAGAAACAAATTTAAAATTATAAAATATGTTATAGACTTTGAGGGATTCACTAAGGCATTTTAAAATAAGTAAAACACATCGAAAATAATATTATTTTAATGGTAAAACAAATATTGGGCCATGAAAACCCATTATAGTATTTATTACATCATTATGGGGTCTTTATGATGTCATTAAACATACTATATATTTATATATTATTTAATTTTTACCAAAAACATTTACTGTCTCAGAAAATTATGAAAAATTCCCTATTGGATAATTTTTTGTGTTCTGATTCCAAAAATTATATTCATTTTATCAAAAATAATTTTCTAAATTTGGGAATTTTCAATTTTAAAATGAAAAATGACATTTATTGAAAATTCACATGTTTAGACAAAAATATTTTTCAAACCATCATAAAATTTACTTTTGACTTCATAAAAATTATATACTAATTTATTATTCATAAGAGTAATTCTATAATAATGTTTTATTAAAATATTAATTATTTCAAACTATAATTAATTCCTTAAAATAAATCCTTTAATAGAATTTCTGTTTTATCATAGATAAATTATAACTATTATCAAATGAATTACCTAATACTTTATAGATAAAGAACTAATTTAATAATCATTTATAGGAATTATTCTTAATATATTATTAATAAAAACCTTAGTTTAATATAATAATGAATATATTTTTCAAAATTACCTTTTTTACCCAATGAATAAATTTATCAAATTCATTATTTTGTTTTAAAAAAGACTATTATAATAAATGAATTTATGGTATATGAATTTGATTTATAAAAATGGATTACATAATAAGTAACTAATACCATGTTACATAACCCCTTACAACACCCGCATAAGAACTAAATGTAAGGTGTGAAATGGTGAGATAATCATGGGATGCCACAAATAACATCACTTAGGTGGTAATATCTATTAACTTGAATTCTACTTTAAGATATCTTGTTCTAGGTCAACTTGTTGAATCTCATCTTGGTCTTGGACAAGAGCGAAGCCTAGTGACACTAACTCCTTTCTGAGCTCAAACAAATGAGCTTCGTATGGCCCAAGTCTACTGGATGAGTCTATTTTCTCTTTTGTCATTGTCAAATGGAATTTTTTTTAAAACCTTATATTTATATCAGTTTTGTGAGCACGATTTAATGAATATACTATCAAAAATAAGGATACTTAATGGTAATTTAAACTCAATAAAAAAATAAAAAAAATAGCTCATGTGTTGTCTATATCTATAAGTCATTAAATGAAATGGAATTTTATTCATAAAATGTTAGGTCATTAAAAAATTACACCCTTAAGAATTTTTTCCCTCGAAATTTCATTTTCCTACACTAAAATAGATGAGGGTAACTCTACCTCATCACTTCCTCTGGTTCCCACGTTGCTTCTTCAAACATGTGGTTTCTCCACAACACTTTGATTTAGTACTTTATTTTATTTCATATAACTTTTTCCCTACAATATAAGAACTTCCCCAACATCTCTTCATATGAGATTACATTTTCTAATTGTACCACCCCATATTGAGTACATACGATTGGTTAGGTATGTACTTCCTCAACAGTGATACATGGATAACATCATGTACTTGAGACAAGTTAGGTGGGAGTGATAGTTGATAGGCCACTGCTCCAATGCGATCAAGGATCTCAAAAGGACTGATCTACCTTGGGCTAAGTATTACCTTCTTCAAAAATCTCATAACTCCCTTCCATGGACATATATGAAGGAAAAGCATATCTACAACATCAAACTCTAGAATTCATGGATGGTTGTTAGCATAACTCTTTTTTTGAATCTGAGAATATTTGATGTGCTGTTGGATGGCCATAACCTTCCCCTCATTTCATCGACCATTTCTGGACCAAGATCTTTTCCCTCCCCAACTTCATCCCAAATTCTATTGTTCTGTACCTCTTCACTTGAAGGGCTTCATAAGGATCAATTTGTATGCTTCAGTGGAAACTGTTTTTTTAATAAAACTCAACTTTTGGAAGATGTTGATCCCATCCTATGAATTCCATTGAGAATTCTCTCAACATGTACTCAAGCGATTGGATAGTACACTCAAATTTGCCATCAGTTGGAGGATGATAATCCATACTATGTGCATCATCTACAAATATTTTTCTTTAACTCCATATTTGATAGAACACGTAGTATTTACCCAAATCTTACAAATTTGTCTTCAATAACATTGAACTTTGAGGATTTACCTTTTATGATAGTTTCCACATTCTTCTGAATTCCCACATCATTATTTTGAGAATCCATTAACCATTCCAAAAGAGTCGATTTTTCAATAATTTATGAAAGGATTGATGTTGTTACATTCTTTATGATTCTCATTTCCATCTTCATCAAATCTATGAATATTGACTCCTTTTCAATTCTCATAAATGAAATAGTTGCTCGATACTTTCTATGTAGAGCATCTGCCACTTTATTTTCTTTCCCCAGATAATATTGAATTTAGCCTTTGTAGTCTTGTATCAGCTCTAACCATCTTCGTTTGCACATATTCCACTCTTTCTATGTGAATATATAATTGAGGTTTTTTTATTTGTATATATTTAATACTTTTTCCCAAAGAGGTAATGTCTCCAAATTTTCAAAGAGAAAATCACCACAGGGAACTCCAGATCAGGCGTTGGATAGTTTTTCTTATGAAATTTAAGCTGCCTTGAGGAATTAGTGATGAATTTGTCATTCTGCATCAACACACAACCCATGTCCTTCTTTGAAGGATCATGTAATATTATGAAAAGATCTCCACATATGGGAAGTGTGATCACATGTGCGGTGATAATCCTCCTTTTCAACTCCTTGAATATCTCTTCACATTCACCATTCCAAGAAAACATTACTCCCTTCCGAGTTATCAGGGTAAAAGGGTTTCACAATAAGGATAATGATCTCACAAATCAGCGATAATATCCACCTTACCCATGGAAGCTACAGATATCTGTCATTGATGTTGGTCTCAGCCATCCATCATTTTCATTTTTCTTGGAGGGATCTGTAGATGTCCCATTACTTGTGATGATATGACCCATAATAATACTTCTTTCAACTGGAACTCACAGTTTTTTACTTTATATAGAGCTTATCCATTCTCAAGGTTTCTAGTAAAGTGCATAGATGCTCCTCATGGTATTTCTTGGTTTTGAGGTATATTAGAATATCATCTATAAATACTACCAAAAAATTTCAAGGTAATATATCAAGATTTTATTCATCAAGTCCATGACGATTTCTGTAGAATTTTTGAGTCTGAAAGGCATTAATATAAATTCATAGTGCTCATACCTTGTACAAAAAGAAGTATTGTAGTTATCCTCTTTCATCACCCTTTCTTGGTAATACCTCGACCGTAGATCCACCATGGAGAAGTATTGTGTCCATGTAGCTGATCGAACATGTATCAATTTGTGGCATAGGATACTTTTTATGTGTCATGATTTTTTTTGAGCTTGCGATAATCAATTCAAAGGAACATTGATCCATCATTCTTCTTGATGAAGTGGATTGGTACACACCATGATGAAGCACTTGGGTGTATAAACCCTTTTTCTAGATTCATGTGTCGTTGTTTATTTAGCTCCATAAGGACTAAAACATCCTTTCTATCGGAGTATTGGATATTGGAAATTCCCCAAATAAAATATCAATTGAGAATTCAGCATCTCTTCTAAGAGGAAGACCTGATAATTACATAGAAAACACATCAACGAATTCCTCCACAAAAGGAATGTATTCAAGGATGGTTCATTCCTTATACTAAATCATATGAGAAATATACGTGTTGTCATAGGTTAGTAATATCCATTCATGACATGATGGTGCTAAAGAAGACTCATCCTACTCCGTGTACTTCTATAGAATCAGGGGTTGATTCTCTATATAGAGATTTATTTCCCTCTTAAAGAAATTTATGTTGGATCCCTATAGGGAATTCCAACCCATGAAAATAATTTCATCAAATTACACCAATGGGAGTATGATGATGTTTTCTAAGAAGTTAAATCAACAAATTGTGATAGGGGAGGAGTTATATTCATGGTATATAACAATTTCCCCATTTTCTGTTCTCACTAACATCTCAACTTCCAATATTTTGGGTTGTGTTAGGATTGTTCTACTAAACGATCAGGATATAAAAGAATGTGTAGAACCAGAATTAAAAAGTAAATTCGCTATTATTTAATTAATAACCAACATACCTATAATCACTTAATTTTTGGGATTTGTTTTGGCATTAGTGAGAGAAAAAGTTTCCCCATGCTGCCTAGGAGGTTTTTGGTTGCTTTTGAAAACCCCTGGCTTAGGGAACTGCTTCGCGAAGTGCCTAGGTTCTTTGTAGTTGTAGCAATGAATACTTCTTTGAGGGTTGAACAGAGAGTTCCTCTCCACATTCATAGTAATTGGTATTTCTCGTTGGAAATTATTAGGAAGGTTCCCTTCTCTTCCACAACTAAATCATTTCCTTATCCCATTCATGAAATTTCTAGGGTGCTTCTTTCAGCACCATTAGAAAGTGGGGAGATGGAATTTCTTAGAAACATTGGATTTTTCCATCAGATCTCTAGAATTAAAGTAGAATTTACACTTCTTATCCCCATGATACCCCTAATATTATCCTATCTCCATTTTGACTTTGAGGTCACATCGTACAATTTCCTCATAGTAATCAACGTCATGTATTGCTAGGGATTTCTATAGGCCATGTTTTATCCCACCAAAGAAGTAGTCCACCTTGAATTTCGGGGTAACGACAAAGATGTAGGTTATTGTGAAAGCCTTCTGAAGGTTTCCTCATATTCCCCAATGAATTTCTCGTATTTTTTCTTAATTTAAATGAAGTACCTTTCCATCTTAAGTCGGATGGTGTGAGGAAAAAATTTATTGAATTTTTTTTCTAGAAATTATTCCATTCAAAATCCTCGATATCTTCCAAATACTTCATATTTTTGATAAATTTTCACCATTTGTTAGCTCCAACCTCCCTACTATAACAAGCTAGAAGGAAATTCTCTTGTTTGTAATATTCAAGGATGGATAAGATCATCTCAATGGAGTTGATCCATTGTTTGGCGATTGAGGGATCAGATGATCCATCAAAAGTAAGCGGCATTTGTCTCATTAAGCTCTCGATTGAGGATTTTTTTGGTGGGGGGGGGGGTTGATGTTCTTCTTGACCCATGATTCTATTCAAAAATTGAGTTAACTGGTAGAATATCATGACAAAGTTTGTGATTCCTACTCCCATCTGATTGGGCATCTCATTAGAAGAGTCATCACATTGATCTTGACATCAGTTGTTAGCTGGAGTCCTCCTATTACAGACCATTGGCTAGAATAAAAGAAAAAATAAGGGGTAAGTATTTAAAACTATTAAAAAAATAAGGGTAATCCAATGAAAAAAAGGGAGAGCTTATAAATTATATCGATGTCCTTAACTTATGAATTTATAGGCTTCAATCTATGTTATCCATGATCTACTTCCCAACATATATTCTTAGGGAAAGTTTTTTATTCCCTTAATAATTTTTCATACTAAGATTATGAATTTACCAAATCATATCCCTTAAGAGTGTCAATAAAAGAGTGTAGCAAGGCTTGTTTTTATGAACTTGTTCCAGATCGAGTGTAGCTCAAAGTGGTTTTTTTGGGTTTTACCCCAAGATACATTGTTGCTGGAGCCACCTCTACCTATTTTTATCAATACATTGATCTATTTTATTGATAAAACAAATACTATATAATCACCAAAATTTAGGGAAGATTTTAATATACTCATTCTTATCCCTAAGGATTTCACTAGAGTTTTATAACCAAAATCCTAAAAATAACTAAACAAATCCTTTGATACCAACTATAACATCTATAACCTTTATTAAACTCTTAAAAAAGATTTATTAAATAAACATACACTTAAGGAAACTATTAGGATGAAGAGGTATAGTATCTTAAGAAATTAGGAACATTACATAACAATATAAAACATAAAATACTATATCTTTATTGAAAATTTTATTTACATAACCAACTCATTCCTTCGTACTTAACATTGTATGGGACAACCTGATGACATACATAAGAAATGTGTGAGCTATAAAGTCCATAAAGGGAGTAAAAAATACATGACATAAAGAATAAAATACATGTTAGGAAATAGGAATATCATGAGCATAAGAGAAACATGAACAGAAAGGCATGATTTAACTTGATACTCATAACAAGGAAATGTTGAAACAACATGAAACATCATATTAAATGAGACAAGGCTCATTGAAATGGATTAACATGAGTAAAACCTTATTAGACATGAATTAACTTGTGTAAAACCTAATTTAATATGGTGTATCATGATGCTAAACATTACCCAATGCATTGGATTACTATCTAGGCGCACCCATCATAAACATTTCAACCCGATGGTTAAGTGTCACACATAGATCATATATCATTGATTCATTTAACATGACAATTTATTCCATGATAAAGGAATGTGGAATACATATATGAAAGTATATAATAAATAATTATATGTTCTTAATGTTTAATACCCTTAATAGATAAATGGTCACGGTATTCACTACACAATGATTTTGGATTGGAAAATTTCAGTGCAATTTTTGCAGTCTAACGGTGTGACATAGAAATCCATAAAAATGGATAATGAGAGATAAAGGGTTATTTAATCATTTATAAATGAAATATAAAGTAATGGTATCATGTAAAATAATATCCCAACATATGAAATGGAATTTAGAAGCATAATATGTTAGAAGTACTTGAATGGAAATAAGAAAAGAGAAATCCTTTACAGTATTTTGTCATGGTAACGGGTGTACACAGAAGGCATTAATGAGAGATAAAGTTTTATATATTCATTAAAACATAAGGAGGGAAGTACGGGGGAGGTGATTAATCATAACAAAACCTTTTTAATTGAAAATTAATGGGTATAAAAATATGAAGATACTTGGATAAAAATGAAGAGGAAGGAATCCCTTACATGAGTGTGTGACTTAAAAAGCATGAAGAGAGTCTTAATGGGAGATTGGGGAGACTTGGGAGGATTATAGAGAGGGGATGAAATATTGGGGGGGGGGTTCCCTAAGGATTTTTACTAAATTGAAGTTGGATATTTGGTGGTATTATATAGGAAATGAGAGAGGAATTCATTAATATTTCAAAAATTTAGGTTTTGAAACCTATATAATTAAATAAAAAAACATACCATGGGTTTTCCCACTGTTTTTTCTAAATAATAGTGGAAAATTTTATATTATAATTCCAATTTATGAACATTTAATAATATTATCCCTGGTTATGTGGAGGTGAGTCAGGTTTTAAAAAAAAGAATTTAATTTCATTAAATATATTATATACTTTGGAGGATTCACTAAGGATTTATAAACTAATTAAAACAAATATATAATCATATTATTTTAATGGTAAAACATATATTGGGATGATAATACCCATTATCATATTTATTACATCATTTTTCTTTGTCATTATGATGGTATAAAATATAAAATATATTTTTATATTATTTAATTTTTACCCAAAAATTCGATTGTCTCATACTGTTATGAAAAATTCACAATTTGATAATTTCGATAGTATTATTATTAAAATAATATTCATTTTGTCGAAATAGTTTTCTAAATATGTGAATTTTCACTTTTAAAATGAAAACCGACATTTATTGAAAATTCACTCGTTTTGACAAAAAGAGGTTTCAAGACTTAATAAAAATTACATTGGACATCGTATAAATTATATACTCATTTAATCTTTATAAAAGTAAATTGATAATAATATTTTATTAAAATAATTATTATTTAAAAAATTCATTAATTCCTTAAAATGAATCCTTTAATACACTTTTTGTTTTATCGTATAAAAATTATAACCCTTATCAAACCGATTAGATGATCATTTACTGATAAAGAACTAATATAATCATCATTTATTAGAATTTTTATTATAATAGTATTAATACAAAGCTTATTTTAGTATAATAATGCATATATTTCTCAAATGAGGCGCAACACACCCGTGCTGACGGATTGCTTGACGAACCATCGCCGCCCGGGTTGTCACCCTCCGGGACAACACCCAGATAAGACCTAACAGTATGGTATGTGATGGTCAAAGACTCTTAGAGAGGCTCAGATTGCATCGATCATGTGGTAATCTATATTAACTAGAAATTCTTCCATAGGAGATTCCATTCAAGCTTAACGTGTTGAAGTTTAGTTTGTGATTGGTTAAGAGTGATGACTAATGATGCCACCTCCTTTCCAAGATCTGAAAAATGATCTTTATATAACCTGAGTCTATTGAATGATGTTATCCTCTCCTTTGTATGTGTTGAAAGTATTTTTTTCAAAAACATTATATTTATATCAGTCATATCATCACTGTTAAATAGCTATATTTTCAATGATAAAGATAATTAATGGTCATTTAAACTCAATAAAAAAATAAAAACAAAGTGAATTTGTTTTCTATATCTATAAGTCATTAAAATAAATGGAATCTTATTCTTAATAGATTGGTTCGTTAGAGTTCAAAACATCAAATAAGTAAGTGCTCCATTAGGTTTAATGATCTTCACCTATTTTTGTTTGTTTTTTTTTATTTTTCCTAAACAAGAGATCAGTGCGGTCATTCATCAACCTTGTGGGTGGTCATTTAGAATGTCAGATTTTATCATTTCATTTTAATTGATATATCTAATAATATTATTTATTTATGTGAATTTTTATTATCTTTCACTAATGATGTTGTTTATTAAATTGTTAATAATGGTTATAATAATAAAGTCATGGTATACCTAATTTTTGATTTAGTATCCCACTGATATTTGACAGTATACCCAATGTAGGATTTAGTAGCTTTCTACTAGAAGGTGTCTTGTGGTCAGTTTAAAGTCATCAAAAGATGCTATGAGTGAATATTAGTGAAATATGTAATTTTACAATTTCATGTAAGAATTTCCAGTACATTGGAATTTCATGTAGCCAAATATATCACATAACTAGATCTAGACATTTCTACCACAATATTTTCTATTTTAATCATAACCCCATCACTCAGCACACCACTCAAGAATCTCTACAAAACCCCACAACTTAATTATCAATCATAAATGTTAAACCTATTAACTATCACATTTACCTCAAGGAATCCAACACACATGATTCTGTATTGTACTCCTAAGACTTTATTCATCAATTATATTTTTTATATGTCACCTTCATGAAGGTCATGTCACCAAAATACCTCACCCATGATTGTATCAATAGATTGAAATATATATTATTTCACCTCACAATAATTCTAACTACTTTTGGTTAGATTCTGTAACCCATAAGTTTTCTTACATCAATGTTTTACATTTGAATAAAGGAATTCCATCAGCTGAGATAACCCCATATATTACATCATGGTAAAATATTCCCATGGTCTAGATGATCACACCGGGATCCTTACTCACTACTCTGCCCTTGGGACCTCGTCCATTCACATAAAAATATATCCATATGTATATAAATTACCTTATAAAATCTTTTTAATCTACCCATAGAGTAATTATACTATCACTATTAACCCAGTATATTTCATTTGAGGTATTTAATCTGGAGAAAGAATTAATAAACCATGAGTATTCATCATCATCATGCTTCCACTATCGATCATTAAAAAATAACCATACTCTTTTATTGATTACACAATGTTGTGGTAGAAAATTCATATAGTTACTAAATCAACAACCACATAATAAAAGAGATGTTGGTGGAGAGTGAAATTGAGGGAGGTGAGGAGGAATCATACTTAAAAATTCTATATATACACCACTAAAATAACCCATAATCATAGAGTATTTAATGGATAAAGACAAATATAAGGAACTATCCAAATGGATTTCCATGTTGTCCCTATTTATTATGTTGTTGCAGATCACATATTGGTTTTGTATATGTTTAATAATTTTTGAAATAGTTGTTCCAATTTTTTTATGGATTATATATGTGTGTTTGGTTTGGAAACATTATAAAATGGTTTATAAAGATGTTTTGGAGAAAAGTTTTTAATTTAATGAATCTATTGTAATTTTAATATTAGTATTTCAAAATGCATGTATTGTTTTAAATAAGGATGTATCCTATAAAATGTTATTAACATGGACATTTTCATTAAATAAAAGAAAATGTTTTTTTATAAATGTTAATGGGTTTGTGATATTTGAAAATTCTTAGGAAAGTTGGGGGGTGGGCTGTGTAGGATGGGAGGGGGTAGAGAGGGGTTGTGCAGGTGGGTGGGGGAGAGGGGGGGGGGTGTGCATGTGGGGGAGTGGTGGTGTGCATGGGGGAGGGTATGAGGATGTGTAGGGTGATTCTTCTGAGGGTCAGGTGGGGAGGGAGTTGTGTGGGTGGGTTGGAGGATGTTGTACATGTAGTGGGGGTGTAGGGGGAGGGAGTGTGTTAGTGGGAAGAGGGGCTGTGTTGGGGAGGCTGATGGGGGTGAGGTGGGGAGTGGGGGGTTGTGCAGGTTGGGAGGTGGTGCAGGTGGGGAGGGGGCTATGCATGTGGGCGGGGGGGGGGGGATGTGCAGGTGGGGAAGGGGTGTGAAGGGGGAGGGGCTAGGCAGGTAGAGAGGGGGTCTGCAGCTGGGGAGGGGGTTTGAGGGTGGGGACGGGGGGTGTAGGGGGAGAGGGGGTTGTGCCTGGGGGAGGCTGTTGGGGGTGATGTGGGGAGGGGGTTTGAAGGTGGGGGGGCTGTGTAGGGATATGGGTTTCAATATGATGAAGACTAGAAGTGATCCACTTGTTTATACATGTAGTATCATTAAATTTCATCATAGGTTGAATTCAATGGGGTTTTAAATATTTCAACCTCCATGAAAATAAACAAGGTGATATGAAGACAGAAATATTATGTTCTATGGTCTAAACCCAGATAATGAACAATCTGGTTTCCAATCAACCTATGGATTGAAACATTATTAAAAGGGCGGATTGGGATATGAAAATGTAACCAAACTGTTGAGAGGGATATTCACACTTAAAAATATAGTTGGAAGACCATTTGTGATAGTATAAATACATAGAATTGAAAACAATATGGTTGGAATACATTGCAGTTATCATGTTTTCATCTTTGGGGAAATTGTTAAGAATTTTCCAAGAGTCATTTAGTGCCACCATTTTGTGAAATTTGAAGTCCCCTATGTCGATTCATGTCATTGTTAAAATTCTTGATTGAGGGGTGGAAGTAGCCAAACCAATATAACCAAGAATCGATAGAGGGATGATGCATACGATAACATGTAATTGGTAAGAAAAATATTGGGAGGATCCTTGAAATGGTTAAATACCATAGCATACACTTAATGTTGTACATTGGAATCAATGAATCCCATCCAATTAGATAATCCCATATCTTAATTCATGGTAAAATATTCCCATGGTTAGAAGGTCACACCAGGATCCATACTCTGCACTATTCGCTTAGGCTATAGTCCATTCACTTGAAAATAGATCCATATGTTTATAAATTACCTTATAAAATCCATTGAATCTACCCATAGAGTAATGATATCAGCACTATCAAAACAATATATGTCACTTGAGGTATATTATATATCTAAAGAATTAATTATCCCTGACTATTCATCATCATCATGCTTTCACTATCAATCTAAAAAAATCCACATCATCTTTAATTTATTGCACTATGTTATGGGGGAATGTTCATATAGTTCCTAAACCCACAACCACTGAATCAATGGGTAGTTGTGGGAGAGTGAAATTGATGATGGTGAGGAGGAATCATACATAACAATTCCATAAACACACCACTAGAATCACCCTTATTCATGGAATATTCAATGGAGAAAATGTATATGAGGATATATCAAAATGGACTTCCACATTTTCCGATAACTTTATAAAATTAATGGTGGGATAAATATGAATTTTTTCCGTGGTCCTATTTATAAGAAATTCTTAAACCACGTTGGGAACCATGTATACTACCCTCAATTACTTAAGGATATGTCCTGAAAAGTCACAAAATCGTCCAAAATATCAATTACCTAATACCCCACCATTATTTCACATATGTAAGATAAAGGAAATGCAACCCTACTCCAAGGTATCCGGTCTATTAACTATAGGAACTCAGTAGTGTCTATTACATATGGAAGAAATACCACCATACTCCAAACCCTAGTCAAATTTATAAAACTCATCATGAACCCATGATCATGAAAAAAGGATCCTCGTTTTCATGTAAAATAATTATGGATTACATTAGAATCCCAAATTCAAACACAATGTGGTTGCGAATCTAGAAAATATATTGTTTATTCAGTTATACTATGATTTACCAATTTGATTAGTAACAAATTATTAACTATAAAATATATAATCCTTGAGAAACATGTATAATAATATCACAATCAGTATCCCATCTAATAAATCCAATATAATTTTTTTCTCATGATTGTAAATGAATGATAATTGGTCTTTCAGCAAAATCAACCCCATTAAGAAAAATTCAATGAAAATTCAAGAGTCAATCCCCATTACGAATCCACCATTTTTTGAAAATGAAATATTTCAAGTCATTTATTCATTTTCATATATAATTACATGTGAAAAGTATTAGTCAATCATCAATCAAACTGAATTAATCTAAAATCATCCAAGCCTATGAACAATAATTCCATATTCAAAACCTGAAAAATGATTTCATTATATAGGGGTTATCATGATTCATTTTAACATCTATTTAATACATCTATTAATGACCTTATTTGTATTTTATTTTTTGGATCATGTATATCTAAATCTTGACCTTTACTAGATCCATTAATTAAAATCTACACATCACTAGTCACACTAGAACACATATATTATCCAATTACCATAGATGAATCATAAAATTCAGTATTTTAAATGAATTAGATATGAACCATCTTTTCCACATCTATCCCCAACTTCAAAACTCCAATCACTGACTACCTATGATAGTTGTACAAGTTAATCCACACATTCATCACCACTTATCTGACATCAGGGTCATATTCAAATATCTGATAACCTATGAAGATCAGAATTCCATATACATGCATGATGTATCCTATTACAACTATCCTAAGAACATTACTCTAACGAATAAATTAAAAATTGTTCATTTAAAAACACAGATCATTCAATGATCATTCTTACCATATTCCCCATTGGTATGGTCACAATCCCTATCAAATTTCTCGCATTAGCATCTAGTATGATTCAATATTTTTTAACATTGCATAAATCAGATATGATGACTCAGAAAATATCTTAAAACCATAATAATTATAATTTTTATCTTCCATCCATTCCTAAATCAATTTTAACCACATCTATTCTAAACCATAGGACATGCACTTTATCAGTTTATGGTGTGATCCCCACAATTTGACTATAGTCAGAAAATATCATTGACCACCAACCAGTATATATGTCTATAATCACCCAAGCATTTTCACCCATTTAATATTATAATTTCATACTCATAGATTCATCCTAAACACTATAATTGGGTTTGATCTTCATGACATACCAAGATTATTCTACCACATACCATCAAAAGTTCATCATCAAGGCCCCATAACACATCCCATAATAGAACCACACTATCCCTTTGGATGTCTTGTAATTCACTTGATTTCCTATTCCTCACATGGGGGTAAGATCTTCCCCAATTCAAATTTTTACACAGTTCCGCCTATCCCATTGAGATTGAAAAGGTTCTATAAGCTCATCCCAATGAATTTCAATGAGACAACTCCAGTCTATTGGGAAACTAAGAATCATGAATCATATTCCAATTCCTAATCAATTTTACATGTTCTCAATGCCATAAATTATTCATTGATAAGTACATAACATTGATCTAATTCACCAACCCATCATAGTGGTAATGAGTAACACTGACATGAATCACTGAATTATGCACTGTGTATTGCAATTCCATAGGGTAATTACCTTAAAATTCATGAATTCAATATTGCATGTGTTATAAAGAATTAAATTTTGTAAGTATTGAATTTTGAATTGAATACACTATACATAATTCACAATTATCTATGTAATCATAATTTTTTATAACACATACATAATTATGCATTCAATTCTGTATGTATTGTATTCATAAGTCATAATTCAATTCATGTATGTATTCAATTATGAATTTAATTCTGAAATATGTATTACACAGTGTAATTACCTTCTGAATTTTGAATTCTATTCTAAATTTCCATCTATATTTCATAGGTATTGCACAAAATTTAATTAAATTTCCTTCTATATTTCACAGGTAATTGCAGGGGAGTCAGTCCACTGCCTACTGCAATTCCATCACCAAGGCTATGTCAATGGTTTATAACCATTGGTATATGTGTGTAAACAGACTCTATACCAACAGTTTCATGAAAAACATTATTAAAATCCTATACCAATGGGTTTTAAATCATTGGTATAGACCTCTAAACTCAATATTTGACAACAATTAACTTCAAACTGTTGGTAAAATTATATTCCAAGGGGTTGAAAACCGTTGGAGTAGATTTTAAAATTCAAAATTTTCAATGGATTGAAACCATTGGTAAATATTTATACCAATGCTTACGAGAAACTATTGGTATAATGTAAATTCTGAAGCCATATACCAATAGTTATTCAATAAGCATTGATTTATGTCTATTCCCACACCTCAACAACCAATAGTTTCGACAACTGTTTTTATAGTTAATCCCAAGGATTGATCAACATTTACTTATAGTTTTAAACCACCAGTATAGAGTATGTTTCCAACAGTGATGCCTAGAATATGCTTTCACATATCTAAGAATTTTATCAGGAGAGGGCCAGGTATGAATTGTATGAGGTCTCAAGTTACCTTTTCAGGTTCAGGCTAGATGATGGGTACCTATAGAGTCCTCATGTACTCAAGATTATTGTGTACATTTAGACGCTTGAAGCCCTTGGGTTCAAATTGAAACATGAACTAGAATCATATATCATTATCACCTCTTTACTACTAGGATTTTTGACTGTTATCATCAATTATAACATAATAAATACGGAAATGCCACTCCTAAATCATTTTTCATTAGTTCACTAAGACAATAAGGATATGAAAAATACCAATTCATCCATCCTTATGGTGAAAAGGATAAAAAAGGAAATTAAAAGGGGTCTAAGGCCAATTGAAGGCCAAATAATCTAATATACCATCTTTCAAGAATCCAAGGATTCAGAATCAGAGCAATGATCAGGAGGCTATCAGCTATTCATGTTGTAGGAATAGCCACTAGAAAAAAAATTGTAGAATTGTGGAGAAGAAGAAAGTTGATGCTTCAAAATCAGGTATTCTTATCATTGAATGTAATTTTTTCTTATCTATAAGTTGGGTAATGGATAAAACATATGGACCACACATATGTATTTATATAATTAAACCCAGTAGACTCAAGAAGATTGAAAGTGGCAAAGTGGATATCCGAGCTACAAATGGTTGAAGTCTTGCAGCCATGGTAGTGGAAGACTATCAATTATCCTTTACAATTGGGTTGGTTCTACTATTGTCTAATTGTTATTATGTACCCTCTATAATATGAAAGGTAACATTAGTGTCATGTTTACACATTATTGGATTTTATTTCAAGTTCTAAAATAACGGTTGTCTCATTTACAAATTTTATTTGTGTTATGGTATGGAACATATTAATAATGGATTTTATGTACATGAACATGAAAACCCGGTAATGATAATCAATGAAAACATCAATGATAAATACTCTTATATCACCATCCTATTGCACTAAAGTATAAGTCATGTAAATGAAAAGAGATTAAAAAAAATTACATCTAGTAGGGTATTTAGACTCAGTATAGTTAACATCATGGGATTTATTACAAGCTTGTTTATAAGACAAAATTACCAATGAAAACTTCTCTGAGAAGGGATAAAGGGCCAATAAATTACTGGAATTAATTCAAACTGATGTATGTGGTCCATTTCTAGTAGAGGAAATGGATGTTTTTAATACTTCATTACTTTTATTGATAACTATAGTAGGTATGATTATATCTACATAAGGTGTTATAAGTTAGATTCCACTAATATTTTTAAGGAATGTCAAAATAAAATAGAAAACCATCTTGTTATGAATACTAAGGAACTCTACTCAGACATAAGAGGAGAGTATCTTTACCAACAGTTCAGTGATCACTAGTAGATGTGCGGGATAGCATCCCAAATCACTTCTACTTATACAATATAGTGGAATGGTATTAGTGAAATGAGGAATAAGAAATTTCTAGACATGGTCATATCAATGATGAGTTAGAAAAATCTTCCATTATCCTTTTGGGGATACACATTGCAGGAAGATGAATATACACTAAACCAAGTACCAACTAAAGATGCATATAGTATTCCATGTGAGTTATGGTGTAGAAATAACCCAATCTATCACACTTATATGTATGTGGATGTGTCATTTTTTTCAAGCCTAGACCAAATGAAAAATTTGTTCTCAGAAGCACGAAGTGAATTATTATAGGTTATCATATGGAAATGAAATGATATTACCTATAAAACCCTTTAGATAGTATATTTTTTGTGGAAATACTTCCCATATTTCTAGAAAGGGAACACATTTACAGTAGACATAATGGGATCAATATTTACTTCAATGCATTTAACACTCCAGATGTACAAGATTTGGTACAAGAACTATCTTCACAAGAGAAAGTGAAAGAAGAAGTGGTTCCCAAGAAACAAATACTACATAGGTATAGTTGAGAGGGTATAAAACCAGAGAGTTATTGTATTCTTATCACCGATTTATGTGAAACATTACTCCTTGATAATATTGAACCTCTAACCTATAAGGAAGCAATATAAGGAAAGAAGATTCTAAATGGAATGATTCCATGCATTCTGAGATGGAGTCCATGTACCGAAATCTATTTTGGATTTTAGTAGACCCTCCAGCTGATGTAAAACCCATTGGGTCAAAATGGGTATTCATTAAGAAGATGGACAAGGATGGTAAGGTTAATACCTATAAATCAATAATGGTTGCAAAGGGTTTCAGGTAATGTTATGGCATCGACTATGATGAAACCTTATCACCAGTAGAAATGAAAAAATATATCAAAATATTTATTTTAATAGAAACCTTCCATTATTATGATATTTTTAAAATGGATGTCAAAACTTTTTTTCTAAATGGGATGTTGTTTGAAGAGGTCTACATAACTCAAACCGAAGGGTTTTTTGGTTAAAATAATTCCAATAATGTGTGAAAGCTGTAGAGATCCATTTATGGATTAAAGTAGATATCATAATCCTGGAATGTATCTTTTTGATGAGGCCATAATAGAATTCAGTTTTGTCAAAAAACGAAAGAAAACCTTGTTTTTATGATAAGGTTAATGGAAAATACATCATTTTCCGAGTATTATATGTAGATGACATATTAATTATTGGAAATGAAGTGAAAGTCTTATAGTTAGAAAAGACTTAGTTAAATGACTGATTCTCCATGAAGGACATATGTGTAGCATCCTATATTCTAGGTATTAATATCAATCGAGATAGATATCAATGGATAACTAGACTAAGTCAGTGTACATTCATTTACAAGGTACTCAAAAGGTACAATATGTTACAATCTAAGAGGGGGTTGTTTCCTATGTCACATGATACTAATATCTCCTTGAAAATGTATCCACAAACACATGAGGAGATTGACATTATGAGTAAGATCTTTTATGCATCTACAATGGGTTATATTATATATTCCATGATGTGTTCTAGGTTTGATGTTGCCTTTGGTTTAAGCATGGTGAGAAGATATCAAGCTAACCCAGGAGTGCTACACTAGGTAGTTGTTAAAAAAATACTAAAGTACTTGATACTTAAAAAGGATATGTTTATGGTGTATAGAGGGGATTTGGAACTAGTAGTGAGTGGATAAACTGATGATAGTTTCCAAAAATATCATGATGATCTCAAATCAATGATAGGATTTATATTTTTCTTAATGGTGGTGCAATGAGCTTTAGATGTTTGAAGAAATATGTGGTAACCGATTCTACAACACAAACCTAGTATATATTATTTTCTGATGTAGAAAAGGAAGCATTATGGATACACATCTTCATCTCAGACATTGGTGTTGTTCCTAAATTTGCTAACCGTGTTCCTGTTTATTGTGATAATATAAATGTAGTGGTGGTTTCCAAGGATCCCAGATCTCACTACTGAAAAAATCATACACTTCAGAAGTTTCATATCATGAGGGATTTAACTCAGAGAGGTGAAGTGGAAGTTAGGATAGTATACATAGAGGAAAACATGGAATACCCCTGGACTAAATTCACATATCAATAGAATCATGATTCTCATGTGAGTGATATGGGATTGATACTTTTTATCAGTTGGCTCTAGTGAAAGTGGGAGATGTTGAAAGTGGGTTCCCTAGAACCGACTTGTGTTGTAATTTTATTACCACTACATGTATACTATTTTTCCAATACACATGTGTTTATCATTCTAGAATAGTGTAGATACATTTTTTTCTACTATTTTTATGGTAATTTTCTAATATTAAAGGTCATATCAAAGGGTTATAGATGATCCTAGGCTATAATGAGAACCTAGATATACTATGAAAATAATCTTAACTTAATGTACTATAGTCTATTTAAATTATCCTGATAGTACATAGATGATATAAAACTATCATTTGGTGGGGGATCATAAGCATTGAGACCTATTCTCATGAATTTCATACATTGGGATCTCTATTAGTTGAGATCATGATGACAAAAATATTAATAGGAACACCACATGTTTCATGTGTCATTATTGTTACTATCTATGGAAATGTGTAATCATCTCTTGAATTGTTATCATTACCAAGGAATTTAATTTTATTGTGTACTTTTATGCAAGAAAAAGTCCATGACAATGAAGTCTTGGAGACGTAGTTTGTTTTGGGTATGTCATTGGTGACATTGATTGATTGATTGATCAAGATATGATTATTCACTTCTATAACGACCCATACTTTACATACATTGTTATTACTTCAAAATTGAAGCACACTTATTACAACATATAACAAAACCAGGAAAGGACCGTATAGGTATAGTGTCTTTAGAAACTGGGAAACATAAACAACTGGTTCATAATACATCTACGTTGTCTCCCATTTATTTCATCATATATAGAGTCCCTTTTTGGCATATCCTACTTAATATCCTTCTTCCTGGCCTGGGGAAAAGAAAACATGCAAAAGGGTGAGCTCAAATGCTCAGTAAGGGTAAACGAAAGAAATATCAAGCATATCAAATTCATAAGAACACATCATTTTGGAAATCTTACCCTGCAAAAGAGATCACAATTTTCATAACATGGGATAAATCATGTTAGTGAAATGTAATCTCAAAAATCATAACTTAAAACATGAAACTTTGTGGCATACACACATAATCATAGAGAATCATTTCTTATTAGTCAAGACTCATTGCAAAGACTATCTTAGTGGAAAAAGTCCATTTCTGAACCGAGTTCACTCCTTGTTTCAGTCCTGTTTCATTGAACCGTTTTAACCTGCCGTTCCAGCCATGTCTATCTCATGAGATATAAAATCATTACCCAATTCATTGTAGGGAGATATAGGTCCCACCCATCTCATAATGATACCATTCTTATGTGTGCCACAAAATCATAAATCACACATCATTACATAACCCATGTAATAAAAATGGGATTCTTAAACAACATGACATCATAAAAAAATTCATATAAGATAAAATAATTCATGAAAATAATTCCATCACAACATAATCAAATCAATTTAATAATAGGGATAGAAACAGAACCCTTTATTATCTTAGATGGAAAATAATTTTGATAAAACACTTGAACTCCATTCTTGAGGAAAATATCCTTTCTGCCTCAAAAACATTTTTCTTTTCTTGACATGTCATACAATTTTAAACTAAAATAAGTTGATTAAAAATAAAGATGAAAACTTGTAAATGAAGCTTCTTTGAAATAATGTTTTAAAAATCCATTCATTCCGTATAAGTTAAAAAAACATTCATCTCGTACTTTTGTCGGAAAAGTCAAAAAGTACCCCGTAAGAAAAATGAGAAAAGATTCCTTTCATATCCTTTACTAAAAACTCACCAAAGGGTAAAATTGGATTTAAAAAAATGTAGGTGGATGGAAACAATATTAAATATTTATGGAACATGGACGTGGATGATAGAATACACCCCAGTAAATATCAAAGAATAAACAATCTCGGATAAAAATGACATTGTGATATTTTCAATTACCTTAGGTCCGATTTGCTTCGTAAGTTTCCGAACCTCTTGTATAATGATTTAAATAATGTTATTGACTTATTCCAGAATCATAATTATTTTTATGATATCATATATGGTCATATTCTTAGCTTATTATTAGTAATATTTCATTGCTACTTGTTATTCGGGTGTTTATTACTTTTTGTTCTTATGCGTATTTTGTCGAATAAATTCTTAATCTTCTTTTTAGATTTTAGATACCTCATTTCCAGAATGGTATTAGTGTAATATATATCATATTAATCCATTAAATTAATTTATATAATCATTATTTAATGAAGATCATGTAGAACGAATCGCATCACATCGTGGAGACGGTATTCCGTACGTACGCACGAACGATGATATCGTTCCCATGATCGTGGAATTGTATTGGAGTGTATGTATACTATTTCAGAATCAATATAACTTTACAATAATAATATATATTCATTATTAACACCATTATACCCATCCAAGTAAGGTGGTGGTGGAAAATAGATTACACCACGACGTGGAGACGGTATTCCATACGTACGCACGCGCGGTGATTTCATTTTCTGTAGGATGGATAGATGGTGAAATAGGGTTGTTTCATACTTATAATAACATATCAGTATATGAGTGATACTGATGTTATTACTTCATAATGAAACAACTACAGAAGAAGAAGTGGAAGAAGAAATAAAGATGAAAGAATCGGTAATGCACATTACCTCTTCTCTGAAGTGCTTCTTTGAGACTTCCTTTTAGGGAACTAAAATTTGTATTTGAAGAAGACAAGGACCTCTAGGATGTATCTAGGGAAGTGGAGAGAAGAAATTGGCAGGGTTTGGCCGAGCTTGAAGGCTCAATGTGGTGTGAGGAAGAGATGGAGGAGGTGCCTTTTTATAAGGGAGGAGAGGGGCACCTTTGGAATAACTAAAACTACTATTTTATTATAAAGTCAAATTCGGTTTTTAATAGCTCCAAAATGATATATTTCTAAGATAACGTGGGTATGGGTCGAAATAATCTCATCCAATAGAATTTAGACATGTTTAGGTATCAATTTTAACCTTATCATTTAGATTTAACTTTAAGTTAGATAATTTAACTTTTACAGTGTCTTCTTGTTTTCTTACCCTATAAGGTTAATAAACTTACTATATCTAGCCAAACGAACCCCAAGTTGTTTATTATTAATATATATAACCTTATCTAAGTCATTTGTCTGAACCTTATATTTTTAGGAATAAAATAACAATTAATAATATAATAATTTTTTAAACACTATTTTATGTCAATTTTGACACTATTTAGTAATTCATTTTTGTGAAAATCATAACAGAATTATTAGTTCAAAAAAAGTTAATTAAATCAATTATAACATGTCATATTAACCTATAAAATTAGTGTAATTCATAAAAAATTTCAAATTACATTTATTTGGGTATTTATAACATCAATTATGTCAATATTTCATTAATAAGATAATTACTGCATCATCATTTTATCAAAAATAAATTAAATTATTTTAAGTCTAAAAATTACAAATAAAATACCTTTATATTGTAAATATTTTTATCTTTCTAATGAATATTTATAGTCTACTTTATCTGATGTATAACCCCATATTAAAAATTATTTACTCACTAAACATTGATTTTAACTATTTTAACCCTTATTTAAATAAATTAATAATAAATGTCCTAATATAATCCAAGTGGACCTAAATGGTCATATTTTATTCCTAAGGTTGTTTTTGGTCGAATTACACTTATCCAATAGAATTAGGATGTGTGTTAGGGAAATATTAATAACACCTTTACCCTTAATTACCCTATTTACTTTTAAGCGTGGTATAAAAAGTAAAATGTTACTATTCACCAAAAATTATTTTCATCTCATTGAACCAAATTTTAGTCCTTGATATTAACCATGCCTCTCAGATATTTGAAATTCCACTCACAGAAGCGGTAAAATTATGTTTTATGAAAAATTCAGTTTTTTTAACTACCACTTAGTGGTTTCACTATTCATCAAAAATTGAAAGTTTTCAGAAAAATACCAAAATTTCACCCTAGGCTAATTTAGATATTCCGAATCCAAAAATGAAGTCCATTTTGAAAAATAAAATCTATAAAATTTCAAAAAGTGGTTATTACTATTCATAACGGCTAGTTTTATTAATATTTTAATAGCATATCATTGTTTAGTGAAACTCGGTATTGCGTACGACGCAAGCTATTGAGGAAGGCTGTGGTTGCCTGTAAAGAAATCCAAGATAGTGTTGTGTGTAGTGAAATATTCCTTTGATAAAAACAATATATTTCTCCTAAAAGCCTCGGGCGTTACATTCTACCCCCCTTAAAATGAATTTCGCCCTCGAAATTCATCACTTTGTATCAAAATGATGAGGATACCTCTCCCTCATAATATCCTCAAGCTCCCATGTAGCTTATTATAATTGGTGGTTCCTCCATAAAACTTTCACCAATTGAGTGGTCTTGTTTCGTAGGACGTTTTCACTACGATCCAAGATCTCTATCGGCTGTTCTTCATAAGAAAGATCTTGCTCCAGCGGTATAACTTCTGAGCTGAGTACATGTGAAGGATCAGGTATGTACTTTCTCAGGAGAGATACATGGAACACATCGTGAAATTGAGAGAGATTCGGTGGAAGCACCAATCGGTAAGCTACCTTTCCAACACGATCCAGTATTTCGAAAGGACCGATATATCTAGGGCTCAACTTCCCTTCTTTCAAAATCTCATGACCCTCTTCTAGGGAGATATTCATAAAACACTTTATCACCCACTTCAAACTCTTGGTCTTTTCTTCGGTTGTCGGCATAACTTTTCTGTCGACTCTGAGCTGCTCTTATGTGTTTTTGAATAGATCGGACCTTTTCTGCCATCTCATCAACAAGATCAGGTCCTAATAGCTTTCTTTCCCCAACTTCATCCCTGCAAGTTGGAGTCCTGCATTTCTTTCCATAGAGTGCTTCATAAGGAGCCATCTGAATGCTAGAGTGAAAGCTATTATTACGAGAAAACTCCACCAAAGGTTGGTGTTGATCCCAACCACCTTTGAAATCCATAGAGAAAGATCTCAAAATATCTTCTAGAGTTCGAATTGTCCTCTCAGACTGACCATCTGTCTGAGGATGAAAAGCAGTGCTGAAACTCAACTCTGCATCCAGAGTATGCTGAAGACTTCTCCAGAACTTCAAGGTAAATCTCGGATCCCGATCAGATATAATAGAAAGTGGTAGTCCATGCGATCTTACCACTTCCTTTACATATATCCTCGCAAGCTTATCCAGAGAGAAATGTTCTCTAATAGAAATGAAGTGTACAGACTTTGTAAGATGACCAACTATGACCCAGATAGTATTACTACCTTTGGATATTTTAGGAAGTCCTTTGACAAAGTACATAGTGATCTTTTACCATTTCCATTCGAGTATGGGTAATGGTTGTAACATCCCCTTAGACTTCTGTCTCTCAGTTTTAACTTGCTGACAAACCAAGCATCGAGAGACATATTCAGCAACATCTCTTTTCATGCCATCCCACCAGAAGTACTCTTTCAGGTCCCTATACATCTTCGTGCTTCCAGGATGAATAGAGAATGAAGAACTATGAGCCTCATCCAGCAGCTCCTTCTTTAATTCGGGGATGGTATGAACACAAACCCGATTCCTGAACTTTATTATCCCATCACAATCATGTTTGAATTCAGGAATATTTCTTACCTTCTTCTGTAACTCTACAGCTTCTTTCTACGCCTCTTTAATCTTCACATGTATAGATGGTTGTACATTCATTTGAGAAAGATACGATTTTTCTTGTTCCATTTAAATTCCAAGATCCATCCTTTGTAAATCCATAAATATTGGATGTTTTTTGATCCTCATCATGGATAAAATGGCATGGTCTTGTCGACTTAATGCATATTCCACCTTGTTTACTCTCCTAGGGTGGTAATGAATTGAGTCGTCGTAATCCTTAATCAGCTCCAACCATCTTCACTGGCGCATAATAATCTCCTTTTGTGTGAAAATATACTTTAAACATTTATGATCAGTATAAACGTCACACCATTCTCCATAAAGATAATGCCTCCAAATCTTTAATGCAATGATTACCGCAGCTAACTCCAAATCATGTGTTGGGTTATTTTGCTCATGGATTTTCAACTGTCGTGAGGCATAAGCTATAACCATATCATTTTGCATAAGAACACACCCCAGCCCCTTCTTGGATGCATCACTATAGATCACAAACCTTTCTCCACTACAAGGAAGTGTGAGCACAGGTGCACTGGATAACCTTCTTTTCAGCTCCTTGAAATTCTCTTCACATTCCACCAACCAAACATACTTAACTCCTTTCCAAGTCAACTTGGTGAGTGGATTAGATAATCGTGAAAAATATTTCACAAAACGTCGATAATATCCATCCAAACCAAGAAAACTTTGGATCTCAGTTACTGTTGTTGCTCTCGACCATCTTTCGATAACCTCTATTTTTGCTGGATCCACATATATCCCCACTTTTGAGATTATGTGACCCAAAAATGAAACTTTCTGAAGCCAAAATTCACACTTGGTAAATTTGGAATAAAGCTTCTCCTTTCTCAGGGTCTTCAATATAATTCTCAAGTGATCTTCATGTTATTCCTTTCTCTTTGAATAGACAAGAATATCATCAATAAATACTACCGAAAATTCATCAAGATAGTCTCTAAAGACTCTATTCATCAGATCCATGAAGATAGCAGGGGCATTAGTAAGACCAAATGGCATCACTATAAATTCATAGTGTCCATACCTCGTACGGAAAGCTGTCTTTGGTATATCCTCCCTTTTGGCCCTTAATTGATGATACCCTGAATGAAGATCAATCTTGGAAATGTATTGAGCTCCACGTAGTTGGTCAAATTAGTCATCAATGTGCGGGAGAGGATATTTGTTCTTGATAGTGATCTTGTTAAGATCTCGATAATCAATGCAGAGTCTCATTGATCCATCTATCTTCTTAACAAACAGAACAGGTTCTCCCCAAGGTGACACACTAGGGCGTATGAATCCCTTATCAAGATTCTCTTGGAGTTACTTCTTCAATTCATGCAACTTAATTGGGGCCATTCTATAAGGTGTCTTTGAAATAGGCAAAGCACCCGGTATGAGTTCTATTTAAAACTCAACTTCACGATTTTGTGGAAGACCTGGCAATTCCTTTGTAAAGACATCATCAAACTCCGGTACAATGGGAATATTCTTAATAATGAGTTTTTCTCCAACCATTTGAGATAAATTAACTTCATTTAGTGGAATCAAGACCCATAAGATGGAAGAAATTTCCACTAGAACGTTATGTTCATCCTTTCATCGATAGACGATCATAGATTGATCTGGAATATGAAATGTGACTTCCCTTATTTGGAAATTGATATGAGCTCCATATAGAGAAAGCCAATCCATGCTAAGAATCACATCAAATTCCACTATAGGAAGGATCACAAGATTTGTAGGAAGCACTTTCCCACAAACTTCAATCGGGGAAGAATTGTAAACTTTTGATGCGATTGTTGTGCCATTAGGTGTTGTCATAGCTAACTCAACATCTAATTGTTGAGGTAATACGGTGATACCCTTAGAAAAATCATTAGAAATAAAAGAGTGGGTGGATATAGAATCAAATAAAACATTTCCTACTTTAGAGTGGATAGTAAGTGTACCTTTCACCACTTCGTTATCGTACTCCACATTGCTGATAGAAAGTGCATGTGACTTTCCTTTGTCTTTAGCCTTAAGAGTTTGTTGACATCGACCATCAACATAAACCCTTTGATTTGGGCATTGATTGTCATAATGCCCCATCTCCTTTCACTTGAAACATTGAAGTGTAGTAGGTTCATTCATTGTGTCTCTTCCTTTGTTTGCATAATTAGACATCTACATCCCATCATTGCGGCATTCAAATTCCCGATGACCTTCCTTTCCACATTTTAAACATTTACTTGTCCCTTTAAGACAACTCCCTCCCTGTTTATTTCCACACTTTGAGCGTAAGGGAAAGCTCATCTTCTTTTCAGTGTGCTCTTTAGATTTTCCTTTGAATTCCATTTTCCTCTTCTTATCAAACCCATATGACTGATGGGTTACTCATATCTCCATCTCAACTTTGAGAGCACATCGAGTGATTTCCTCATAGCTATTGATGTCCCTTATGGCTAAGGCCCTTCGAAGACTTGGTTTTAAGACAGTAAAGAATCGATCGATCTTACTCTCATGTTGGATAATAATACCAGAAGTGTACCTTGAAAGTCTTGTAAAATTTGCTTCATAGGTACCAACAGATTCATCATCCTTTTGCTTTAGTTCAAGAAACTCTTTCTCTGTCTTTGTTTGGAGAATACGAGGGAAGTACTTATTGAAAAATAAGTTCTTGAACTCGTCCCATTCCATGGAGTCAATTTAATCTCTTTGCCTCGTATTCATGATAAGATTCCACCATTGATCAGTATCACCTTCCAAACGATACACTACTAAGATGAATTTACCATGTTCAGAATATTGAGGAACTGAAAATATCTTTTCAGTAGTACTAATCCATTGTTCAGAAATTAATGGATCAGTAGACCCGCTGAATGAAGGTGGACGCTGCCTCATGAAGGATTCAACAGAATGTTGCTCCTTCCTTTTCTCGTTTGGAAGTCCTGCATGATTCAGAGCTTGAGAAAGTTGTGTGAGCATGGATACAAGATTTTTCATTCCCTCTCCCATAACGTTTGGTAGCTCAGGGGGACAATCATTGCATTGCCCGTCGCATTCCGCATTAATATGGTTCCTTCGGGTTCCAGCCATTGACTAAAACCAAGAATAATAGTGTGAGCAACACTAATTATAATAGGAAAACCACATAATCAAGAATAAAATTTAACACTTAAGGTCTTATCCTAGGTTATTCATGGCCATTTCCAAAACACTAAGATTGTGTTTGATGATTAGACTTATCGTTAGGGTTCTTACTAAGGCTTTCACATCCTAGTTTCCAAAGGTTGACTATACCTTTCCTCGAATACCAACTATAACGACCCATACTTTACATACATTGTTTTTACTTCAAAATTGAAGAACACTTATTACAACATATAACAAAACCAGTAAAGGACCGTATAGGTATAGTGTCTTTAGAAACTGGGAAACATAAACAACTAGTTCATAAAACATCTACGTTGTCTCCCATTTATTTCATCATATCTAGAGTCCCTTTTTGGAATATCCAACTTAATAACCTTCTTCCTGACCTGGGGAAAAGAAAACACACAAAAGGGTGAGCTCAAATGCTCATTAAGGGTAAATGAAAGAAATATCAAGCATATCAAATTCATAAGAACATAACATTTTGGAAATCTTACCCTGCAAAAGAGATCATAATTTTCATAACATGGGATAAATCATGGTAATGAAATGTAATCCCAAAAATCATAACTTAAAACCTGAAACTTTGTGTAATACACACATAATCCTAGAGAATCATTTCTTATTAGTCAAGACTCATTTACAAGACTATATTAGTGGACAAAGTCCATTTCTGAACCGAGTTCACTCCTCGTTTCAGTCCTGTTTCACTGAACCGGTTTAACCTGCCATTCCAGCCATGTCTATTTCATGAGATATAAAATCTTTACCAAATGCATTGTAAGGAGATATAGGTCCCTCCCTTCTCATAATGATACCATTCTTATGTGTGCCACAAAATCACAAATCAAACATCATTACATAACCCATGTAATAAAAATGGGATTCTTAAACAACATGACATCATAAAACAATTCATATAAGATAAAAGAATTCATGAAATTAATTCCATCACAACACAATAAAATCAATTTAATAATAGGGATAGAAACATAAACCTGTATTATATTAGATGGAAAATAATTTTCATAAAACACTTGAACTCCATTCTTGAGGAAAATATCCTTTGTAACTCAATTTTTTTTTCTTTTCTTGACATGTAATACAATTTTAAACTAAAAGAAGTTGATTAAAAATAAAATTGATAACTTGTAATGGAATATTCTTGGAAATAATGTTTTAAAAATCCATTCATTCCGTATATGTTAAAAAACATTCTTCTTGTACTTTTGTCGGAAAAGTCAAAAAGTACCTCGTATGAAAAACGACAAAAGATTTCTTTCATATCCTTTACTAAAAACACATAAAAGGGTAAAATTGTATTTAAACAAATGTAGGTGGATGGAAACAATATTACATATTGGGGGAACATGTATGTGGATGATATAATACACCCCAGTAAATATCAAAGTATAAACAATCTCGGTTAAAAATGAGATTGTGATATTTTCCCTTACCTTAGGTCCGATTTCCTTCGTAAGTGTCCGAACCTCCTGTATAATTATTTAAATAATTTTATTGACTTATTCCAGAATCATACTTATTTTTATGATATCATATATGGTCATATTCTTAGATTATTATTAGTAATATTTCATTGCTACTTGTTATCCAGGTGTTTATTACTTTTTGTTCTTATGCGTGTTTTGTCGAATAAATTCTTATTCTTCTTTTTAGATTATAGATACCTCATTTACAGAATGGTATTAGTGTAATATATATCATATTAATTCATTTCATTCATTTATATAATCATTATGTAATAAATATCATGTAGAACGAATCACATCACATCGTGGAGACGGTATTCCGTACGTACGCACGAACGATGATATCGTTCCCATGATCGTGGAATTGTATTGGAGTGTATTTATACTATTTCAGAATCAATATAACTTTACAATAATCATATATATTCATTCCTTACGCCATTATACCCATCCAAGTAAGGTGGTGGTGGAAAATAGATTACAACACGGCGTGGAGACGGTATTCCGTACGTACGCACGCACGGTGATTTCATTTTCCGTAGGATGGATAGATGGTGAAATAGGGTTGTTTAATAATTATAATAAAATATCATTATATTAGTTATGCTGATGTTATTACTTCATAATGAAACAACTACAGAAGAAGAAGTGGAAGAAGAAATAAAGATGAAAGAATCGGTAACAGACATTACCTCTTCATTAAAGTGCTTCCTTGAGACTTCCTTTTAGGGCACTAAAATTGGTCTTTGAAGAAGACCAGGACCTCTAGGATGTCTCTAGAAAAGTGGAGAGAATAAAGTTTCATGGTATGGACGATCTTGAAGGCCCAAAGTGGTGTGAGGAAGAGAGGGAGGAGGTTCCCTTTTATAAGGGAGGAGAGGGGCACCTTTGGAATAACTAAAAGTATTATTTTATTATAAAGTAAAATTCGGTTTTTAATAGCTCCAAATTGATATATTTCGAAGAAAAGGTGGGTATGGGTCTAAATAATCTCATCCAATACAATTTATACAAGTATAGGTATCAATTATAACCTTATCATTTTGATTTAACTTTAAGTTAGATAATTTAACTTTTACCATGTCTTCTTGTTTTCTTACACTATAAGGTTAATAAACATACTATATCAAGCCAAAAGAACCTCAAGTTGTATATTATTAATATATATAACCTTATCTAAGTCAGTTTTCCGAACCTTAGATTTTTAGGAATAAAATAACAATTAATAATATAATATTGTTTTAAAAAACTATTTTATGTCAATTTTGACACTATTTAGTAATTGATTTTTGTGAAAATCATAACAGAATGATTAGTTAGAAAAAAGTTAATTAAATCAATACTAACATGCCATATTAACCTAAAAATTAGTGGAATTCACAAAAAATCTCAAATTACATTTATTTGGGTATTTATAACATCAATTATGTCAATATTTCATTAATAAGATAATTACTACATCATCATTTTATCATAAATAAATTAAATTATTTTAAGTCTAAAAATTACAAATAAAATACCATAATGTTGGAAATATTTTTAGATTTCTAATTAATATTTACAGTCGAATTTATATTATGTATATCCCCATATTAAAAATTATTTACTTATTAAACATTGATTTTAACTATTTTAACCCTTCTTTAAATAAATTAATAATAAATGTCCTAATCTAATCCAAGTGGGCCTAAATGGTCATATTGTATTCCTAAGGTTTTTTTTGGTCGAATTACACTTATCCAATAGAATTAGGACATGTGTTAGGGTAATATTAATAACACTTTTACCCTTAATTACCCTATTTACTTTTAACCCTAGTAAAAAAAAGTAAAAAGTTACTATTCACCAAAAATTATTTTCATCTCATTGAACGACATTTTAGTCCTTGATATTAACCGTGCCTCTAGGATTTTAGAAATTCCACTCTAAGAAGTGGTAAAATTATGTTTTTTGAAAAATTCAGTTTTTTTAACTTCCACTTAGTGGTTTCACTATTCATCAAAAATTGAAAGTTTTCAGAAAAATCCCAAAATTTCACCCTAGGATAATTTCGATATTTTGAATAAAAAATGAAGTCCATTTTGAAAAATAAAATCTATAAAATTTCAAAAAGTGGTTATTACTATTCATAACGGCTAGTTTTATTAATATTTAAATAGCATATCGTTGTTTAGTGAAACTTGGTATTGCGTACGATGCAAGCTATTGATGAAGGTCGTGGTTGCGTGTAAAGCAATCCAAGATAGTGTTGTGTGTAGTGAAGTATTCCTTTGATAAAAACAAAATATTTCCCATAAAAGTCTCGGGCGTTACAACTTCTGAGTTGAGGAAGGGATTTCAGGGGCCTGGTTGATTTGGATGGTAATACCTTATTTAAATCCATGGCTATACTAGTCAAAGGATTGTTCATCCATATAGATCAAAAAATAATAAATTATGAAAAATTATGATTACACAATTGTGCATTACACTTTATGAGATATCGATGATGAAGAGATTATATTATGCATACCATGTTTATAGAAAATTAGTTGTTTCTTTGACTTTTCCTTATCTCTATAGGGGTCTTGAAGGGTTTCTAGACCCGCTATTGGTATTTGAATATTATTCAATGCTATTAAGACAGGTTCCGAAAGGGTAACCCAAAATAGCACTTTGAGAATCATATATATTATGTTGAATAGGAATATCAAACTTGTTGGTCCCCACCTTGGGGTCCGGGTATTATTCAATATATATAGATCACTAATGAATAAATATCTTCATTATTATTGATGTAAGGAATAATTGGTTTGAATTTATTTATTACATGTATTTACAAGTGCTCAAGTAAATACAAGGATAAATATTATTCGAATGGATATTAATCTAATATCTTCTGTTTGTTAAATATTATCAGGAGCGTGATTCGAATTAATGGATCATGTTTATCTTGTAATATATATTTAATATAAATTATAGTTTAGTGATAAAATATAAATAATATTTATGGCATAATTTAGTTTTTCATAAATAATCATTTATAAAAATTTTATATGGATGTTTATTAGTTGGGGGTCAGGATCAAAAACTGGGTATTATAATCATCCACAATATAATTGGAGAGAGGCTCTATTATTTGTGAATATTCATCCATTATAAGTGATATCCTCTATATCTTATTTAATCCTTGATAGAGACCCTCTAAATCATGAAAATGATTCATTATCCTTCTTCTCAGATTGAAGATGTTGGATCATAGTGATTGTCGCAACGTCGATGTGGTCTTTGGAGTTCTGCGATAACAACCAAATTCCAATGTATAAAAAGTTTGAAGATTCTATAAGCTTGCATGGATGATATAGAGGGATTCAACATTAGAACCTTCAAGAAATGGACACCAACATCTTGCGACATTCTTTCATTCATCAAATTTGAATGAGGTAAATGGTCAATTTATTCTTATACTCTATTTAAACCTCACATGATCCTCATACCGTAACAGGATGATACCACTAGAGTAGATGATGTTACATCGGTCCATTAATGAATTTTTTTTAATTTCTCTACCCATCAGATTCTATTGAGCATCCTTGTTCTTTTCACAAACTATATTAGGTTTTGTTTCAGTTATAAATCATAAAAAGGGTTTTATCCCAATAACTCACTAACTACCTTGGAATTCATTTTCTATAATAATAATAATACTCCATAATGGTTAATTTATTTTATGTATTCTTATTGTATAATTCATCCCAATATTTATTTTAAATATTCTAATTTTATATTTAAAAATGATATGAGTTTTTAATCAATTCGTTCCTTTTTCCAATAAAACTAATGAGTTTTTTATAAAAATCATTTTAGTGAATTTTTCACAGATAAAAATTTAAAATACATTCCATAAAATTAATTTCACAATTTAAATTTCCTAAAATTCCATCAATTTCACATATACATCCCAATTCATTGAAATTGGGGGGTTTTCTCTAAATTCATGCCAAATAAAATTTCATAACCTAAATTCATTGGAATTGAATTTTTTATCAAACAATAACAAAAAAATTCATTAATATTAAGTAATTAAATTAAAATCAAACAATTAAATTTAAATGAATTAATTTACGGTTAATAAAAATAGCCATCATAACAAAACAACCAATATAGGGATCATAAGATCTCGCAAGACAAATCCCTAATCAGGAAACTCCAATGAATAACAAAAAAACCAAGATCTGAGAACCAACTGACGATTCATGATCTAAAATAGAATATATTAGATCCTATAATAAAATAAATATCAACAAATCCATAAGGAGAAAATAGGGGAGAATGGGAGAAATATAACAGAAAGAGGAAACCTACCAGGTAGAGATCGAACATTGTTCGCCATGTTTTTATCCACTTTCAGAAGGTTGTAATGGGCCCAAAATTTCCTCTTGTGTGGTCCTAAGGAAGAATAATCGTTATGAGGTTGATCTATGTTCATTGGGAACCATGAAAGAATGACATGGGATTTTAAAAAATGAATTTTGGGTTAATAAAATTTCATGTATGGTTTCCCATGTAGGACCATATGGATATAAAAACATTGATCCCAAACCTTTCACCATATGCTATAGTGTTACATAGTTTTTCCATGGTGGGTCCATGGTTTGTAAAACCATGCGCCCACCGTTCAAACACTTACTGCCTATGTTTTCATGGTTTTCACAAGAAGGGCACATGGTTTTGGAAAACCACGTACCCATAATGGACAGCCGAAAATCCATTCAAAAAATTCAAAACGTTACCGAATTTTACATGAAGAACCCTTTAATGAGACCCAACCAAGGAATGATCAAAATGGGGATTTAAGAATACCTAAAAAATGAAAAAGGTTGTTACAGTCGGGGAAGGATGGAAAACACCCAGCATACTTTTCATAATATTAAATGAATCATCTCAGAATTGGGAATTGATGACCATATATAAAATAGATGGTTGTGCCATGGGTGGCACATTATGAGGAATCACGAGTGGATCAGTTCCCACCAACACTAATGCCTGGTCATTAAAACCTTCATGGAATATAGCTCGAGGCCATCATGGTGTCATGATGCTATAATTTCGAACACATGCATCCGAAGAGAATTTAATAGTGGATAGATCATAGAAATATATTTATGAAAAGTACTATGTCATCCTATTAAAAGATCACACCTCTCTTCCAGATTGAAAATCTAGGTCTAGGTGAAATAAAAAAGACCTTCACAAGCCATAAAAACTTAAGAGTGTCCAATATACCATCTAAAAAGGCTGGGTTTGGGTTTAGGTGTCATATCAGATGATGGAGGTTCTTGTATATGGAGTCTTAATTACATTGTATAGTGGAAAACACTCTTTACATTACAATTAGCATCCAATTTAGTGATAACCATTTCAATTTGAAAGGTTATAATTCAATGATTTTTAATCCCTTTTATACAATATAAAAATAAAAATAAATATATATATATATATAACAAGACGGGTCTAGTAGGTCCAAAACCCATATTATGGTATAGTTGGATAACAATGGTTTCGTCACCAATCTATGTGGGAAAACACCATTTAGATTGATCTTGGGACATTAATTAATCTTTTTATATTCTTCCTTGAAGAAATTTCAACACATTAAAATATATAATAATCCAGGCACTAACTATATGCAATAAGAAATTGCACACATAAATAAAAGTAGCATGAATAAAATGCATGGCATATAAAACCTGATGTGCATGTAGTGATACATGTAATGAATTCCCTCAATTAATTAGACCAACAAAAAAAATATCACTATAAAAGTACCAGTTGTAATATCATCAAGAAACATGTGTTTCACTTAATGGTGAAGTTGTATAAACTATAATAGGGAAAAAAATAATAAGAATAACCCATCCCAAATAATTTGGGCTTCCCTGTACATGCGTTAGTTACTCCCAACAATAGGCAAATTATTAAATTTCATTTTTTCTTAGTCCTATTTCCAACAGCCACACAATACTTAAAAAGGAAAATAATCCTCTAATATAACTCTGTAAAGTTCCAACCAGAGATTCACTTCACATGGGCCACAAAATGGTGGGTAACATGGCCTTAAGTGCACATCCCCATCAGAAAGAGATTGTTGACTAGAAGTGAGGGTAAAAAACTGTATTGTGGGGAGACAATACCCTCACATCAGAGTGTCATAGTGAATAATAATAAAAAGGATACAATAATGGAATAGTTCTTAATCATACCCAATGATAACTATCCCAGTAACCAATCATAGAGGAAGAAATTGTGCTAAATTGAAGATGAAAAAATAATAAACAATTGTAACAGTAATCAATGACTATAGGATGAGTCATATACAATGAATTCATTTAATATTGATATACAAAAAAGGGAAATAGGGTACTTCCATTTACAACATGTTATACAATAATTCAAAATGGTGAGAAACTACTCCACTAGAATATCAGAATATGTTGGGTCCTCTAATCCTATGACCCATACAATAATCTAAACAAATCAATAATCTATAGTTAGACACATGCTCTTATTCATACCTAATGACAAGCTATCTACTCTACTACCAAAGGTAGCATGAGTAGGGTGTGAGATAAAATCCTAGTAGTCCACCCCAAACAATGTCAACCAATAATTCATGAAATGTATATATAATCAGTAGTGTGCAGGGATAAGGAATGATACATAATTCTTATTAAATAACACAATCCAACTTAGGGGCCCGAAGGACACATGATATCTCCACCTACTTCTACATAGTTCATAACAAGTGTCTCGGCCGTAACTATATATATATATATTAATATATATATATATATATATATTATATTTATATACTATATACACATTATGAACTATGTTTATGAGTATTTAAGTATCAATATACCTAGACACCAGGTGCTCGCATGACCTAGGGCATTACACATGAATCCATTACCATTCCAAAGATTGGGTGGGATCAAGCAGAGGGTACATGCCCATAATCTCATAGTGAATTTGATTCATCATTCCAAACACTCGAGATAGTTGAAGTTAGATTATATAACCAAAAACCTAACAATAGAATGTGTAACATCATTCCCATCACTCAAATAATATTAAAATAGCAGGTTACATCAGGTTCATCACCAAAGGTAAGAGAGGGTGTAACTCTATGTTCAACATAAACTTACACCATCATTCCAAAGTGAATATAAATAGAATAATAATAATTATTATAATTTGATTGACTTCTTCATAAAAGTCATGATCATGAAGCCCAAAATATATAAAGGGGGGGCAGAGTTCATATAATTAATATATATAAAGAATTAATCAATTGGTCTACCTTTCCACCAAATTTAAATTATTCTAATTTTCCTATTTAATTAATTTAATCCTTGTAAACCATATTAAATATATGATTTTCTATAAAAATTATGAATTTGAGTTAATAAAGGATTAATCTATATTTAATGATGTTCCATGCGCATAAGAGGTGCTTTAGATACTATGCAATCATCTTAACATGTGGGAAATTCCAATTCAAATCCCAGACAAATTATTAGATGGTATTTAAACCACTTGATCAATTATATTAAATAGGATAGTTAATAAGGTTCACCCAATGGGGTGGATATGAATGACTTTGATATACTATAATAATTACCAAGGGTCTATGGGAGTATAACATCATGTGGATAATCATTTTGAGATGAAGAACTCATTTTAAGGAAATGTGAGACAATATGAGATGTACATAACAATAGTGGAGCTATGAAAACAACATAACTCTTATGGAAAACAACTTTACCACCTAACTTAGGGCCATAGATGAATCCTCATCTAGCATCATCTTTTGATTTGATGAATATTAGAACAAATAATAAGAATGCTCCAACTCACTGAAATAGAGAAAATGTGATTTCAAATAAATAACTCAAGAGATTGGAAGAGAAATTGTGATTGTAAGTGAGAGGATTGGAGATCTTTTTGAGATCTATCCAAATCTTCTAATGGAACTTGATTCAGAGTCTGGATCTGAGAGAAATAAAAATGGATATATTAAAGAGGAGGGGAGATCAATGTCGGTGGAGGAGTGTTCCTACACTATACATGAAATGGAGAAAATGTGTGAGTTGTTTTAGATTTAATTTGGGGAAAGTTTTTAATTTTACCCATCCAGATAGATATAGATGATTTGGCCAAAAATTTGTACCAACCATGCACTAATCATATTTCATGGTGTTTCCCAATGACGTCTTGAAAAGGCAAGTAAAACATTTTGGATCATAATTCTAAACCTATAAAAATTTCCTCTACAATTTTTTTAAGTAAAATCATATGACGATGCACCTTGGCCCACATAGTTACATACAAATATATGGCATCCTTTAGGCCATTCAGTTACCCTAATGGTTACCAGAAATGGTTAGTAATAAAAGTGTGGTAATCATATGACCTACCTTGTTTTCCCAATTCTCAATGATTTGTGCTTCGAACAAGCCCTAAAATCTCTCGGAACCCTCATTTGTCCATAAAATTTTTTTATTAATATTATTAAAATACTTAAACTAAAAAAAAAGATTAATTCATTATGAAATATGTTTTAGTACAATATCTCTCAAATGTCACATTTGATACAAATCTATTATGACCCCCTCCATTAAAAAGTATTATGCGTGGGCTAGCTATAGAGAAAGATAGACAATGAAATCTATGACCATCACTAATAGGCCAGGGGTTTCAGACTGGAACTAAGGGTATATAAATATCATATATGAGAGTTATAATACCCTATATAGACATCTAAAGAGTAATATATAAGATGAGTAAGGCACTAACCAATTTAAAGCATGAATAAATGAACAAACTCTAATATATGTGGTAAAGACATATATAATTGGATTGTACTAAAAGGAAAATAAAAAAGTTAAATCCCCAATAGTGACAAAAAACCTACAAAATTATTTGAATAACTCATTGAACTAGAAAATAATTGATTAGTCCCCAAAAATACCTCCTTGATTGGAGAAATTGTTTATAAATACCTATGGTGAACATAACACATATACTCAGTTTGATCCTCCTAGATACATATTATGGGAAATGGGAAAGAAGCATAATAAAGTTCAATACATAATGAAATGAAACTGACTCATCATCTAAGTAGGTATACTAATCTTTTTCAATCCTCACCATGTCTCTCTCACAAAATAGTGCATTTAAGTAAATCATTAAATATCTAATTCTTATAAATAAATGAAGTTACCCAATTTCAACTTCTACATTGATTTATCGCTCTTAGGATCCAAATACTATGTCATGTGCTCATCCCTCTTATATGTCATCATGAACCTCATGAAATATTATCACAAACAACACTGAATAATATGAAACTCAATGAATCATCATCGTAATATCTTAGTTGTAATGATTTGTATTCTCAATAGTTACTACAACATGTGTAGGTAAATTATACCTCCATCAATTACACCCCATTCATGTACTCCCATGGGAAGCTGAAAGAAAAAAGGGTAAAATTAAATGCTACCTGTAAATAAATTACCCAAAACATTTTAATATTTAGTAATACTATGAGCCATCACATACATGGTATGAATACACCATATAATACAAGACATTATATCATAACATAAGCTTAGTCGTCTACATCTAGAGGTAGAGTAGGGGACAATGAGAATTCATCAGTCTATTACCTCACCATCCTATATATTTGAGAAAACACCCCACCCAACATTTGTAGTATGTTTCACTATCGACATGGGTCTCATATTGTATGGCATCAGAAAATATAATTTTATTCATGTACAAACTATACTAACACTACTAGAAATAGATGTATTTGCGACGGGGCCCTGTCGCAAATAGCCCATTGCAGAAAACCGCATCGCAAATAGTATTTTTTGCAACGGGCCCGTCGCAAAAAATAGTATTTGCGATGGGAAAAGCCTCCATCGTATATAAGTCTCTGATTATGTACATTATATGTAAATAATTCTTTTGCGATAGGGCCCGTCGCAAATACTATTTGCGATGTGGAACTTCCCCATTGCAAATAAGACTTAGATTATATACATTATATATATATATATATATATATATATATATATATCTTTTGCGATGGGCCCGTTAAAAATAGTATTTGCGACGGGAATGTCGTCCCGTCGCAAATACTACTGATAAAAAAATAAAATTAAAATATTTGTGATGGAATCCCGTCGTAAAAAGTCCTGTCAGAAAATACTAACCATAAAAAATATTTTATAAAATTATGATTAATGAAAAAATTACATTTATATTATTAAAATAATAAAAAAATATTATTATTAGTAAAATAAACAAACATTATAAAATATAATACTAAAAAAATCTATTTAATAAAAATATGATTAATAAAAATTTATTATTAATTTTACTAAAATATTAAAAAATGAAAAATTATTACAATCCTCAATATTTACAAAAAATATATTTAAAAAACATAAAATGTTATTATTATTAGTAAAATAAACAAATATTAAAAAATATAATACTAATAATAAATAATTAAATATTATAAATAAAAAAATTAAATTATACAATATTTGCACCAATATAAAAGACAGAAACTGTAAATCATTCATATTAAAGTAAATCTTAAATTCAAATGTATTTAACATAAAAATAAAATCACTGGTGGGGGGTCGTCTTCTAGAGGAGGTAGAGGAGCTGTAGGAGATGGTGGAGGGAAACTCCATCCCTAAACTACGAGTCAGACGACACATGTACTCCATCTACTTGTGAGGATATTGCTGCTACTGTTGCTGCCATTGACACATCTCCTCCTCATGATGCTGCTGCTACTGCCAATGACACATCTCTTCATGCTGCTCATGTAAAATCTCTATAAGCTCAGACTGAGTTCGCAACTGGTCCTGATACTGTGAGGCAGAAGATGATGCCTCTCCACGAGCTCCTCTTGAGCTGGACGCTAACATCACAATGGTACCATAGTAAGTAACATGAGTCAAATGAGTGATGATACCAACTACTTATCCCCTCTCAAATTCATACCGAGTCACCTGCATCGATGCCACCTCATCTAAATGGTGGGAACTCGTCTGCTCAATCGTTTCGTCCTGACTCTCAGCCTCTGTTTGAGAGGTCGCAGTCTCATAGGACTCCTTCAATTCCAATTTGAAATTAAAATTGTGATGATATTATATGCAGTAAATTTTCAAACTAAAAATAATAATTCTAACCACAATCCGATGTTGTAGATCACCTCTAATATCTCCAATGGATGGATCACTGTACATCCTCCGATAAACGTCGAACTTCGTAATATCGGGATGCTCGACTGCCAACAAAAATATAAAATAAACTATTTATATTTTCACTTATATAAAATATTTAAAAAATATACATACCAGATTCTATCTATGCATACTAAATGTACGACTACCAGCTCGATGTGTCACCTCCTGTCTCCCCCGGTTCTGTCGTCCCACTGAAGATCTCCTCTGAAATCCACCACCCAACCAGTGTAAAAATATTCCATCCCAAACGTGAGATGAAATGTACTCTGGTCAATGGGATCTACACGGATCATCAAATTCTTTCACTCCTTCATTATTAATGGTTGTTCTTCTCAAATTGTGCTAAAGATGACAGAAACGGTCACACATAGACACCTGATATGCCGCATGGATAGCGTCACACATGCTATCATCGGTGGGATAATATAAAACCTACAAATAATTTATAATATCAAGTTATTAATAAAATAAATTTCAAAAAATATATTATTTTTTTATGTATCAGGCAATGATCGAACATTTCGCACCTCACATCAATGGGAATCTATTCCCATGTGATCCATGGATGAGAAAAATAATTGTGCAAGATAATGCTCCCCTGTCCAATAGCTACAAGCGCAAAACTATGAAAAATGAATAAATAATCAAAAAATGAGTATATATATAAATAAATTAATGAATGATGACTAAAATATATAGCTTACCATACCGTCATGTGCGTGGATCGAATCCAAGATGTAGACGTTGCTTCTGGATAGGATCAGGAATCATCAGTCATGCAAGACCACACCCCCTCTGCGTACCCCCTGAACTGTCAGTAAGATGAGGGTTAGATGGTCCACAATCCCCCTCATCCAAAGGTAGATCAGCCTCCTGCAACTCGCGAAATATACCAGAATCCATCTGCCACACAAAATGATTGTTGTTAGAAGATAATTGAAAATAACTATTATATATGTATATATAAATATTAATATTAGTTAGGATTATAACTAGTATTTAACTTTGTCAGTGTCAATATTCATCCTCATCTCTATAGATGTCAGTGTTAATGTCTTCATCTTCCTCATCAGTATCATCAATATCCACATGAGTTTCAGTTTCATCATCTATTTTCATTTCAAATTCATTTGTAACATCATTAACATATTTTTTTTATCATTGATCCTTAATTTTGGAGTTTCATCAATGATATTCACACCTCTTTATGAAAAAGATGGATTTTCAGTAGTCACTTGAAATTTTTCAATTCCTTCCACTTTCAAAGAACCACATTTAGTTTGAGTAAACTGATTTTCCCGAGATTTCATTTTTATTATGCTCCACCAATCACACAAGTCTCTTGAAGTGGCACAGTAATTTGTGTAATAAATTTTATGTGCCGGTTGAGATAGTAAAAATGGTTCATTTACAACAAGAACACTTTTATATTTAATATTGACGATTCCATGAGTTAGATGAAAACACAAGCCTCTCTCAGTATCTAACCACTGACTTTTAACCATCATTATTTAATTCTATCCTAGTTAACACAAATCAATAATTTCATCCAGAATTTCATATAATTTGACTTCAGTATCGCTGTGATGAGATCCTCTCAAGTAAACTCCCATGTTCATTGTTTTTTTGATTCCCCATATGCACGTTTCTGAAATCGAAAAGTATTCACCACTTATGGATTACAAGATTTAATAATTTTGGATAGTGGGTAACTCAATATAAATAGTCGCTAATAAATTTCATCACCATGTTGAGACACTCGAATTTTTTTAAGACAATTATCAATATGATAAATAATAAATCCAATTGATATTAAACCATTAGTAATTTATGTTACTAGTTTTTGAAAGCATGGAGAAATTTTTTTTGTCTGCTTTCTTCAAGAGAAGCTGTTGTAATTTGTGAAAGTTGTTTCTTGATATGATTATCATATAATCTAAAAATAACATAAGTTTACATATTGGTAACATAAATGATATAATAAGTGATATAAGAACTCACAATACAAATGATGTAATTTCTTCAAAGTTGAGAAGAATATATGTATGAGCTTTGTGATGTTCATCACCTAAAATCCTTCATTCATGAACTCTACTGAAACCAAGATTTGGATGATAAAAAACTGATAATTGATTTTCCATTTCATCATTAACATTCCCCTCATTTTGTCCAATGCGATTTGGGTTTGAGGGATATCGAGATTAAAAATAATGAGAGTAGAAAAATAAATTTCCTCTTGAAAATAAGTTTCAGTAATTGAGCCTTCAACTGATACTTTGTTACATACTTTTTTCCTCAATTTCAACAAGCATATCTAGAATGGTTACATCCATCAAAACTACACTGGACCTCCACATTTAGCTTCATGTGAAAAATGTAATATCAGATGTTCCATTGAGTCAAATAAAGCCAGCGAAAAGATTTTTTTTCAGTTTACATATAATTACAGCAACATCTTCTTCCAGTTTTCTTAACGCATCATAGTCTATTTTCAATGCACAAATGTCTCGAAGAAATATATGATATGTCTATTATTGAATCCCAAATCATATAATTCAACAAACCTCTAAATCTAATAGGCATAAGTCTTTCCATAATAAAATGACAATCATGGCTTTTTAATCTGGTAATATAACCATTCTTAACACATCTTCCCAAATTAGAAGTATAGCCATCTGAAAATATCAAATCCACAATCCACTGACAAAATCGTAAGTGACTCTCTTTAGACAGTTTATAAGCTTCTTTTGGATTCATAAACCTCTGTGATCAGACATTTTCAAATAGTTCACGTTCTGGTCGCCTGTAAATTTGAGAATGATCTAATCGTGTCTTTATAGTATATTTGGTCTTACATTGTGTATCCAAAACTGTAAGAAATAAATTATCAAAAAATTTATTCTCAATATGCATGATATCCAACATGTGGTGGACCAAAAAATCAGACCAATATGGAAGATCCCAAAAAATCGTCATTTTATCCAACTAAGTTCTTTCCCAAAGACATGAATTTTCTTCTGGTTTACTGTTGGCCCAAATGTGATGGGAGGTAATAAAAATACAACTGATTTTAACTATGTACTTGAGATCATTTTTGGAGGTTCATCCCTTTCAATTGTACCTTTTCTAAAACTAGATTTTTTCCTCCGAAAAGGATGATCGGATGGATAAAATCTACGGTGATAATCAAAATAGTAAGGTTTTTTTCCATTGACGAGCGTAAAGGATTTGATGTATTTCACACAGTAAGGACATGATTTCAGACGATGTGTACTCCTGCCAGATAACATGCCATATGCCTGAAAGTCACTAATCATCCACATAAATGAAGCTTTTAATATGAAATTTTGTTTCACAGCAACATCATATGTACTAACACCATCACTCCACAATGCATTTAACTCATCGATCAATGGTTTCGAATAAACATCAATATTATTCTTCAGATGTCCTAGAATTAATAAGGTCAAAAAGTTATAGGGATCCTTCATCAACATCCATAGCGGTAAATTGTATGGATTTATAAAGACTGTCTAACATGAATACTGACTACCATAAGAACCAATTTGAAAAAAACCATCAGTATAAATACCCAATCGCACGCTTCGGGATTCTAAAGAAAAAGACGTGTGCAGACGGTCAAAATATTTCCATGAATCACCATCAGATAGATGATGCTATCTTTTATCAACTGAAATTGTGGTTTTTTTCCATGACATCCTTGATGCTATGTTCTGAGACATAAATAAACTTTGAAACCTGAGTGTTAGGGGGAAATATCTCAACTGTTTTACTGGAATCAATCCAGACTTCCCTGGTTTAGTTTCGTTATACCTTGATTGTCCATATGTGAGACAACTATCCAACGAATCATTTTCACCAGAATATAAGATGCAATCATTTAGACATGCATGAATCTTCTGATAACTAAGGCCCAAATTATGAACCAGCCTATTTCTCTCATAGAAATTTGTAGGAAACACATTTCCTTTGGGTAACAGTGTTTTAACCAAAGAAAATATCTGATCAAAACAATTGTTTAAAATTGTAATATCTGATTTAATAGCCATAAATTTTGCAACCGATTCTAATTTTATTATCTAACAACCAGGATATAATGAGTCCTCAACAGACCTCAATAACTCATAAAATTCAGATGGTGCTAACTCATGAGTAAAATCAATATCATCTTGAGTTTCAGTTTGTTGAACAGATTGACCTGCAACATAATGTACTAAATTTTGAAATAGTGATGGATCCAGAATCAAGTTATTAGTATTTTCTCTGTAACTGTGTTCACCATGTTGATACCGAAAAACATAATCTGGTTGAAAACCAAACTGTAAGAGATCTCCCCCAACCTTGTCAAATGTGTCAAACGTTCTCAGAGAACATTTTTTACAAGGACACTTTATTGTTCCTTCTAAAACATATTCTGGTTTTGATGATGCAAATGATAATAAAGCTTTAACACCCTTAATATATATAGAATTCAAACCAGAACCATTTGGATATCTACACTGATTTATCCAAACATGATCATATAATAATGATTATTGTCGACTTCCTTGTTCCGTATTTTTCTAGAAAATATAAAATCATTACTATTTTAGAATAATTTGAAACTATAAAAACACTAACTGAAAAAAAGATAAATAATTACAACAACATGTTAATAATTACCATTACTTACGGGCGACACAATTTCAAGTGGATTGACAGCTACACTTTTTTCCGACGGCTCATTTACAGTAAACTTTATCACAGAGAAATCACAATGAAGAATATACTCGGAGGTACGCTTATTCATTCTCATATGCATGAGAATGAATATGTGTAACACTGAGCATATTCTTCATTGTGATTTCTCTGTGAGAAAGTTGCAAGTAAATGAGCCTTCAAACAAAATAGCCCCCTTTCTGTCAATGAATCATCTTCTTTCAACTATCACCACCTGAACAAATTATGAAAAATGAGGTCCTACGAATTCATATTTGAACTCATGCCTATGAGATTGGATATGCATACGTAAAAGTATACTTTTCCTAATCTTTTGTGTCGGTGAACGTTGAAAGGAGAAGTGTCATCGATCAAAAGGAGTGTGGTCAATCTACTGGAAATTGTGCCAAGTTAATACAATTTATTACAATTGATTTTATTCATATTTATCCCTATTTATTACTAATTATTCCTATTTCTTCCTAAATAATCTTATTTGTTGCTATTTATTACTTATTATTTCCAAATATTCCTATTTATTTCTAATTATTAATATTTATTACTAATTATTTCTATTTATTTCTAATTAATACCAATTATTCCTAATTATTCCTAATTATTCCTAATTATTCCTAATTGTTCTTAATTATTACTAAATATTTCTAATTATTCCTAATTATTCTTAATTATTACTAATTATTTGTAATTATTACTAATTATTACTAATTATTAATATTTATTCCTAATTATTCGTAATTATTACTAATTATTCATATTTACTACTAGTTATTACCAATTATTCATATTTATTCCTAATTATTCATATTTATTTCTAATTTTTGCTAATTATTCCTAATTATTTCTATTTGTTGCTAATTATTCTTAATTATTCCTAAATATTCATAATTATTAATAATTATTTTTAACTATTCATATTTATTCCTAATTATTACTAATTATTCATATTTATTCCTAATTATTCATATTTATTCCTAATTATTGCTAATTATTCTTGATTATTATTAATTATTCTTATTTATTCCTAATTATTCATAATTATTCTTAATTATTCCTAATTATTACTAATTATTACTAATTATTACTAATTATTTCTAAATATTCCCAATTATTCCTAATTATTACTAATTATTCATATTTATTCATAATCATAACAAATTATTTACATTTATTCCTAATTATTCATATTTATTCCTAATTATGGCTAATTATTCCTAATTATTCCTATTTATTAATAATTATTCCTAATTATTTCTAATTATTCTTAATTATTCTTAATTATTCTTAATTATTACAAATTATTACAAATTATGAATAATTATTCATAATTATTACTAATTATTCATATTTATTTCAAATTATTACTAATTATTCATATTTATTCCTAATTATTCATATTTATTCCTAGTTTTTGCTAATTATACTTAATTATTCCTATTTATTAATATTTATTACTATTTATTACTATTTATTCATAATTATTACTATTTAGTCCTATTTATTTTTATTTATTCGTAATTATTACTAATTATTACTAATTATTACTAATTATTCATATTTATTCCTAATTATTACTAATCATTCATATTTATTTCTAATTATTGCTAATTAATCCTCATTATTCCTATTTATTCACAATTATTCCTAATTATTCTTATTTATTACTAATTATTACTATTTATTCCCATTTATTACTAATTATTCCTATTTATTACTATTTATTACTATTTATTAGTAATTACTCCTATTTATTACTCTTTATTACTAATTATTCCTATTTATTCCTATTTATTCTTATTCATTCCTATTTATTCCAATTTATTAGTAATTATTACAAATTATTAATAATTATTACTAATTATTACTAATTATTACTAATTATTCCTAATTATTCATTATTATTACTAATTATTCCTAATTATTCATAATTATTCCTAATTATTCTTAATTATTCCTAATTATTCCTTATTATTTCTATTTATTATTAATTATTACAAATTATTGCTAATTATTACTAATTATTCCTAATTATTCCTAATTATTACTAATTATTCCTATTTATTACTAATTATTCCTATTTATTACTATTTATTCTTAATTATTCCTAATTATTCATAATTATTACTAATTATTACTAATTATTACTAATTATTACTAATTATTACTAATTATTACTAATTATTCCTAATTATTATTATTTGTTCCTAATTATTACTAATTATTACTAATTATTACTAATTATTCATATTTATTCCTAATTATTACAAATTATAACAGATTATTCCTAATTATTACAGATTATTACAAATTATTACAGATTATTACAGATTATTACAGACTATTACAGATTATTACTATTTATTACTATTTATTACTTTTTATTACTATATATTACTATTTGTAACTATTTATTACTAATTATTCCTATTTATTACTAAATATTCTTATTTATTACTAATTAGTCGTATTTATTACTAATTACCCGTAATTATTACTAATTAAACAGAACTATTACTAATTAATCATAACTATTACTAATTAGCGTTAATTGATATTAATAAATAAAATTTACAACTAGTAATTACTAATTACTAATTACATGAAATTATTTATAGACAATACTAAATTTCATTAATAATTATTAATTGTTACTAATTATTAATTATTAATAATTATTAAGAATTAATATTATTAATTTCAATTTATTATAACAAATAAATACAGATAACAAAATAATTTTAATCTAATTTAATTACAACTAATCAACAATAATTAAAATTAACATAAAAATGAAATAAATACTAAATTAATAAAAATATAAGTACCTTTAAACTTGATCTCCTATTGATGAAAGGGACTTGACAACTTCCCTGTAAAAAAAGTAACTCAGAGAAATTTTTACTCTAAAAATTGAGTTTAGAGAGAGAGAAGAAGTGAGAAATGAGAAGACGAAAAAAATAGAGGGGATATATATAGGTTAGGTTAGTTACGATGGGACTAGTCGCGACGGGATTACCATCGCAATAAGTACCTTTTTTGACGGGCCCCGTCACATATAATGACTTACTGACACACCTTTTACGACATGACAACATCCCGTTGCAAAAACCCATTTATCACCATCGGTATTTGTGATGGGACCCGTCGCAAATACCTTCCCTCGCTTTGGCACGCACCCCGCGCCAAACCGCGCATTACCTTTTGCGACGAGACCCCAAAACCCGCCACAAATAACAAGTTATTTGCGATAGAAAAACCCCCCGTTGCAAATAAACCCTGGGATGGACTATTTGGGACGAGAATTAATCCCGTCGCAAATCGCCCATTGCAAAAGCCAGTTTTTCCCATATTGTAAGCGAATGTACCTAGAATTAGAATAATATTCCACTATAATCACATATGACCCCCAGCTACCACTAATGTGGTCATGATATCAAACATGCATAGAAGCCCGAAGTTAATTATTAATTAATCATACATTTATTAATATTATTCCATTTAAATTTCTATGATTAAAATTTAAATCTTTTAGGAATGTTCTGTGGACACTATAACACTTATTTATAATCACTAGTATGTCAACATAGATATAAAGATCTAGTACAAACCTTATTCATTAAATTAATCCCTTTATCATTTCATTAATTATACAAGTACCCTAAGACTTCTCATAGGTTGACACATTATGGATGCACTTATAATACTTGGAGTCAAACTAATTCAATTTGTTGGGAAATAATAATATAAATATCAATTGAAAACCAAGAAATTCCTAGGAATTTTTTATGAAATAATATTTATGTTAAAAATAAATACACACTTAGAAGTCATCCCAAATACCCTATTTCATTCCCCCACCATTTAACATATGTATAACTTTCCAAAAATTACTGGAATATACCATCACTATAACTCGTTCTCCCATCCCATTCCTCAACATATAATCAATCATCTGTATTGTGCCATGCCTCCATCCCATTTCCTTTTAAATAATCTAAACAAGCACCATTATCATTAAATAAAGTCAAGTTTAAGATAATAAAACAATCATTTAATCATTTCAAAGCACACATACATATTAAATATATTTCTATATATAATTTCATTGGAAAATAAGGCCATCACATCAAGGAATTAAATCCTCCCATAAAGAAGGGCTTGTTCACCCACAAAAAATTATATTTATAAAAAACTATTTTAATTACATGTTGAATTAACTTATTTCCAATTCATTGGTATTATAATTCATGGAAACGAAAGGTAGTTTCTACTATTTAATACAATCAAAGTAACATGCTTCCATATAAGATCTATGTTTAATAAAATTTTAGATGTGTAATAGTTACTATTTTCATGAATCAACTATTTTATTTATTAATTTAACTATGTTTTAATTTTTTACCAGTTCCAAAAAAATTAATCATGCTACATAACATCAACAATACATCTAAGTAGATAACACACTATCTGTAAACTTTGAAGAGGAAATATAAAACACATTCATTCACAAAGTCCCAACCAAAAATTTGATATCAAAATCATGAAATATAAATAATCTAAAACATGTGATAATCTCAATTTCAATTATTTAAAATTTATAATTATAGAAAAAATAATTCGTATAATTAAATAGTCTAAAAATAGTATTGTAAATTGTGACATTCACTTATTTCAATCATTTGGTATGATATTAATTTTTAACACAAGGTTTCATTATTATTTCTATATTATCATAAATTTATAAATTATAGTCACAACATGTGACTATCCTATATATAATATAGTAATAATAACATACTTTCGACTTCTATATTTAAAATGTATTACCACTATAATTTACTGTATGTGATGTCTTAAATTTCCATTGTTGAAAATATCATCCAAAATATTAATTAATTACTCTAAACTGATAATAATAATATATATATATATACCATATTCTATAAATTACAATATTGTTACATAATACTTATTTATATTTACAACATGTTAAAGATAATTATAGTTTTACCTAAAAAATCATTATTCATGTGGTGTTAATTGACTTTTCTACATTAATGGTTAATCATGACTATTTTGATAGATAAAAAATTGGCATCATTCAATGAAACATGAAAATAAAAATATAGAGAGATATTATATTCATTTCCTTGATTAAAAGGTCAATGTGTTTTGAAGAAAATGAGATGATAGATAATCAACTTCAATTGAAGGAAACACATTACAAAATTGAAGGTGACACCACTAAAATCTATTTAAATAAAACCACCATCACCTCTTCTTTCTAAAATCATAAACAAAATAAGATGAATTTAAACAGAAAATATTTTCTTGTAGATGAAAAAGATGGGAAATGAGGATGAGTGGAGAATGATAAGAATATCTTGATCTGAGACTCTAATATGATGATACAAGGTGTTTATACCCTTCAAGATGATAATAGAGAGTAGTGATAGGTATATGAGTTAGTTAATGATTGATAGGGGTAGATAAATCCCTAACCAATTGTTCTCAAGCCCCTTTTTTAAAGAGAAATCTTTGACGAGTCCCCACAATATCATTAGGGCTCTAAAAATGCATTAAGAGACTAATGTGAAAGGGAAGATCATGTTTTGATGTGCTTCGATATTGAAGATCTCACTCTTTTAAAAATAGTTTTAATTTTTTTAGAACCACCACAACTTCCTCTATAGATTGGTGCAAAAACATAATTGACCTACCATGACCAATGCATTAGAATGGAGACCTCCTTTTTAGACAAGAAGGTCCATTATGTGTCAAACCCAACTAACCATCCTAAAATAATTTCTAATAAATTTCCTCACTTTAATTTCTCATGGGTTAATTTTCAAGGAAAATGAATTGATAAATATCTAGAAAAGTTGTTTCACTCATCATAGTAATATCAATCCCTATGTATCATACTCCACAACAAACCTCTAAAATCCCAAAAAAAACAACAGCCTTCCCCATGCTCATAATTGTAAACATTATTCCAAACCGTCATAACCACACAAACTGAAATAAAGTGTAGACACTCAAAAAGTAATGTGAATGAGTTTATAAATATGGGAGATTAAATCCTATTCCTCTCAAAAAATTTACATCCTCAATAATTGGAAATATATATTCAAACATGAGAATGATTGTTCGAACAACCCCTGTGGATACCTCTCAAATATCTCACAACATAAAGAACACCACTAACACACTAGTAGATAAAAGAACATAACCATGAAACATCATCAAACCAATCTTCTAGGAGAGATCTATCTAAAAATAGATCAAATTCATTAAATAAATCAAAATTTATGAGAATAAATATAATATATCCTAATGAGACAAAATTATTCATCTCAATAAAATCAATCATAAAAAATTTAGTGTACTAAGCTTGTTTCCATAATCCAAGATCCCAATTTATGTCATATAAATCCCTAAAAGGCCACATGGAAATCATTAGGGACCCCAACAAGAAATACATATCAACCTAAAAATAATTATACAAAATAGAATCTCAAATTAAGGAAACAAATTTTGGAAACATTCCCTTCAAATTGATTTGATGAAAAATACTTATGTTTCATATTTTAGAAAAAAACAATTTTGTCTAAAAATTTAACAAAAGTGTTGAAGAATTATTTCAAATAAATAATTATAATTATTTTACCACCATGTATCTTGCTTGTAATTCATACATCACAATAAATTCACCTTATTAATTTATTTATTAATGAAATGTCAAGATTTCAATATATCATTTCATTTCTATATGTTAATTTTTAATTATCTAAATATAATGAAAAAATTGAGTGTCATAAACTAGCTTAGATAACCTGGTACTTTGATACCAAAATAAGCTCTAAAATAGACCCCAAGGAATTAAAAAACCCCATTTGTTGGAGACTAGAACCTAACATCAGTCAAGATAAAACACAAAAACGAATTTCAAAAAAAGGAAGACAAAACATTTCAAGTCATTTTGGATGACATTTCAAATAGATAAATCATATAGAACCAAAAAAGTATAAAAAAAATCAAAACAGTTTATGATTAATGTAATTAACAACTAGAAAGATAAATCTCAAACATTCCAAGTAAACATCGACCCATTACGTCATGTGGATCCTCCAGTCACTACCCCACATTGGAGTTCAAAAGAACAAGAACATCCACCACCTTCAAGTAGAACATTCCCTTTTATGATAACTCATATATGAAATCAAAAAACACCCAAAATAAAAGGTTTTTTTTGAGCTATAGAGACCTATTTCGGTCTCACCAAGTAGTCCATAATATATTCCTTAATACTAAACCAACTAACAATTTCAATTTATATAAAACTAGGCATGGTAAGACATATCATTTCAATATTTAAAAAACACACTTTCTTTTAAATTTCAGGAATATATTTCAATCATTTATTTCATAAAATATTTATAGAAATGAATTAATATAAATCATTTGGAAGGATAAAAACAATTTTATAATAAATGGAATATATAATAAAAACAAGCACAACATGAGCGATAGTTATCTTCCAAGAAGAACATTAGTTTATGGATATTATATACATACAATTCTCAAATCAATGATAATGGTTTTTTATATGTACTAGAATCCTTATGGATTTGGGAGAATATGACTGATTAACATTCCATCATTAATAATCAAGCGAAACTAGTTTTTTCTTAGAGATTTAATTGTCAATCCAATGTTTGGGGATCAATATCCAAGTATGCTTGTCCAAAAAAAAACCACTAACTAAAAAATCTTTCGTGTGATCAATCAATAAATAATCAATGGAAGAATAATTTAACTTCAAATCCATCATAATTTACAATTAAATTGACCAATTTTTAGATACAACATGCCAATTTGTTTTCGAACTGAAATATAATTTTTTCATCAATTCATGATTCATCAATAAAAAATATAAAAGGTTTTCAATATTTTAATTTATACAATTTCTTATAAAAAATTATCAAATAATTTTATCAATTCCATAACTTTTCCAAATTTACCACACATTTCAAATTCCCTAACAATTGGTGGTTTTACACAAAATTAATTCCATTTATAATTTCACAATGAAATGATTTCCTATAGTGTTTTTGTAAATCAATTTATTTTTTAAAAAAATGAATCTAGAAAATCCATGTTTCAATTTCATGGAAAATCTAAAATTTAACTACAAACCTTTAATCATATAAATCAATCGATTAACATCCATAATGTGAATACCAACAATAACTGAAGGATAAGAAGATATAAGAAATCTATAGTAAAATAAAGATCTAATAAAACCGAGTTTACATCTGTCAATAATGTGATGATGTATCGAAGTCTATGGTGGGGAAAAATAAGGATAAGAAGAAATCACATGAAAGAAGTTGCACTTACCCATAGGTAATTAAATGAGATCACCCACACATCGATCTTCCTTGAGTAGGATTTTGAGGATCCAAAACTTCTTCTTGAGAGCCTTTAATTCTACCGAAATCATATTAGGGTTGATTTGGTAGGTTAGGAAACCTAAATGTTGGGTTTGGGAGTTTAAAAGAAAATTTTGGGGGAATCCACACTAGCGTGAATTGTTTTTTGGGGAGGGACACATGGTTGAAAAACTATTCCCACTAATAATGAGACCCTATTATCTATGGTTCACGATGTCTCTCTATTGGGTGATCATTTTTATTTATAGTGAATCAAATGAGAAAAATTCCCATATCTAGGGATGTATGGTTTAGAGGGTTTTGCTTCATGGTTAGGACAAATTATGTTCCCCCTTAAAGGAACCATTTAAGGGAGCACTATTTTCTAGGAAAAACCACATGGTTTTCCCAAAATGTAAACTAATCATAAATATCATAATGGTCTTAAAGAATTCCCTAAATTTTACCCCAAACAACGTGAAACAAGACCAACCAAAATTGAAAACAAAAATGAGTAAATAAATACTTAAAATAAGTAATGAGATGTAACAAACTCCCCATTATAAAAACATTATATCCCCAAAACTCCTATAAAAAATTTTCTATGTCGAAGTGATGAGGCCACTAATATCTCATCAAATCCACCATCTCCCAATTTTCATGAGAATATAAACCATAATTCTATAGCCTAAAATCTCAATCTATCATCATTTCATAATGTACCTTTTTATTAAAATCAACTTTCCCAAAACGATATGTAGTCATAGATAAATCGTGCACAATATCAAGATCCTTTATGCTCAAGACATGATGTGGGTCAGAATGATACATTAGAAGATGTGATACATGGAACACATTATGTATCGACATAAACATCAGTGGAAGTTCTAAATGATAACCCATTTTACCACGTACTTAACAATATAAAAAGTTCCAACAAAATGAGTGGAAATATTCCCTTTCCGACCAAACCTTCATGGAACCATCTAATATGAAACGCTCAAGAGAACATGGTTACCAATAAATAACTCTAATGTTCAAAACCAAATATATGAATAAAAATTTCATCATCTTCATTCTATTAAAATTATTTGTCGAATTAATAGAATTATTATTTTTTCCCTAATACCAAACTCAGTCCAACCAATGAACATTCCCCAACCCCCGACTAAAAAAATGAGATTTACATGAAGGACTCGAAATAATCTGTTTTAATTGTGTACTCGTAACTATCCTTATAATAGAACATAACCATTCCAAAATGGCCATCCTAAGCTCCACGAAAAATGAGGATATATGAATGATGATTTTCCTCATGAATATAAATAGACATATTTTTTGGGATGTCTTCCTATGGATGGTATGATACACTCAAATGAACCTAAGATGTCATCACCCCTAAAGTCCTTAGAAAATACAAGTGTTAAATCATGGATCTCTGTGAGAGACTATAGCATATGGAACTCAGTTCCAATGAAAAAACTAATTTGCATTGATAGTTCATGACTCCCCAACTTTTGTTGTACCATAAATGTGTATAAAGTGAGATGATTTAGTTATCTGATTGATCCCAATAGATATCTCATTATTATTTCATGGGGTACAGGAAAATCCCACCATAATGTCTATAAAAATATCACATCACTTCTATGTTGGGACTGTTTGTGTTTTTAAAATAACCAAAACTCTCTGGTGCTCGGCCTTGACCTGTTGATTGGTATAGAAACTCATAACAAAGTTAGTGATGTCCCATCGCTTACCTGGTAACCAGAATCATCTTCATATATCATAAAACATTAATTGTATCTCTTGAGTTCATAAGCCATTCATAATTATGAAAATCACCCAAAAAAACTTTTCTCATGGAAGAGGGAATAATATACTAGTTATGAAAACATAGAATAACCTTCATTGAGAGAGAACACTCAGAAATGGTCTCCCCATAAAAAATAAAGTTTCTAATGTCATGGAAATCATTTTCACATTTTTGATAAAAAATAATAATATAGAGATGTTATTTGTTCAATTGAACAATGGTCAAATAAATGTTAGACCTGTTCATGTAGACTCTAAAATTAAATTATTTAAATAGAGCCACAAAATTCCTCTATAATGATGATTCGTTCATAACATGGGTTAGAAGTTTACTTCTTAAAGAAACTGCAATGGCATTACCCTTTCCTAGGATGTAGGAAATTTCGTAATCAAATGACTTGATAATCTATATCCAAGTCCTTAGTAGTGGATTCAAATATTATTTGGAGAAGATATAAATCATAATTTTGTGACCAGAATTCATGGTCAACCATTCTCTAAAAAGGTCATGAAGACAACTCTTGAGAACATGCATCATTATTGTGAGTTTGATATCACGTGTTTTTAAATTCTTCTCATTCAACCTAAGTTGTGTAGTTCCATAGTTAAGGATGATATCCACTTTCATAATCACACATACCAAACCCAAACCTGATGGATCACAAAAGAATAGAAAGCACTATCGGACCTATACAAGTATCAATGACGATTAGATTTAAAATAAATCCCTATAAAAAATAACTCTAAAACCTAATATCACAGTAAAATATCACTTCATTCTAAGTGAGAGTGTTCATCAGATATTCCATCTTTGAGAAACCATTTACAAACTGGTGATAATACCTCACTAATTTTATGAATCTATGAATCACAAAAAATCATCATCATTGTTCACATGGAATAAAATCTTTAGCATTCCTAAGATGAACTAAGATACCCTATTTTGAAACCATGTGTCCCATGAACCTCAATTCTCGAATCCAAAGACAACATTTTGAAATATTATCATAAATTTGGTGATCTAAAAAAATGTATCCCTGTACTCATGTGAAGTACATTATCTTCCTTTGTTTTTTTAGTAAACTATGAATTCATCCATAAATACAACAACAAACTTGTTGAGATACTAATGCATGATGCAGTTCATCAAGGCCATAAAGAACACAAGATAATTGGATAGATTTAATTGTTTAACAAGATACTCATAATGGCCATACCATCCCAAAAAGTGATTTTTATGAATGTCAAGTTATTATATTTTCAACTGGTGATAACCAGATCTAAGATTAATATTTGATAACCTCTTCCCACCTTTTGACTAGTCAAACACATCATCTATCCAAGGAAAAAGTTACATGTTTTTTTATAGTAACTCATTTGAGCTTCCTTTAATCAACACATATGTTATGTGTTACATCATATTTATTAAGAAAGAGAACTTGTACCATCCAATGAGTCACACTGAGGAATATAAATACATTCACTAATATATAATCCAATTGAGTACTAAACTCATTCAATTTATTTGGTTCCATATGATTTGATGGAATAGATATCAGCTAAGTACTAAGAACTAAATCAATCGAAATATATACCATTATTACTAATGGAAGATTCGATAATTCAGAAGAAAACAAATCAGGAAAATCAAGTAAAATTATAGGGATATCATTGATCAAAAACTCTAACTCCAATTAAAAAGAGAACAGTGATACTACATTCCCCCACTATAGATAAGAATATATAGGTATAATCATCCTAAGGTCCCATTCTCCAAAAAATCATGGGAGACCCTATTAGGCATAGGAAAGGAGACCTATTAATGAAAAAAAATTATCTAGACACTTATTATCAATGATCTAATACATAGAAAATTATATCAATTGGATTCATGTCGAGATCCAGAAAATACCAAGCTAAATATATGATAAACAAAAGACAGAAGAGGGATAATAGAGGTCATTTTCACTCCCTATTCATTTTGAGGGCTTTATTAATATACATCACATAAAACAATATCCCTACTGAATTATTTAAATTTCCATAATGTGAGATGATATAAATGAGTGATATACACAAGTATCAAATACATGCATCACTAAAGATGGAGCTATAGTGATGGTACCACTCATGGTCACTAGACCCATATCTGATTCTTATAAAGACTCTTCCACTACATGAATAAGCTACTTTCTAGATGCATGTGTCTAGAACCATATTGTTTATGAAGAATCTGAATTCATTATCGTAATTTTAGGAGCTGATGAGTCCATTACACTATTTGGGGAAGACAGGATATTGCATAGTTTCTTTATTTGACATGAGCTTCTATAGGAACTTTTGATCTTGGGTGCTTCAGTCCAAACCCATTTTGAATACCCATCCTTACATCACTAAAAGAAAGTGAAATGGCTTATTATATGAACTATAGGAGGTCTAGAATAACCCTACTAGTGTGATATGGCATGAGACGCACCATGTTTTATCTTTCCTATAAATTATCTCACTGAACTAACACTGGGAGAAAAAGGTACTCCCATCAACCCTGACATACCCGTGAGGTCCAAATCAACCATAAATTCCCAATCTTGAATATTAGTATAGTAAGTGAGGTTCAGCAAGAAAATGCAAGACAAGATATCTAGTCAAAGTCCCATCTCAATCCATCAAGTAATAATCTTCTCATTCGATATAATCTTATATACAAACTACAAAACCTCATTAAATAAGCTCACATACTCCGTCATGGTTCTATTAGATTGATGAAGTTTCAAAAACTATATCCCTAGCACACATGATAGATTTTGGATAGAAATTATTAGCAAAAAGAAATCTAATGTACTTCCAATCAAAAATATCATTCTTCTTCATTATTAATCTTGAATCCCACTATCCCCAACTTGTTCCTTCCGGATTGATGGTGGAACATTTCACTATAATCAAATAAGTCATTTCCCTAAAACCAAGTTGAAGATCTATCCTTCTCAACCAATCCTCAGTATCTTGAGGATCATTAGAGCCTTTTAAAATTTGTGTATTATAGTGCAGTAACACTAAAGCATGTGTTTATGATTCATTCATTTGAGGTTCCATAGATGGATCACGAATGAGAATGACTGTTGGTTCATGTCATAGAGTTTTTAAATACCTCAAAATAATCTCAACTAGATTATTTTCAATGGGAGGATCTGGTTTTTTTGGTTCACCAGCAACTTAATCCTATAGCATAATCAAACATTTTTTTAATGGAATGATTCTATATAACATCATCAAACATGTCTGAAGACTTAGAAGATTACTTAGACTAACTACTCAAACAATTGGATCATGGAAAAATTAATCCCATCAGATAAGGTATCATTGTTTGTATTTTAACATATCTAAAAAATAATGGAAATTACTATAATTAGATCAAACTATTCTTCAATTTTCATCTCTTAAATCAACTATGCTGATATAAGGGTCGTCACAATTAGAGTTGTCATGGAACTCACTCATAACCATTTTCAATGTCCTGAAAATTCTACATCCTATCCACCAAGACAAGAAAAACTACTTATTGAAGGAAATAAAAGAAGATAAATCTACACTCCTGATACCACAATCTCAAAGACTATCCCAGATACACCCATACCCTGATACCCATACCAGCTTTGACATGGCCTAATGGGAATTCTTAATCACAAAGAGTTGGTGACTAGGACTTAGAATCTTACAACATAAAGGTATTAAATAATTTTCAAAAACAATATAAGATAAATGATTAGAAGTCAGTGTGATCAAAACTAAACAGGGATAAAGTACAATAAAACAAAAATTTATGATAAAAACAAAAGTTATACAACCTCAAAGTACTCAATAACATGAAAGATAAAACTCCAACATCCCAAATAAATCATAATTACAGGATGTCAAAGGAAACACAATTCAAAAATTCACTCCATAATCCAAGGGATTAAGAAAGTCACCACCTAAAGTAGTCCTTTCTCTTTCCCCAGAATTAGAATATGAAAATCTATAAATTCCTAAAGTATAAGGGATTGTGTGAGCTATGAATTCATATAGGGTCTCACCATGTGTTCTATAATAGATGAAATAATAATAAACTAAATCATTCTGTCCATTTAAATTAAATATGGGATGGAATGACATATCATTTTCCTATTTATTAAAAAACATGATTCCTTTTGAATGATGAAAAAAATTTCAGACACAGAATTAACAAACAGTTTTTATATGTATATTTTTAAAAATAATTTGGGATGAGTAAAATAGTTCTATAGTTGTGGAATGTATAATAAAAACAAATGTAACAAGAAACATGTTAATTATTCATGTAGAGAATTAATTTTTGGATATAGGATTATCAAAATTCTAAAATAAATGATCATGTCTAATTATGTATATGCACGTCCATTAGGCTTAGGCCGAACAGGACTCATGAATATTTTATAATTAGATTACTAAATTTTCAATTTCAATATGCTAGTTAAAATTTTAATTTAAAACCTTTGTTTTTAATAAATTCTTGCATCTTTAATAAAAACCAATAATAGGATTCCATCATTTCAATTTAAGTGATTTTTATGAAAAGAATTCTTAAATCATTTCATCAATTCATTCATTTTTCAAAATTCACCCCACAATTCCTATTCTATTTTAATATGGTAATTTTTCTCAAAGTCCATGCCATTTCAAATTTCATAATCAAATCATATTAAATCATGGTAATATAAATCAATTGAAATATATTTCAAATAAATCAATAAAATATATGATTCAATTACATGGAAAATATAAAATGGAACCACCTATATTTTATCACAAAAATCAAACAGCGAAAACATACAACAAGAATTCCAATTATGATCGAAGGTGAAGAAAGTCTAAGAACTCAACCTATGAACTAGATCCAATAAAATAGAGTTTAGGTCTTTCAATTAAATTTCGATATATCACACTCTAAGGAGGATAAAAAAACTAATAAAAAGAAAACAAAAGAAGGAATATCCACTTTCTCAGAAGAGATTAAGCTAGGTCACCCGTGACTCTATCCGCCAACAGAATGGATTTGAGGAGCTAAACCCACTTATTGGGTGCCTATAAATCCACATAAATTGTATTCTGTTTAATTAGATCATTTTGGAATCTTAAATGGGGGGTTTAAGAATTTAAAATTCAACAAAATAACAATTTTTTTTAAATTTTAAGCATTCTAAGAATGATGTATATATTTCAATATTTAAATTTTTTAAAAAATTATCTTCATATAGAATAAAATAAAATTATAGAACCCAATTTAACGTATTCCACACTTCATAAAAAAGACATAAATATAGGACAATCCACCTTACTCAAGCTTAAATTTTTCTAATATGTTAAAAATTCATCATTTACCCAGAAGAAACTATTGAAACTAATAAAATAGGTTTATTGTTACCATTTATCATTTACTAAAGGATGATGTCGTTCTTTTTAAGATTATTCAACTGACACTACATAATATTCCCAGACCAGCATAAGAAAATACAGAAACATTAATTTTTTATTAAAATAAGAACTTCTAAGGGGAATGTGGGAACCCTCAAAACATAATAGTGTCAGTACCAAAGGATACGACAGATCTATTAAAGAAAAGAGTGATTTTTTTAGAATCATTTTCCTTAAAAAAACTCAAGGAATAACATTAACCTAAGTGTTGAGTAAATCCCTCAAGGTTTCCTCATATAGTAGAACCATATTGTCCCAATATTTCTTGTATTCCTCTTACTAATTTTTCCCATGTTGAATCCTCTTAGAAGAATGTGAGATTACTTCTCTGCCCACTCACCTTTCTCCTGTGTAGTGGCCATATGAATAGGTCTCATCTTTTTCAATGCATTAATATCGAAAGTATCCTCATCCATCTCTTCACCTGAGTGCATAATTGGATCCATATATTCCAGCACTGAAGCCATCTGGCACTGGGAATCATCTTTGGAAGCTGCTTTGCACAGATTCCCCAATATAATTAACTCCACCACACCTACGGGAGAAGCTGGAGAAGACGACTTGCATCCTGCCTTAACTATGTCCTTGGAGATGGCGGCCACCTCCTGTTGACTAGGGTTTTCATACCTATTCAGGGTTGAGCTACCAACCTTTATAAAGGAATTTAGTGAAAATTTTCTATTACCAACTAATCTAGTAATTGGAGTGCAAGGTAGGTTGGTGTAATCCTTCCATCATCACGCAATCTGAAACTCATATGATTTATAATTAATCAGGGAAAAAAATTCATCATGATTAGTGATGTGTTCCTTCACATCATATGTTTGAGGCTATAACATATGTTACTAAGAAAAGGGTTGTCCATCTAGGAATAAATGAACAAAAAATCACTAACACATTAAAAATATTTTCCAATGTATAAATCATTGCATAAAATAATTTAATTAGAAACAAAAACAAATATAATTTGAAATAAGTTAGATAATAATTGAAATAGGAATCAAAAAATATTATATTTTCCAGGTCCATGGACTATATTATCAAGAGTGTGTGGTGAAAATATGGATTAAAACAGTTGATAAATTACAAAGACCCCACTCCCTTACAAAATCACCACCTAACTAGGACAAAGATAAGACATATAGAATGAATATTATGATCTAAACCTCTATATATAGAGCATATATTCATAACACTGATTACTAGGAGAGAGTTATATACAGGTATGGACATGGTTATAAAAACCCTATCGTTAAAATATACCTCTATCTTAACAACTGTATCATTGATTGATTTTTAATTAACATATATAGAGGAAATTTAGAAACATATTTGTTTGAATATAAAGTTTTAATTCATAAAAAATAATGGATCATGGATTTAATATGCGAGTTTCAATTGAGAAAATGTGCAGGTTTCCCCACACATTATGAGGGCATATAAATTGAATAATGTTGATATTATTGGTTATTCACCTTATAGTTCCATTAATTGGAATGTTTTAGCCTCAATGAAGTAAAAAAATACACCTCATTATACAAGGAGTATAAATCAGATATCCCCATGAATAGGGAAACAATCACAGACCCACAACCCATTTTTTGGTTAAAGAACAGAACACATCCTAGAACCAATCTCAGACCTCCCACAATATAGTCGGATCTTATAAACCCTAAGGACTATGTAGCATAACTATCAAGATACTCTACCCAATATAATAATTTCTAAAGAAACCCATTTATCCTTATAAGCACAAACAAATAGAAGTATATCACTTTTTGTTAACCACATTCTATATTGAGATAAAAAATGGATCCATATCATTTAGAATACTATGTACTCTGAAGTTTTCTCCATAAGTATTGTCATTGTCTTCCTCCACTAGGAAGTTATTTTATAGCACATCATCAGTTTGAATCTAATACGTACAATGACAAAGATCCAATCATATAAAAACATTATGGGTTTAGAAATTAGGATAAAAATATTTAAGGTTAATTAATTAATTATTTAATTTTTAACTATTTTCACATCGTCTACCAAATGAAAACATAAGAACATAAATAATAATTAATGACCCTTTCCTATGTCTATACCTTGAAAAAAATAATTAATTTTCATAGAATTTTTAGTAAACATAAAGGAACTTATGTCAGATCTTAGAGGTTCCCAAAATCCCATATCCAAGCTATTATCTCTTTTTATAGTATGCATTTTTTCCAAAAGATATTGTTTCCCTACAAAACAGCACATCATCACTTGTTCCTAACTTGAAACTTCATAAAATATCTCAACCATCACCTTTTATATCACTATTTCATGACCCCTCCCCTCAAAGGAACCCCTCCTAGGTCCTAAATAGAGAAAGATAGACAATGATGTCCAAATCCCACCTCTTGTTAGTCATGGGTTGGTGACAAGAATCAAGGTTATCTTACATAGAAAAATGAGAGGTTTTAAAATCATTATAAAAATTACAATTGTATGAGATATGCTATGAAATCCAACAACCAACTCCACACGTAAATCTAATAATAAATATGAAAACACGATTTAATGAAATTCTTAACATGATACAACTAAAAAGAAATTACAAAAGATAAATTATTGAAATATACCACAATAATCCAATATCTTCAAAATATCTTCTCATAATATTAAAACCTATATTTATTCCCAACCATATTTTATTTAACTGAAAAAAATAGTTTAAATATATTTATTGTGATAATAACATGAATTTTTAGTAGGGTCCCACCCAGAACCACTCATATAAAACGTGAAAGCAATATTGTAAATTTCACTAATTAAATTAACTAACCTAAATCAATATATAAGTAAATATAAAATTATTTTTGAATCCTTAACGTGGATCACTCCATAAATATATAATATAAGAAAGTAATTCTATATAAAAATAATATATATAAATGAAGTTAACCCTCTTGAACTTATCTATTGTATTTTTCAATCATTACCCAATATTTTCACCATATACTCATCCAAAAAAATTTATCAAGAACCTAATGAAAAACTAGCACAAACCATATAATATCATGTGGATCCCAACACTTGATTATCATTATATCCCAATAGTAACCAAGAGTGTTCCTAGAAGACATTATAGAATATGTTTATCCCTTAACCTCAATCAATCCCTTCACTTTCAAATACACTATTGGGAAGTAAAAATAACCACTTATAGATATAGTAATGTGTTAATCATAATGATTTTATATCTCACACATAAATTTATATTAAAATAATGATCAATCAATCCAATTATTGGAAACACCCTTCAAAATAACTCATTATAACTTGGCATAAAACTAATAATAAAAAATTTGAGGGAGAATATATGATTTATTGAAGTCATACATTTATTCCCTAAAAATATTGGATATTAGAGAAAATTCAAACCAAAAAATTTGGGTACAAGTTTACCCATATATGTGTGTGCAGTAATTAATGGAATCAGAAATTACAAATCATTTCACACACAAACCACACTAAGGGAAATTACCTATAAATAGATTCATCAAAAACTATCACCATAAAATATCTCACAATTTCCTCATTTAAGGACAAGATATGAAACAATCTATAACACCAAAATATTTTAATAAAAAAATTATCTTTAAATAAATTTATTTCTTCATCATCTTTCATTACGTGTAAATATGTTATTAGACAATCTGATTAACATTATGAAAAAATTATGTGTTTGTTATCACCCAATCATTAAATTTTAAGGTATGAATCATAGTTAAATAAATTTAAAAATAAATTGTCTAGAAATTTATAAAATCAATTAATTAGTTTTAGAATTATTTGAATAAAAAACAAAAATTATATGTAAATAAAGTGTTTTTTTCAAAAGAAATGTTTTTATGCATGTAGAGTTTTTTTATTAATATATTTTATTTGTCAATATTTCTAAGTGATTTAAATAATATATATATTATCTAAATAATAATACTTTTAAATAAAAGACAAATATGTTTCAGGGAATATAATATGAATATATAGAGTTTTTTGAATAAAAATTTATTCATTCAAAAAAGATGTTTGTGTCACATTTTTCATTCATAATTTGAAATTATTTTTTCTAAATATATATGTATATAATTATGTAAAATAATAAATACTGAAAATTGTGAGGTTAAAATTCGGTAATTAGTCCCCTTTTATTTTTTTTCAATATGAATTGTAACCGTGATAAAATTTATCACCTCTATAATGGGTAAACCAGGTAAAATAAGATTAAAAATAAATGATAAGAAAATAATTTTTCACCAAAATTATTAGTCGATGAAAATAAAATAAAACTTAAAATATTAGTTTCTAAATTCAGTTTTTAAGAGAAATTTTCCATGATAACGAGTTATATATTATTTAAATCAGTGGAAGATACAAAATGTGACTCCTTTTTTAATATATATTATGTGTGTTGATACAGGGAAAATTTATGTTATGAATATATATAAGTGTTTATTTTTATCTTAAACAATTATTTTATTGATATGTATTTATTTTTTATTATTTTAATTTATATAATGATATTAATTACTTATTCAAAAATAATGTTGTATTTCTCCATTTAATAAAAATATATAATAAATGATATAAAAATTACTAAAAATGATATAATTTTAATGATTTAAATTTACCCCTCAATTTTGAAAATCAATAAAACTTGTTCAGGATTTTTGAAAGAATTTACCTCTAATTTGACCTTTTTATTGATGTATTTAAATTTAAATACAATGAAAACTATAAAAATTGACAATAATGATATTTTATCAAAATAATATTTTATTATACTATTTTAAAATCATAAACATCTATAAATAATAAATTTTGGATATTATATGTTCTAAATTGAATATATTTTCATTAAGGGGACAATTTTCAACATTTAAATAAAACATACAGCACTTTAATATTTAAAAATTTATCACCGTAGTTAAAAATAAAATTAATTTACTAATGATTAATCAAAATATAAGGTTTAATATTACACAAAATCACAAATAAATTATATTTTTTAATGAGAGTTAAGCACTATCATACCTCTTATTCCAATACATTTCTATTTTTATGAATATTTCCTTTGAAAGATTTCATTATAATATTACCTTGTGAGAAATTTCAAAAGTACCCCTCACATCAATTTTAAAAGAGAAACTCCTCCCTCAGTTCCTCACACCACATTGATGCTTCTATCTCGATTAAATGCGAAAATTTTCATTATCCACTACCATATACACATTATCTATGTGATGGTATTCCCAAAAGACTAACTCTAGATCCATTTAGTATAGATCTAAAGGAAGAATTGCAAATAATAGTTAATCACCTTAACTGATAAATTTCACTTCCACTCTTGTTTAACTCATCCAAATATTCTTTTGTAATAGAATAAAACCTTATGTATCCTAAATATTCTGAAATATTATTATGATTATTAAAATACAATTATACAACATGATAAACAAAAAATGATTTTTTTTGTATCCCTCATGCAGACATACATCATATCGTCTCCATACTGTAATAAAATTCATTTTTTCACAATATTTTATAGATGAATATTATGATTTTTTTAATGTTGATATATTATATCTATGACATAATTATAATTTGGTAATTATTATATCACATCTACCAATATTCCATAATTTTTTTTGAATTATTGCATTGTTTTTCCATAAGTGTGGACTACCACCTCCACAAAGTGATGTGATTTGTTTTTGTATTTATACTTATCTTAGATATTAGTGATTAATAATTTTATGAATATAATATATATATATATATATAGATATAATATAATAGTTGTAAGAACTCGGACCTTATTTTTAGGTATTTTTTTCCTTTTTGGTGGTTTTTGGAGAAAAGAGAATGTTCTGTATATTTTCTAAGTACACGCCGTGTAAATTATGAGTACACGTCGGGTACATTGATGCCACTCAAGGTAGTGTTCTGTTCATGTCATGACCATGAACACGACCATGTTGGGGTGATTTGGAGGCCCCCTAAAGTGGAGTACAGAAACTGAGAGTATACGTCATATGCTTCAAAAGCACACGACATGTACTTTTTTTCATTAAACAGATCGGGTCGTGTCTTAACCCCATAACCATCTTCTTCTCCATCTTCTTTGGCTGAGGTCATCCCGTATGACCGTGAATTTCCTTCGATCCCTATGACTCAGTTTTTTCTCTGAATCAACCATCATTGATTGCGTTGGAACCGCAGTCGTAAGCTCTTCCTTCTCCTAGAGCTTTTTTTTCCAATTCCTCCTCTTTCTCAAGTTATCATGGGTTGAGAGTTTTGGATGTTTTATTAGATATATGATGTTCCAAGGAGATTCAAGTATCTAGGTTTGAGTATATTGATATATCAACCCCGAGGTAGGTGGTTTGTGCCTTTCTGTTGGAAGTATTTGAGTATTTGTGAAAATTCCACCAATACCCATGAACGGAGAATTTTGTGTATTCTGTTTTGCACTTGTTGTTTTCCTGATTTTTTTACATGCCTGAGTAGAGGTTATCATTTGTGAATAGGGTAATTTACTGTGATTTGGATGGTTTTCCCATGCAAGTATTTCTGTTTATGACCGTTTGGTCTAGTTTTTTCGGTTAGGATATTGCCAATTCGATGCCCAGTTGTAGGATGGTTTGACTGTTCTTCCATGGTGAGATGATGTACATGCTAGCCAAGTATTTCATGAGGATACTTTGGACGTTAAACAATGTGATACTTGGTGACATTACACAGGGCTGTGGGAACCTAGTGTAGTACACCATAGGAAGAATGGACGTAAGGGCTTATCTAGAGTGTCTTTAATTTACGATGCGAGACCAATGGAAGGATTGAAGATGAGTGATTCCTCAGAGGTTTTGTAGGTCCTCGATGTGGGCCACAGGGGGAATGAGATGTCGAGTACTTCCCCAGAGAACCTTTAGTATGACACAATACTATAGGGGGAATTGACAGTGAGTGCTTCCCAAGATAGTCTATTCATTCTTTAGCTGAACCAGAGGGGTGAGACTGTGTGTGCCTCCCAGGGGGTTGCTAGTACTTGTAGGTTGATCCATAGGGGTTAGGCTGTGAGAACTACCCAGAGGTTACCTATTTCTTCTAATTTTGTGAGTGATTGTTCACTTGTTTATAATTATGTTCTAGAAACTGTGGATTGTTTTCTGTTTAGTACTTCCCTGTTTACTGCTTTCTATACTTTTACCTGCTATATATTCACCGACTGTTAGGCACAGATCATTGGGTGGTTTCTTACTGGGACTTTATCTCACACCCTGTTTGGGCCATGCTTTTGGGCCCAAACATATTATATTGTTTCCAGTATAGATAAAGGAAAGCACCCTTCTACTTTAGGTTCTTGATTGCACTAGAGTTGGAGAGAAAGGGACCAAGACGAGGCTTGCGATGCTGAGGAGTTGCTCATATGTTTTTATTTTTTACTTTGGTTTAGTACGGTATTTAGCATTATGAATTGTTTGGCTATTTTCCTAGACATATATGTATCATGCATCATTTACATATATTTCTGCTCAAGTTGTTTATTTAGTAGTCTTCTGCTATTATTGGTGGTGTATATTTACAGCTTCCGTTGTTGTATGTGTTGTTACTTCCGCTGTGTACTCTGCCAATGAGGGCATAGTTTCCCCCATATTACACCGAAAGACCCTCGCTGCTAGTCAGTAGCCTCTGGAATTCGAGGAAATGTGCTTGAGTCCATGTGACCAACTGGGTATGTGGCGCCTCTGGGTGTCTTCCGGAACCGGGATGTTACAAAGTGGTATTAGAGGGTTTCTTATCTCTTGACTTACTTTTTTGGAGTCTATAGCTAGGGATACGATAGAATAAGTGCTTGGTAACGAGTTGCGCCCGAGAGTAGCTAACCCATGTATAGGGAAATGTCATACTACCTCGTTTATTGGAATTTTATTTGGATTGAAAATTTTATAGATGATTTGATTTCACCATTGGGTGATTCACATACTTTGTGTTGTTATCATTATTGTTATTGCAATTCAATTTCTGTCACAAACTGATGAGATGAGGGTATGCTATTTCATGCATCATGTAGACACATGTTAGAAATCACATGACATGCATTCTTTCCATACCATCTAGGATGTATTAGCGATTTCATGTTGTTGTGATAGACGTTGTGTTGATTATGCATGCTGTTGTGATAGATACTTTGATAAAATCTCTACTGTTTCATAATGAATTTGTTTGTATAGTGCTTTTCGTAGGTGGATCCCAAACTTTGGTTCTTGAGGTGTTATGGGCCCTCACATACTGGAATTTGGTGTATCATATCTTTTTATCCTTGTTATAACTTGTATAAGATGCCATGATTTGATTCGCAGGGAGTATGGGACCTCACGGATCAAAATTTGGTAATTTAACTTTTGTTTTCTACATTTTCTGGGCTCTGGAGCATTTTCTAAGGCTACTGTTCGGAAAAACCCAGAATACAGGGTGTGTACATTATGAATACACACCACGTAGTTTTTAACCGTGTCACTGACTGTGCAAGAAGGGACATGGGGTTGTGAAAAATCTCGTAAAAAACACATCATGTACTAGTTTAGCATGCCGTGTAATATGAAATAGGTACCCGAAACGTGTCATGAACAACACAGGTCATGTTATCTTTTCACATACACACCGTGTAGTCGGATCTAGGTACCCGGCTGTGTCACGAACAACACGGGTTGGTGTTACCCTTTCTCGTACACCCCGTGTCCATCTAGAACACGCCGTGTAGTGTCAACTGTGTGTCAGGACTTGTCGCTAACAACATGGGCCAGGTAAGGCATGTCTAGTTCACGTCGTGAACATGTTGTGTAGTTTTTTCTTAGAGTAGCTGTGTGTCTTAACCATGTAGAAGGACTCAGGCAGGGAAGAGGATTCAAGTACATGTCGTGTGTTAGGAAAAAACGTGGTGTATTTGTGGTGTTACATGACCTGTTTAGGTAGAAGTACACGTCCATGTGAATGACTTAAGGGAATATGTCGTGTATGGAAAGAACATGCCAGGTAGTCATGTTTTTCATAACATGAGTGCCTTGTTTTCCCTGTTATTTCTCATGCCTTCAGTTTTTCAGTCCATGTTAATCCTGAATATAAGGTGCGCTTTGGACCTTTCAGAACTATGGCACGGAGACGTCCTCTGGTTGTCTGCCAGTTGTAGGGTAGTGATCAGACGCCAGATATGGCTGATCAGGGACCTCCTGTAGATCCTCATGTTGTGCCAGCTTTGGAACCAGTAGTTATACCAGTTGTAGTTGCCAATGTGAAGTTTAGGGAAGGATTTATGAGGATGATGCAGACCTTCCAGGGAGCTCCACCTCCTACCTCGACTATGGAAGACCTTACGCGGGTTTTCCAGCAGTATTATCCTCCCACCTTCACAGGGGAAGGAGGACCTCAGGCTGCAGAGTCATGGCTAGAAGCCATGATGATGATATTAGAGAATCTGAAGACACCTCAAGAAAGGAGGGTCAATCTTGCTACCTACATGCTATGAGACTCCACCAAGAGGTGGTGGGATGTGATCTCATAGGCAGGTCATCAGCAGGTTATGGCGTGGGAGTAGTTTCAGTGCGTCTTTTATGATTACTTCTATCCAAAGACCCTGAGGGCTGACCGAGTCTGGGATTTCATGAGCCTGGAGCAGGGTTCTCTTTTTTCATGGATTATTCCTCTCGTTTCACCTAGATTCAGCGTTTCAAACCCTTCCAGAGCACATATGAGTTGTTCTTGGTGAGGAAGTTTGAGGATGGTCTCAGGCGAGAGATCCGCTCATAGGTGAATATCTTCAGGCTGACTTCCATCGCTTCCATCATCAACTAGGAAATGATTACAGAGTGAAATCTGAGAGATTCTGGAGCTGAGAGACAGGTTGGTTCCGCTTCCAGAGTCAGTGCCCCACCAGATGATAGAAGGAAGCACTATAGGGAGTCTACGCATAGTGATCCAAGGCAGCAAGACACATCTTCCGGTAGCAAAGTGGTATGATACCAGTGTGGAAGGGTTGGACATACGAGGACACTGTTCCAGAGACACCCAATGGAGTGCTGATCTTATGGCAAGAGGGGTCACAATCAGTGATTCTGTCAGGTTTTCTCACTAGCAGCTGGTGAAAGGGGTTCATCCTTGACTCCTCGTTCAGGAGCAGTGCCACCAGTTTCTCACCAGTCTTGGAACTAGAGTTCTTGTGGACGTTCAGGCCGAGGTGGAGGTTGTGCCTAGGGTGGTCAGTCTCCGGTATATCAGCGATAGCAGGGCAGATCATATCATATTAGTCAGGCAGGGCCATAGGGCCTTGGTACAAGTCAGGGTTTTGCAGTGGAGCAGACCTAGCAGGAGCAGGATCTCGGACCCTCTACAGTTCTTGGTACGATCTTAGTTGCCTCAATTTTATCTTCTTCTCTTTTTGATAGAATGGATTCCTATAGCTTTATCTCTGTTTATGTTGTGGAGAGCCTTCGGCTCTGCATCCTTTCCTCTACCAAAACTTTGACTCTAGACACACCATTGGGAACTAGAGCGGTTAATGTACTTCAGTGCAGAGAGTACCCCCTTGAGGTTTCAGGGTGTCACTTCATATGGGACCTCTATGTCCCTAAGATGACAAGATATGACGTCATTCTCAGAATGGACTGGCTAGTTCCCTTCTAGGTAGTTGTCGACTATTATTACAATAGAGTGAGTTTCGTATCACCAGAGGGTGGATCATTTCTTCAAAAGGGTGAGTGGGATGTCCTGGAGAGTAGAGAAGGACCCGAGCATCATGGGCTCGGTGGACTTACAGATCAGATTTCTAGTCATTATATAGATGTCTAGGGGACCTCACAGCCATACTTTTCTCCAGTGGTGGGTCGTTTCAGAGATGTCTTTCTAGATGACTTTCCGGTTTTGCCTACGGAGTGTGAGGTATACTTCTCGATTGAGCTCGGGCCAGGAGTGGAATCAGTGTCCTTTACTCCTTATATTATGGCGACACCTGAGCTACAGGAGCTCAAGATACAGTTGAAGGAGTTACAGGCAAATGGTTTTGTCCGACCCAATACTTCTCCTTGGGTTTCGCCTGCCCTATTTGTGAAGAAGGAAGACAATAGCCTCAGGCTTTGTATGGACTATCTGACATTGAACTAGTTGACCGTCATGAACTGATATCCCTTTCCTAGGATTGATGACCTCTTTGATCAACTTTGAGGAACACTGGTGTTCTAGAAGATTTATTTGTGGTTCGGTTATCATTAGTTTCATGTTAGACCATCAGATATAACTATTACAACCTTCAAGAGAAGGTATGGACCATACGGGTATATGGGTATGTCGTTCGGCCTCAAAAACGCACCTACAGTTTTCATAGAACTGATGAACCGAGTGTTCCATCCATATTTGGATTCCTTCATGGTGGTTTTCATGGATGGCATCTTGGTGTACTGTCACACTCTACACGACCATGCTACCCATCATGAGATTGTTTTAAGTACAATGAGAGAGATTCATTTATATACTATGCTCTCGAAATGCCACTTTTGGATGGATCAGATTCACTTCTTGGGTCATGTTATCTTAGAGACTGGAGTATCAGTAGAACCTGATAAAGTGAGAGGATTAGTTTCCTGAAAGTGGCTGAATAATGTCTTTGAGGTGCGGAGTTTCCTAGGGATGGATGGAAACTACAGAAACATCATACAGGACTTTTCCCGCTTAGAAGCACCGTTGACAATTCTGACTAAGAAGGATGAGAAGTTCTTGTGGTAGGATTCTTGTGAGTCAACCTTTCAAGATCTAATGTGGAGGTTGACGTCAGCACTGATACTAGTCTTTCTAGTGTTGGTAAAGTGCTAAACTATTTACTATGATGCATCAGGTATCGGGCTGGGAGCTGTGCTTATGCAGGGATATGGAGTTATTGCTTACAGGTCTCGGCAGTTAAGGCCACATGAGAGGAACTATGTGATGCAAGATCTGGAGTTGGTAGTGGTTGTTCATGACCTGCACTGTTGGAGACATTATCTTCTAGGAGACCACTTTGGTTTTCACAGACCACAAGAGTCTCAAGTACATCATCACTCAACGTGATCTGAATCTGAGACAGTGTAGGTGGGTCGAGTATTTTCAGTCCTTTGACATTGATCTTGCCTATACAACTGGTAAGGGCAACGCAGTGGATGATGTGTTAAGCATGAGGAATCAGATACAGGCAGTTGAGGAGGCCAGTAGTGAGAGGAAGCTCATGGATCTTTTCTTTGAGATGCAGTTGGAGGTGCCCGACATATAGGGGAAGACCTTTCTATCCATTTTAGTTGTTACCTGTACTCTTCTTGATCGAGTACGAAAAAGGCAGATATCAGATTCTGAAGGCCTAGTTTTACGATATAGAGTGTCAGTAAAGGACCCTATTTCTAGAAGGACAGTAGGTGAGGATGAGATCTTGCATTTCTAGGGACATGTGTGGGTGCTAGCAGACATATTTGAGGAGTTGATGCAGGATTTTCATTACTCGGTTTGGGAAGTTCATCCTAGCATCACCAATATGTATTGTAATATACACTGTCAGTATTGGTGGCCCAGTATGAAGAGAGATGTTTCTGGTTTGTTCATGATGTGTCCCACTTTCCAACAGGTTAAAGTGTAAAATCAGAGACCAATAGGTCTTTTACAGTAGTTACCCATTCCTAAGTGGAAGTGGAATGACGTCACGATGGACTTCGTGACTGGTTTGCTGAGATCTCCTCGAGGGAATGAAACTATTTGGGTTGTCATCAACATGATCATGAAGGTTTCTCACTTCTTACTGATCAAGGATACCTTCAGTGTTGATGAGATGGGGCGGTTGTACATCCGAGAGATTGTACATCTGCATGGAGTTCTACACTCTATTGTTTCAGACAGAGATGTGTGCTTTACTTCTTGGTTCTAATAGGGGCTTTAGAAGGCCTTGGGTACACAGGTACTTTTGATTACAGCATACCATCCCCATATAGATGGCCGGTCCGAGCATACGATTCAGGTGCTTGGGGATATTCTCTGAGCTTTCATTCTGTATTTTAGAGGTTCTTGGGAGAAGCATATACCTCTTGTGGATTTTGCCAACAATAATAGTTTTCAAGAAACTATTCAGATGGCAGCTTATGAGGCTTTGTATAGTAGGCCATGCTGATCACCCTTATGTTTTCTGGAGGTAGGAGAGGCAACATTGTGGGGACCTTGTCTCATTCAGGAGACCTCACATCAGATAGAGTTGATTCAGAATAGGATGGCTACTGCACAGTCTCATTAGAAGTCTTGTGCTGATCAGTGGAGACAACCTCTAGAGTTCGAGGTCGGGGATCAGGTTTTCCTGCGTGTCACACCGAGGTTGGGACAAAAGGGGATTCGAAGTCAGGGTAAGCATTCACAATGGTACGTCAGGCCGTTTGAGGTGTTGGAGAGAGTTGGTTCGGTCACTTATCGGTTGCAGTTACCTCTGAGGTATCGGGCTATGCATGATGTATTCCACGTTTCTCAGCTCCAATGTTACTTTTCAGACCCGTCTCATGACTTTCAATTTGAGGAGTTTGAGCTCGAAGCTGATGCATCGTTTAAATAGAATCTTATTCAGATTTTCGATTGTAGTAAAAAGGTTCTCCATGGCCGGTTTGTTCCTCTGGTACGAGGGCTATGGTAGCACAAGCGAGTACATGACAAGTCTTGGGAGAGGGAGACTCATGTACGAGAACAGTGGCCGGAACTGTTCGAGTGTTATCCTTCTACATCGGGCTAGGGAAATTCTAGGACAAATTTCTTTTAGGGGAGAAGTTTTCAAGAACCCGTACCTTCATTTCAGGTATGTTTTTCTTTTCTGGTCGTTTTTGGTGAAAAGAGGATGTTCTGGAAATTTTCTAAGTACACGTCGTGTACTTTATGAGTATATGTCATGTACTATGATGACGCTCGAGCCCATGTGTTGGCCATGTCCTGACCATGCACATGGCCATGTAGGGGTGATGTGGAGGCTGCGTAATGAGGAGTACGAAAAAGGAGAGTACACTCCATGTACTTCAAAAAGACATGTTGTGTACTTTGTTTTTTTCATTAAATGGACTAGGGTTGCGTCTTAACCCCAGAACTGTCTTCTTCTCTTTCTTTTTTGGCTGAGGGCATCCCGTACGGCCATGAATCTCCTCCGAGCCCCAAGCCTCTCTCTATTCTCCAAATAAACCACCCTTTATTGTGTTGGAACTATAGTGGTAATCTCTTCCTTCTCCTAGAGCCTTGTTTTCTAATTCCTCCTCTTTCTCAAGTTTCGGTGGGTTGAGTGTTTTGGACGTTTTCTTATATCTATGACATTAGAAAGAGATTCAAGTTTCGAGGATTGAGTATATCAATCTTTTAACCCTGAGGTAGGTGGTTTGTGCCTTTTTGTAGGAAGTCTTTGAGTATTTGTGATAATTCTAGTAATACATGTGAACGGGGTATTGCGTGTTTCCTATTTTTCTCTTGTTTTTTTCCTGCTTTGAATACATGCCTAAGTAGAGGTTATTGTTTTTGAATAGGGAAATTTATAGTGCTTTGGATGATTTTCCCATACTTGTTTTCCCATTTATGACCATTTTGTCTTGTTTTTCCTGTTATGATACTGCCGGTTCCATGCCTAGTTATAGTATGGAATGACTGTTATTCCATACTGAGATGATGTAGATGCATGCCAAGTAGTTCTTTAGGATACTTTTTCCGTTACGTGATGTGGTGCTTGCTGGCTTTACATAGGGCTGTGAGAAACTAGTGTAGTAGACCATAGGGAGAATGGACGTAAGGGCTTCTCCAAAGTGTCTTTAATTTACAATGGGAGGCCACATGGGGAATTGATGATGAGTGCTTCCTCAAAGTGATTGTAGTTCCTCGACGTGGGCCACATGGGGAATGAGACGTTGAGTGCTTCCCCATAGCACCTTTAATATGACACGAGACTATATGGGGAATTGACAATGAGTGCTACCCCAGAGAGTCTATTCTTTCTTTAGCTGAACCAGAGGGGTGAGACTGTGTGTGCCTTTCAGAGGGTTTCTAGTACTTGTAGGTTGAACCATAGGGGGTAGGCTGTGAGAAATACTCATAGGTTACCTATTTTTTCTACTTTCTTGAGTGACTCTTTACTTGTTTGTAATTATGTGATAGAAAATGTGGATTGTTTGCGATTTAGTACTTCCCGTTTTACTACTTTCTGTACTTTTACCTTCCATATATTCACTGACTATTAGGCACAGATCATTGGGTGGTTGCCTACTAGTACTTTGTCTCACACCTTGTTTAGGCCATGCTTTTGGGCCCAAATATATTATATTGTTGCAGATATAGATAAGGGAAAGTGCCCTTCTACTTCAGGTTCTTGGTTGCACTAGAGCTAGAGAGCATGGGACCAAGCCAAGACTTTCGATGCTAAGGAGTTGCTCATCTATTTTTCTTTTGTACTTTGGTTTAGTCCTGTATTCAGCATTGTGACTTGTTTGGCTGTTTTCTTAAATATATATGTATCATGCATCATTTACATATATTTCTGCTCCATTTGTTTATTTACCAGTCTTCTTCTATTATTGTTGTTGTATATTAACTACTTCCATTGTTGTATGTGTTTTTACTTCCGTTGTGTACTCTTCCAATGAGGGCATAATTTCCCCACTATCACACCCAAAGGCCCTCGCAGCACGTTGGCTGCCTCTGGCATTTGGAGAAATGCACTTGAGGCCATGTGACCAAATGGGTATGGGGCACCTTTCAGTGTCCTCCAAAACCAAGATGTTACAATAATTATCCTATAATTTTTAATTAATATATATATATATATATATATATTCCATTCATTGAAAAATGAAAAAGTGTTCATTCACATTTACAATCAACCTTCTCCATAAAGGGTGTAATTAATTTTATATCTATAAATTTAATGGATTAAACTAGATAAATATATATATATCACAATTATATCATGGTTAAAATTATATATATTTTTTAATAATTATCATTGTTGATTGTTGAGGAATTATAGATAGGAAAATACAAAAAAACAAATAAGTTATCAATAAAAAAGTTATTTTAACTAAGAAATGATGATAAAATTTTTATAAAAGAATATAAATAAATCATATATGGTATTATATATATAAGTTTGGTTCCTGAATTTTTTTCAAAAAGAGCTATATTTATTATATATGAGGATTGAACACATATTAAAGAATCCTGACTTAAGTAAAATGTTTTTGTTCATAATCTTATCAATTTTCAGGATTTATTTTTCTTAAGACTATACTGGGAAATGCTTATTTTCCATGTTCATATTTTATAAAAAAATTAAGAAATATTTTTTATATTATCCTATGGACTTTAAATTCATTTTTACCTATGTTTAAATTTTTAATAAATGGTTTTAGGGAAATCATATTTTCATTTTCCAAATGAAGAACTTTGGGACTTTTCTAACAAATGTATGGAAGGAATATGTTTTTAACTTATATGACATGAAACTAATTTTCCACTATTATATATAATTTTTAATTTGATTATTCCTTTATATGTTACAATTTTTATTTTAAAATTGAATATTTTATGTTATAATTTCACAAGGTTTTAAAAAAATAAATATCAAAATAGAATGGTTATTTTCCTCAAGAATTATTCCATGTTATCTTTCATAATAATTTTACATATAAGATGACATACATTGATGTCACATACAATTTACTGGGGTTTTCATCCCTACAAAAAATCACCATTCGATCTTTGGATGGTTTATTTTTTTGATGAAAATATGAAATTTTTAAGAAAACCACTTTATTTCCATTGGTTATTCTATGATAAAATGTTTATAAAACCCATTTCCTTTACATGGGATAAGATATGATTAAATGATTATGAAACCCATTGTTTACTGGGTTCTGATATGGTGAATGGTTTATTATATTCTAGAATATATATTTATATTTTACATAATGTTATGAGTGGGACCTATATCTACCTCCCATGCATTTGATAAATTTTGATATCAAATGAGATAAATAGTACTTGAGTAGGGTAACAACCCAGTTTGTTGATGTAATTTTTTTCACTATAATATTATTGGAAGTGAACGATGAATTATATTATGGTTTGGAAAGTGAACCAATTCCACTCTTATAGCCATGGTAGTGAGCCTAAATTATAATGAATTTATTTTCTATTCATATATATATTCCACAAGCATGTTTTTTTATTTCTATATTATGATTCATGGTTTATGTTCTCTGATTTTCTTAAGATTAATGAATTATAAACATCCATGATTTATGATATGGATTGGAATTATGATCTTTGATATGAAGGGTATGGGATACTAAAATTAAGACCGTGTTATGATCATGTCACGACCCGTCCTCGGGGCCCATGCCGTGACTACCCCAAGCCCGCCTTCCATAGGCCAGGGGCTGGCGACTAGCACCAAAGGCATAAATCCCAATAACTGGGAAGGCATTGCCTTTATAAAAGTAAACAACACCACAGAGTACAAGTGGAAGTAAACACTATGTACAAAGAGAAGTGCTGAAAATAAAATGGGACAGAATACAAACCCAAAAGAAAGTACAACTACAACTGAACAAAGTACAACAGAAAAAGACAACAGCTGGAGGGATGGAAGCGGCTCCTGGGTCATCCTTCTCGGATCCAACCTGAAGGGTAGGTACAGATGACGCAGCTCCTGGATCATCCACCACGGATCCTACCTGAAGGGTAGGTATAGATAGCGCAGCTCCTGGATCGAACGCCACGAATCCTACCTGAAGGGTAGGTACAGATAGCCTCCTCAACTCTCTCTCCCGTCAACCTCCTCTGGATACTGACTCGTCGTATAGTCCACCTCCGGGTACTGACTCGTCATGTAGTCCACCTCCAGGTACCATCCAGTCCTCGAACACTCGGCCTCCGTCAGCACTGCCCGTCGTCTGCATCCTACACAACGAGGTGCGGGCATAGCCCGTGCAGGGGTGAGTATAACGATACTTAGTAGGGACCTCGAGACCCTCAAGGTCTCACTAAAACCAACAAGCATAACCACAATGAAGATCTCAACAGATAACCTCTACTTAGATATATGCCCATACATATACCTAAGTTATCAAGTAACCCATCTCAATCATGAGGAAACACAAGGATTGTGAAATCAACGGATAACCACTGCCCAGGTATACGCCCATACATATACCTAAGTTATCAAGTGAACCATCTCAATCATGAGGTAAACACAAGGTCAAAAGTCTCATCTCAAACCAGAATTTTCATTATCGAAACTATAACTGCTGAAGAGCTCTGTCTCTGGAGTGTACAGTGGTCCTGTCACGACTCTGAGGTACTGCTCACTAACATAAGACTACTGAAGTACTCCTCCTGTCGAGTACCGTGGGTCAGCCACCCAGACATAGTAGTGCTTCCCGCCGAGGTATGTCACCCAAACATAGTAGTGCACACCCCCTAGTAGCCTGCTGAGGTACTCTCCGGACGAGTACCGTGGGTCTGCACTGTCACACAGGTAGTGCTCCATCCGCCATGGGTCTTCACCTCAGAAATTAGTGCTCCATCCACTGGTCTAGTCGACTCACTCCAAGTCGAGTCGTTCAAGCAGTCGTCAGGTCTCAGCCAGTTACGTGGTCTCCGTACTCCGCACGCTCGTCACTGGGAGGGTCCGCTCCACGAGCTACAGGTCGATACTCCAAGTATCTCAAAGTCCCACAAAATAGTATCTCAAAGGACCACCTCGTCATAGGGGTCTCAACACAACAGACGGCGCGTCAATCGGACGCCCGGTCTGTGAGTTATTAGCCTTTTCGTCCCAGGGGCCCGGTTGGTTTCGTGAGCGAACCAAACCCGGCCGTATCTCAACTGTATCCCGAACTCTCATAGGGTATACTCATAGGGACTGTTTCTCAACGAGATCACCAACGCCGCTGACGGTTCGTCAAACGGACGTTCTGTCAGAAAGATATCAGCTTTTCCGTTCCAGGGGCCCGGTTGGATTTCGGTGCGATCCGACCCAGCCACTATCCATATGCATCCAATTCTCGGGCGGAGGATGCCAAAAGTTCCGTATCTTCAACAGGAACTCAACGCAACAGACGGCGTGTCAATCGGACGCCCGGTCTGAGAGTTATTGGCTTTTACGTCTCACACCCACCCTAGGAAACTTCCCAGGAGGTCACCCATCCTGATCACTACTCTAGGCCAAGCACACATAACTATGGAGCTTTAACCACGTAGGCTCCCGAAAACGAAGGTGTACCTTGAGTATAGTATACCGAAATGACCGTCTCGATCCAAGGATCTGGTTGCCGCCGACGGCGAGTCGTTTGGAGGCTCGTAGCCCAAGATACTGGCATTTGGACAAAATTGGTCCGAAAGTGGGGGTATGGGCCCGAGTTGATGTCTCAGCCTCTCGGTTCATGGAGCGGACCCTCCCGAATGAGCTTGTTGTGTGCGGGAACCCTAGTGCTGGCTGCAACTGTGACTGCTACTGCTACTGCTACTGCTACTGTGACTGCGACGACGACAGTACAGAGATCCTGTGTGGATTCGACAATGACTACAGCACTCAGCGATCCTACGTGGATCAGTGCTACAGGTCATGTGTGGGTCCGATCCTGTGTGGGTCTTTGCGCTCAGCGGTCCTGTGTGAACCAGCGCCTACAGGTCCTATGTGGGCCCGATCCTGTGTGGGTCTTTGCGGGGGTTAGTTACCTATCGATCCTCCGTGGGTCCAATGACTTAGATGGATCATAGATCATCTTTATCGTCCTTCGAAGAAGTATACCTGTGTGAGCTGAATCCTGTTTCTTTCCTGTGTGGATTTTGTTGTGCTATCCTGTGTGGATTTCGTTTTTCTTTCCTGTGTGGAATACGTATACTTTCCTGTGTGGACTGAGTTGTACTTGTGCTCGGAGGTTGGAGCGTATTGGAATTGATGACTTAGGTATATGTATGGGAATATACCTAAGCAGTGTTGGATGTTACTTCGTGATTGTACCTTCCATTGTGGTTTATCCTTTGTGGATTTTGGGAGACCTTCAGGGGTCTCGGGGTCCCTACTGAGTATCTTATACTCACCCCTGCACGGGCAATGCCCGCACTACGTTGTGTTGGTTGCAGACGATAGACATTGTTGATCGTGGCTGAGGCTTGCAGAGCAGAACGGTACCTCGAGGTGGACCACTGGGCGGGACGTTCCTGGAGCGGACGACGGGACCCGAGGAGCAATGGAGCTATCTGTACCCACCCTTTAGGTGGGATCTCCAGTGGACAGCTCGGTGTAGCGACTTTTACTTTACAGTTGTTGTTTTCCCTTTCGAGTTGTACTTTACTTTCAGTTTTGGTTTGTATACTGGCCCATTTACTTTTCCGCTCTTTCAGTTGTACTCTGTTCTTACTTAGTGTTTATTTTTCCGTTTACTTACCCTGTGGTGTTTGTTTACTTTTCAAATGCAATGCCTTCCCTTTTTACTGGGATTTACGTCTTGGTGCTAGACGCCAGCCCCTGGCCTATGGAAGGCGGGCTTGGGGTAGTCACAGCACGGGCCCCGAGGGCAGGTCGTGACAATTATTGATATATTTCTTATGAACTGTTACTAAGTATATGAGATTACCATTTTCTAATGATTCAATTTCTAGGCTATGAAGAATGATATTAAGTATGTTTTATCATTTATGGGTTATAATTATGTGTAAAAAAGTGTCAGAGAATATATATATTTTATAAACCAGTTGTTAATGTCTATATGTTTCCAAAGATATGAGACCGAAATGATTATTTCATCAATTGAAATGTAATGTAATGAATATTCAACCATTAATAAGAAATATCTATATATAAATAATTTGGGTAACTATACAATAATACAGTACTAAATTTCATTATTAATTAGTAATACATTGTTTGTTATTAAATATTTTCATTTCCATGATAATATTTTTAATTATTTAATCTAGTACCTTTGATACTATACCATTTTTTTATATTATATAGTTTTAAATGATCAGTTATAAATTTAAATAAATAACTATTATCTTCATTTGAAAACATTTATCATTTTATTAAAAATTAGCGCGCCTTTGGGACTCCTCCTAGTCTTAAAAATCAAGGAAGCATTTGTTTTGAATAGATTGAAACTACTTCAAGAAATTTGAAACAAATCATATAAATTAAATTTTCTTATCTATCCATTGACAAAGTGTCGAGAATGAATTACAGAAGAATAAATATATCGATGAGAAATATCCACTCTAAAATCATCCTAACTATAATTTTCATTCCCATACCACTGTAAAAAGGTAATATATTTCCCATTACAAGCATATAACATCAGTACAACCTAGAATCTGAGACCATTCGAAATTATAAAATCAACCACCAATGTAGCCTCAGGCCACCTTCCCATTTGATAAAAAAAATTACAAACACAAATTGTTATCAATTAGTTGCATCATGGTCAATATAAAACATTAAAAATGGACTAATAAAACTAGAGCACATTCCTATATTAAATGTATTTTCATATAAAAACTCAATGTCAACATAGGCCATCAGATCGAAGATTCAAAGCCTCTTATAAATAAGAATGGTATCATTCATTCTCAAAAAATTATACATAGTAATCATCAAATTTTCAACCATATTCAATTAATATGTTTATTGTGTATTGTTTTTCCAAAACAAGGTTACTTAAGTTAATAAATCAAAATAAATATAATCAATGTAACATGATTCCATGATTATATGAAAATTTAATACATTACTATAAAGAGATTAGATATTCTAATAATGTAATTTATATTTAACTATCTAATATAAAAAACTACACAATGTTTATCAATTCTTGACATATAAATCATTCTACATAACATCAAAAATATATCCATTGAGATAGTATGATATCATTTAAATATCAATAGGAAAAATAAAACGCATTCAATCACAAATTCACAAACATTAATGCAATCTCTATGTATGGAAATAATAAATATAAAAACATGGGATAATTCCCATTTAATTTCATTACTACCATGAATTATAAAAAAATAACACTTTTAAAGGAATAGTGTAACAAATAAAAGTTCAAAAAGATATATTACCTTGTTTTATTTTTTTATAAGATATTATATTTATATTTGGTTGAATGAAAATTTATAGATGATCACAGACTAATATTTTATAGGTACAACAAGTTAATTTCTAATATATAAAATAATTATAATAACTTCATTATTGTTTATATATTTAAATATGATTAAAAGATTAATCTATTTCATTAAATTTCATAAATTTTCATGTTTAACATATCATGAACAATTTTAATAAAATAACTTGACCATGATAATAATAATAACATATTAATAATTTTTTTATCAATTTATAGATCATTACATAATCATTTTTTGTGTTTTATGACATCTAAAAGGGGTTTCTATTATTTTGAAAACCATCATTCTCCTTGTTATATAACCTAGTAATTACAATTTGAAGGCTATTAATAAAAATTTAATCAAATTTATTTATCCATGTTTTAATCAAACTTACACTTAAAAAAAGAATTGTTCGATCCCCTCACTTTATTAGAAGACTAGTTTTCATTAAACTTGAATTTGAAAATGAGAATCGACCTTTGTTGTGGGAAACACATAAGAAAATAAAATTAATCACTGCCGGAACCTCAACATGGAAATCCACAATTAACAATAACTTGAATACTCGAACCAAAATAGGATAATTTTTATGAAAAATAATTTATTATAGACAACGATGATGGGAAAAAATGATGGGAGACTATATTTTAAAATTTGGTATCATAAAAAAATATGGATTCGCAATAAATGAATATTTATTTTTACATGAAGCAATTATCCATGATATTAAATAAGTCTAACAACATATATCTATACCAAAATTTTATAAATTATTAGTAGTTTTTATTATTTCAATGGATATCTTCAATTTCTTTTCTAGAAAATATCATAAAAAATATTAATATATTAATTTTAGAATGATAATAATAATAGATTAACAAAATTATAAAATCATTATTATTATTACATTTTTTAAATATTTATGAAATGGGATAGGATTTTTCAGTTTTATCTAAAAATTAACCTTTTTTCAATATAACAAAAATATATTATTTATATTTTTAATCACATCTATTTATGTGAATGAACTTAGGAATGATTCAAAATAGAATTCACAAAAAAACAGGGAGTTGTTTTTAGATCCCATAACAGTATTAGATGCTCGAAATTCTATGAACAAAAATAGTTCATTGAGAATCATATACCAATAAAAGAAACACATACCAAATTTAAATGAAACACTACTAAAGCCTTTTAATGGAAACCAACTATCAATACCAGGTCGACTCTTTAACCAAAAATAGATGAAATTATATCCATGAAAATTTATGGTAGATGAAGTATAGGGGAAATGGGGATGGGATGATAAATAGAATAATACCTTAATATGATACTTCAAATCGATGATCTTAAGAGTTTTACTATTTATGGTGTGTCTATATAGTGATTAGAGTCATATAAGTTGGCTATGTTTCGAGAGAGTGTGTGAAAATTTTAACAAAGATAATTTGACACCCTTATTTAAACAAGAACCATTGAAGAGTAGTCACCATGGTGTAGAGGATTTTGAAATAACTTTGGTTCATTCATTCAATGTGATGAAATTGTCTTTAGGATCTCGAATTAGGAAGATTTCACACTTATAAAAACTAGTGTCGAACCATTTTGACTGCCACCAATGTGTCCTATATTGTTGTGTTGTAAAATCCAAATAAATTTCAATCTACCACATAAAATTCTAGAGTGTGGTGACCCAATTTTCTAATAATGAGGCTCATCATGTTCCACGCCCGAAAAAACAACTTCAACACAATCCCCTAGTAAATTCCACATCCTCATTTATTACAAGATATGAATCAAGTAAAATACATCATAAAGTGGATTAATAGGATTTTTCTGTCATTTTAGTGTAATGTAGGGATAATAGAAAAAATCAAGAAAAAATGTCCAAACACAAAAGGGCAAAAAACTATCCCAATATTTATGCCTCTATGTAGGATTAAAAATGATGAATTCCACACACATTAAAATAGAATAGAGTCCCTGAAAAGAGATAAAACTATTTTATAATTTCTATAATACCACTGAAATCCATAATAAGACCTCAAATTTGTTGGAAAACTCAATGTTAAGGGATTTATAATTATGAGTCATTATAATTTAGTTAATGATTTTTTATCCGAATAAAAACCTACACTAATTTGGTGTTTTTCAGTATTTTAAATATTCTAGTGATTTGGCATTTTGTTGTCTTAACTATATACATTTTAATTGATGGAATGTGTGGAGGTATTGGATGAGGATTTTATACTTAATTAATCTATAATCCCTTATAAAACTCCACCAATCGTAATAATTAAATGTTATTCCCTTGGTAAATTCAACTATTATCAGTTCATTCTCCATAGAATATCCCTAAGTGGGGAAGAAAGTACATTTTCATTTCTCAATAATTTTGTTTTTGTTTATTTTTCTTTATTTTTTATTTTTTTGTTATGATAGGTTTATAAAAAATGTTCTACTTGGAGAAAAGAATATATTTTCAAAATAGTAGAAATGAACAAAATTATCAGACCCTAATACACAACAACAATTAGAGAGTCTTTTGGACATTTTTTTTCAATTAGAATTATGAAATATATTTGGTTATTTGTGGTGAATCATTTGACTAATGATCATCAACTAGTATAATATTATTAAAAGAAAACAAGTTAATTTTCATTTTATGGTGGAAATTCGATTATCTAATCGAATACAACGAAATCACATTTATGATATACAATATAACAAACTGATATTTTAAAACATAGTTATGTTTAATAAATTTCATTTGTTTTATAACTTGTGATGAAAAAATCATCAAAAAAATTGAATAATTGTTTGTTAGAATAAAAAATTAAAGGCATTATTATTAAAATAATTTATATTTATAAAATAATTTACATCATAAAAAGGTTAAAATTCTCTTAAAGAAATACGGTTGATTCTAAAGAGACAATTTGAAAATTTTCCATTGAATTATTAATATTTGAGGATTGATATAAATAATAATTATTGATAAAATTTGATTTAATAATTAAAAAAATAATTTAAGTCCATCTATGAAATGGTTATGTTATGATAATGAATATTAGTTTAATAATTCATGGTTAGACAAAAATGTTTTGTTTACAAACACCATTTTATTATATATGTCTTATTTAAAATTAAATTTATTTTATTTATATTACTAAACTTATGGAAAATAATTTTTTACAATTTTTTAAAAAATAGTGATCATTCATTCATTGATTCGGAATATGTTAAAAATTAAGATACAATTTATTAGAGGATTAAAAAAGATATCAGGAATTAAACTATATTTATGTATTTATTGTATTTAATGAAAATAAATTAAATTTATCTATTTCTATAAATGATTTTAATGATATTTATGGATTAGATAGTCAATAAAATCAATTAAAACTCTTATATTAGATGTTATAAGATATATATTCTTTTTATAAAATCACACTTATACATAAGGATAAATTATTTCTAAGAATGGTTTTCATGAGTTTTGGGCTCGGATATGAGAATAAATGTTTTCCAGGATTACAAATTAAATATAAAAAAATTTATTCCATATCATTAAACATCATGTTAAATTTTTTATTAGTACAATTTAATTTTTTTCATAAAAATAAGTTACCACTGTAAAATGTCATGTTATTATGGTAAAGGTTAAAATGGGTTAAAAGGTGTTAAACTAATGCATAAGACTTTCAATAACAAAAAAACATATCAATATTTTCTTGGTTAAGGGTATTTACAACTCCCCAAACATTAAAATTTAAAATTTTCTTATTTGATTATAATTTAAACTGGTAATTAATAATTACTATTTTTACGTGAATGGTATTTTCCTAGGTTCCTCACCCATCAATTATAAAAGTGTACCTCCTCTCCTCACTTCTTCACACAACGTGATCCACTTAGCTAGACCAATATCTACAAAAATCGCTTATGTAAAATCCTAAATTTTTCATGGATTTTATTTTTACTCTTTAATACCAATATGACAAAGCTTAAGGTGTAGTCCAAGAAGGCCACCAAAGAAAGATGAAATTGTCTTAACCAAGAACTTTTAGGTTTATTTCTTCATATGAAACTTATAAATAAATTATATCGCTTTTAATATGATCAAATTTGATTAATTTTTTTTCTTAAATGTTATTTATTTTATGTAATAAACATTATATAATTATCATCAATTCCATAGAAAATGAAAGTGTCACTCATGCATATACGCAGAAAACCACTTCCATATAGATATGGATTTTATTTTTCACGACCACATATGAATACTAGTTATATAAATTTATATTATTATCATAAATATTATTTATTATTTATTGATGACTGTTAAATTATAAAATATTTTTAATTCTCCTTTATTTATATCCATTGAAAAATGTAATCATTACACATGGGTATGTGCAGAAAACCGCCTCCACAAAGTGTTGTAATTTATTTTTCATCACTTCCATACAAGGGTAGAAGTAAAATTGTATATAATGAATAAATATAATATTTTTTGGATGATTAATATTATATATATTATAAATACATTTGTTGGTCGGAGTGGACACTCAAGAGGGGGGGGGGTGAATTGAGTTCCAATTAAAATTTCTGTTAAAACATTGTCTAGTTAAAATCCCCCGATTTATAAAATAAGTTAAACTATAGTGAATTTATATAGATTGTAAATGTTCACTAAGATTCTCAAAGATTGATTAGGTCTCAGTTAGTTTAACCAAAAGATTAAACCAACTTTTGAAACTAATCTACTGATTTACAATACGTGTAAACACTTGCTAATTTAACTATCAAAGTAGCTTCAAAATAATTTTGTATTTTAAAGTAATAGCAGAAGAATAAATATAATATATGTCGTATACATTAACCTTAAATAAAAGATGCACATAAGATATAACAATAGGTTCAGTCTCAATCCGAGACTTAGTCCTCTCAAATATGTATAAGAAATTTATCCACACCCTGGATCGGGTTAACAACAGTTTTACAAAAACTGTCCAGGTCCAAGACCTCTACCACTGTTATTCGTGGGAATCAAAACAACAGCAAACCAGCTGTTCAGGTCACACACGACCTCTACCACTATCCCAGTGGGAAATAAAAGATGTAAGAGTTTGAGTGAGGATTTACAGATCCTCCGATTAAAGTTTAGGAGACAGTGTGTGTGTAAAAATACAGAAGTTGACACACACTGCTCGAAACGTAAATAATGAATCACAGAGCAGAGATGTAGAGTTTAGAAATGGCTCTAGTGATTTTAAATGTAGCTCTAGACACATTGGATGGAGCAATAATGCTTCAGAGTCCTTCTCTAGTTTTTCTGTTGAAAAACAGAGTGTCGTAGTTCGGCTTGTGTTCCACAGTGTCTTGATTCGTCATGTGTTCTTCAGAAATGTAGGATTGTATGTATGGAACTTCTTTGAGAATCGTGCGATGTGTTCTTCACAATTGTGCTCCAGATTTTTCTTTGGTTTAGAATAGAGCTCGCATGTATTGTAGTATATGTGTCGAGACGTGTCAGGCGTGCGCGTGTGCGTGCGTTCGTTCATGTGCGTTTTCTCTAATGCAGCTCAATCTTCTTTATATTCCATGATCTCTGGCAGTAGGAATGATTCCCTTTTCATAGGTACGGGATATGCTTTCTTGTCAAGCCAAAAACTAGCATTAAATAACATTAATTGCATTAGAAACAAAAAAATATGACCGTTAGCATCACTTAAAATAATATTGACAAAAGCTTAAGAAACGGTGTCACAGTGATCATGGAAACGATGTCTTCTTCACAGTGTCTGGTCACGGTGTCTGGTCACGGTGTCTGGTCACGGTGTCTGGTCACGGTGAGTCATTCACGGTGTCTGGTCACGGTGAGTGGTCACGGTGTCTGGTCACAGTGTGTCCTTCATGGTGTCTGGTCACGATGTCGGGTCACGGGGTCTGGTCACGGTGTGTCCTTTACGGTGTATGGTCACTATGTCTGGTCACGGTGTGTCCTTCATGGTGAGTCCTTACTTAGACAAAAAAATTTGTATTTGGACTAAGACAGTGATATTCAGAATATGAGTTAAGGTTACTCATTAGAGATAATATATGAGATAATTGTAATTATGCATAAAACATGTAAAGAGTAATTAACAGCCATAAGATTTGTTATTATAAAAACATGATATGCACCTATTGTTTAGTTTGAAGAGAATTAGCAAGATGTGCACTGAAGATCAAGATTAATTAACAGTAATGAGATTTGTGATTATTAAAACATGATTAACACATGAGGAGTCCAACAATATTATTATGTTATGATGTGTGGAATATCGATATCACAAAATATTTGGAATGCAGAATAATTTACACAAGAATATTGAATATATTTAATAATTGTTAATAAATAAGTAATTTGAAATCTTAATGGAACAATATATTGAAAAATAATATAAAAAATGGTTATTTTATACATTTATAATATGTTTTTATGTATTATAATTGAGTTAAAAAATCATAGAAATTATGTCAAGACTTGAGGTAAGGGTTTATGTTACAATCTCACTTTTTTTCAAGATTGTTTATACTTCAATTTCCATTATAGTAAATTTTATATTCGTTTATTGATAATACACATATATTTTTTTAAACTAAATTATGTTTTGGTTTATAAATTATTTTTTCCATTTTACCCACTTTGGTAGTCAAAATAACTGAATGAATATTTTTTAAAAATAAACATTATTTCTCATTTTTGGTCGAGAATATTTCACCTCCATAACCATATTTGGTAAAATTATTTCATTTGAAGTAAAACCAAATTTTAAATTATTAATAAAGTTATATTTATATAATAATTGACTTTATTTACAAAGTTTTTAAATTAATATTCTTTTCAGTTATAAAAGTTTCCTTTTTTTACTTTCTTTACAAAAGTTAGAATAATTTTTTTATAAGTTAACGAAATTTGTTTCCACCACCATGTTTATTATTCTTCCTAAATATTAATATAAGTAATTTGATGTCTTTCCAAATAAATAAATTGCAATTATTCTGAATATAATGATTAATATTTCAAATCATAATTAATATTTATTCATGTTCTTAGATTATATTTCTAATGCTTTTGAAAATGTATTTTTAATCTTTGTAAACATCCTTTAAAAAATCTCATTCTTCACTAGATATATTATCTTATAGAACTATATAGTTTATTTATTTGGATATATTATGTGTATTTTTAAGTATGTTTTCATGAATACCATTTCATTTCCACTTGTTAATGAATCTATGACGAGATTATGAATGTTTTATGATGTTATGGCACATATATGCATTATTTGCATTATGTAACGGGTGGGTTCGTTATAGACCTCCAGTTAAATTTATATTTTTTATAACTAATGATATAAAAGGGTACATGGTTAGTTGTCCATCTCCCAAGATGGTACATGTATAGTGATCCCATTCCCAAGAGGGTACACATGCTATTTCTCAAGCCTAAGAGTGTATACAAGAATTATGACTTGGCTCAAGAAGGTACATGGATGGTTAGCTTAATCCTACAATGTGATTAATTTCATAGATGTTATCATTTAAATATTATTTAGATTTTTATGTGAATTAAAAAATAATATGACTTACTATTTTGATATGATATCATGGTTCAGGATTGATTATAGAATATTCTTCCCTCTTATGACCCTTGTAATTTATTTTGAAAAAGACGAATTCCCTAACTCTTGATTTATGGTCAATGACTTATTAGGTATTATTTTTTAGGTTATGATCATGTTCAAATACCCTAATAATTATTTTATCCTCACTAATTATCATCAATTTATATCTGTAATGTTTACCAATACTGATAATTTGAGCTCATATGTTCTTATGTTTCCTTTTTCCCAAGATAGAATAAAAGTTATTAAGTGTGAAATGTATAAACATAGTTCTATATATGAATACATTTGTGGGATATGTTTATGAATGTTTATATATATGTTCATTATATATCTAGTTTCAAAAGTCAATACACTAGTATAGTTCCCATATCTATATTATATGGAGAAATATTTACAATTAAACCATTTGATGGACTATTTGTGTATTTTATGATCAAGCATTTTTAATTCCATATAAAAATGATGGTTTAGTAATTTATCATGGATTGGTTATAAGGAATGGGAATATATAACCTAAAAAAATATAGTTAACGTGATATCAGATGCACATAATAATTCATAGGTATAAAAAAGATTCAATATTTATGAAATATTTTTAATTATATTCAATAAAATAAGATTTATTTCGCTATTTGATATTGATTGATAAAAACACTAACCCTTTCAGTGTAATAAAATGATGAGAACCTGAATTAAATGGTGAAATGTAAACTTATTCAGTATTAATGAACATTAAATTAAACATTATTATGTGCTTCTTCCCACACTTTATAATCATAAAAATTTTCTAAGGGTATCGTATCACCGCCTCATTTGTTAGATATTGAATTATAGAAGAATGAAATTAATGATATGATTTCTATATCTTAATACTATAGCTCCACATAAATATAATTTTTTTTGGAATGTGTTTGTTGAAATTTATTTATCCTACCCCTAGTTGAATTTGTAATGATTTTTGAAATGTACACTTTATAGATCCAATATCATATTTCAGTTATGGGAATTAATATTACATGTTATGAATCATCCGATGATCTTCTATCAATGTGAGGATAAAAATAAATATTCAATGGAAATTGCATTCATTATATGGGTCTTTATATATATTCTTTAGGGGTATATATATCAAAAGGTTTGTAAGAAACAAAAAATTTAAGATATTCTAATTGTTGGAGAAAAGGAATTCACACACACTAGTGCAACACTGTAAGATTTGGCTATATGTTTTTTAGTGATAATTCTTGGTCAATGTGACATTTCACAGATTTTTGAGAAATTAAAAAGATCACTATCAATAACATGTACAATATATCCCATTGTTGTGACTTGTCTGATCTGGTTTATAGAGATTAATGATTTTAAAATATAATTTTTTGATGAAGATATCATCAGTTAAGTGTAAAAATGGATGATATACCCAAGAAAATCTTTTGTATGATGAATTATCATTATGTTCATCTGTGTTATAAATATAATGATCATAAAAAATTTAGTATATATCCACCAAAAAATAATTAATCATTAAATAAACGAAATATTTTTATTTAATTAAATATTATAATTTCTTATTACATTACCACCCTAGGATGGAGAAGAAGGCGATTTGTGCTCTTAATCAGAAAGACTATACTAGTTAGTACTAGATGTGGATTAAAAGAGAACCAATAATCAAGGATTTTTAAAAGATGAAATTTGATATCATAATGATTTGGGAACAAACTTATTATTATTATATGAATTTTCAATTATCTGCCAATATGAAGATTAACGAGATATAGAGAAAAGAATTGGAGCTACAAAATAAGGTATGAAGTATACAGTAGTTTAACAAAGACCACTATGGTATTTGATTTTTATTGACTCAATATTTTTCTCTTGAATACTAGAATTGATGTTGATGTTGGATGAATCATATATATCATCATTTTCAATCCCCACTAGAAGCAAAAACCATGTATACATATAACAAGGATAATTTATGGTTGAAAAAATTAAAGATAGTTATTACGGGGTATGTATCTTGATGTCTGGTATTTATATAGGTTATGGATGAACAAGATATGTATAATTAGATGATATAATCACTACCCATACAAATAATGAAATGTGAATTTTTTTTGTGCATTTCATCATAGAGATCCACAAGAAATATAAATGATATAATATATTTGGTGTTTTTTTAATATCCTTATGAAGTTATTTAATTTGATTGAAATTAGGAAATATTTCACAGTTGGTCGGATTTTCTAGTTAAATGTTAATGAAGTGTTATGTTTTCAAGAAGTACCACAATAAATCATATCTAATCATTATCCAAGGTTTAAATCAATTTTTTCAATATGCCATTTTAAAGAATTAAATATAGATATGAGATATAACACTATATATCATCTTTTTATAGATTGTTTGTATAAAAAGATTATTCAAACTCTTGAAGATATGGTGATATATTTCTCTATATAAATCAATGTTTATTGGGATCAATATATTACTTTTATAAATTTTATTAAACTAAAATATTCCAATAAATTATTCAAAAAACTTATTATAAATTCATTTGTTGATATAAATACTAAACACCTTTATATCGAAAATAATTTGATGAAAAATTTTGTAATGGGATCGGAACTAGCTGATTAAGTGGGAGATAATGTTAGAGGAAATTTGAAACATATTAGAGAATCACAGTGTTGTCCAAAAAAATTAGGATGAAAATATTTAGTGAGATCTATAGTTAACTTTTGGAGATAAGGTATTCCTATAAATATCTACTTTTTTCAACTATATTACTTAGAGTGAAACGTATTTTGAGCCCCAAATATATCGATCCCAATGGGATTATTGATCCAATAAAGATGGTGGATTATCAGTTGGTGATTTCACTAAACCTATATTAATTTCAAGATATGTTCCATTTATCTATTTTATGGAATAATATAAATAATACTTCATATATAACAAATATAGAGATTTTAAAACATAAGCATGATCTTTCATATGAGTAACAACTAGTGGGAATTCTAGAATGCTCTGGTAAAGTGCTTCAGGACATTTTCACTCACATAGTAATAGTTTTTTGGTGAAACCATAACCTCAAGGAATCAATATGGATATTTTGGACATAATGGGGTTGATGAATCATTATTTATTTTAATAATAATAATAATAATTAATTGGAAAATTATTTTATGAGGTATAATGCAACAGCCTGAGAGTGTCAAATAAATTTCCAATTAACTTTTCCAATGTGTTTGATATATTGTGATGCATGAAATACAAAAAATATATGTATAAGATTTGAAAAAATATATAATTACTTATTTTATTAGATTGGTAAATGAAATTGACAATATAAATGACCTTATAAATAATGTAAAATTCACTTAAATAAATTACAATGATTCTAAAGTAAATATTTTGACTTTTTTTTAAATTATGTACATTTGTAGAATTATATAAATAATTTTATTAAAAAAATAATGTTATAATTAATAAATTAAATTAATTACATCCAATAATTGGTTAATTAATTATAAGTAATACTGGTATAATAATTCTTGGTTTAACATTAATGTTTTTATTGCAATCATTTTATTATTGAATATTTTTTAAAAATTAAATTTTATTATTTAGAGTATTTAAAATATCAGAAATTATATTTGAAACATGTAGAAAAATGAATTATCTTCCATTCATAGATTATGAATTGGTTAGAAATGGAGAGAAAGTTATTTTAAGGTAAAAAGAAATATATTTTAGAAAATTATGTTTTTTAGGTAATGTATTTTTTTATAACATAAAATAGTAACTAATAATATATAATTTTAATTATATTTTTATAAAATATGTTCAATCTCATAAATAATCATTCATATAGTGGAAATTATGAGTCAATGAATGTGAATAAAACATTTTTTATGCTTAATGATTTATTTTTTTTGAAAATAGTTTTATGCATTTTGTGCAAGGATTTTAGAAATTATATCTTCCATATTATGAATCATATTGAGATAAATGGATTCCTTATTTGAAATCAACAATTCCAAAAAAACGATAAATTCTATTTTGGGCATAAAAATAACATATCATTATAAAAAGATAAGTTATATTGTTTAAGTTAAAATATGGTGTAATCTAAGGGATAGTGCATCTAATTTTAAAGAAACATAATAATTGTTTGATTAGTTGAGTGGATGTCAATCTATCATCACCTTATCACCTATATTGAGCTTAATATTTCATAATTTTCCATGATAATGAACTTATATTATTTTAATGTTAATCGTATTTTCTAGGGGCCAGTCCCCTCACATATAAAAGAAAACCTCCAATCCTCAATTATTCACAAATTTAGAACCATAGATCAACAATTATAGACCCAAACAACATCAAAAATATCTAACCCATATACTATAAGTTCTTTAAACACCAATATACCAACTGAATATGGCATTAGGTTTATGCCAATGTCAGATACCCGAGAAATATGTAATTTTGTTAATTAAGTTCTTCTATATTTACTTATTCTTCATCCTCATCTGAATATATTATATACATACTAATATGATGACATAAATACGACCAATATACTAAAATTTTGTTTCTATAATGAAGTAACCACTATATACTTCTCTTCCAATTAATTGGAAAAGAATGTGTTGTTCATGAATTTTTTCATACTACTACTTCCAATAGGTGATGTTTTTCATTTTTCATGAATAATTATCATGTATAGAAATACAAAATGATATAATTAATTTATGTGATATTTATTATATTTTTATAATTTTGGAAATATAATTTTTTACATTTTTTCTTTTTCCATGCATTTAAAAATGAAAACATTACTCAGTCATAAGTGAAGACTATCCTCTCCATGTAGTTATGTAATTAATTTTCCACAGCAACATACATGAATAGTTATAAATGTTTTTTAAATAAAAAATTGTGATATTTATGTAGGTTTAATATTCAATATATGACGAAAACATATAAAAAATTTAAGTACACGAATCATTGAACCAAAACATGTGTGGAAATGAGAAAAAGTGATACTTGTAAATTGATTTTAATAAAGAATTACAAATAAATGGTTAATTATAAATTATAATGGAATTATATAAAGTAATATAAGTATGAATATGGATCTTTAATATATTAATAATGAGTATAAATTTATTATAAATGTGGATAAATATATTATGAATTAATTAAGGACATGAGTTTAGGGTTGATGTTATAATATAACATTTTATCGGGGTTACTTATATTTCAATGTATATTATCCGAGATTATATGTTCATTATCAAAAAATGCCCAAATATTTTACTTTAATATATTAATTTCTTAGGTTTTAAATTATTATTTCCATTCCCCCTATTTGGTACTAAAAAAGATGAATAAATGTTTTTAATAAAAACCAAACATGTTTATCCATTTTTGATCAGGACACATTCTCCTCCATATCCATGTTTATAAAAGTAAAATTTTTTATTTTATTATATATCTTATAATCATTGAAGTAATGAATTATCTACAATATTTTATTTTCATTAAAATAAATTAAAATAAATTTTCTTGGCAATTTCTGAACATTTCATTTCTTACTTTATTTACACAAGTGATAATAGAATTTTGGTTTTAAGTTTTTTAGCGTCAATTAGTTTTATGAAATCATGTAAATTCATAATCTTGAAAAATAATTTAATATTTTTTCATGGGTTTTTAGATAATTTAATTTTCCCATTGATTTGGGTATTTTTTTAAGTTATGAACTGAAAAATGATATTTTTTTCAAAGAATATTTCCAATTCATTTATAAGGATAATTTTAATCTATTTAAAAGTTCATTTAAAATTATTATTCTTAACCAATGATTTTTTATTATGATACCATTCACTATCTATCTCTATATGGATTGTGATAATTGTGATTTTAGGATTTTTTTCCTTGAAACCCTTTTCTTTCCCACTAGTAAATTAATATATAATGAAATGATTAGTGTATTGTCATATTTTGGAACATATATGCACGATTTTTTAAATGGTAAGTGGATATTTTATAGACCTCAAATTCAGTGATTAATTTTTGGTATCTCTGGAGATTAATGGCCACAATTGCATTTATCCAAATCTGAAGAGTTTATATGGTAAATGACCACAAGACCAACAGGGTACATAGGTGGTTAGCCTGAGACCAAGAGGGTACACGATCGAAAAGACCGTGCCCAAGATGGTGAATTATGGGTGATTCCATGGATACTATATGAAAAATTTCATGACTAGTATAATAGAAATATGATTTATGTATTCATGTGTATGTTGTAAAATGTTTTCTTATGCTTATAATATTTTATCACTATTGACGATTGATTAATGATCAGTATGAAGTTTTAGGAATCATTTATTTTGTTATGTCAATGACTTCCTCCATGACATGTGATTAATTATCTAGGAATTATTGGGTACGATTTCATATTCAATAATGTTATTCTCACACTAATTTTTTTATTATACTGAAGTATTATCATCATTTGACATGACCATTGATTACCCTTTCTATGTATCTAACCTCACCCTTTCATATGTTTCCATTTCCCAACATTATAAATTATTGTGTTAAGTATGAAATGTATAATAATGTTACTATAAATGAAAAACATTTTGAGATATATTAATTATTTCTCATAAATAAGTTGATTATGTATCTACTTAATTATAACATAAAAGATAAATTTCATGACATCATTCATTTAATGAAGTTATCAATTATAGAGGTTAAAAGGTAAATTTCATGAAATCATTTTAAAGAAATTTTTTTCTTATACATGGTTTTATCAAATAAAATCTATATGAAAGTAAGGGTATTAAAATTCAAAAAACTGATATGATATATGTAACACCCCGACCCCAGTTACCCAGAGTCAGTGCCTTATTGCGTAACATTGGCATGATCACAAAAGATCAAGTCTCGAAAGACTGATTAGTTTAGTAGCCTTGGAAACACTAGATACATTCATAAATGTTACATTATATCATAAAGTGAAAAACTACAATAACATAGTCTCCATTTTCCACACTCATATCCCCTTCAGACTATCCCTTCAGGTCATTCATAATATATTTCTTCACATCCGGTAAAAATAAAAACATTGAAAGGGGTGAGCTCAGATTCTCAGTAAGGATAACAATATAGCGGAAGCTTTCATAAATAAACATAAACATTTAAGGCAATGTATAACTAAACAAAATCCTTTTAAACATGAACTTCAACATAATATGGAAAAAGTAAAATGAAATAATTCCATTTACTTATTCACGTGGATATTCTACTGGTCGAATAATCACATTTAATATCAATAACCACTTTCATAATGATGGAATGCATAATTCCAGACTATCATAACCACGTACCCAAGGCCTCGTGCCAATAATACAAATAATATTTTGTCAGGGCCTCGTGCCAAGACACTAGTTTGTCTCATGAGACCTGCTGATGCATCGAGGAGCTATAGCGGGCTCCACCTGTCACTGATTAAGTCCAATGCATTCCTCATATGAACAGGTTTAAACATATCATGAACCATAACATAATCGTATCACATAACACATGCATAAAGGAAACATAACATTTCCACATTTCAATCACAAGATATCAACACAACACATTGATATAATAAAATCATTTTCAAAACCATTTTCAATTCAAATATAAAATAAAATTAAAACTTTGTAATTATTTTTCATTTAAAAAAAGTTATGGCTTGTAGAGGAAGCCGAAACTCAAATAATGGTCACGACAGCGGAGAAGTCGTTATCGCCGCATACGTACGAAAAAAAACATTCCTTTTTCCCATTTAGTAAAACACTTCATATAAAAAGATTACTTTTTAATAAATGTATAAGTCAAAGGGGTTTATACACCGTATAAAATAAAGTTGTGTATAAAACAAAATATGCCTCAATGCAAGGACATTGAGACAAAGTCCGTTACAAAGATCATTTTTTTAAATAAAATAGATCTATTATGTGTATTCACTATAAGCACACATAAATACAGTGAAAATACAATATTGGACATAATAATATTATGACATAATTTGAAAGTAGGAGATAAACCCAACGAATTGAAATTGGGTTAAGAAGTTCCCTTACCTCGTGTCCGACTAGACTCGATCGTTCTTTAACCTCCTGAATAATAAACTAGAGTTAATTTATAATTGATTAAGAACCTTTTTCAAGTTCATTAGTCCTTTTATATAACTTATTACCATGTTATGAACATTATGTAATTATTTAAGTTAATAACGGTCGTTTTGTCGATCTTTGGTACTTGAGTCAAAAATAAACTTTTTATAATTACAAGTTGTTCATCTGTTCAAATATCCATTATATCCAGAATTATATTAATGATGTAGATATCATATATATCATATATATCCAGTATATACATGAATTTATAATATTACATAACATTTAGAGGTAAGAAATGAAATGCACCGTTCATAGAGACGGTAAGCCGTACGTACGCATGAACGCTACATTCATTTCTATTTAGTATTTAATCGAATGAAATTATAATTATATAAAGGTATACTATAATTACATTATAATATAATTTATAATACCATTTACTCCATCCTTTATACTTCCCACATATGGCATTAACGATTCAAATCACTTTGAGGGGGCGGTTGTCCGCACTTCCTAAAATGAAAATATAGTGTTTACCTATAATGGAAACCATAAAGGTATGCTATAAATGAAAAATACAGAAGCTTAAGTAAAACATAAACATATTATATATCATATATAAATATAGTTACATCTTAATGGCCACCTTTTAAGGTGTTATAAGACTGTTGAACAATCCTCGTTTCGTGAGGCAGAAATTCGCCATCCACAGAAACAGTATGTTCTTTAACCATTAGATGTAGGTGTGTGTATGTTTAGATCGAATCCTTCTTATAAAAACATACTAGTATATTGAGGATACTGGTGTTGTTAAAAATTAAATGAATAAAAAGAGTTTAGGGGGTTGGAGAATAAAAATAAAACATAAGAACACAAGAGAAAACACTACCTTTAAAACGCGTAACTCTTTTTGATTTGAGCTCAAAGGCTTCCTTGGGAAGTCCTCTGCCCAATGTGAGGATTCTAGGAGTAATAGTGGGATGTTTAGAGATAAAATGGGAAGGGTGTGGCCAAGAAAATGGCTTGGAAGGTGTGAATAAGGTGGTAGTGGTGGGGGCCTTTTATTAGAGGAGAGGAGGGGCACTCTTGGAAAGTCATGAAATGTTATTTTATTATATAAATATTTTCAGATTTTAAAGGTCCCACACTTCTATATTTCGAGGATAAGATGATAAGGGTTCAAAATATATTCATCCAATAGGTTTTTGAAAAGTGTAAGTATTATAATTTACATTATTTTTTCATTTTATTTAAATCGTTAATTAATTAGGTAATTGCTGCATCATCATGGTGTCATAAAATATTTAATTTATGTAATATCCAAAAATTATAAAAAAATATCATGATGTAGTAAATATTTTTATCTTTCCAATGAATATTTATAGTTGAAATTTTAACTTATATAACCCCATGTAATAATTGTTTTAGTAAAACAACACTTGTTTGTGACATTTTAATTTTAACATAAAATAAAAAGGTTTTAATGTCATTTTCCTACCAAAGTGGCTCCATGGGGTCCCCATGTGACCCATGGATTTTATTGGTCGTCCATGACTCATCAAATAGGGGTAGGATAAGTGTAAGGGTATTTTAATATTTTAATAATATCATTTTTACCTTAAATTTATCTAATTACCTTTAATCGCGTTTAATTAAACATAAAAGTTACTATTCACCAAATAATTATTTTAATCCCATTGAACCAAATTTTACGTACTAATGACAACCATGTATGTTGAATTTTTGAAAATCATATCACAGAAGTGGTAATGTTTCATTTAAACGAAAAATCCGTTTTTTAACTACCACTTAGCTGTTTCACTATTCATCAAAAATTGAAGTTTTTTAGAACAATGACAAAATTTCACCCTAAGATATAATTGATATTCCGAATTAAAAAATTATGTCTATTTTACAAAATTAAAAAAATATAAGTTGCATTAATTAATTTTATAATTAATTCCCGCTGTCACAACTAATAGCGTGTTTTTAAGAAACAATATATATCCAAAGATTGACAATTGTTTATGTCGAATTTCAAAGTGAAATTAATTCTAATGACCACCATTGGATAAAATGGTAAAAATATATTATAATTATACTTTAAAAAAACTCAATAGTATAATTTATCACTATAAGTTATTTTGATTAAAAAAGTTGTTTTTAAGTATTTTTCACTATTCATAAAAAATTGGAAGTTCTCGGAAAAATACCAAAAATTCAACATAGGCTAATTTCGATATTAAAAATCCAAAAATGAAGTCCATTTTGAAATATAAAATATATATATAATTTCTAAAAGTTTGTATTACTATTCATAATAGCTATTTTGATTGGTCGCAGTGTGTTAGAATCTCGAACTTGCGTACAATGCAAGCTATTGCATTATTAAAAGAGAAGTGTATCATGGAAGCTCGGGGTGTTACATTCTCCCCTCCTTCAATAAATTGCGTCCTCGCAATTAGAAATTTTTCTTGGAAAATAAAAGGTTGAAAATAGAAAATACCTTAGTGGAAAACCCACATCGGAAATAACGTTAATAGAATTTAGCCTTAACAAGAGGGAAATGAAAAAGTCACCACCAAATTATGATCTCGATAAGGATAACATTGGTGGAAAATATAGACATGCAATTGGAGAAAAAACGTAAATATTTGTAGGGAGTGATTGAGGTCATCAATCACAAACAAGTGTAAAATTGGGGGCCTCAAAGCCTTCAATCTATGTTGATTTAAAATATCATCAGTTCAACAAAACATAATGTATTAGGATAACACATTTTCTTGTTTTAAAATACCTTTCCTAATGTTTATGAATTAATTTATTCATATAATAAGATATAGGTATATATATATATTTGCTTGATAAGTAGAGTTTCAACCTTCAATTAATTTCTACCACAAACTCATCCTTCACTCAAAAAGATTATAGAACTCAAAAATATTATATTTTACCTAATCCTACAAGGTTCAAAATATTAACACATACCATTTAGATTAGGAAAACTATTTTTGTACAAACTAGGGACTTCACGTAGTCTAGTGGTAGGCGATAAATCCCAATCGCACTATGGTTGTGGGTTCGATTCCCACAGCTTTGTCTAACGCGACGAGTTGTCACACGGTCTGCGAGCTGTCCTTTTTATAAATATCCAAAAATTACCTTAACAATAGTATCCAATGTAAAATATAATCCATTCCAACCTTTAGAGTTATCCAAAATACCTCTGTCCAGACATTATCCAAAAGGTCTCTAAATTCTAAAATCAATTGTAACAACAGATTCTCCAAACAAAGTAAAGTTTCTCTTGTTGTCACATACTAAAAATATGATTACCTTCATCATATTAAAACCTTAATGAAAACAACAAGTGCTTCAGAACAATCCTTATATATCACATTATTCTTATAACCAGTACATCATTTATCCAGCACTCAAATGACATGATTCTTTAATAACAACATAAAAACTCTAATCATTCCCCCTCATCTGTGGTATTATCATAACATGATTATTATCCAATAGCATCATTTAGGGAATACTCCAATGATTTGTACATTTGTTTGCGTAGTGTCCCCACTCCTTGCAGATGAAGAATTATACATTTGTAACCTTTTTCTTACCCTTGCAGTCACGCACTTTGTGTCCTTTTTCTCCACACTTATAAGAAACTCCCATTCCCTTCAGGAAAGTTTCAAGGTGTTTCTTCCCACGGTTATCACATATTGGAAAATTCTTCTTTTCCCTCTTCCCTTTATCCATCTTTCTCTCTTCCATCCTTTCCATATCTTCCTTACCATCAAATCCATAGGACTCATAAAATTCTTTTCTTATCTTATCAACACATGATACTATTTCATCATATGTTGAGAACATGTGGGAGACTATTTCCATTCTAAATGTTGTCTTAATACCATGAAAGATATGATCCTTATTAATCTTTGGATCATACTTATTTCTAGAGATCACATTCCTTCTACTGGGCTCCATTTCTATACAATGGCATAAACTAGGCCAGATTATGAATTGCAATGAATAATTCCAGACTTGTAAAATACTTAACATAAATTGAACAGTTTATGGATACAATCCAGAATAATAAAAGTGTTTTCTTTGAGGAAGTATATACTCATAAACCCTTCATAATGGTTTGTAAAAATGGGAATTATCCTAAGCATATCCCCCGGGAGTGTTGTAACCAAGAGTGTAGCAAGGCCCGTTGTCGTGCACCAGTTCCCATTCGAGTCTAGCTCAAAGTGGGGTTTTCGGGTTTTACCCCTAGGTACATCTATGCCAGAGCCACCTCTACCTACTCGTATTCGGACATGGATGCATTTCTCAGAAAACTCACAAAATCACTATAATACCAAAATTCTAGGAAGTTATTCTATACTAATCCTCAAAGTCTATCATAGGGCTATGTGCTCTATTCAGAGTTTATATAAATCTACCTTCCAAGGTTAGTACTAAACTGCCTCTGATACCAACTGTAACGCCCCGACCCCAGTTACCCAGAGTCGGTGCATTATTGCATAACATTGGCATGATCCAAAAAGATGAAGTCTCTAAAGACCGATTAGTTTAGTAGCCTTGGAAACACTAGATACATTCATAAATGTTACATTACATCATAAAGTGAAAAACCACAATAACATAGTCTCCATTTTCCACACTCATATCCCCTTTGGACTATCCCTGTAGGTCATTCATAATATACTTCTTCACATCCGGGAAAAATTAAAACATTGAAAGGGGTGAGCTCAGATAATCAGTAAGGATAACCATATAGCGGAAGCTTTCATAATTAAACATAAAAATTTAAGGCAATTTATAACTAAACAAAATCCTTTTAAACATGAACTTCAACATAATATGGAAACAGTAAAATGAAATAATTCCATTTACTTATTCACATGGATATTCTACTGGTCGAATAATCACATGCAATATCAATAACCACTTTCATAATGATGGAATACATAATGCCATAATATCATAACCATGTAGCCAAGGCCTCCTACCAAGACTACAAATAATATTTTGTTAAGGCCTCGTGCCAAGACACTAGTTTGTCTCATGAGACCTGTCGATGCATCGAGGAGCTATAGCGGGCTCCACTCGTCACTGATTAAGTCCAATGCATTCCTTATATGAAAAGGTTTAAAATATCATGAACCATAACATAATCGTATCACATAGCACATGCATATAGGAAACACAAAATTTCCACATTTCAATCACAAGATATCAAGACAACACATTGATATAATAAAAACATTTTCAAAACCATTTTCAATTCCAAAATAAATGAAAACTAAAACTTTCTAATTATTTTTCATTTAAAAAACGTTATGGATTGTAGAGGAAGTCGAAACTCAAATAATGGTCACGGCAGCAGAGAAGTCGTTGTCGCCGCATACGTACGATAAAAAAAACATTCCTTTTTGTCGTTTAGTAAAATTCTTCGTATAAAAATATTCCTTTTGAATAAACATAGAAGTCAAAGGGTTTTACACACCGTATAAAAGAAAGTTGTTTATAAAACAAAATATGACTCAATGAAAAGAGATTGAGACAAAGTCCTTTACAAAGATCATTTTTTTAAATAAAATAGATATATTATGTGTATTCACTATAAGCACACATAAATACATAACAAATACATGATAGGACATAATAATATTATGACATAATTTCAAAGTAGGAGATTAACCCAAAGAAAGGAAATTGGGTTAAGAAGTTCCCTTACCTCGTGTCCGACTTGAATCGAACGTTCTTTAACCACCTGAATAATAAATTAGAGTTAATTTCTAATTTATTTAGAACCTTTTTTTAAGTTCATTATTCCTTTTATTTCACTTATTACCATGTTATGAACATTATGTAATTATTTAAGTTAATAACGGTCGTTTTGTCGATTTTGGTACTTGAGTCAAAAATAAACTTCTTATAATTACAAGTTGTTTATGTGGTGAAATATCTGTTATATCCAGAATTATATTCATGATGTAGATATCATATATATCATATATATATATCTATTATATACATGAATTTATAATATTAAATAACATTTAGAGGTAAGAAATGAAATGCACCGTTCATGGAGACGGTAAGCAGTACGTACGCATTAACGCTACTTTCATTTGAATTTCGTATTTAATGGAATGAAATTATAATTATATAAAGGTATACTATAATTAAATTATAATATAATGTATAATACCATTTACTCCATCATTTATACATCCCACATATGGCATTAACGATTCAAATCACTTTGAGGGGGCTGTAGTCCGCACTTCCTAAAATGAAAATATCGTGTTTACCCATAATGGAAACCATAAAGGTATTCCGTAAATGAAAAATAAAGAAGCTCAAGTAAAACATAAACATATTATATATCATATATAAATATATTTACATCTTAATGTCCACCTTTTAAGGTGTTATATGAGTGTTGAACAATCATCGTTTCGTGAGGCAGAAATTCGCCATCCACAGAAACAGTATGTTCTTTAACCATTAGATGTAGGTGTGTAAGTGTAGATCTAATCCATATTGTAAAAACATACTAGTATATTTAGGATACTGGTTTTTTTACAAAATAAATGAATAAAAAGAATTTAGGGGGTTGGAGAAGCAAAATAAATCATAAGAACATAATAGAAAACACTACCTTTAAAACGGGTAACTATTTTTTATTTGAGATCAAAGGATTCATTGGGAAAAATTATGCCCAAAGGGAGGCTTCTCGGAGTAAGAGTGGGATGTGGAGAGACAAAATGGGCAGGGTTTGGCCGATACAAAGGCTTGGAAGGTGTGAATAAGGTGGTAGTGGTGGGGACCTTTTATATGAGGAGAGGAGGGGCACTCCTGGAAAGTCATGAAATGTTACTTTATTATATAATTATTTTCGAATTTTAAAGGTCCCACACTTTTATATTTCGAGGATAAGGTGGTAAGGGTTCTAAATATATTCATCCAATAGGTTTTTTACAAGTTTTAGTCTTTTAATTTACATTATATTTTAATTTTATTTAAATCGTTAATTAATGAGGTAATTGCTGCATCATCATGGTGTCATAAAATATTTAATTTATTTAATGTCTAAAAATTATAAAAAAATGAAATAATGTAGGAAATATTTTTATCTTTCCAATGAATATTTATAGTTGAAATTCTAACTTATATAACCCCATGTAATAATTGTTTTTGTAAAACAACACATGTTTGTGACATTTTTATTTTAACATTAAATAAAAAGTTTTTAATGTCATTTTCCTACCAATGTGGCTCCATGGGGTCCCCAAGTTGACCCATGGATTTTCATGGTCTACCATGACTCATACAATAGGGTTAGGACAAGTTTAAGGGTATTTTCATAATTTTATAATATCATTTTTACCTTAAATTTCACTAATTACCTTTAATCACGTTTAATTAAACTTAAAAGTTACTATTCACCAAAAAATTATTTTAATACCATTGAACCACATTTTACTTCCTAATGACAACCATGTATGTTGGATTTTTGAAAATCAAATCACAGAAGTGGTAATTTTTCATTTAAACGAAAAACAGTTTTTTAACTACCACTTAGTGGTTTCACTATTCATCAAAAATTGATGTTTTCCAGAATAATGCCAAATTTTCACCATAAGATATAATTGATATTCCAAATTCAAAAATGATTAATATTTTAGAAAATTACAAACATATAAGTTGCATTAATTAATTTTATAATTAATTCCCGCTATCACAACAAATAACGTGTTTTTTAGAAACAATATATATCAAAATATTGACAATTATTTATGTCAAATTTCAAAGTGAAATTAATTTTAATAACCACCATTGGGTAAAATTGTAAAAATATATTCTAATTATACTTTAAAACAACTCAATAGTATAATTTATCACCATAAACTGTTTTGATTAAAAAAAATTTAAGTATTTTTCACTATTCATAAAAAATTGGAAGTTCTCAGAAAAATACCAAAAATTCAACATAAGCTAATTTCAATATTCTGAATCAAAAAATGAAGTCCATTTTTAAATATAAAATATATATATAATTTCAAATGGTGGGTATTTTTATTCATAATGGCTATTTTGATTGGTCGTGGTGTGTTAGAATCTCAAACATGCGTACAATGCAAGCTACAACATTATTGAAAGAGAAGCGTATTGTGGAATCTCGGGGTGTTACAATATAAATTAAGAATTATTTGTAAAGGTGACACCAATGTGGAGGGGGAAATGTAATTTGTTTTTTGAAATATTCTTTTTGCAGATAAGTTCTAATGAAACTATTGATGGTTTCTTAATATAAATAATTGAGGTTGTTAGATCCATTAATAAACATGGTGATGAAAATAAGTATATAGAAATCATGAGAAAAATTTTATGGTGATTACAAAATTTTTACAAAATGGTTTTGGGATTTGAAGAAGGAAACCTTATTGATACATCACATGCTAATTTGTATAGGTATATGGTGGAATTAAAAATTCTTATGAATATAGAAATTATATTGGTTTATTAATCATATGAAGGTTCGTTCAAATAAATTATTAGCAAAAATATCAATTAAATTTTACATGGATAATAGGACATCGCTGATGAGTTTAAATAATATAAGGAAATTAAACTCAAATGAGGTAAATCAAATTTTTATGTAAAAATACTATTTGAGTGTTTTTGATATAGAATAAATTGAAAAATAATTTCAATATTTCCACATATTAAGGATTATAATGATGGAGAGTTTGATAACTCTGGAAATAAATAATGGATGTTTTGATAAAAAAGAAACTTTATATTTATAATCACTTCCGAAAATTGGATTCAGTGGAAGAGAATTATGAGATAGAAATAGAATGATGACAATGCCTATTTTGTAGAAGGTAATACTAAATTAAAACTAGACTCGTAAGACTATATCATTAAGTTTTTTAATAGGTCTCAATAATACTTTTGTGAATAAAATTACCAAAAAAATATTTTTATTCAAATCTAGAGTAAAACGGTTCTCTAGTGGAGCTACTCATCAGCAGCTAATAAGTGGAAAATTTGTGACAAGATCTTTACATTCATGGAGTATTGATTTTTGTGCTACTTACATCTACCTATGACTTACTTTATGGAAGTGAAATTTTAATTGAAAAGATAATTATTAAAATTTCAACAAAGAATAATTTTATTATACTATTTACCTCCTTGTAAAATTATTTTAATTAATATTACTTTCATTGTTCAATTTTTTTCAACAAGTCTATTGATTAATTGAAATTTCAAAGAGGGATAATAACTTATATATGTAAAAGTAGATTTATTTCTAGAAAGGTTAATATGATTTCATTATAAAATTAAATTCTAAATTTTGATGAAAAATAGTACGATTACACTACTTATAATGAAATAATTGATGATATATAACATTATATGTCAAAAAAATAAAAATCATATTATAAAAAAAGGGTAAGAATGATAACTTTATCTTCCCTAATATTTCACTAAATGCTTCAAATAGTATAAAATTTATTCCTGATAGTGGTTGTTCATCCCAGAGGATATAGAAAATAAATATACCAAATAATATGGATGTTCATTATTTGTTTTAATCCTTTTTTTCAATGACGTATCTATGAAGATCAAAGGTATTAGAAACATAATTCTTGTGGGAGATATAATAAAACATATATTCTTAATTTAGATGTAAATGAACATAATAATTTTCTCATAATTTAACTTTATGACTCATGACATGAAGTAAACTATAATGAAATGGGATTCCTAATGAAATTCAAAGATAAATTTTTTAAAATAATATCATAGATAAAAATATATTCTTATATCAATTAGAATGAAGATAATAATTTTCTCCATAATTTAGAAGTTCAGAATGGATTGTTTCATTCAAGGATTGGGAAGATTTAACTAACAATAATGAATAGAAAATTTCATTTGTCTAAATTTTTTGATCTATATACCTTACATAAATAATGGTCGATAGAAAAATTTTGATGATTCTATAAGTGGAAAAATAATGAGAAATTCATATAGACCAAAGAAAAAGAGGGAAACAAACATTCTTGCAATTTTTCAAAATGTTGTGTTTCACCCAATCACATATTTAGGGGCACATGGGGAAAATTATTTCATATAACTTCTTTTAAATTATAGGGTGTAGAAAAATGGGTTACATAAAGTATACGAAAACCTATAACCAAGCCATATATTATATTTAATGATTCTAGAAGCATGATAAAAATGAACCCCATATTTATTAAAATACTTTATTCCAATAATGGCCCTAATTACCAATCCATAGATTTAGAAAATTACATTAATAAGTTTTCAATCAAGCATAATGTTACATACATGATGAAATAGTAATAAAAAAATTTAATAGAAAAAGGGACCATGTGATGAATAACAAGGTGATGAAACAACTCATCAGTATTAGAATCGTGATGAATTATTGGAAGAATGTGTTGAAAATGGTTATTTATACTTTCAAACTTGATATGTCAAGTTATAAAAAAATAATAATGTATGAGTTGTTTTATAAATACAATTTAATGTATAAACATTTTATTTCATTTTCATGTTAATGTTATATCCAGAAAAATGATCGAAATAAATGAAAATATGGATGTGTAACTCCTGAATGAGTTTTATTTAGATTTTGAATACTAATTATAACAAATAAGTTATTAAATTTATGATTGAACTTTATTATTTATAAAAAATAAGTTGTTCTTATTAAAAATAACTTTTATTTGAATCATGACACTATGATTTGATATAATTTTAAGATGGTGATAAGGATATAGGGAAACAATTTTTTCTTTAAAATATTCTATTACATGAAAAGGAATCAATTGTTGAATAAAAAAATAAGTGACTATAAAAGAGATACAATAATTGACCTAAAAGAGAAATAAATTATCTGTGGTATATAAATGGAACATAACAATTAATAAATATATCTCATGAAAACCTAAAAGGATGAGGTGTATAGATCACTATGAAATAATCCCATGTTGATCCTTTATGATTTTAATAAGAAATTTAATGATGAATATAAGGTACCAACCTTAAAAAATTACATAATCTTGAGTTTTATTCAATAATTAGCGTTCTTTAACATTAAAGATATTTTCATGTTTATAGTTTTAGATTATTAAGTCATAATACATATATAACAACCTATAATTTAACAAAGTTTATACTACTAAAACAATAACCATTTCATCTATAACAGATAATGTTTTAAAAATAAAACACGATTTCATTGAGAAATATTCATAAAATTCAACTTCAATTTTTTATTTATCTTACTTATCTTTATACCTTGTGAAAAAATATTATATAATTTGGGGTGAGAAAAAAATATCAGTAAGGAACATAAAATAACAAATTCATTTTCTTGGTGAAAACATGAAAACCCATTACAAGCCCTTTTTATTGAAAATCATGAGAATACATAGAAAAATCACGCATTTTCTTTGGAAAATATTCACCATATAACTCTTAAAATAACCCTTACAAATTGAATTACCTTTTAGCCTAATTCTATCTCCTAAGTACTAGATGCATTATAGAGTTATAATGAGGCTCACCCGTCATATCTTGAGCTATAATGGGGCTCAAAAAATAATATCTTAAACCATAAAGAGGATTAACCCATGATATCATGTAATATAATGTGATAAAACCATAACAAACTACTTAAATTTAACATATCATGAATAAAACCCTTTATTACATATTTAAACCCATGATCAAAACACATTTAGATATCAAAATACCATCTTCAGGTAAAAAATTCACTCTTAAAATATAAACACCACTTATGTAATAATGATATAATATAATAAATAATTAAATATGAAGATAAATTGAGGAATAATTATAGTGATAAATAATCATTAAAGTTATATAAACCTCACATTCCATATAAAAAACAATCATTTTGAATTTCTAAAAAGATAAATTTTAATGTATTTTAAAAAGAAAAGTCTCGTACCTCATGTTCATATTACATTAAAATAGTTCAAACCTCGTATATAATGGTTTAAAGAGTGTTATTAATGTATTAAAGAACTATATTAATATTTTTGATACCTGATATGATCTTTTTATAACATCATTTCACACATTTATCAATCATAATTTTATATTTTCATTGTTTCGGGTGTATTTATTAAATGATTTCCGTGGTTGGTTCATTTTGATTATTCTTTTAAAATAGAAGATAAATACAAAAAGGGGAATGCAATGGTACAAAAATGTTTCAAATTTTTTAAATTATACAATTTATCAATTTTTTAATATATGAGTATGATTCATTGGATAAAACCTTAATGAAAATGATTTAATTTGTTTTGGACGGTTATACATCCATCACTAACTCAAATCATTTTATTTAATATCATGTTTATATATTGGATAAAAAACTTTATATAACTTATAATATGAATAATAAAATATTATTTAATCATAATAATGATTTTATGACCATCCTTGATGGTGGTAAAATAAAATAAAAACACATCATCCGTGATGATGGTATATCGACACATCACAAAAAATTATTTCATTTCTTTAGAATAAGAGAAAAAGAGGTGAGTTTTAATGATGGATATTCCATTAACACAATAAAATGACATTATATTTTATATAATGGAGTTATCACGACACCTTGTAATTGGTATTAAAGGAGAGAATAAAAAAATAAAATAATTTGAATAGAAAATAATATAAAAAGAAAGAGGGTTCTAACTCTTGAATTCTACTCATTTAGAAGCTCCTTAAGAATCTTGGTTTTGTATTTTTTGTGAGATTAGTAGGTATTGGAAGTAGGGAAGAGGATTTGGAAGGGAATTGGGAATAAATAAAACAATATACAAGGATATTAGGTGTAAGGAGAAGAGGTGGTGAGGGTTTTTATTTATAGTGGATGAGATGGGTTTTTTCTCTTTATTTTTCTCATTAGTTTGTTATTTTGGGTCAATAATAAGAATAGTTTGATAATTATTAATAAAAATATTAAAATAATTAAAGATAGTTCAATATTATACTGATTAAATCATAAATTACTCAAGTAATAGGGTATTCAAATTATAATCTATAAATACCGAAACTTATTGTTGTTCACTATTCATAAAAAATTCAACTGTTTCAGAAAAATCACACAAATTAACATTAAACATTTTTAAACATGTAAAATTAAAATTATAAATTCGTTTTATGAAAATTGTTTTCTAGATATAAGAAAATTATTTTTTAATTAAAATAATTATTTATTCGAGATACACCAATTTATAAATTATAACTGATTTTATAATTAATTGAAAAATAAATAAACATCTCATTAAACTATCTTATAATAATAAGACAAGAGAATATTTATTTATGGATATATTTTGTGAAAATATATTTTCTTTTAAATCATAATATTAATTATAAGAATATAATTAAAAATTTATGAATAATGAAAATACCATCACTTAATTTATTATTCCCAAAACATTTATTTACTTATTCTATGATATAAATATATGCCGAAAACACTTATAAGATAAAAAAATTTATTCATATTCTCATATATGATGTTACCATTAATTATAAATTTATGATAAATTGAAATATTTAATTCAAGAATGGGGAAAAATTGATAAGTGCCTAGGTTGTTACATTCTCCCCACCTTCATAAAATTGTATCCTCTAAATTTTTATTTACTTATTAAAAAAGTGAGGATACATTTACCTCATAGTATATTTAGATTCCTATGTTTCCTCTTCAACCACATGGTTTCTCCACAAAACCGCAATCTGGTGAATTACCTTCTTCCCCAATACTTGCTCTCTTTGATCAAGAATCTGAACATCATTTTCATCATAAAAATGGTTTTCTTCCAGATGTATTACATCAGGGATAAAAAATAGGATGAATATGACACATAATTTTTAACATCAAAACATGAAAAAACAAATTACCCGAGATAAACATAGAGGTAAGGATACTCAGTAGACAATTTGTCCAAAATTATCCAGGATTTCATTAGGTCCAACAAACTATGAACTTTACTTTCATTTCTTCCAAAACATATATCACTTTTCCAATGAGAGATTTTAAGGAAACCATGATCCCCTACATCTAATAAAAAATCAATCCTCATTTTCTATATACAACGTTTCAACTAGCTTTGTGCTGTCCTCTTGTGTTGTTGGATAATCTTCACTTTATCTTCTACTTACTCTAATAATTCTGGTACTACATATTTTTTTCCCTTACTTCATCCCCAATTGATGGATTTCAACACTACTATCCATATAATGAATAAAAAGGTTCCATCTATATATTTGAATGAAAAAAATTTAATTATATGAAAACTCAACTATAGTAATATTTTGATCCCAACACCCCTAGTAATTCATTGAACAAGCACACAACATGTATTCCAATGTCTAGATTGTTCACTATATTTGTCCCTTAGATTGGGGATTAAATTTTATGCTGTAATTTAATTCAGTTCCTATTGACTTCTAAAGGCCTTTTCAAAAGTTAGAAGTGAGCCGAGGATCATAGTCAGATACAATGGAGAAAATAACTCTGCATAAAATTTCTATCTCTTTGAGGTACCGTCGAAAAATATAATTCAAATATATTGTATATTAAATAGGAAAAAATTGTGTAGACGTGGTTAGTTGATCAACAATCACCAAAATTTCATTGTTATCTCAATAATTCTTTTGTAGTCACACCACAAAGTCTATGGATATATTTTACCATTATCACAATAGAACTGGAAAAGGATGAAGAATCCTTTTTGGTTATTTTATCTCTACTTTAACTTGTAGAAATGTCAAACATTTCATTTTAAATTAAGACATATCACATTTCATTCCATCCCACTAATAATACTTTGTAAGATCTCAATATATCTTCATCCTGTCAGGATGAGATGAAAACATAGAACTATGAGCTTCAAAAGAAAACTCTTTATTTGACTAGGAATCACAAGGAAAACATAATCTATTCCCAAATATAAACATACAATATTTATTAACCTTAAATTCTCGAAATATTACCTTTTTTAAAAATTGTACCTTTTTTATAACTCGCCATCTTCTTTTGTGATTTATTAATTTTGATTGACAGAGATGACTGCACTGAAAGCTAGAAAAATTAGAATCTCCAAAACCAATAACATCCATGACAAAATTCATCAAATCATTATCCAAGGTCTCATGTTCCAAACATAATATGGTTATGGTAGAAAGATTTTTCCAACTCAAGGAATCTACCACATTGTTTACTTTAAGAGGATGGTAATTGATCATTAAATCATAATCATTTATCAATTATATCCATTATCTCTGCCTCAGGTTCAATTCCATTTGAGTGAATATGTACTTCAACCTTTTATTTTAATATATATTTAACATTTAGATACCTATAAATTTTGTCTCTATACTTTTTATGTGAAAACCACAACTGATAACTAAAAATCATTTGTGGGATAATTTAATTAATGTGGTTTCAATTGTCTTGATGCATAATAAATTAGGTGTGTATTCTATATCAAAATGAAACCAAGTCCCTACATTGAAGCATTACTATAGATAAAAAATCATCATTTCTAGAAGGAAGGCACAAAGATAGAGTATTCACCAATCTTCACATTAGTTCCAAAAAACAAACATTACATTCTTATTTAAAAATAAATTTAACCCCTTTTTGATGTTAACTTAGTTAGTAGGCTTGATAACCACGAATGTTTTTAACAAACTTTCAGTAATAACATTCTAATATATGAAAACTAAGAATCTCATTAAATTTTTTTGGTCTTAGTAATTCATCAACAATTTTTTTTGGTTGGGTCAACTGTTATACCATCTTTAGAAAGAATGTTACAAAGGAATGAAATTTTTTTTAACTAAAATTCACACTTGCCTAATTTTCAATATAGTTTATTTTCTTTTGACGTTTTCAAAACAACCCTTATATGTCATTCATGTTCCCATTTAGTTTTATAATTTAGAAAAAATTAATCAATTAACACAACTAAAAACTTATCCAAGAACACATGGAGTATTCTATCAATAATTTCTATGAATACATCAGGTGAATTAGTTAACCCAAACTGTATAACTACAAATTCATGATGTACATATCTAATCCAAAATGCGTTATTCGGAATGAATGCTTCTTGTCATTCAATAGATGGTACTGTGACCTTAATTCAACCATATAAAAATACAATTCTCAATAGATATGATCTAAAAATCATCAATATGAGGTAAATGATACTTATTCATAATAGTGATGTTTTTCAAGGATATATTATCAATGAAAAGTCTCATTGAACAATCTTTATTTTTAAGAAAAAATACATGAGCACCTCATTTTGAAGTGCTAGGTTAGACAAAGCCTTTATATAATAATTCATTCAACATATTTTTTAATTCATTAAGTTCTACTTGAGCCATTAAAAAAGGTTTTTTTTAAATTGGATTAGCATCATGAACTAAGTAAACAGTAACATCAACTTCTTGATCAGGAATAACATAGGTAAAATCATCAGGAATAACATAAATATACTAATTTTTCATTAGAACAACGTTAATCCCAATAGTTCATTATTTCAATAATATATTCATGATGAATTTCATTTCTATCTTTTAAATGTTTCTCTGCTTCCTAGTATGTTATCAACAATATGGGTTTGTTCTTGTATACAAATTTAAACTCGTTCAGAAAAATAACTTATTTAGCTCTAAAATATCTCTTAGCATAGTAAACATAATGCAAATATATACCATGTATACCATGAATTTCTACTAAAGGAAAAAAATGGATCACAGTTAAATTTATTCGACAAAAAATGACTAGAATATTCATAATTGTTTCCTTAATATTTCATCCATTTGTTTTCTGTATTTTTTTTATTAGTTTCTTAATGTGAAATTTCAAATTTACTAGGAAATTATTAAGACATAAATAAATGTGTAGAATCGGACTCAAAAAACACATTTTAATGATATGTAAATATAGGAAATGTAACAGATACAACATCATTTGATGGGTCAAAAAATGTTGAAGTATTTGTAAAGCATTTTTCTACACCCTTCTATTTCCAATTATTCTGATTTCCCTCCTGAGTGATTATGTTCAGACACGCATTAGCAAAATGACCCAACTCTTTAGAGTTAGAGATTCTTTCCACTGGCTTTTTATTATTGTTATGATAATTTTATTTTCACTCAAGTTCCGTGTGTCAAAACATTCCGCATTAGTATAACTTCCGAAAATTTACAAAATATTATATAGGTTACTTTTACCACACATTTCAAAAGAAGGGAAATTAATTTTCTTACCTCTCAATTTCATTGAAGAATTCTACCCAGAAGTCTTCCAACCTGAATAATTATTATTAATTTCATAATAAGGAACAAATGTGTCAGTAAACTCCATTTTATCCTTTTCATCACAATGAGAAAATTTCACATACCTTTTAAATACTCTTATATCCAATGATCCTCATAAAAATAGTTTGAATCTTGTGTAAAACCAATTAATTTTGTTATCAGTGTCCCAAAAAAAATCGGGCACATACCAAGAAAATATTGTACAGTTTTCTTCATATGTCGATATGGAATATTTAAATTTTTTCTTCAATCCCAAAAAATATTTTTCCATTTGGATCCGAACAACCTTTCCGATATATTTCTGAAGAAAAATTGTCTTTTAATGTTTCACATCCCATAAAATCAATATCATCTTTTTATATCGTATTCTTACCTAAAATCCACTATTCGACAAGTTCACCCTAAAAATTATAAATGGAAATTTTTACTTTTTATGTTCCAGACATCCCATTACATAAAATAAATTTTCCAAAGCATTTATCCATCCTTCGGCTAACTCTGTGTCAGATAATCTCTTGAATGAAGGGGGATATTTCCTCATGAAATGATCCACAAAATACATGTTCTTTATTGGAAGATCAAGTTCTTCTCTCTCATGGATAATACCACCATTTATCAACTGATTTAATTGATCCATTACTATAATTAACTTTTTGGTTCTAATTCTCACCTTTTAAATATGTATATTCATAAGGATAACATTCCGTCAGTTCCTTTTTATGTTATCTTCCCTGTTTTCTCTATAGAAAATCATTTGGAATAGAATTGTATTAGATAAAGAAACGTTGTAATTTTTAAACTCTATATAATTTCTAATTAAACATAAATTAATAATAATTTTCTAGCTTCTATTAACATCATTTTATCCCTTAATGTTATCTAAACCAACCTCTCATACCAACTATAAGGAAACAACATTATAAGATTACATAATCTTGAGTTTTAGTCATGAATTTAAATTATTTCACATTGAGAATATATTTAGATTTATATATTTAGATAATTAATTCATATTACATACATAGAAATGCATAATCATTCAAAGTGGATACTACTAAAAAACCATTTCTTCCATAATACAAATGTTTTTTTAAATAAAACATGATCTCATTGGAAAATATTCATATAATTAAACTTGAATTCATTCATTCTCATACCCATTTTCATACACTATTATGTTTTTAAATATAGGATGAGCACAAAAATATCAGTAAGGAACATAATGAATTAAATGCATTAGTCTAGTAGAAACATGAAAACCCATTAAAACCATTTTTCTTAAAACTCATTAGCATTCATAGATAAATAATAATTTTTCCTTGGGGAAACATTTACCATATCACCCCTACATTCATCCTTACATGTAGAATAACCTTTCAGTTGACTTCCATCTTTAGAATTCCCAATTTCCTAGAGATCTTTAATGGGGTTCACTAGTCATACCTTGAGCTATAATGGGGATCAACCCATTATATATTTATCTATAATGAGGATAAAACCAAAAAATCTTTATATATAATGGGGAAAAACATAATAAAAAATTTCATAGAAGCGTATCATGATTCAAACCCTTGATTAATCCTTTAATATCTTGCAAACAAATAACATTCAGATATTAAAATACCATTTTATTGTCAAAAATAAATTTTAACATATAAAATCTGCGCACATAATAATGAAATTATATAATTCACATATAAAAATGATAAAATATAAAGTAATAATTATATTAATAAAGAATCGTGAAATATAGAGAAACCATAAATTATATATAATTTTTTTTAGAAATTCATAAAAGTATCTTTTTAAAATATTTTAAAAGGAAAGTCACTTACCTCGGGTTTGTCTTACTTCAAACAATTTAAAACCTAAAATATAATATTTTAAATATTATTATTAATATAGTAACTAAATATATGAATATTTTTAATAACTTTAATGGTCTTTTTATTACATATTTCTACCAATTTTTCAATAATATTATGTTATTTTAATTGTTTCAGGTGCATTTATTTCATGGTTTCTGTAGTTGGATCATTAAGAATTTTCATATCAAAAAGAAGAAAAACTCCATAAGTGGAATTAAGTTTTATTAATAAGTTTCCAAAATTTTATATTATACCATATATCATTTTTTATGACATGATGATGATTCATTAGATAAAACATTAATGATAATTATTTAATTTATTTTGGCAGTTTTTACGACCATTATGAACTAATATAATTTTATTTAATATAATGTTTATATATTTTTCCAAAATATTATATAACATATAATATTTATAATAAAATATTATTTACACAATTTAATGGTTTTTGAGAATTTTTGAAGGTATTAAAAGAAAATAAAAACACATCATTCACAATGATGACAAATCGACACAACATAGATAATGTTTTCATTATTTTTAGAATTAGAGGAGAATATGAGAGATTTGATTCTGGATAGTCCATTAAAAAAATAAAATTATATTATATGTTTGATAATAGAGTTATAATGACACATTGGATGTGGTATGTGAGGTGAGAATGTTGAAATAAGGCAAATTGAAAAGAAAATAAAAGAAAAATAAAGATTATTTTTACCTCCTAAATTATCCTCCCTGAGAACTTCCTAAATTAACATGGTTTTGGCCATTTTGTGAGACCAGAAGTTCTTTTTTGTGGGGAAGAGTCTCTTGAAGGATATTTCTCAAAAATTAAATATTCTAAAATTCTTTTAGGTGAAAGGAGAAGAGGTGGTGAGGGTTGGTATTTATAGTGGAGTAGAGGGGTGTTATCTCATTAATTTATTATTTATTATATTATTTTTTGCTCATGAATTTAATTATTTTGATAATTATAAATAAATATATTAAAATAATAATGGGGAGTTCGAGATTATGGTTATAACATTAAATATTAATCATGTAATTATTTAGTTAACTAAAGCAGTATATATATCGTAAATTAATGTATTTCCCTAATTATCAAAAATTTAACTATTTCAAAAAAATCCACAAAATTTACATGTTCCATTTTTTTAATGTGTTGAATTAGAAATTGAACTCCATTTTTTTAAAATAATTTAAAAAATATGTGAAATTTAATTTTTAATTAATATCATCATTTATTCAAAAAATGCCAATTTCAAAATTATAACTAATTTTATAATTCGTTGAAAAAGTAATGAATATCTCAAAAAATAATCTTATAATCATAAGAAAAAAATAATTTATGAGTCTATTTTATGAAAAAAAAAATTTAATCATTATATTAATTATAAAAATATAATTAAAAAATTATGGCTTATAAAAATACCAACACTTAATTTCTTAATTCCAAAACATATATTAACTAATTGCATTATATAAATATCACTTATATTATTATAAATTGTTAATGAATTAAAATATTTAATTAAAAAATGAAAGAAATTATTTTATAATTACCTCAGTTATTACAATGAATCATGGGGTAAGAGAATGATTGAAGAGTAAAAGAAAATTGGAAGATATCTACCATGAGAGGTTTTAAATAGGTGAGATAGTCATAATATTATTTGATTGAAGTGGGTGTCTACAAATAAATATTATAAACATGGGATAATTTATATAACATGATGATATTTTTACGTAATGGATATTCTCAAATTGAGGACATAAAAGTAAAAGACAATTTTTAATCAGTTGTGAGACTTTAGTCAATATCGAATTTCATGGATATATCTATCCAATGATCCACTAAAGTGTATCAAAAATATTTGAAAATGAATTTATTTAATGTAAACACTAATTTTAAAATGTATATATATTATTTTGTGTAATTTTAAATTATAACTATAAATAAAAGGTTTATAGACTGATTATATGACATAAAAAAACCACTCCATCTTAGTATACATGACCAGACTCAAACATGACGAAGTTGCATTTCAATTTTCTCTTGATTATATATATATTTTTATATTGATAAAGAGAATTATTGGATTATATATTCATACATATACTTGGAAAAACATATTTTTTATATAATATACACTAGTGAGGATACTTTTATTATGGGGTAGAAGTTTATTGGATGGATATGCTAGAAAAAGTTCACAAATCAAATAATAACTAAAGTAGAATATATTTTATATATTAATGTGGGTACAGATTTAATATTTATGAAGATATAACTAAACGATCTTGGTGAACATTTAAAAGCTAAAATTGTTTTCCATTTTGATAATAATAGTTATATTTAAATGACAAATAATCTGGTACAAAATTTGAATATAAAGTATATCGAACATATATGGCATTTTATTAGTGAAATAGTGGATAAGGTTATAATAATGATAAATTATGTTGGTAAAAATAAATAAGTGGATGTTATTTCAACAAAACCATCTTTCTATTTTGGGTTCTTGAAGCATAAGATGAACTTGGGTGTTTAACCACTTCCCTTGAAAATATGATGTTTTTAAAGATCCCTATCCCCATATAATTTTTTTATTAAAATTGAATACTTGTTTTTTATAAGAAATTGAACTCTTTAGATTTACTTTCATAGTAATTTAATTGAGTATAATTCTATAAAATCAATAGAAAATATATTTTATCTAAGGGGATAATGTTTAAAGATAAATAGATATAAAAATTAAATATAGTTCAATATTTCCATATCAAGGTTTATAAATTTAAATTTATTGGTATGTTTGGGATATAAGTTATAGGGGTTGAAATTAATAAGAATGATATAGATAAAGAAAAGTATGAATTAATATAGTGGTATTTAAAACTATTTATATGTTCCACAATAAGATATTTCTTTAATATTCAGTTAGGAGGCATGCATTGATCATGGAATACATTCTACAACCTCATTCTTTCTATACTATGAATGTATAATGTTGATTTATACTGATATTTTAGTTCTATATTTATTTTTAGTTTATTTTATATTGAATTTCAAGTTATATAATTTGGATTTCTACAAAACCCAGTGTTGGACAATGTTTTAAACATGTTTATTCAAATTAGATAATGTTAAAATTTTTATTAGGAAATGAAATGAATTTTTTAACTATGTTTTTTAAATCTAAAATTTGTTGTGTATGTTTCCAATCATTTTTATCTATGTGTAATGTTTTAGATAAGTATGTAAAATATCTTATTTTTTTGATAATTTTTATAGAAACTTTGTCTTACTGTAATGACTGTTGGTAGAATGAGAAGTCTCTATAAGAAGTGAAACCACACTACAATGTCTGTCATGCAAAAATATTAATAGTTAGTATAGATATAACTGGTTCTATAGAAAAAATTTAATTGTGTTATATTTTCATTAAAATAAAATTTTTAAAATAATACTCTATTATTAAAGAAGATTTGATTTCTATTTAAGGATTAATATATAATGATGGGAGCTACACTACAACAAGAAATATTAAATCAATAAAGTGGATGTCATTAAAAATATTTTATTGGATATTTTTTCAGAAATTAGATATCAAACCATAAAATATAATATTACATCAAAATGTTGAATTTTTCTTGAGATTATAAAGCCCATATCATTACTCAATAGGAGGGAATTGAAAATTTAAACTACTTTTTATAGATTTTGTGGAAATAAAAATACCAAAACCATATATGTATTCCATAACAAACTTCATCCCCTATTATCTATATAGAATTAACTTATTATTTAAGGGATTAAAATCCAATTATTGTTAGGTTAATTGGTAGTTCAATTGTACCACACTATAGTTGAGAATGTTATTTTGTGATTTAGTTAATTATAAATCAATTTTGAAAATTTAAATGGTTTTCAAAATTGATATTATTTTTCCATGGTTGTTTTAACATGATTTTTATATACACTTTTAAAGGGAAATAAATATGAAACAAGTGGAAACTAGTGAAAGATGATTTTTTCAAATTAATTAACTATTTTTAGAGAAAATTTGATGAAGAGAAAATGTAGTTTTTTGAACAATAAATATACATCTAAAATTCTATAAGAGATCACTACTACTATAAAGAACATCTTGAATACCTAGATATAGTAATGGAGATGAGATAATAATGGAAATGCCCTCTCTAATTTTGTGTTTTTTCATCATATGGAAATTATTATTAGTTATATCTATATAATATTCACTACATAATATCTATTAAATATGTATGAAGAGTGTTAAATTACATGAGTGTCTCTTAGTTTAACTGTGAGACCTTCTTGACCCCCTGTAATCACAACCATGTGTAGTGATTTTTCTAATACAGTATCTCATAATTGATGTATACTCCTTGCTGTAGATATTATTGTTCAACACAGAATCATTGATATTCTTGTGATTTGTAGTTTCATATTTGGATGATTTGAATGTATTATTGGCTTTGAATGGTTTGTTTCATTATTACGGATGAGAGAACATGATTTTTTTCAATTTGGAGAATTGAAAAGATATTTTTACACAATAATTAAACAACACATATTAGGGTGTGTTTTGGACCATTAGTTTCAAAAATAATTTTCATTTTATCATTATTTATGTTTTTAAATTCATATTAAAAATATTAATTTAATAGAAGACATTTTTTCTGAATATTAAAAGTTTGATTACAAATTTATTATATTTTTTTCTACAATTTCTGTTTTTCGGTTTTATATCTTTATTCAGATATTTTTTTTAAAAAAAAATTTGTGTGTAATATTTGTATAAAACTTTTAAAAATTTAATAGAAGGAAAAAAATAGTTTTTTTAAACTGCAAAAATGATATGTTTGTATTCCTTATTATTTGTATTAGAATATTTTTTACATTGAGAACTTATAGATTTTATTATTTTATTTTATATTTAACTATTTCAAAATCCATGAATATCATTGATACTATTTTTTACAATGTTATAATTTATTAAAAATAGATGTTTGATTTTATATAAAATTTTCACTAAACGTTGAATGATTATTCTATGTCATTCTGTATTTAAATATTTATTTATTAAACTATTTGACCAATGTATCAACTATTTTGAGTGATAATAAATAATATATTTATAATTTTTCTTATAGGGTAGTAAATTAGTTATTTAAAATATCATTAATATGAATAAAATAATTTATTCAAATAATAACACATGTGTCCATATTCAAACTCAATGGGTCAATATAGTGGTTGAAGGGGAAAACATTGATTTTCATTATCAATGAAAGGTTTTTCATAATATATTTCAATTATTTTTTTTATTATTTTTAGTTATTTAAATTTTTACTAAAAACTAATAACAACTTTCATCCAATTACATTACTTTAATTTTACACATATAAATATCTGAGAGGCCACAGTGTCAAATTTGATCCCACGGGGATAGGTCTCACCATTATCATCATTTAATGTTAATAAAAATATATTATATCATTATAATTTATATTTATTATGTGTGTGTATGTGTTATAATATTGATAAATTTTCAGTATTAAAATTAATTATATATTATTTATGTCATAAATAACTTTTGTATGTCTTACTGGTTTGTTCTTTTTTAAAAATGAGAAGAGGATTCCTCCAACTGACTCAATTGATTATATAGGATTTTTTAATTGGTATAACAGAAAAATAGAACATTTTTAGGTATCTTTTGTTAATGTTAGGATAAATGACAAAACCCATGTCAAGGATGACTATCATTACATTATGGAATTTATAATTTTTTGATAAAATAACAATAAGAAATTATATTTATTCTAGATATGTGATTCACACATATAACACTCCACCCTAACATGTTAATTTTTTATTATGAACATTATATATTTGACATATTATTTAAAAATCAGGTTCTTTACCATTATACATTATAGTAACAACAATTTTAGTGTTTGGTAATGGATACAACTTTGTAAACAATGGCATATATGATCATAAAATATTATTTCATCTAGAAATTTTGAAAAAAATAAATAATGTGGACATGGGTTGGGGATTATTTCTCATAATATAGATCATGTTATAGAGGACTCTACATATACCTTGTGGAATTTAAAATTAATTATTTTGATGATCAAGATTTAAATTAAAATTATAAAAAGATCAGGGAAGTGAGGGTTTCAGTTGTGTTTTTTTTCACAAGAGGCGACAATAAGAAAAACATGACGTGGTTTTATAATAAAATTACATGTTTATTATTAGATTTCTTTTTTTTGTGAATAAAACAAAATTATTATATAGTGGTTTATATTTAGATTTTTTATTTTGAAAACTTAAATAAACAACAACAAAAGAAAATTACAGGTTATCATAACATGTTGCAGTTTTTAAAAATATAGATTAAATATAAGATTCACTTTTCTATCATCAAAGAAAATTTTTTATGACTTAAATCACTCAATTTTTTAATAAATAAATGCACAAAGTTTTCCATGGTTTTTTATGAAATAATATAAAAGATAAAAATAAAAAAGGTAATTTGCATGAATTAGAAAAATAAAGTTATTACATGGATAATGGAATAATAGAGTTGTTGGATTGATGAAATAATTGTAAGGAGACAATTATAAGTTGTTTTTTTAGAAATATGAGATTATATGGGAATATATTTCTCTATGTAGTCAATATTGGAAAGAGTGATCAATGTATTAATTAAGATAGAACATATTAATACATTAGTGTAGGATTAATCTCTTTTTTTTATTTTTAATGATAACATATATTATCTTGAGGAACAATTTGGTTCTTCTTGATTGATCTATAAGTGAGTTATTATATTTTTCATTGCAAATAAAAAATGAGATTCCCTACTTCTCTTGAATGTTTATTACTTCATTTTAATGGTAAACAACATAGAAATGTTACACATTCAGGATCCAAAGTTTTTTTCTTGGGTAAATAAGGAACAAACATAATATTTACATAATTAAAAATAAATATTATTTAATTTTTCTTAGATAACTTCTTAGTTGTCCTCATTTACACCTTCTTATAAGTAGTAACATGAGTATATACATCACAGAAAGGGGTGATATAAAAACCCAATAAGAGTATAGAAAATAAAATTAATAAATATTGAATGGGTGATCATAATCGTCATCATCTTAACATATGTATGGGATCATAATCATAATCATTAGATAAATTCATGGAATGTAGTGATTTATAAAAATTAAATATCATTTCTTATTGGTCAAGTACTCCACATAGTTGTTAACAATACTATCATAATGTCTACACATATCATATTTGAATAATCATAATATCATTGTTGTGAAATAATTTGGCATCATGTTCACAAATATTGCACATTATCTCCTAAGATAAATCACATTACCTAATGAGTGTGATTGTTATATAGTTTCGGGTGCACCGATCACATCATAACATTTACATAATAATTGATTTTATATAGAACAATCACCAATCATGGAAAAACAATTACTCAAGGAAAGGTATGAGTTTCAGGAGAATTCATTCATATGTAAAAATGGGGGTTAACAAATGAAATGGGATTAATATAATTGGTATATTAATCATCAATCTTGAGTGAAGAAGAAAATATCTGAAGAGTAGTGAGACATGTGTTTTTAAGAAGAGGAGTTCATTTGGAAAATCATAGTTTTTATCGTAAAATCATATTAGAAGCATGTATATACAAGAAAAAAATGGAAGGACAATGAAATTATATTTTAGTAATATTAAAATAACATCAATACATAAATTTGGTATGAAAGAGGGATAACCCAAAGAAGAAAAATTGGGTTTGAGAATTCCCCTTACCTAATGTCTGAATTATTTATTCACTTTAATTTCCTCGATAATAAAAATATGTTAATTAATTACGAAATCGAAACACCATTATAAATTTATTCAATTAATTATAAGTTTTTTTATATATGTTTATGTCCATTTTTATGAGTTATAGAGTTCCTTTTCATTGTTCGGGAGTGATCATTTTCATGGTTTTCATGATTTGTTCACTTGTATGAATGTCTATAAGATCATGTAAAATGCGAATACATATCTATAATTGAAATTATATCCTACTAATGAATATTCTAATGTTTACTTGGTATTATATGTTATTATTTTAGATATGAGGATGATGCGTTATATAAATTGTTCATGACAATATTTTAGATTAATTTGTATGTTTTTCAATCACAACGGGCTCATTTAGTTTTATTATTTACTATTAAGTAAATATGTTAGTTCCAAATCATAAAAAATACATTACCTAATTTTTAAAATCTATTTAAAAAATTCATATGGTTTTATTATGATCCTTGAAGGTGGTAAGTAAAAATTAAATCTTGACATCCTCTAAGGTGACAAATCAACATCTCTTGGATAATGTTTTCATTTTTAGACTAAAAGGAATAAGAGAATATGTTTGATTGGTTATTCCATTAACATAATAAAATTATTTTGTATATAGGATACCTAAGTTAACACTCCAATTGGATAATGTGAGGTGAGTTGATAATAAGAAAAGAAAATTATTTTAAAATAAATTAAAATAATGTCAGTAGATTTAACCTCTTGAACTTCTTCTCCTTGAGAACCTAGTTACAGAAATTGGATTTTTTTTTTAGACCAAAGGATCATGGAAATGGGGGAGGGCCTTGGTAAATGGATTGGGTAAAAATAGGAAAATATTTATCGCTTGTAAGGCGTGAGGAGAAGAGGTGGTGACGGGTGGTATTTATAAGGGTGAAGAGGGGTGCTTTTTATTATTTTTTCATTAGATTATTATTTTGGATGAAGTATATGACTAGTTTTGATTCCCATGACTATATAAAGAAATATGATAATTAGTTTTGAAGATTATGGTGATTAAATTATCCATACATCATACATGAAATTAATGTTCATGTATTTGTCAAATACCGTAAATTACTGTATTGTACAATTCACCAAAAAATCAACTATTTTAGGAAAATCCCAAAAATTAAACCCAAAAATATTTTTATATCTAGAATTAAAAAATGATCTCCATTTTTTGAAAATAATTTTCTGAATATATGAAATTTAATTTTTAATTAAAATCATCATTTAAATTGAAAATACTGATTTCAAAATTACAACTGATTTTATAACACCATGAAAGATTATTTAAAGTATCATAAATTTATCTTATAAATATAAAAAATATTAATTTATGAAAATAATTAAGGAAAAAAATAATTACGATCATTATATTAATTATAAAATTGTATATAAACATTTATGATTTTAAAAAATACCAATACTTTATTTATAAATTTTTAAAACATTTATATACTTATACAAAGATAAAAATATATCATATTTTCATTTATTTGGGACCCAAATTTTATTTACACTTTCATAGATGAGGTTATTATTATATTAGCCAATTTACTATTCCTAATGGACACATTACTCTTCCTAATTTCATGTTTCTATTCTATTAGTATAGGTTCTTTAATTTCTAGAAATTCATATTATTTCTGTTATTATTCATCTATAATGTTTGTATTTGTTATAAAATTTATTTAAAGTGGGTTATACTCTATGAAACAATTATAATAAATAAATTCACATTGATAACGTTTTGGGTCATTACATTCTATCCCCTTATTAAATTTCTACCCTGAAATTTTGTTTTTCATTCTAAGTTGAAAACATGTCATGGTAATTCTCCTACATAACTTCCTCTAGTTCCCCTGTTTCCTTTTCATTCTTAAGATTCTTCTATAGAACATTGACCAGGTGGGTAGTCTTGTTTCGTAAGACTTTATCTATAAATTCTAATATCTTCCATATAATCTACTCATAAGAGAGATCATTTTCCAACTATACAACCTTTGAATTTAGTACATGTGAAGGATCTAGTATATAATTCCTTATGGGGGATTTATTGAATATATGATGTACTTGACAAAAATTAGGTGAAAGTTATAGTAGATAGGACGCATCTCCAACATGATCAAGAAATTTAAAGGGGATTATGTACCTAGGGATTTGCTTTCCTTTCCACCCAAATCACATGATACTCTTCCATGTAGATATAAGTATGAATAATTGGTTACAAACCTTAAACACAAGGTCTTGTTGATGATTGTATACATCGCTCATTTGTCAAAATTGGGATTCCATGATGCATTTCTGTATAGTTTTACCCATATCTACTATTGTACCATTCATTTATTATCCTAGCAGCTTCTGTTCATTTACATCATTCTAGAATGTCGATGTTTTTCATGTTTTCTAATGAAGGTATTCATATGAATCCATTTGGGTGATTGAGTGGAAGCATTTGTTGTAAGAAACATGCCCATATGAAGATGTTTTCACATCCTCCTTTAAATCCCATAGATCATTCTCATGACATTCCATCCATTTGTTTAATATTACACTTAGATTTGTCATCATTTTGGGGATGATAATCCGCACTAAATTTCATCTCAATGTTTAAAGAATGTTGGGGACTTATCTTGAATATAGTGGTGAATCTTGAGTCCCAATCAGATACTATCCACTATGGTTCTCCATCAATCCTTACCACGTCTCTAATTTATATATTTTTTATTTTAGCCAATGATAATTCCTCAAAAATTATGATAAAGTGAGCTATCTTTGTAAAATGGTCCACAACAACCCATATAGAATTGATTCTTCTAGATGTCTTCAGATATCCGGTGAAAAAGTCCATTGTGATGTTTTCTAATTTCCAATTTGGTATGGGTAATGGTTTTATCATACCCTTTTAAATTTTCCTTTGAACATTGACTTGGTGACTTACCAAACACATTTATGTATATTCAGCGATCCCATTCTTTATATTTTTCAACCAATAGTTCTCTTGGAAATCTTAATTCATCTTTATGTTCCCTATTTGAATAATGATGGTTGGGAAATGTGATTCTTTCAGAAGCTCTATATTTGTCTCTAGATTCGATGATACACGTAACTATGACCCAAATCTTACAAAATGTTCCTCATCAATTTTGACAAATGAGGATTTGTACTATCTGAAATCTTCCACCATCATCCAAATTTCTAGATAATCTCTTTGAGAATCCTTTATTTTATCTATAATGGATGGTTGAACAATCATTTGAGCCAGTATTGATGAGTTTACTTCCTTATTAATTCCCTTTTTTATCCTTTAGTCATCTATGAATAATGGATCCTTCCCAGTTCCCATCATTGAAAATGTTAGAAGATCCTTTCTTTTTAGACCATATTAAATTTTATTCATTTTTTTAGGAAGTTATTGGATTTAGTGGTCCTAATCCTCGATGATCTCTATCCATCATCATTGGTGAATATTAATATCCTTATGAATTAATGTGCATTTGGGGATCTTATGATAAGTATATATTTCTCACTTCTCTAATTAGTGATAATTCCACTTCATTTTCAACATGAGGATCACCATTTCCAACTCCAGATCATCCATGGGATGGTTTTTCTTAAGAATTTTTAACATCCTTTAGGAGTACTCCATTCCTTTTACATTTTTCATTAGTACACATCATAATACCTTCCATGACAAATAATTTTTACCACAAAGAGTTCCCAAATTTTTGTATGTGTGAGTACTGGTGTGGTGATTGTAGGTTCAAGGCGCATCAGAAGCATGGTTGGGGCGGGACCCAACATTGATTTTTACAATGATTATTTATTATTATGGGATCAATACAATGAGGAAATCCAGTCTCCAAATAATATAATCAAAGATTTAGATAAAGATGAAAGATTCCCAAAACCTTAGAGAGGATCTTTCACATCATGCTTATAATTAATTTAATTAATTTCATAATGAAAAATAAGACCTGTATCTTTTGTATTTTTTTTAATTGATGATGTTGATCATCTGGAATGATACTTTTAGATTATCTAATTGTGCTTGTAAGGATCCAAACTAGAATCCCTCTTGCGGTGTTCCACACGTTCTCTGATGGCCTCTGATCAACACCGCTCATTCTCTGGGTTCTAGCACGGCAAAGAGAGTGTCTTGTGTCGGTCGTTCTTGATCGCTTGTTCTTAGGCCTTGAAGAACGTCTCTAGTTCATGAGAGGGTAGAGAAGAGGATTTGAGAGAGAAATTTTTTGGCTTAACAATTCTCAATTCACTAGGTGTGTGGTGTGATATCTGGCATAATAGGCATAATTGCCTATTTATATACATGGAATTTCAGTTACAAAATTTAATTGCATAGAAACAATTAAATACATTCATGAACATAGAGAAAAACCATGCATTTAATAATAGTACCGCATCATTATTTATAGTGCGCCAACATGCGAAAAACGTAATTATAAATAAAATTATGCGTCATAAAATAATAGCAGCATTATTTTAATTTATTCCAACTAGTTAAATAATTATTTATCATATTTCAAATAATTATCTTACTACCGTACCAAACATGGTTCGCTTTAACTCGACTTCGATTTATTGAACACTGAAATGAATAAATAAATACTTCATTCTTTTAAATAAATATTTTATTTACAAACTAGTAAATAAATATTTATTAAATGTTCTATAAAATAAATAAATAAAATTTATTTAATTTATGTGATCATTTAACTTGAATAAAATTATTCCATAGTCTTGAGAATAATATTTATTTCATTAATAAAATTCAAATAAAATTTAACCGAGACCACCAAAAATAGTTAGTGTGTGACCCTCTAGGATTCTTTCTCGTTGGAATTAGGTAGGCTTGCCTAAAGTCAAAGAGTACTATCTAGAAACGGGTCAAGAAACCCAAGAGAAATAACATAAAGTCACAACAATGAAATCCACATACTAATTCTCACTATGTAATATAATCCCATTGTCACAACATTTCATCATGAAGGTTTCATGACTGTGTAATCAAGTTTTATGCTTGATACGTCGTTCTTTGACTACATAAAATAAACTCATCGTTAGACCCTAGTCATGGAATTTTGCATGACAGTTCTATTTCAATCAAAGGGCTGAGATATCATCTTCAATAAATGGAAGGGACAATTCCTTCATCATCTTATCCATTAATAATAAGTCATTCGTGACGCACCCAATTTACCATACTTCCCACCAACTTCATGCGTGATAGTTTTCGTCAGTAAATCAAAGTGCGTAAGTCATGAAAAATATTAATGATAATCTTAAAGTATAAGGATCATTATACATGATCATAGATAAAAATATCTAATGACACCAAAACATGCAGAATTCTTACTAGCAGGTCTGTTCTCATAATCTCATATCTTAGAGATTTCCAAGTGCGAACTTAATGGAAGGAATTCTCATCTGCTTACGAGTACTCACACCTGATAGTCTACATGCTATGTGTCCCATCATAGCCTGTCATCCAACCGCAATAATATATTTAAGAATATTGTTATATCATTTCAATGTTCTCATCATAGTGGGTAATTTCCATGACCTTATCGATGAAATAAATACTCTAGGACATTATTACATCATAGTCATGAAGAATAATGAACAATATGTAATTATACATTAAATATCATTGTAATCAAAGTAAAAATAGTTGGTTATATGACACAAACTCTTAAAAACTCCAACTTGGACTATACCCAACTTCCTAAGACTTTCACTCCACTAAAACTTACATGATGAACATGTTTCTGCTGATTCAAGGCTTTAGTCAAGGGGTCCTCTATGTTATCTTCCATTGAAATACTGCTCACTGAAACTTCAACTCTATGAGAAAAATTCCTCAATAGATGATACTTCTGAATTATTTGCTCCATATACTGATGTGACCTTGGACCTTTTGCGAGAGCCACTCCTGCAGTATTTTCACAGTACATTGTGATGGGATCTTTACTGCTAGGTACCACATCTAGCTCCTAGATGAAGATTCACATCCAAACTAATTCATTAGCTGTATCAGAAGCTGCGATATACTCGGAATCTACTATAGAATCTATGACCACACTCTACTTTGAGCTATTCTAACTCATTCCACCTCCATTCAAAGTGAATATGTATCGAGTTTGCGGCTTCATGTCATCTTGATTCATCTGGAAACTATAATCTAAATATCCATTGATGACTACTTCTTCATCTCCTCTATAAACCAGGAACATATCCTTAGTACACCTTAGATACTTTAGGATATTCTTGACTACCATCCAATGGAATTCACCTCGGTCAGCTTGATATCTTCCTACAACACTCAATGCGTAGGCGACTTCCAGCCTAGTACATAGCATGGCATTCATGAATGACCCAATCACTGATGTGTATAGAGTCCTTGCCATTATTTTTCATTCCTCATGTGTCTGAGGACACATTTTCTTGGAAAGATGAATGCCATGTGACACTACCAACAATCCCCTCTTGGATTGTTCCATACTGAATCTCTTCAGTATTTTATCAATTTATGTACTTCGAATTAGGCCTAGAAATCTCTTGGATCTATCACGATGTATCTTGATCCCAAGAATATATGATCCCTCACCCAAGTCCTTCATATAGAATCACTGGTTCAACCAAGCCTTAATAGACTGTAAGAATGGTATCTCATTTCGAATAAGTAATACGTCATCAACATATACTATTAAGAAAATGACTGCACTCCCACTAAAATGTTTGTATACCCAAGTCTCACATTTATTTTTGATAAAAAAAAATTCCTTTATGGCTTCATTAAAATTAATGTTTCATGACTTGGATGCTTTCTTTAAAAAATAAATGGATTTTTTCAACTTGTATACCTTATTGGCATAATTTAGAGTCACAAACCCTTCAGGTTGTGTCATGTATACATCTTACTGAAGGTTCCTGTTAAGGATTGTTATTTTGACATGCATTTTCCAAATCTCATAGTCTTGGTAAGTTGGAATGGCAAGTAAAATTTTAATTAATTTCATCATTATAACTGGTGAGACGGTTTCATCGTAGTCAATTCCTCAATGCTTTTTAAATACCTTCGCAACCAGTCGTGCCTTATAGGTACTGAATTTTCCTTACATGTTCAGTTTCTTCTTGAATATCCATTTTCAACCAACAGGCTTTACTTCAACTGGAGGATATACCAGAATCCATACTTGGTTTTGGTACATGGAATCCATTTCAGAATTCATGGCTTCTTGCCACTTGGAAATGTCTATGCAACATATTTATTCCTTGTAGGTTATAGGATAATTATTATCAACTAATAAGGAGTCACCATCCTTGGTAACTAGAAAACTATATCGTTCCAGTTCACTAACCTCTCTTGTACTCCTACACAGTACTTTTGTCTCTAAAATAGATTCTTCTTCTACCGGGATTTGTGGAATCTATTCTCGAACTAACTCTTGTGTACCATAAGCCTCAACATTATTGAAGTATATCTCGATCCCACTATCTATTTTGGAGATGTTCTCCCTATCAAGGAATATGAAATGTTTGGCCACTATAAACATTTTTTCTAAGGGGTTGTATAGGTATTATACCCTTTTTTCCTTGGGGTATCCCATAAAGTTACACTTTTTTCCTCGGGTTGTGAGTTTGTTACATGAAGAGGCCTTAATAAATGCTTCTCTACCACAAACAAGTAAATTCAAAAACATTGATTTTCTTCAACTTCAGAACTCGTATTGAATACCATTTATCAATTTAGCTGGTACTTGGTTTGGTATGTGTTCCACTATTTGTAACGCATATCCCCAAAAGGATAATGGAAGACTCTCATGACTCATCATTGATGTCACCATGTCCAACAGGGTGTGGTTTCTCCTTTCTCTTACACCATTCCACTAGGGCGTGTTTGGGGGAGTGAGTTGGGATAGGATCCCAAACTCCTGTAAGTAATCAAGAAAGTCTTGATTAAGATATTCTCCACCTCATTCTGAGTGAAGTTTCTTAATCTTCTTACCAAGATGGTTCTCTTCATCATTCTTGTATTCTTTGATCTTATCAAAAGAATCTGACTTATACCTCATTAAGTAGATATATCCATATCCACTAAAATCATTAGTAATATTTATGAAGTATGATTACCCTACCCTTTCTTCAACTGGAAGTGGTCCACACACATCGGTATGAACCAATTTAAAGAAGTTCTTTCACCCTTTAACCTTTACCACTAAATGGGGATTTGTTCATTTTTCCTTGTAAACATGCATGGCTTATGCCAAGTGGTTTTAGTGAAAAAGATTGTAAATATCCAACTTTATTTAACTTTTTCAAGCGTTTCTCATTTACATGACCTAACCGGTGATGTAAAAGTTGGGTTTGGTTTGATTTATGTGTAGTATCTTTGTTATCGATTTCAATTACTTGGTTTGTGTAATCCAATATGTAAAGTCTGTTGTATAAATGTCCCCTACCCGGCAGATTCTATCTTTGTAAAATAAGAAACATTCATTTCCAAACATGAAAACAAATCCATCTGTGTCTAATATGGATACAAAAATAATGTTTTTAGTAACATAAGACACATAATTAAAACCCTTTAACATGAAGATCATCACAGTGGGAAATGTGAGGTGGTAGTCCCTGACAAATACATATTCATGTCTGGCTCTATTGGCTACTCATAGATCTACCTCCCCTCAATCAATCTTACTAAATCTAATTGGTTCGTATATTTGGATACATATGTGATAACCACAAGCTATATCTAATACCCAATTTGTAGAAACAGATAGATTGCATTCGATAACAAACAAACTTGAAGCTTCCCCTTGCTTCTTAGGCTGAGTCCATTTTTTCTTACATTGGCCCTTCTTGCCACATGCGAAACAAACAGCGTCTTGTTCCCTTGCCTCCCCTTTGATCATCCTTTTCTTGTAAGGCTGTGAAGAAGCATTAGGCTTAAAGCTCTTCACCTTTCCTTTCTTATTATTCGCTATAAGGACAGAAGGATTTTCGTGCTTCATATATTTGTCCACTTGGCGAATGAGGATAAAAAGATCAGATAGAGACTTCTCACTATTTTTCATATTGAAATTGACAACAATGTTAGAAAAGGTCTGAGGTAGTGATGTGAGAATGAGATCGTTTTCCAGTTCTTCGGGGAGTTTAAACCCTAGAACCTTTAGGCGCTCAATGTAGCCATTGATCTTGACTATATGAGGTCTAGTTGGGGAACCTTCTCCAAGATTACTCTAAAACAATGCCTTTGAGATCTCAAACCTTTCATGTCTTGATCTATCCTGGAAAAGACCCTGGAGGTGCTCTAGCATGCTATAAGCATCTATGATTTCATGAGACTTCTTGAGACCACAAGACATTGAGGATAGCATCAAACATTAAAGGTTCACTGCATCGTTCATTTGTTTCACATAGACCAGAAAATCCTCATCACTCACCTCTTTGGTAGGAAAATCAGGTAATGATGACTCCAACATGTAAGACATTTGTTCATGGTGTAGGATAACCTGAAGGAGTCTAAACCATTTCTGGAAGTTATTGCCATTGTGGATATTGTCTTTATCTAGAATTGATTGTATGGATAGTGTGTTTGAGAACATTGTCATTTTTATTCTTCAATTAAAAGAGCAGATCATTAGTACTTTCTTGATTACATTTTATAAGAAATAATAAATTTTAATAAGTCTCCCACTATTTTATCAAGTCCAAATAGCCCTCACCATTGAACTCTGAATATCCAGTTTCCATGAAATTCTAGTGGCAAGGATCTATGTTCCCCCTCGCATAGCCCCAACAAGGGTTGGTCAAGCTAATAGAAGGTATTTAGGTAGGTAGGTCTTTGCCAACTGTGGGCTTGCAGCTCCTTGATCTGTTGAGTAGATTCCCCAATCTTGAAATAATGATTTTGGATTTCCATAACTCTTTCCTCCAATACTACACCAAGTCTAGCAAGGGCTACTCCTCTTGATGTAATATGGTTATGTTTACCTGAAACCATTCATAAGGGCTTCCTGTATAAAAGTAAGTGTCCCAAAAAGGGTTGTTCAAACAAATATTTTTATTAGGTTTTGTCCTTAATCAAGTAACGAAAGGTTTGTTCTAAATTAATATTTTATTTGAGGGATTTTTTATCACTTATGCGTGAATTTCTTATTATCATTATTGAAACACCCTGAGATTTTATGAGAAATATTTTATTTCATGTCTTATGTTATACACAACACCAAAGGAATCTTTCACAACACACAATATGGACTTGGATTGCATTACACATAATCGCGACCTTCCTCGATAGCGTGTGTAGTACGCAATACCAGGTTTCCCTAAAAACGACATATAATTATGGAAAAGCCGTTATGAATAGTATAAACTAAATTTTGAATTTTATAACATTATTATTCATCTTACACATTTTCTAGAACATGGTAAGAGAACAAAATAAATTTTTTGGGTAAAATAAGTATTTTTCAAAAAATGCAGTTTTGCCGCATTTTGATGGCGCACCCACATTAAATCTTGTTTTGACACTTTTATAAGTTCAATTTGACAAAATAAAATTCTACTTTTGAATCAGGATATATAAATTTACTGTGGATAAATTTTTGTTTTTTTTTGATAACTTTCATATTTTGTTGAATAGTAAAAATACGATAATTTTTAATTATAAACAACTTTTTCCATTGAGATAATTTATATGGTTAAATTATAATATTTAATGGGTTTAAAGTATAAATATAATATATTTTTAAAATTTTATATAATTTATGTCATTAGCATTAATTTCACATTGAATTCATAGGTAAAAACATTTCAATCTATGGCAATGTTTTAACTTCTAAAACCCATTTTCTTAAGAACGAGATTTATTTTACATTAATTACTGAAACTTATGTGTTTTGAATTTTGAAAAATAGATTCCATATTTGGAATCAGTGGGTCCAAATTATGTTAATAGGCTATTTTTTTTTGGTCATTATGAATAGTAACTATGGTAAATTTTATTTACCATAGTTAAAGGTAAATTGGGTAATTAAGGGTAAATATAAGATTATAAAATTACTCTAACACCTGAAAGAATCCTATTGGATGACTAAAAGTTGACCCATATCACCTAAGGGTCGAATTAGTTTAAAATTGTATGACATGTTATGAAATGAAAATTTTTTTCAAGTAGAAAGGATATTTTCTTCAAGAATGGAGTTCGAGTGTTTTATCAAAATTATTTTCCATATAAGATAATATAGGGTTCTTTTTAATCCCTATTAATACATTTATTTTATTATGTTGTGATGGAAATATTTTTATGAATTACTTTATCTTATATGAATTGTTTTATGATGTCACGATGTTTAAGATTCCCATTTTTATTACATGGGTTATGAAATGATGTATGGTTTATGATTTTGTGGCACACATATGAATGGTATCACTATGAGATGGGTGGGACCTATATATCCCTCCAATTCAATGGGTAAATATTTTATATCTCATGAGATAGACATGGTTGGAACTGCAGGTTAAACCGGTTTAGTGAAACATGACTGAAACGAGGAGTGAACTCGGTTCAAAAATAGACTTTGTCCACTAAGATATTCTTGGAAATGAGTCTTGACTAATAAGAATTATTCTCTATGATTATGTGTGTATGACACAATGTTTAATGTTTTATGTTATGATTATTGGGATTACATTTCACTACCATGATTTATCCCATGTTATGAAATTATGATCTCTTTTGCAGGGTAAGATTTCCAAAATGTTATGTTCTTATGAATTTGATGTGATTGATATTTCATTTGTTTACCCATACAGAGCATTTGAGCTCACCCTTTTGTATGTTTTCTTTCCCCAGGTCAACAAGAAGGTTATTAAGTATGATATGCCAAGAAGGGGCTATAGATATGATGAAATAAATGGGAGACAATGTAGATCCTTTATAAACCAGTTGTTTATGTTTCCCAGTTTCTAAAGACACTATACCTATACGGTCCTTTCATGGTTTTGTTATATGTTGTAATAAGTATGCTTCAATTTTGAAGTATTAACCATGTATTTAATGTATGGGTCGCTATAGTTGCTATCAGAGGAAAGGTATAGTCATCCTTTGGAAACTAGGATGTGAAAGCCTTAGTAAGAAACCTAAGGATATGTCTAAGCATAGAACCCAATATTAGTGTTTTAGAAATGTCCATGAACAACCTATGATAAGACCTTAAGTGTGAAATTTTATTCTTGATTATGTGGTTTTCCTATTAAAATTAGTGTTGCTCACACTATTCTTCTCGGTTTTAGTCAATGGCTGGAACCTGAAGGAACCGTGTTAATGCGGAATGCGACGGGCAATGCAATGATTGCCCCCCGGAGCAACAAAATGTTATGGGAGCTAGAATGAAAAATCTTATAGCCATGCTCACAAAACTTTCTCAAGCTATGAATCAAGCAATACTTCCAAATGAGCAAAAGAAGGAGCAATATTTTGTTGAATCCTTCATGAGGCAGCGTTCACCTTCATTCAGCAGGTCTTCTGATCCATTAGTGGTTGAACAATGGATCAGTACCACTGAGAAGATATTTTTAGTTCTTCAATGTTCTGAACATGATAAATTCATCTTAGCAGTGTATCGTTTGGAAGGTGAGGCTGATGAATGGTGGAATCTTATTAAGAATATGAGTCAAAGGGATGAAATTGAGTCCATGGAATGGGACGAGTTAATGAACTTATTTTTCAATAAGTAATTCCATCGTATTCTTCAAACAAAGATGGAGAAGGAGTTTCTTGAACTAAAGAAAAAGGATGATGAATCCGTTGGTACCTACGAAGCAAATTTGACAAGACTTGCAAGGTATGCTTCTGGAATTATTATCCAACCTGAGAGTAAGATCGATCGATTTTTTAGTGTCTTAAAACAAAGTCTTCGAAGGGCATTATCCATAAGGGAATTCAATAGCTACGAGGATATTGATCGATGCGCTCTTAAGGTTGAGATGGATATTGGTGTAACCCATCAGTCACATGGGTTAGATAAGAAGAGGAAACTGGAATTCAATGGAAAATATAAAGGCCACACTTAAAAGAATATGATTTTTCCCTTATGCTCAATGTGTGGAAAGAAACATGGAAGAAATTGTCTTAAGGGGACAAGAAAATGATATAAGTGTGGAAAAGAAGGTCATCGGGCAATTGAATGTTGGAATAATATGAAGAAGATTTCTAATGATGCAAACAAAGGAAGGGATACACAGAATGAACCTACTACACTTCAATGTTTCAAGTGCAAGGAGATGGGTCATTATGCCAATCAATTCCCAAATCCAAGGGTTGATGATGATGATCGACGTCAAAAAACTCTTGAGGCCAAAGACAAAGGATAGTCGCATGAAATTACTATCAGCGATGTGGAGTACGACAACAAAGTGGTGAGAGGTACACTTACCATCCACTCTAAAGTAGAAAATGTTTTATTTGATTCTAGATCCACCCACTCTTTTATTTTTGAAGAATTTTCTAAGGGTATCATCGTATTACCTCAACAATTAGATGTTTAGTTGGCTGTGACAACTCCAAATGGCACAACAGTCGCTTCAAAAGTTTACAATTCTTCTTCGATTGAAGTTTGTGGGAAAGTGCTTCCTTCAAATCTTGTGATCCTTCATATAGTAGAATTTGATGTGATTCTTGGCATGGAATGGATTTCTTTATATGGATCTCATATCAATTTCCAAATAAGGGAAGTCACACTTCATATTCCAGATCAATCTATGATCATCTATTGATGCAAGGATGAACATAACCTTCCAGTGGAAATTTTTCCTGTCTTATGGGTCTTGATTCCACTAAATGAATGTTATTTATCTAAAATGATTGGATAGAAACTCATGATTAATAATATGCCCATTGTACGGGAATTTGATGATGTATTTCAGGAAGAATTTCCAGGCCATCCACCAAATCGTGAAGTTGAGTTTTAAATAGAACTCGTACCGGGTGCTTTTCCTATTTCAAAGACACCGTATAGAATAGCCCCAATTGAGTTGCAAAAATTGAAGAAGCAACTCCAAGAGAATCTTGATAAAGGATTCAAATTCCATAGAGCGTCACCTTGGGGAGCACCTGTTCTGTTTGTTAAGAATAAAGATGGATCAATGAGACTCTTCATTGATTATCGAGAACTTAACAAGATCACAATCATGAACAAATATCCTCTCCCACGCATTGATGACCTATTTGACCAACTACAAGGAGATCAATACTTTTCCAAGATTGATCTTCATTCAGGGTATTATCAATTAAGGGTCAAAAGGGAGGATATACCAAAGACGTCTTTCCGTACAAGGTATGGACACTATGAATTTTTAGTGATGCCATTTGGTCTTACTAATTCCCCTACTATCTTCATGAATATGATGAATAGAGTCTTTAGAGACTATCTTGATCAGTTTTTGGTAGTCTTTATAGATGATATTATTGTCTATTAAAAGAGAAAGGAAGAACATGAAGATCACTTGAGAATTGTATTAAAGACTCTAAGAAAGGAGAAGCTTTATTCCAAATTTACCAAGTGTGAATTTTGGATTAAAAAAGTTTCATTTTTGGGTCACATAATATCAAAAGAGGGGATATCTGTGGATCTTGAAAAAACAGAGGTTATTAAAATATGGTCGAGGCCAACAATAGTAACTAAGATCCGAAGTTTTCTTGGTTTGGCTTGATATTACCGACGTTTTGTGAATGATTTTTCAAGGTTATCTAACCCACTCACTATGTTGAATCGAAAAAGAGTTATGTTTGTTTGGACGGGGGAATGTGAAGGGAATTTCAAAGAGCTAAAAAGAATGTTAGCCAGTGCACCTGTGCTCACACTACCTTGCAGTGGAGAAAGGTTTGTGATCTACAGTGATGCATCCAAGAAGGGCCTGGGGTGTGTTCTCATGCAAAATGATTTGGTGATAGCATATGCCTCACAACAGTTGAAAATCCATGAGAAAAATTACCCAACTCATGATTTGGATTTAGCTGCGGTAATCTTTGCATTAATGATTTAGAGGCACTACCTTTATGGTAAACGGTGTGATATTTGTACTGATCCTAAAAGATTACAGTATATTTTCACACAAAAGGAGCTGAATATGCGTCAAAGAAGATGGTTGCAGCTGATTAAGGATTACGACTGCTCAATTCATTACCACCCTGGGAAAGAAAATAAGGTAACAGATGCATTAAGTCGACAAGACCATGATAGCTTGTCCATGATGAGGATAAAAAACTATCCAATATTTATGGATTTACAAAGGATGGATCTTGGAATTTTAATGGAAGGGGAGATATCTTATCTTTCTCAAATGAATGTTCAACCATCTATACATGTGAAGATTAAATAGGAACAGAATGAAGATGTCGAGTTAGAAAAGAAGGTGAGAAATGTTCCTTAATTCAACCTTGATTGTGATGGTATAATAATGTTTAGGAATCAGGTTTGTGTTCCTCCCATCCCTGAATTAAAGAAGGAGCTGCCGGATGAGGCTCATAGTTCTTCTTTCTCTATTCATCCTGGAAGCACGAAGATGTATAGGGACCTGAAAGAGTACTTCTGGTGGGATGGCATGAAAAGAGATATTGCTGAATATGTCTCTCAATGCATGGTTTGTCAAAAAGTTAAAGCTGAGAGACATATGTCTAAGGGGATGTTACAACCATTACCCATACCAGAATGGAAATGGGAAAACATCACTATGGACTTTGTCACTGGACTTCCTAAATCATCCAAAGGCAATAATGCTATCTGGGTCATAGTAGATCATCTTAAAACGTCTGCACACTTCATTGATATTAGATAGGATTTCCCTCTTGATCATCTTGCAATGATATATGTAAAGGAAGTGGTAAGATTTCATGGAGTACCACTTTCCATTATCTCTGAACGGGATCTGAGGTTTACCTAGAAGTTCTGGTGAAGTCTTCAGCATACTCTGGATACAGAGTTGAGTTTCAGCACTGTTTATCATCCTCAGATAGATGGTCAGTCTAAGAGGAAAATTCAAACTCTAGAAGATATGTTGAGAGCTTGCTCTATATATTTCAAAGGTGGTTGGGATCAACAACTACTTTTTGTGGAATTTTTTTATAATAATAGCTTTGACTCTAGTATTCAGATGGCTCCTTATGAAGCTCTCTATGCAAAGAAATGCAGGACTCCAACTTGCTGGGATGAAGTTGGGGAAAGAAAGCTATTAGGACCTGATCTTGTTGATGAAATGGAAGAAAAGTTCAGATCTATTCATCAACACATAAGAATAGCTCAGAGTCGACAAAAAAGTTATGCCGAGAATCGAAGAAAAGACGTAGAGTTTGAAGTGGGTGATAAAGTGTTCTTACAAATATATCCCTGGAAGAGGGTCATGAGATTTGGAAAGAAGGGAAAGTTGAGCCCTAGATATATCGGTACTTTTGAAATTCTGGATTGTGTTGGGAAGGTAGGTTACCGATTGGCGCTTCCACCGAATCTCTTTCAAGTTCACTATGTGTTCCATGTATCTCTCCTGAGAATGTACATACCTGATCCTTCACATGTACTCAGCTCAGAAGTTGTACCGCTAGAGCAAGATCTTTCTTATGAAGAATAGCCGTTTGAGATTCTTGATCGTAGTGAAAAAGTCCTACGGAACAAGACCACTCGCTTGGTGAAAGTTTTATGGAGGAACCACCAATTAGAAGAAGCAACATGGGAACTTGAGGATATAATGAGGGAGAGGTATCCTCATCTATTTGTAATAAAGTGACGAATTTTGAGGGCGAAATTCAATTTAAGGGGTGTAGAATGTAACACCCTGGGATTTTATGAGAAATAATTTTTTTATTTCTTATGTTATATGCAACTCCAAAGTAATCTTTCACAGCACACAATACAGACTTCTCTTTCATTACACGAAATCGCGACCTTCCTCGATAGCGTGTGTAGTACGCAATATCGGGTTTCACTAAACAACGATAAATTATTATGGAATAGCCATTATGAATAGTATTATCTACATTTTGAATTTTCTAACATTATTATTCATCTTACACATTTTCTAGAACATGGTAATAGAACAAAATAATTTTTTCGGGTAAAATAAGTATTTTTCAAAAAATGCAGTTTTGCCGACTTTTGTTAGAGCACCCACATTAAATCAAGTTTTTGACACATTTATAAATTTAATTTGACAAAAAAAAAATTATTTTGAATCACGATATAAAAATTTACATTGAATAAATTTTGGATATTTTTCTGATAACTTTCATATTTTGATGAATAGTAAAAATACGGTATTTTTTAATTAAAAACAATTTTTTCCATTGAGATAATTTATATGGATAAGTTATAACATTGAATGGTTTTAATGTATAAATATAATATATTTTTACCATTTAATTTAATGTATGTCATTAGCATTAATTTCACATTGAATTCACAGGTAAAAACATTTCAATCTTTGGCAATGTTTTAACTTCTAAAACCCATTTTCTAAACAACAGGATTTATTTTAAATTAATTACTGCAACATATGTTTTTTGAATTTTGAAAAAGTGATTCTATATTTGGAATCAGTGGGTCCAAATTATCTTAATAGGCTACTTTTCATTTTTGGGCATTTTGAATAGCAACTACGGTAAATTTTATTTAGCATAGTTAAAGGTAAATCGGGTAATTAAGGGTAAATATAAGATTATAAAATTTCCCTAACACCTCCAAAAATCATATTGGATGACTAAACGTCAACCCATATCACTTAAGGGTCTGATTAGATTTATTTAATGGACTTTTGTCCACGAAAATAATTTAATTATTATTAAAACCAAAGAATATGACAACATTTCACTTTCTTAAATCTGATAAGTATAATAATTTTAATTTAGTTATAAAATTAATTAAACATAGAAAATTAATAGTCTCCAAAAATCTAATACAATTTTCTACATCATAGAAATTTATTTATAATTTTTAGGGATTAAATAATTATCATTAATTATGTCACAATAGTGATGGTTAAATTATTTTATATCAAATAAATGGTTTTAAAAATATTAAAATAAATATTATATGAACTATTTAATGTGCTCCATTAATTTTCTAGACACTTATGACATTTTATGGATCTATCAAAGCTTTTATTTCGAACATATCTTCTGTATATATTTTATTTAAATTCAAATAAATGAATAGTGTCAAAATTGACACTATTGTTATTTTATAAAAATATAATATTATAAAATTGTTTAAAAATCACAAAAATATTTAAAAATTATAAATTAAAATTTATATGGTCTATAATGTCATAAATTGTCAAATTATGGAATATTAAAAACACATATGTAATTATTTAAAATAATTTAAAATTTAGAATATTATTACCCCAAATAAAATTAAATTGATAAATAAGGATAAATCATGTTGATAATGTTTAAAATAAATTCATAACATGTCTAAATTTTATTGGTTGATAAGATTACAACCCTATATCATCTAATCTTTGGATATGAGTCATTTTGGATGTTTTTATGTGGGTGTGGGATTTAATATAAACTAATATTTCTTATATTTCCAAAGGTGCCCCTCTCCTCCCTTATAAAAGGGAACCTCCTCCCTCTCCTCCTAACACCAATTTGATCCTTCAAGCTCGGCCAATCCATACCCATTTCACTTCCCCACTTTTATAGAAACATCCTAGAGGTCTTGGTCTTCTTTAAAGTCCAATTGTAGTTCCATAAGAGGAGGTCTCAAAGAGGTGCTTCAAAGAAGAGGTAATGTCTGTTACCGATTATTTCAACTTTATTGCTTCTTCCACTTATTCTTATTTAGTAGTTTCATTATTAATTAATGACATAAGTACCAATAATATAATTATATTTTATTATAAGTATGAAACAACCCTATTTAACCATCTATCCACTCTACGGAAAATGAAATCACCGTGCGTGCGTACGTATGGAATATCGTCTCCACGCCGTGGTGTAATCTATTTTCCATAACCACCTTACTTGGATGTTTATAATGGTGCAAATAAATAAATATATATTATTATTGTATTGTGGTATTGATTATGAAATAGAATACATACACTCCAAACAATTCCGCGATCATGGGAACGATATCATCGCTCGTGCGTAAGTACGGAATACCGTCTCCACGATGTGATGTGATTCGTTCTACATGACCTTCATTGCATAATGATTATATAAATGAATTTAATGAATAAATATGATATATTGTACACTAATACCATTATGGAAGTGAGGTATCTATAACCTAAAGATAAGAATAAGAATTTATTCGACAAAACACGCATAAGAACAAAAAGTAATAAACACCGGAATAACAAGTAGTAATGAAATATTACTAATAAGAAGATAAGAATATGACCATATATGATATCATAACAATATGTATGATTCTGGTATAAGTCAATAACATTTTTTAAATCATTATACAGGATGTTTGGACACTTACGAAGCAAATCAGACCTAAGGTAAGGGACAATCTTGCAATCTCAATTTTTATCCGAAATTGTTTATACTTCAGAATTTACTAGGGAATATTTATCATCCACATCCATTTTTCCTCAGTATGTAATATTATTTATATCCTCCTACAATTTTTTAAATCCAATTTTACCATTTGGTGAGTTTTTAGTAAAATATATGAAAGGAATCTTTTGTCGTTTTTCGTATGAGTCACTTTTTTACTTTTCCGACAAAAGTACGAGAAGAATGTTTTTTAACTTCTACGACATGAATGGATTTTTAAAAACATTATTTCCAAGAATCTTCCTTTAAAAGTTTTCATTTTTATTTTTAATCAACTTCTTTTAGTTTAAAATTGTATGACATGTTATGTAAGGAAAAATGTTTTTGAAGTAGAAAGGATATTTTCCTCAAGAATGGAGTTCAAGTGTTTTATCAAAATTATTTTCTATCTAAGATAATATAGGGTTATGTATCTATCCCTTTTATTACAATGATTTGATTATGTTGTGATGGAAATATTTTTATGAATTCCTTTATCTTATACGAATTGTTTTATGATGTCACGATGTTTAAGATTCCCATTTTTATTACATGGTTTATGCTATGATGTATAGTTTATGATTTTGTGTCACACATAATAATGGTATCATTATGAGATGGCTGGGACCTATATCTCCCTCCAATTCATTGGGTGAAGATTTTATATCTCATGAGATAGACATGGCTGGAACGGCAGGTTAAACCGGTTCAGTGAAACAGGACTGAAATGAGGAGTGAACTCGGTTCATAAATAGACTTTGTCCACTAAGATAGTCTTAGAAATTCGTCTTGAATAATAAGAAATGACTCTCTATGATTATGTGTGTATGACACAAAGTTTCATGTTTTATGTTATGATTATTGGGATTACATTTCACTACCAGGATTTATCCCATGTTATGAAATTATGATCTCTTTTGCAGGGTATGATTTCCAAAATGTTATGTTCTTATGAATTTGATGTGATTTATATTTCTTTTCTTTACCCTTACTGAGCATTTGAGCTCACCCTTTTGTATGTTTTCTTTCCCCAGGTCAGGAAGAAGGTTATTAAGTAAGATATGCCAAAAAGGGACTATAGATATGATGAAATAAATGAGAGACAGTGTAGATGCTTTATGAACCAGTTGTTTTTGTATCCCAGTTTCTAAAGACACTATACCTATATGGTCCTTTCATGGTTTTGTTATATGTTGTAATACTTATGCTTCAATTTTGAAGTATTAACCATGTTTGTAAAGTATGGGTTGCTGTAATTATCACACACTTGTTAAAATTAAGTGGAACTTACTTAAGTGATTAACCATGTCTTGATAATATTTATGCATAAGTATAAATATTTTAGTTCCATCTTACATGCTTTTTTAATTCATTAATTATGTGATCGTGAAAACAAATCCATAATGATAAACCATGCAAATAACAAAAATAAAATAAAGTAAATTTCATAATTCTGAGCTTTTTTAATGGTTAGTTTATCTACCTGTTGATAAACTAACCATGACCTAGGGGAGAAACACCTTGAACCTTTTGGTTTTGTGTTTACGGCTTCCACCTGTCCACCTCTGTATCTCTTGGGATTGGTTTTGTCTCAGCTGCTGCTTAAACTGCCTCTACTAGATTTGGATTTCCATCTATTACATATGAAATTTTATTTTAACTCACATGTAGGTGAGGGGTAAAAAAAAATTTACATAAAAGAAACATTGGGAACACATTCCCTACATATTAATACGGAGAAGGCTCATAGGCCAACAAATTTAATTCAAATAAATAAATTAAAATAAACCATCCACATACAAAGGTCTTGTTCTAGCTCATGATCATCCACACATGCAATGATATTTACGCATAAATAAAACTAGCAATAAATTCTTTAATCGTTCTTTTTTAAGATAAACCAAGCTCGAATCAATTAATTATCATCTTTAAATAATCAATATTTTATCGTAAACCCTTTTCTGAATTTCCTTAAGATTCTCATCCATCATAATTTTAAACAAATAAATTCTATTAAAATTATCTTTGTACATAACTTTTACCGTTGTGGAAACACAATTAATTCCTATTCATAACTACCCAATTAGTATAAATGAACATTACACAGATGTTAAATTAAACACATATATATATAACACCTATCACATGTTGTGCCTCAACTTTAGGCTCGTACGTTGGTACACCTCTCATGGGTTTGTATAATATAATAATAAATTTTAATAAATCTACGTAATTTGGATGAGTACAGGACGTGTAGTTCCAACTACACGGCATGTACTATTTTCCACCATCTATCTGAAGTACACGCCTGGGGAAATGGTGTGTGAGTATACTTCGGAAATATTTGGGGTAGACGATGTGTCCAATGGGCCACACGCCATGTAGTTCCTCGTTACATGATCTCTAGTCGGGAAAGCCGTGTTTGGGGTACACGGTCCAACACTAACCAGAAGGGACTACATGTTGTGTCCATTGGGCCACACAGTGTGTAATCCGAAAATTGTGTGCCACCTATTCCTGGTCAATACAAAGAGTCATTTATGACTTAGAAAGACACCAAAAAATGACTTGGTTTGGTGGACTGGTGTGATGCACTGAATCGTGACTACACGACATGTACTACCAAATACAGACCATTTGTTCTGGTGTTGTGCGGCCAGGAATATTTGGCACCTCCAGATGAGATCCTATATTTTATTTTAATCAAAATTAAAATAAAAGATCATTTTTGTAAGGTGAACGAGAAACGAAAGAGGCGGAAGAGATCTGAGGATTCGGACTTACAGAACGATTAACTTGAATTGAAACAACTAAATTATTAAATGTGGAATTCATCAACAAAATAATTAAATAATTATAAACTATGATGTAACACCTCTGAAACTACTTTTAGGTTCCTGGAGTAGTGGAAGCGTGGTTGGGGAGGGACCCAACTTTGATTTTTACCATGATCAATGACTATTCTAGGATCAATATGATGATGAACGTCAGTCTCCACAGAATATAATCAAAGATTTAGATAAAGATGAAAGAGGACCGAAACCTTAGAGATGATATTTCACATCATGTTTATAATTAATTTAATTAATTTCATAAAAAAAATATTACATGTATCTTTGTTATTTTTCATCATTGATGATGTTGATCGTATGGAATGATCAATTCAGATTATCTCATTGCACTTGTAAGGATCCAAACTAGAATCCCCCTAGTGGTGATCCACACATGCTCTGATGGCCTATGATCCACACTGCTCATTCCCCAGGTGCTAGCGCGGTGAAGCGAGTGTATTGTGTCGGTCGTTCTGGATTACTTGTTCTTCGGCCATGAAGAACATCTATCATTATTTATAGGGGAGAGAAGAGGATTTGATAGAGAAATTTTTTGGCTCAACAATTCTCAATTCACCAAGAGTGTGGTGTGGTATATGGCATAATAGGAATACTTTCCTATTTATATACATGGAATTTCAGTTAGAAAATTTAATTGCATAGAAATAATTAAATACACTCATGCATTTAATAATAATACCGCGTAATTATTTATTGTGTGCTAACTTGAAAAAACCAAAATTATAAATAAATTTCTGCATCATAAAATAATAACAGGGTATTTAAATTTGTACCAACTAGTTATATAATTATTTATCTTCTTGAAAATAATTATTTTACTACCAGACGAACCTTCTTCCACTTGAAATACACTTCCATTTATTGAACACCTAAATAAATAAATAAATAATTCATTCTGTTAAATAAATATATTTTTTACACAACAGTTAATAAATATTTATTAAATGTTCAATAAAACAAATATATATATTTTATATAATTTATTCGGTCATTTTAACTTGAATAAAATTATTCCATGGTCTTGATAATAATATTTATTTCATTAATTAAATTCAAATAGAATTTAACTGAGACCACCAAAAAAACATAGTGTGTGACCCTCTAGGATTTTTTCTCATTGGCATTAGGTAGGTTTTCCTAAAGTCCAAGAGTACTATTTAGAATTGGGTCAAGGAACCCAATAAAATGAACGTAAAGTCACAACAACGACATCCACATAAGAACGCTCACTGTGTAATATAATCCCTTTGTCAAAATATCCCATCAAGAAGGTTTCATGATTGTGTCATCAAATTTTATGCTTGATAAATAGTTCTTTGACTACCTAAAATAAAATCATCCTTACACCATGACCATATAATTTCTCATGACAGTTCTATTTCAATCAAAGGGATGAGATATCATTTTCCATAAATGGAAGGTACAATTCCTTCCTTGGCTTACCCATTAATATCATGTTACTCGTGACACACCCAATATACCATACTTCCCACCAATTGTCTGCTTGATGGTTTTCATCAGTAAATCAAAGTGCCTAAGTCATGACACATATTAATGATAATCGTAATGTCGAAGGATCATTATGCATGCTCGCAGATGTAAATATCCAATGAAAACAAAACATGCAGAATTCTTACTAGCGGGTCTGTTCTCATAATCTCATATCTTGGAGGTTACCAAGTGTGAAATTCATGAGAGGAAGTATAATCTGCTTACGAGTACATTCACCAGACAGTCTCTATGCTATGTGTCCCATCATAGCATTTCATCCAACCACAGAACTATATTTAAGAATACTGTAATAGAATTTCAATTTTCTCATCATAGCAGGGAACTACCATGACCTTATCAAGGCATCAAATAGTCTCGAACATTATTATATCATATTCATGCAGAACAATGAACAATATGTAATTATACATTAAATATTCATTTAATAAATGTAAATCCATTTTTTTCTAAGACACCAACTCTTACAGTGATAAACCACTTTTATATCGTATTGAATAAGTCTTCCCATTCATTATTCCAAAAAAAACATTTCTACCATCTGATTCATCTTGGATAGTACGTTTTAAATCATGATAATTTCATAAAAAATAACCAATAATACACAAAAATGAAATGGAAACTATAGATATCCATTATAGATGTTATCCTTGTCCACTATTTGATTGAATATTTCTTGAAAGGGTCCACATATATTCCTCTTTTGGTGATAATATTCCCTATGAATGATACATATTCCATCTAGAACTCACATTTACTATACTTTTCATAATGTTTATCCCTTCGTAATGTCATTATTATAGTATTTGAATAATCCTCATGTTCCCAAATTCTTTTAGAGTATTTTTGAATATCATAAATAAAGACTACCTGTCACACCCTGACTGACGCTTCATTCTAATTTAATTATTTTGGGTCTTACTTTTGAGTTGTTGATTGAACCAGATCCTTTTTAAAAGAAATATGGGATCTCATACGTGTGTGTAACCATTTTCACGACTATGGGAGGTGCTCAACATTAATGAGAAAACATTTTATGATTAAATCTATTATTTCACTAGCGCGCGAGTATATCGCGACCTTGTACAAGTCAATGCACGGTGTCCGGACTCAACAATTAATGAAATTATTTTGCAACTGGCTCTATTATTTTAGTATTATTATTAATATTATGATTATTTAATTAAATGATTCAATTAGGTTTATATTATTAATTTTATTTCAACAAATATTAAACTTGGTTGTAATATTAAATTGTCTTTGCAAAGAGAAAATTAAATTTTGTTTTTTTAACAAAAATAATAATATTATTATTAATATTAAGATTCTTATTATTATTATTGTTTTTAAAATAAATATAATTATAATAATTATTGTTATGGTGATTAATTTTAATTGGTTTAGATTTTATTTAGATTTTATTTTGTTTTGATTTCATTTATTTTTAATTTATTATTATTATTATTATTATTATTATTTTCTATCCCTCCCTCACCCCCCTTATCCTATCGTGCAAGACCCCCTTTCCCCCTAGTTTTTGCACAGCTCCCCCACACCTCCTCTGACACTAGGTCGGCGCCTCCCTTCTATCCCCTCACTTCAATGCCTCCCTTCCACTCCTCTCATCCAGCGCCATCACCACGCACCGCCTCAGGGCTCCTTCACCCTTGCACCACTTCCCTCTTGTCCAAGTTGTGCCACACCATCTCCCTTACTGGACCACCCTTACACCTTCCCTCTGGTTGTAACCGGACCGGTTCCCCACTTCTTAGGCTTGCCTCGCGCACCGTCGGCGACCCGAACAATCTCCATGGAGTTCGACAAAAGCTTCAGCGACCCCCTTCCAATGGTTGCACCTTTTTCTAGATCCTCACTGTTTTTCTTGCACTAAAGCCTTGATGCCTCGCACCTCACTATGACATCCCTCTATTAGACCTCTCACAACCTCTTTTAGGTTCATCCAAGACCCCCTACGCACATCTCCTTCGTTCAACAGAATTATCAGTGTCCTTCTCCTCGTTTTTGGGCATTGCGCAACCCCCAACACCCTCCTTTGACCTCCGGCTAGCCTCTCAGACTCCTTGTCATAGGTTTGTTTTACTTTGGTTGGCTTTTTCATCTGTTGGTAGTATATCGAGTTAGGGTTTAGTGTCAATTTTATCTTGGTTGTGATGTTTTCGGTTCAAATTCTGGTTTTAGTGTCCAATTGTGTTGTTCGTGGTGTGTTTGGTGTGCAGTAGTAGTTTCACATTAAAATTTTTATGTTCTTCAAACCGAGGTAGGTGGTTCCATGGACAATTCTTATTTTACTAATTAATTGTCATGTTTAATTTGATTAGAGTGTTTCTTAATTAATGTGTGTGGTGTGAAGTTGATTTTAATTGATGTTTTTTGTGTGAAGTTGATTTGCATTGAAGTTTGATGTGCCTTAAATTTTTTTAGTAGTGTGTCACCATAATACATGTACTTGATGCTGAAATATCATATCTGATTAATTGTTAGTTTTTTAATTGTGCAGTGGTTTTTTTGAAGTGCATTGGGAGAAATTGGTAATTTGGTTTAGCATCGATATATTTTCGATCTTAAATGAGTTTTTGAGTGGGGTTTTGGTGTTTTAGTCATGCATAGTACTTTTAAGAAAGGCTAGAAAGTCTTTCTGGTGGGTTGTTTAACTATAGTGACAGGTTTTTAAACTGTGTGGGCAGTTTCTTTAATAATGTGCGTAATGCAGTTTGTGTTCTTGAGGTGACGTTGTGTGCGTATAGTTACGCAAGGGGGTTTGGGTCAGTCTAGTGTGTAAATTAGTGTTTTTATCGTTAAAATTTATTTATGATAATTTGTATTGTTTTATTAAATGATTATTAAGGATGAAAAAATTGTTTTGACTACATGGTGTAAAGGTTTCCGGTGTTTAAGGTTGTGCGACATATGTTGAAATTGTTTAATAAATTCTTTTAATGGTTTGTTTGAATAAGAATGCGGTTTCTTTGACCACACAGTTGTTTTATTTAGTTGTGTAAATAGTGGAGATTTTTCTTGAAATATTTATAGTCTACGTATTGCTTCAAAATTGTATTTTTGAGAAAGAGTAGTGGTTTTTGGAATGTGTGGTGTCTTCTTCTATTTGGGTAAATAATATGACATGTTATATGAACTAGAAATTTCTTGAGCACAAAGCGGGAGTCCTGGGTAGCTAGGAGGGTGGACTAGACTAGTTGGCTAGTGTTCCAGAGTTGACTCGACTGAGTTTCACTGGAAGGAGTGACGATTGTAACACTAACTAAACATATGCTCTTATGAGGGTCGTGGTATTCTAAGACACGTTTTCTAAGGGTCGTGTCCTTCTAAGCGACGTTTTCTGAGGCCGTTGCCTTCTAAGCCACGTTTCACTGAGACACGAAGATCTTGCTGCCCAATCTAGATAACTCCCATGAGGCCTCTCCCATATTAGTGTTCATTGGTTACTTTTCACTCATTAGTGTGACACATGGGTTATCTTAAAAAGTAATGGTGTTTGTTTTTTAATTTATGATGTTCCTTTTTAAAACATTTTTCTTTAAACCTATTTTCTCTAAATTTTGACATGCTTTTATTTATTTTCTTTAATTAAAAATAAAAATGTATTTGTCATTTAATAATTTTTATTGGAACCTTTTCTCAGTATCATCCTACTGGGCTTTAATCTCACACCCTACATACACCTTTGGGTATATGTATATTATGTTCTTTTTCTTCCCATGTTGAAGCATCAATCATAGCATTGGTGGTTTAGGTTGTTAGTGGAATCCTTGTGTTGTTTTGGTGGCGGTGGCTTGGGGATGTGACTCCTCAGGTCGCACAAAGGTTTGAGTTAGAGTTTTTTTCCCCTATTGTAGTCTCTTTGGGGATTTTAGTTCAGGTTGTTAACATTAAATATGATCTTGGTGTAAGGGTATGTTTTGTTTTCTGATTTTAGTTTTAATTTATTCAAATTGATCTTTGTTTTATATTTAGTTATTTTGGTAAATCGTTCCTACATTTCGTTTTTGATACCCGGGCACTTTTTCCAGCCTGTGGGGATTGGTAATGCCCTTCGGGCCTTGCCGCGGACCGGGTCAGGCACCAGGCTGGATGGTGACCCAGCCTAGTTCATGACAAAATGGTATTAGATGAGGTTTTGTTCTTGTTATTTGGGGTTTCAGGTAGACTTGAGATAAGGTTGTCGGTACTCGAGTGGTTGGTGCGGGAAGAGTGTTGCGAAGTCTTGCTCATTTTGATACTCGAGTAACTAGGGGTAGTCTAGGATTTAAGTTCTTGGAATTGATCTGTGTGGATGGGGGATGAAAATAGGAGTAAACTGGTACTGTGTGCAGTCTCACATGGAGTAACGACCCAAGTGATGCCCAAGAGTACGGTTCGACACTCCTAGTGGTTGGTGATTTTCTAGGTCATGGTCTGCTATACCATGTAGCTGGATTAGACATGACCACTAGTCCTCTGTCTAGGTGCTTTAACGTTTACAATGTTTTGCTTCAGTTTTGGGATGGGTGCAAAAAAAATTCCTTTAAAAAGGGAAGCAGACTTTTGTGTTGCTCTTATTTTATTTTGGTGTGTGGTTGGCATGATTTTTTGGGTGTGTTTCTCTTGAACCTTGATTTTGGAATTTGGCATTGATTTGTTGAAGTTGAATTTCTAAAAGTATGTCTTCGGTAATTTGAAATTGAAGAGGCTGTTTTATAAATGGAAAGCATTTTCAAATTTTCCTTGAATTTTTGAAATGGATTTGAGAAAAGGTATTTTAGGAATATTGGGAATGTTTTATTTTTGAAAGTGGAAGAACCTTGTTTTGTTTAGTAGTATTTCTATGGGTGATTTCATGTGCATGTGGAATAGATTAATGGATAGTTGGTGGATCATGTGGATGGGTTCCTGAGTGGCACAAATGTTCATATTTTCATGGCATTGTTGAATATCAGTGGTTTTGGATTGATTTTTAAGGCCCCTGCATGTTTCTTAAAAAGTGGGTTTTTCTCTAAAATGGGTTTTTGGGATTAAATGGTTTTGAAATATTAAAATTGTTTTGATTCCGGGGTGAAAGTGATGAGTTCAAAAAATATTTTGGGTTTTATTGTACTGTGCTTGGTTTTTTTCAAGCGGGTGTTTTTATTTAAGAATAAGTTGATTTTTAAATTGAAATTGTTTGATTTGTGTCTGATATATGGAGGGTTGTTTTGTGATGTGTTTGGATTTTTGCAAGGATTTTTTGTGTTTCTTTTTTGGGATATACCCCTAGAAATGTCCCTTGGGTTTCCAGTTAGTCTTTAGCTCAACCGGACTCCCAATGGAGTGGCCAAATTGGGTTCTGTGCAGTTGGGTTGACTCTTTGTATATGTTGAAGTAGGTTGGATGTCATTGAGTGCCTTGGGATTGTAGGAAGTGTCTCCAGTTTTCGAGGAACTCCAAAAGTTGTGTGGGTTTATGTTGTCTTGATTATGTCTAGAGTAGCAGGACTAAACCAGTGAATAATGATTGTTCTATTTTTGTTGCGAGGGGGGATGTCCTGAGTGATACTTAAGAATAACCTCATTCGGTAGTTATACCTAAGAAAGTGAAGGTGAGAGAAATTGGTGTATTTCATAGCTGCTCGACTAGTAATCATGCGGCGAAGGATGTGTGTTGAACTTTCTGATGAGCTAGATCCATGATCCCATAGGTAGTGTGGAACCATCAATTTAAAACCCATAAAAGTTTTTGGTCCAGTTCATATTGTGGTAATTCAAGGTTCCTCCTCTGTGAAGAGAATGAAACAATGAGACATGCTCTTGGAGTTCCCCTTCCATCAGTTTGCGTCACGCGTTTGATAGACCACTCAATCTCTTGTCTGTAGTGTGGTCATACAGGCACTCTAAGTCATACCCTGCAGATCTTAGTTGTTATATTGATGGAGTGGCCGCTTGGGACACGAGGGGAAGTATGTAGGTTGATTTTCCAGCAAGGGAATTTCCAGTCGGAGGTGGTCAGCTTGTGACTGCGAGGCAGAAGATGCTTCAGGCATTAGGGCCCCTGCCATAGGTCCCGGGGAAAAGTTTGCATGCAGTCAAAACTCATCAAATGTGTTGCGATCTTGGTCCCACTTCAGTCCGTAGTGATGGGATGAAGAAGAATTAAATTTACCATATTGCAGTTCCATATCTGAAAGCCTTGTATATTTGTTGAGGTCTTAATTTATGGGGGTCCTTCTTGGGTTTTAAAGAGGTCTGAAGAATCAGTATTATTATAATGCTGGAGGACATGCTCTTTAAACCTTATCATGGTCAGTTACAGATCGAAAATGTACATGTTTCAGAGATTCTATTTTCTAGTGGAATTGAAATGTGCATGTCCATTTTGCCACTATGTTTAGGGGTTTTGGCTATCATCACCATCTTATATGGTTGAGTGTGGTCCACTACGGGAATTTTCCATGCAAGTCAAACTGTGTGGGTGGGTTTGTGATGAAGAGTCCAATCTGTATCTCTCATAGTAAACTGGGAATTCCCACCTGGGTTCCATGGTGTTAGGAAATTTTAAAATGGTGGGGAGACCCAGTGCAGGTCCTCTTGTGTTGGTTAATTACAGGGAGCTTGGATGGTAAAGCCAGTGTTAGATGTCTGTCTGGGTTTGTGAGTTGTCTCAGTTTGAAGAACCAATGTTTGGGAAGAATCTTAATATGGTGGGGAGACCACCATAAGACAAACATGTGGAAAAAATATTGTCTTCCAAGTGCGATGGGCAGGGAAACCCCTTACATCCACTCTGCTCGGCCTCGACCATGGTAATTGGGTAGCTTGGGTAATTGGTCGCCTGATAAGGGTTCTTGGAGATCTCGAGCGACCCTAGATATCCCTAAGATAGGGGTCGGGGTGTTCCATGTTGTATTTGTGTTTGGAGTTTAATTCATTGTTGGTAGTGGTTTTTCATAGTGATTTTGGTTTTGAGATATTTGGAGTTTTAGGTATGGGGTGCTTTGAATGTCCAATCTTCAGGTGAATGAGTTTTGTTATAGGTATCATTGCGGTCTTTCTTGGAATATTTGCTTAGTTAAGTCTTTTGAAACATTCTGGGGGTATAAAGTTTCATGGTTGGGAGAATTGTCACACCCTGACTGACGCTTAATTCTAATTTAATTATTTTGGGTCTTACTTTTGAGATGTGGTTTGAAGAAGTTCCTTTTTAAAAGAAATTTGGGATCTCATACGGGTGTGCGACTATGCGTGTGACTGTTGGTGGTGCTCAACATTAATGAGAAAACGTTTTATTATTAAATCTATTATTTCACTGGTGTGAAACTATGTCGCAACCATGTAAATGTCAGTGTACGGTGTCTGGACTCAACAATTAATGCAATTATTTTGTAACCAGTTTTATTATTTTAGTATTATTATTAATATTATGAATATTTAAGTTAATGTTTCAATTAGGTTGTTATTATTATTTTTTTATTTCAACTAATATTAAACTTGGTGGTAATATTAAATTTTGGTCAAAAAGATAAATTTTTATTTTGTGTTGTTTTAATAACAATAATAATATTATTATTAATATTAAGATTATTATTATTATTATTATTATTATTATTAAAATTATCATTATTATAATTGTGATTAAATTTAATTGTTTTATATTTTATTTAGGTTTTATTTAGATTTTATTTAGTTCTGTTTTGTTTTATTTTATTATTTTTTTCTATCTCTCTCTCTCACCCCTCATCCCGTCATGCAAGACCCCCTTTCCCCCTATTTTTTCCACAGTGCCCCCCCACCCCTCCTCTAACCCTAGGCCGATGCCTCCCTTCCAGCCCCTCTCTCCGGATCCTCCCTTCCACTCCTCCCATCTGGCGCCATCACCACGCACCGCCTCATCCCTCCTGCTCCCTTGCACGGCTTCCCTCTCGGCTAAGTCGTGTCGCACCATCTCCCTCTGCGGACCGCCCTTCCACCATCCCTCCGGTTGCACCCGGACTAATACCCCACCTCTTTGGCTTGCCTCGCACGTCGTCGGTGACCCGGACAACCTCCGTAGAGTTCGGCCAAAGCTTCAGTGACCCCCTTCCTATGGCCGCGCCTTTTTCAAGTGCCTCCCTCTTTTTCTTACGCTGAATCCTTGCTACCTCACACCTCACCATGACTGCCCTATTTTCAACCTCTCATGGACTCTTCTAGGTTTGGCTGAGACCCCCTGCACACATCTCCTTCATTCAAACGAATTCTCAGCAGCCTTCTCCTCATTTTTTTGGCGTTGCGTAACCCCCATAACCCTCTATTGACCTCCGGCCAGCCTCTTGAACTATTCGTTGTAGGTTCATTTTACTTCGGTTGGTCGTTTCATCTGTTGGTAGTATATAGAGTTAGGGTTTAGTGTCAATTTTTGCTTGGTTGTGATTTGTTCGGTCCAAATTCTGGTTTTTAGGGTCTAATTGTGTTGTTCGTGGTGTGTTTGGCGTGTAGCAGCAGTTTCACACCAAACTTTTTATGTTCTCTACACTGAGGTAGGTGGTTCCATGACCAATTATTAGTTTATTAGTTAATTTTCAAGTTTAATATGTTAAGAGTGTTATTTAATTAATGTTTGTGGTGTGAAGTTTTTTTTCATTGATATTTTTGGTTCGAAGTTGATTTGCATTGATGTTTGACATGCCTTGAAATTTTTCAGTAGTGTGTTGTCATAATATGTATACTTGAAACTGAAATGTCATCTCTGATTAATTGTTAGTTTTATTTTATTTTAATTGTGATGTTTTTTTGAAAGTGAAAAGGGTGAAATTAGTGTTTTGGTGTAGTGTCGATATGCGTTCAGTCTTAAATGAGTTTTAGAGTGCGGTTTTGTTGTTTTAGTCATGCGGCGTACTTTTAGGAAAGGATAGTAAGGATTTCTAGTGGGTTGTTTAACTGTAGTGATGGTCTTTTCAATTTTGAGGGCAACTTCTTTAATTGTATGTGAAATGCAGTTTGTGTTCCCGATGTGACGTTCTGTGGATATAGTCAAGCAAGGGGGTTTGGGTCGGTCTAGTACGTAAAGTAGGGGTTTTCTCATTAAAATTTATTTATGAATATTTGGATTATTTTATTAAATTATTATTAAGGATGAAAAAAAATTGACTGCATGGTGAAAAGGTTTTCAGTGTTTAATGTCATGTGACATATGTTAAAATTGTTTAATAAATTATTGTAATGGTTTTTTTGACTATGGAAGTGTTTTTATAAAACAAAGTAGTTTTATTTAGTTGTGTAAGTAGTAGAGATATAGCTTGAAATATTTCTAGTGTGTGTATTCTTTCAAAATTTTATTTTTGAGTGAGAGTAGTGGGTTTTGGAATGTGTGGTGTCTGGTTCTATTTGGGTGCATAAATATGACATGTGACATGAACTCGAAATTGTTTGAGCACAATGTGGGAAGCATGGGTAGCTAGGAGGGTGGACTATACTCGCGGGCTAGTGTTCCGGTGGGGACTCGACCCGGTTTCACTGGCAGGACTGAAGATTGAAATACTAAGTAAACACGTTCTCTTTGGAGGGTCATGGTCTTCTAAGGACTATTTATTGAGGATTGTGGCCTTCTATGACACGTTTTTTGATTGTCATGGCCTTCTAATCCACGTTTCATCGAGACATGAAGATCTAGGGGCCCAATATAGCTAACACCCATGAGGCCTCTCCCATATTCGTGCTCATTGGTTACTTTTCACGCATCAGTGCGACACATAGGTTATCTTAAAAAGTAATGTTGTTTGTGTGTTTTAATTTAAGTTGTTCCTTTTTAAAAATATTTTCTCTAAATTTTGACAAGCTTTTAGTTCTTTTCTTTAATTAAAATTGAAAATGTAATAGTCATTTATTAATTTTTAGTGGAACCTTTTCTCGGTGGCATCCTACTGGGATTTAGGCTCACACCCTATATACAACTTTGGGTGTATATAGATTCTATTCTTTTTCTTTCTTGGTTGAGGCATTTTGCATAGCATTGGTGGTTTGGGTTGTTAATGGAATTCCAATGTTGGTTTGGTGGTGTTGTCTTGGGGATGTGACTCTTCATTTCGCACAGAGGTTCGTGTTGGATTTTTGGTTCTCCCTTTCTGTAGTCTCTTTTGGGGTTTTATTTCAAGTTGTTAAAGTTAAATCTAATCTTAGTATAAGGGTCTATTTGGATGTCTAATTTTAGTTATAATTTATTCATCTTGCTATTTTTTTATTTTTTTATTTGGGAAAATCATTCCAAATTTTTATTTTGGTACCTGAGAACTTGTGCCAGCCTGTGGGGATTGTGAACGCCCATCATGCCTTGCTGCAGACCGGGTCTTATGGCGACCTGGCCTGGTTCGTGACACTACCATAAATATTTTTAGGTAATATCTATTCTCACTATTCATTAATTCCATGAATACTATTGAAAAATTAGTTAGTCATAAAGGAATCAATATGAACTCATAGTGTCCATACCTCGTCCCAAAGGCAGTCTTGGGTATTCCTCCCTACTCACCATTAATTAGTGATATCCTGAATGAAGGTCCACTTTTGATAAATACATGGCCCCACAAAGATGATTGAACAATTCATCTATCAGTGGAATATGATACTTGTTCTTTATAATGATTTTTTTGAGATCATGATAATAAATATAGAGGTGCATTGATCTATCATTTTTTCTCGATGAAGATGACTGGTGCACCCCATGATGAAATAATAGAGTATATGAAATTATTTTCCATATTTATTTTCAACTTCTTATTATATTCCTCTAACTGAATTGTGTTCATTCTATAAGGTGTATCTGATATAGAACGATAATTGAGAATAATTTGAATTTGGAACCGAACCTTTTAGTCAATAGGAAGACTAGATAATTCTATAGGGAACACATTAGTATAGTTTCTCACAATGTCTATGTCCTCAATCATGATTCTTTCATTTGTCTCAATCATTTGATCTACATATGATTTCTCATAAAGAAAAATATCCAAATATGATATGATGATTCCAAATTAGATTCATCTCCCTCCTCAAACTTTTACATAATTGGATTATTCCTCAAAATGTGATGATTTATCTCAATATCCTAATATTTGATGGTGTCTATGTATAAATATAGTCAATCAATTAGAAAAATAGTGTCAAAATAGCCCAAATTAAGTAAGACTAGATTATACAGAAGGTTCCATCCACAAACATTAATCGAGGAGGAGTTATACACCTTGGATGTAATAATTTCTTAATTTTATGTTCTCATAGATAAATTGACCACCATATTTTGATGTGGTGTTTGATAGTTCTACTAAACTTGTAATGTATGAAAGAATGTGTAGAACCATAATCAAAAAGTATGTTCACTATTATTGAATTAATAACTATAGTACCTATAACAACAATATTTTTAGGTTCTACCTCATCCATAATTATTGAATAATCTTTCACCTTTTATTTTGGATTTGGTGCCCGCTGATGCTGATTCCCTCAAGGAGATGATGTTTAGTTCCTCATATTTCATAGTGCCCTTTCTCTATATATTTGAAACATTAAACCAAGGGTGGTTCCATCCTTTCCATCAGCACATTTTTAGCTTACTTGTGACTCTTTGACATTCAAGTTCTTGGTTTCCTTCTCTCTCACAATTGAATCATTTACACATTACTTTATGGAAATTTAGATTATGCTTCTTCCCAAATTTTAGCAGGTTAGTGGTAAATTTTTCTTTCCACTAATATCATGAGATCTTATAGCTTGAAAATAATTTTTATATTTCTTATCTTGATATACATGAGACTATTCTCCATACTCCATCTCCACTTTGAGATCACATTGAACAACTTCTTCATAACTCCCAAAATCCTGAATTTTTAGACCTTTTAGATGGTGGGGTCTTAGACCAATCTAGAATATATCAACTTTAATATAATTTTTGATAAAAAACTCATTTCATACCTTGAAATACCTGTAAAAATTTTAGGGTAATCCATGATAGATTCACCATTATTTTTGTTTATCTCTTTGAATTCTCTCTCCTCTTCACCTGAAAGAGTTATATGAAAATACTTATTTTTTTATTAATGTCTTCCAACTCCTTATATTATATTTCAACATTTTTCTTGGTGTTCTTAATCAATTACCATTATTGGATGGCTTATCTATCTAAATGATAAATGGCCAGAGTTACCCTCTATGTCTTAGAAGAGTGAATCACAAAAAAAAAACAATTCTACATTGAGTTAGACCTATGTTCCACAACTAGTTGAATAGAAGATCCAATAAGTGTTAGAGTGATTTTCATATAAAATAATCCCACTTATAAAATGGTATATATTTCACATTATTCATGTTATTTAGATTATCCTAAGAGTAGTAGGTAAGAATCACCATGAAATTTTGAACACTACCTCCCAATGTATGGGGGATTTCATTCAAAGAATCACTAAATTTCCCCTCACATAGGTTTATGTCCTAGTTTCTCCTAGTTCTCACCATTATACAAAATAAAAAGGGTTAGAACAAAACAAAATTCTACAATTAATGAATAAATAATTCATTCTTTTATGAAATTAACTCTAAATGAATAACTTATGGGATCTATATGTTTACAATTTTTGTAAAAAAAATAATATTTTGTGTTTACATATACTTATCCTCATACTTAATATTTTTCACAAACGTTCCCTAATCCCAATTACCAAATTTAATAAACCCCACTCTGATACCATCTATAGTGATCTTACTTTTCTTACATGTTTATTAAATAAGATAATGGTAAAAAAAATAAAAGTGTTACACAACCACGATTTAAATGTGTTGTGTCTTGGAAAAATTAGGAGAAAACATCATATTTACAAAATAAAACCTAAAAATTATTAAATTCCTTCTTATCTCGATTCTTATTGGACCTCATGTACTATTTATTATATGTAGTCACCCAAGGATATACATCAAGGAATGGGGTGAGCTAAAATCTCAGTAAGATGATATATAAGAACATGATTCAATATAACGTGGGTTAGAATAATAATAATTATCATTAAAAAATGTAATGGATCAACATCATAATCATGATAGTAAGTTTTAGATAGAATCATGTAATGTGAAAATACATAAAAATGAAACCGCATGTCTTGGTGGTCAAATACCACACATTGATGTGAAAAAAGATAGAATCATGTCCACAAATAACATATGTTTATAACCATAATATAAAAATTTTGAAATAATCAAGAATTATGTTCAACTATATTTAAAATTATCTCATTAGATAAATTTCATTACCCAATGCATTGGAGCTCTATATAATTGAGGGTGGTCTTATCAAATCATAACATTTACATAATAATGCAAGCCACTTAGAAATTTTATCAATCATGGACAAGAAATAACCCATGGAATGGATTGGGTTTCATGAGAACACATTAATGAATAAACTTTGGGGTTCCATTATAAAAATTAATGAACATAAATTTTATAATAAACACCAATCTTGAGTGAAGAAAAATAATCTCAAGAGAATAAAACATGTGTTTTTAGGAAGAAGAGTTGTTTTGAAAAAATCAATGCATTTTTCATAAAATAAAAATCAAATAATATATATCGAATAAATGGAAAGGTATCGAAAATGAAATTATATTTTAGTAATATTAGAAGAACATATATATATATATATATATATATATATATATATATATGGAAAGAAAGAGGGATAACCCAAAGAATGGAAATTGGGTTTGAGGATACCACTTACATTATGCCTGAATGATTTCGTTACATTAATATCCTAGATAATAAAATTATATTAATTAATTAATAAACGAATAACCTATTATACAAGTATTTGATAGATTATAATTTTAATATGTTTTTATATCTATTTTTATGAGTTATATATTTCTATTTCATTATTCTAGAGTGTCCATTTTCTTCATATTCATGATTGGTTCACTACTATACATGTACATAAGATCATGTAAAATGAAAATAAATATCCATATTTGAAATTATATGTTATTAAAAAACCTCCATAAGATTAATTGGTCTTTTAAAATTTTTTGTTTCTATATATGTGGATTATTTATTATATAAAATGTCAATGATAATTGTCTAGATAAATTTTGGTGGGTTTAAATCTCAAGGAACTAGTTCTTTTCATGATTAAATATTATGTATACATTTCATGTATAAAACATAAAATAAATTTATAACATAAAATTTAAAATTATTTTCGACCATTATAATGGTTTTCTTACCAGAATTTAAGGTGGTAAAGGAAAATAAAAACATTCCATCCTTGAAGGTGATAAATAAAAACCTCACAAACAACATTTTTCATTTCTAGAATAATGGGATATGAGAAGATGTTTTATGTGGATTATTTAATTATCATAATAAAATTATAGTATATATAATATACTATACTTTTCATTCCAATTTTATAAGTGTAAATTAAGGGATAAAAACAAAACAAATGAAAATTACATGAAATTAAATGAAAATAAAAGACTGTTTTACCTCTTGATCATCTTCTTCTCAAGAACCTCCTTAAGAAAATTGGGTTTGAAATTTTTTATTGAGAAAAAGGAAGCATTTATTTGTTGGAGGGTCTTGGAAATATTCTTAGGTATAAATTGAAAAATAACTGAGGCTTGTAAGGTATGAGGAGAAGAGGTGGAAAAGAGTGGTATTTATAGGGGGTGGAAAGTGGTATTTATTATTATTAATTTATTCATTAATTTATTATTTTGGATCAAGAAAATGAATAGTTTTGATTTTTATGACTAAATATTCTAAATGGAGAATTATGTTTCTATATAATTGTTCTTAGATCATCCATACATTATACATGACTCAAAATTTCATGTATTTGTTAAATACCTTAAATTACAATATTTTATTATTCACCAACAATTCAAATGTTTTAGAAAAATACCAAAAATTTAACCTTACCATTTTTCAATTCATAGAATTAAAAAAATAAAAAAAAATTATTAAAAAAACTTTATATGTATGTGGAATTAATTTTTGACTAAAACCATCATTTTCTTGGAAAATAACAATTTTAAAAATATTACTGATTTAATTACAGTCTGAAAAATTAATTAAGGTCTCGTAAATTTATCTTATAATCATAAGAAAAAATTTAATTTATGAATATGTTTTATGAAAAAGAAATTTAATTTTAAATATTTATTTTAAATATAAAATTGTATAAAAATATTTATGTTTTATAAAATACCAATACTTAATTTATCAGTTTTTTAAAATATTTATTTAATTATAAAAATATAAAAATATACCATAATATTATTTATAAAAAAACCCAAATTATATTTACACATTCATATGTGAGGTTACTATTCAATTGACTGATTTACTATTCATAATAGTCATATTACTATTCCAATGTAATGTTACTATTCTATCGATATTTGTTCCTTAATCTCAAGATATATAACTTCTTTCATAAATTATTCATTTATAATGATTTTATTGTGTTTTGAAAGTGATTTTATGTGGGTTTAAACTATATTAAATAATTATAAAAAGGGTATTTAAATTGATAAAATTTTGGTTTTCCATAGTTAACTCAAAAGGATGGTGGATTTAGTCTAAACATGTACCATGTATTATTCATCAATGGATTTTTGTACACTTAAATATCCCTATATGTATTATAGTTAAATTTAGCATAGTGAGGGGGACACATGTATGAAATATTTTTTATTTTTTTCATTATTTCATACACACATGGTGAGGATAATAGTTTGGTTTTTTCAAATAAAGAAACTAGATCAATTAAAATTGTTTTAAATATAAAAATAGTATGATTCAACCCTTTCTGAGAGTATCCTATCTTTAATGGGGACAAAAGGTGGTATCAGATAGTGTGGTTCTTTTTTGGGAGTTAAACCTATCTTATCATTCAGTTACCATTGTGATTTTATCCCTAGAGGTTAAATAATATGGCTTTATTAAATACTTTGAGATGCATTCTAGGACTAGAGTTTTCCAGGTCGTACAACCAAATACAACCTCCAATTGTCCAAGGGTGGGTGTCAATCCCCTATAAGGAATCTCAAATAAATGGTAAGATTTACCCAATAATCTAATAAAAAACCAACCATGTCTTGGAAATAATATGTAATGTTGAAACCAATAGATATATTAATTGTTACATTGTAATACAACATGCATGAATCAATTATAAATATACTAGTAATATAACAAATACCAAATAATATAAATTAGGAAAATAATAATTTTCAACATGAATTGATAAAAATTAACCTCATACAACATAAAAAATTTGACTCCACATCATGCTAACACAAACAAAAACACCAAAGAAAATTAAATGTCCAAATGTCATCTATAAACATGCTACACTTATGTCACATCATCTAGGATCACCATCAAACTACGTGAGAACAACACCGACACAACTTATATAAAAATGAATCATATATATTGGTTATAATATACATAATAGAATGACTTATTAAAATAGAGGAAAATAATATAGAAAGACAAATCTAAAAAATAAATCCAAATCGTCATAATGGATAATGTTAAATAATGGTAAAGAGGTTGATGATAACAAAAATACATATTTATAGAATTAAAATAATATAAAGGCATGTGAACGAAATATAACACTATGAAACTAATTTAACAAATAACCTCAACTCAATTATTTCTTGATCATCCCTCAGTATTTGTAGTGATTGGGGATCCACACCACACTGAAGAGTATGGCAGTCAAGATGGTACCAACACCTATGTAGGAACCACATTTCACCAAGCATAATGTGAATTGGTTAATAGGGTTGTCACATACGTAACCTATTTTAGGGTTATTTTAAATTTATTTTCCACTCATGATTTGTTTTGGTGGTTTCCAAAGGTTTTATTGAGAATAGGTGAGTTTTCATGAATTGGGCCAAACTGCGAGCCCAATTCCAGATTTAAAAATAAATTTTGTGTCATTTATAACTTTTTCAATTTTTAATATTTTTGACTCATTCCAACTCCTAATTGTTCTCCCCTGATATATTAACCCCAAATGTAAATTTGGGGCCTTTATAAATCCATAAGCATGGGGGATTTTTGTTTTTATTTTAGAATTGGGCCAACCCGAAAGCCCATTTTCTAGTTTTAAATTGTTTCATTAATTTATTAATATCTTATTCATTAAAATGGATTTTTCGGTTATTCCACCTCCCTATCGACCCTAATAATCCCAGGCGAGACCCCATGCCATCCTCCCACAATTTGGAGCTCGATAGAGTCACGCAAATAGTCGAAACTTTCTGGATTTCATAAATCTTCCTGATTTTGGAGAGGTAAATTGATCCTTTCATAACTCCTTCTATTCTTAATATTTTCCCTCCATTCCAATTCCTAAATGACCTAATAATTCTTGTGAGACCATCCCCTAAGTTTTGACCGTTTTAAATTTCAGATACTAGTGTTTTGGGGAGATTAATTCTAGATTTCTCAAGTAAGTTTGTCCATTTCTTTTCCCCTTTCAAATTGATTAGGGTTTCATTCTATTTTTTTTTTGGGTTTCCTCCATTTTTATTGAAGTGAACAATGACCAGTGGGTAGGGGTTCGAACCTAAGGTTTAACCTTGGGTTTTATTGGTCCAATTTTCTATTTTTAGGTTTGATCTACCCTTCTTGAGGTGCGGCGGTGGTGCGTTTGTGTTTTCGCACAAAGGATTCAATGGTTTCATTTGATTTGGTAGGTGATTCCAATGTTGATGCAATCTTTGTGTATTATCCTTCTGTATTTATCATATTTTCAGATTTATATAATTTTATTATTGCTACAAAAATTGGTTCTAATGATGTTTCCATTGCAATTGAATTTAAAATGCCAATTTGGTGTGAAATTGGGGGTTTTCCAAAGAAGTGTTTTGTTTGTTTATTTGGGGATGCCCTATAAATACTTAATTGTTTTTATTGATCTGTAATAAGGCATAAAATACTGTTTATAATGTTTATCCCCTCTGGTAATTGCTGCAAATAATGAGTTTTAATTGTGCTTGTAAAGAAAGTGAAGTTTTGGTTGCACTTTTGTGTGAAAATGAAGGTTTTACAAAGAGAACACTTCTTGTTTAACATGAGGATGCCCAAAAATTGATTTGTTGTTTTAATTGATATTTATTGGGCTGCCTTTACTATTTTGGTAACTTACAATTGTGAACATCGTGTACAAGTGGGTTTCTTAAGGGGTTTTGTGTGCAAAACTACACAAGATTTTGTGAAATTGATTTATTAAAATTCAAAGAGTTTGTTGTGTGTTTTAAGTGGTAGAAAATGAGATAGATACTATATTTGGTGTATGTTACCAGTAGTGGTGTTTTAAATTAAAATTGATGTGTGTTAAATCCTGAAATTGTTTGAGCACAAAGGGGGAATCCCGGGTACCTAGGTGGGGCGGATTTGTACTAGTACGGCTAGTGGACCGGATGGGTTTTGTCCCTGTTTCACTTAGCATTTGGATAACGACAACTCTAACTAAACTATGTGGATGATGATTGGGGACCACTAGGTTATGGGTATGTTCCCTACTAGTGGATCGTGCACGAGAAAGGATTTTACTATGGTTATATTACACTGAGGTACGTGGTACATGGGGCCTGAGACTATCTAGTGCCTAGGGGTGTTCCCGGTTTTGTTGATCAGTGGATTTGTGGTATTTGCCCTTGTTTTTGGGTGTCTTTTGAATTATAATGCAGTATCTAATATTCCTATTTAAATGTGTTAACATTCTAAAAGTTTTATGTTGAAAAATGTTTTCAATTTAAAGATTCATTTCGTGGAATTTGTCACTGCTTTTAATTGCATATTAAAACTGCTTGCTTTTTCACCTTGTATTGCATGCACCTTGGAATCATAGGGTGGTATCCTATGGGGCTTAGGCTCACACCCTACTTACACCCCTTGGGTGTAAGTAGACCTTTTTTTTGACCCAGTTAAAGAAAAGGCTAAGGGTGATGGCGGTTCAGGGTGTTAGTCCTCATCCTTGGGGCGGAGTAGTGGAGACGACTTGGGGGTGATGACCCCTTGTCATGTGGAGTCCATGGGGCTGTTTTGTTTCTGTTCCATTGTGTCTTTGGACCTTTTGTATTGACTCTAAACCTATGTATTCAGTTCTGGTTTTTGTTTAAACATCATTTGGTGTAAATTTTCAGATTCAGTTTATTGATTGTTTTTAATGGTTTATGATTTCATATCCGGGTAAATCGTTCCCAAACCTAAATAAATGATACCCGGGCACTTGTGCCAGCCCGTGGGGATAGGGAATGCCCTTCGGGTCATGTCACGGGCTGGGTTTGGTGCCGGTTTGGGCGGCGACCAGATTTGGTTCGTGACAAAATGGTATCAGAGGAGGTTCATGTTAACTCTTTGGGTCATGTTATTTCGGGAAGAGTCAGGATATCATGGAGTTAGGATTGTAGGGACTTGGTATTATAGTTATGGGTAGTGTGCTTGATCACCACACCTCATGACAGGATTCAAGTTTCCTAGGGAAGTCAGGATTTATCTAAGTCCTTTGGTTTTCTTGTTTTAATGATGGTTAGGGGAAATGAAAAGAGGGTTGGGTTAATGGTCTCCGTAAGCTCGCAGGGCCTGGAAAGCCATGTGGAGCTGGGGATATACCCTAGAACACTCTCTGTGATAGTTAAGTCATTAGAATATGGCTGCCAACCATATTTCCAAGTCACCCATTGAAACTAGTTTCCTCTCGGATTGTTTTGTGCTTTAGTTTTGAAATCCTGGCACTTTGGTTTTCTGGTGACTTCGTTTTAATAAGTGTAAAGTTTTTATGAAATTATTTTCAAATAAAGAGGGAATGGTTTGGTTTATGAAATTGAGGAATTCAATTTTCAGAATTTTTTTGAAATGTAAAATGGTGTGCTTACACCTCTTTTGAAAGAAGGATCTATATTAAAGTTGGTTTTGAAAAGTGTTTCCAATAGAGTTTTCTAAATAATAAAACGGTGTTTTAATGGGATGAGATGTTTTGATATTGATATGAATATCTTGAATGTGGGTTCTTTTCCAAATTGTTGTGTCTTTATGAAACGTTTTATAAGATGTGAATTGGGATTTTTATCTCATTGTTAGCTGTTTTGAGAAAAAGGATGGGTTGGTTGAGCATTTTGTTTTTGAAATGTGGAAGGAATTTTTATTTTACCCTTTGGTATTTCCATGAGTGACCACATGCATGGGGTTATATGGGATGATGGATGGTTGATGGCATGACTGGATGAGTGCTGGGATGGTTATGAGGAGGGTGCCCGGTGTGACACAAAAACATGCATGTGTGAGGCCCATGGGGTACCATTGCTGGATACGCTTACTGCAAAACCGTTTGTTTTCAAAGAAATAGTTTTAAAGAAAAACATTATGTATTGATGAGTAGTTTGGTATAATTTTTATTATGGGTTTTTGATAATGTTGATGTTGTGGGATGTTTTGAGTCCAAGAACCCCTCCTGTTTGAACTGTGTTTTGGGTTTGTGTTTGGTCGGTGAGCTGTGTTGTAGGGACGATTAGTGGTCTCTTTTGAAAAATGTTTTGGGATTTTTTTACGGTGGTTCCCTTCTTGTGTTTGGATCTGGTTTGAGGCATGTTTTTACTAATGGACCAGCTTGGTTGGGTCCTTGGGTTCTCTCATTGGATAAGGTATGCCCCCATTAATGGTTAATGCACAGCTGAAGTGCAATCCATATTGTTTCTCCATTTGAAAATCCTCCAGTTGATCAATATAAGGAATATTTTATCGATCATTGTTGATTGAGTCTACACCCATTCATTTCGTTGATTTTTGGATCCTCTTGTAGTGGTAAAGTTATTGTGGAAGGTTGAAAGAAACCATAGTTTCTAAAGTTTCATGATTCGTCGAAGCTGGAAGTGTTCATTGGTTGTAAGTGTGGATGAGTGTCTCGATGGTGTCTAAGAGGACCCTTGGGTTCTTCAAAGTTTCTTTGATGCATTAATTCATGTTAGACCACCGGTGTGGGAAATATGTTCACGATAGGATATTGTGGCCACTTTCTAGAATTGTGTGTTGTTTGGGGATGTTGTATAAGGTCCCTCTCCATGAATTGTTTATATCAGTATAAATGGTCATGTTTGGTGATGCCTTATGATGTCATATACTCGATTGACTGTATAGGTGAAAGTAGTGAAATCCTCTGAGAGTCCCTGTTATGTTGGGAAAATGTCTCCCTTGGAAAAACATCAAAATCATCTATTTTAGAGGAATGTGAGTGTAGGTGTTCTTTACTTATATTGTTTCTCACCAGAAGAAAAAAATTGTGATGTGTGTGTATCTTCTCAGCCCTTGTTTCAGTGAAATATCGGGATAAGGTAAAGTGAGTTTGGAATGTGTTATGTCTAGAAAACGTATTTGGGACTACGGTGTAGTTTTTGGTGGCACCGAAAAGAAGAATTCTCATTCAGTGGGTTTCCAAATATTAACTACAAGGCCGAAGATGATTCAATCATTTGAGCTCCAGCCATAGGTCTCGGAGTGAAGCTGGCTCGTAGTCAGGGAAAATCACAGGGCCATTTAAACCCTTGTACAAAGTCCTATCCTTAGTATGAAAGATGGGAATAGTTCAAACCTATGGTTTCGTCATGGTTGAGCACATAGTTTGTGCACGTTTAGTAGTGGTCGTGTGCTAGGAATCCATGTAGAAAGAATTATATTTATAATTAGTGCACAGTTTCCCAAACCATGCAGACTAATCCTGCGCCCTTCCTAAATCTTTGATTTCTTTTTGGGTCTTTCTATGTCGGCCCATGCTGGTCGGTTAAGATGGTCAGTTCTTATGGTGGGGAGACCCACTATGATTCTCATGAATATTCCTTCATAAACATTTAATGGAAGTATATCCCTTTTTCTAGAGAGTATGTTTGGGCCTCCCACTATTAGTGTCTTGATTCTGTCTCGGGAAAACAATTTATGTTGTCTCTTATGGTGGGGAGCCCATTTGTGTCTCTTCATACGAGTAACTCAATTTTTTTTATTTAGACTTGTCTGGGAAGTAGGTATTATCATTCGAAGATATCTAACTACCTAAACATTCATTGGGTAAACATTGATATTGGAGAGTTTCCAATGGTTTAGTTATAGTAGGGAAGTGTAACCTTGTTCAATGTTGTTGTTTTTTTGGGTAAATTGATTGAGTATTGTTCAGATTGTATTTGAGGAGTTTTCATTTGGGATAAATCCTGAATGTAATTTATTGTTTCAGGAAAGTGGTGTAATTTTGGTTTGTGACAGTATTCCTTCCATCATTGATCACTGGAGGTGTTTTGACCTTTGGGGGTGAAACCTGGCAAGGGTGTACCTATTGGTTTCTCAGTTGGGTTTTGTTGTTGCTTTGACCTTGCTGTGACTTTCCGGGGCGGAAAGTTTTCAAGGTGGGGAGAATTGTCACATACGTAACCTATTTTAGGGTTATTTTAAATTTATTTTCCACTCATGATTTGTTTTGGTGGTTTCCAAAGGTTTTATTGAGAATAGGTGAGTTTTCATGAATTGGGCCAAACTGCGAGCCCAATTCCAGATTTAAAAATAAATTTTATTTCATTTATAACTTTTTCAATTTTTAATATTTTTGACTCATTCCAACTTCTAATTGTTCTCCCCTGATATATTAACCCCAAATGTAAATTTGGGGCCTTTATAAATCCATAAGCATGGAATATTTTTGTTTTTATTTGAGAATTGGGCCAACCCGAAGGCCCATTTTCCAGTTTTAAATTGTTTCATTAATTTATTAATATCTTATTAATTAAAATGGATATGTCGGTGATTCTACCTCCCTATCGACGCTAAGAAGCCCAGACGCGACCCCATGCCCTCCTCCCACAATTTGGAGCTCGATAGAGTCGCGAAAATAGTCGAAACGTTCTGGATTTCATAAATCGTCCAGATTTTGGAGAGGTAAATTGATCCTTTCATAACTCCTTCTATTCTTAATATTTTCCCTCCATTCCAATTCCTAAATGACCTAATAATTCTTGTGAGACCATCCCCTATGTTTTGACCGTTTTAAATTTCAGATACTAGTGTTTTGGGGAGATTCATTCTAGATTTCTCAAGTAAGTTTTTCCATTTCTTTTCCCCTTTCAAATTGATTAGGGTTTCATTCTATTTTTTTAGGGTTTCCTCCCTTTTTATTGAAGTGAACAATGACCAGTGGGTAGGGGTTCGAACCTAAGGTTTAACCTTGGGTTTTATTGGTCCAATTTTCTATTTTTAGGTTTGATCTACCCTTCTTGAGGTGCGGCGGTGGTGCGTTTGTGTTTTCGCACAAAGGATTCAATGGTTTCATTTGATTTGATAGGTGATTCCAATGTTGATGAAATCATTGTGTATTAGCATGCTGTATTTATCATATTTTCAGATTTATATAATTTTATTATTGCTACAAAAATTTGTTCTAATGATGTTTCCTTTGCAATTGAATTTAAAATGCCAATTTGGTGTGAAATTGGGGGTTTTCCAAAGAAGTGTTTTGTTTGTTTATTTGGGGATGCCCTATAAATACTTAGTTGTTTTTATTGATCTGTAATAAGGCATAAAATACTGTTTATAATGTTTATCCCCTCTGGTAATTTCTGCAAATAATGAGTTTTAATTGTGCTTGTAAAGAAAGTGAAGTTTTGGTTGCACTTTTGTGTGAAAATGAAGGTTTTACAAAGAGAACACTTCTTGTTTAGCATGAGGATCCCCAAAAATTGATTTGTTGTTTTAATTGATATCTATTGGGCTGCCGTTACTATTTTGGTAACTTATAATTGTGAACATCGTGTACAAGTGGGTTTCTTAAGGGGTTTTGTGTGCAAAACTACACAAGATTTTGTGAAATTGATTTATTCAAATTCAAAGAGTTTGTTGTGTGTTTTAAGTGGTAGAAAATGAGATATCTACTGTATTTGGTGTATGTTACCAGTAGTGGTGTTTTACATTAAAATGGATTTGTGTTAAATCCTGAAATTGTTTGAGCACAAAGGGGGAAGCCCGGGTACCTAGGTGGGGCGGATTTGTACTAGTACGGCTAGTGGACCGGATGGGTTTTGTCCCTGTTTCACTTAGCATTTGGATAACGACAACTCTAACTAAACTATGTGGATTATGATTGGGGACCACTAGGTTATGGGTATGTTCCCTACTAGTGGCTCGTGCACGAGAAATGATTTTACTATGGTTATATTACACTGAGGTACGAGGTACATGGGGCCTGAGACTATCTAGTGCCTAGGGGTGTTCCCGGTTTTGTTGCTCAGTGGATTTGTGGTATTTGCCCTTGTTTTTGGGTGTCTTTGGAATTATAATGCAGTATCTAATATTCCTTTTTAAATGTGTTAACATTCTGAAAGTTTTATCTTGAAAAATGTTTTCAATTTAATGTTTCTTTTCGTGGAATTTGTCACCGCTTTTAATTGCATATTAAAACTGCTTGCTTTTTCACCTTGTATTGCATGCACCTTGGAATCATAGGGTGGTATCCTATTGGGCTTAGGCTCACACCCTACTTACACCCCTTGGGTGTAAGTAGACCTTTTTTTGACCCAGGTAAAGGAAAGGCTAAGGGTGATGGCGGTTCAGGGTGTTAGTCCTCATCCTTGGGGCGGAGTAGTGGAGACGACTTGGGGGGGGATGACCCCTTGTCATGTGGAGTCCATGGGGCTGTTTTGTTTCTGTTCCATTGTGTCTTTGGACCTTTTGTATTGACTCTAAACCTATGTATTCAGTTCTGGTTTTTGTTTAAACATCATTTGGTGTAAATTTTCAGATTCAGTTTATTGATTGTTTTTAATGGTTTATGATTTCATATCCGGGTAAATCATTCCCAAACCTAAATAAATGATACCCGGGCACTTGTGCTAGCCCGTGGGGATAGGGAACGCCCTTCGGGTCATGTCACGGGCTGGGTTTGGTGCCGGTTTGGGTGGCGACCAGATTTGGTTCGTGACAAGGTTTAACTATGAAATAAGTGGATTCACATTACTTCATCACTATGGTTGGTTTACCATTTCGACTAAGATAATGTATGACCTTGACCATGGAGTTTATAGGCATCCAATATGGTTTCCAACTTAATGTATGCTCAAATAACCCACCCACACATGTCATTATCTCTACATAGATACAACAAAATAACTTTGATGAAATAAATATGAAATAATACATATAGGATGAGTACAATGTACCATCACATTCTATATTAACAAAATAGAAGCTACCAATCACATTTAAAAAATTGATGCATGAGTGGGTATTTATGAAGAGTGTGAGAATATTCCAAGTACACGATAATTTATTTGTAGTATAAGGTGTGTCTCCCTTTGAAGAGGACAAGAATTATCCACTATGGTCCATTTCATGTATAATCAATCCACATAGTATGTTTCAATGGGTTTTATGGAATATAGGAAAACTCATGAAACTAGACATATAATTCAATGGTTTTCCATATTGTGTATCTCATTACATGACACAAACATAAAGTATAAGACATGTTGAATTTCATGGGATGGCCAGTGTGAACTCTATTTCCAAATTAACTCTCATTATAGCTGTACATGTTGTGTAGGGATAATACATAGCATATAGATTCATGTAGATTTATTTTGTGTACATATAATACTTGTCGAGTAAAAAATTCATAATTAAACATGAATTATCCTCTAAATGAAACATATTTTTTTATAGTGGCGATTGGGCATGTATGTGGAATAAATAATGAGACACTTAGTATCTCTATACACTGTGGGTGGACTAGGGTCACACAATATGTGATATTTAAAATATATTATAACCCTATAAACATGACTCATCTAATACAGGTGTGTGATGTAGAGGAGTATACACCAAGTGGTTATAAAATTTTGGCTTGAACCATCTTCTTTATAAATATTATCACTCACATTTGATTCTATGTCACAATTCACACTAGGTTTTATTCCTACTCTTCTCACCACCACCTTTATCCTCCAATGAATATTTTCAATGCTTCACCATCATGTTTTATCACTATCTATTATCCTATAATGGTATTGGAATGGTCATGATCGTAATATCTCCATTGTGCCAAAAAAACCTCATTGCACCCTCCTTTATCCTCTCTCACCATTCCTGTTGTCAAAATCTTCCAATTCACAAAAAATTGATAGTCAAAGCCTATCCCATAGTAAAAATATGGGCATTTAATGATCATTATAAACACAAGACTAGCCTAGTTCCTATCATTTATATTGTGGGATGAATCAAGAAATAAAAAACCTATTTTTTTATAAAATAATGTAGACATAAATAACCACTATCATGTAATGTAAACATGAGAAAATATATGAAAGATGTATGATGAGATTTGGATTGTTTTTTTTTTGTTTTTTTTTCATTTAGATTTATTATTTAATTTTTATGGAAACAGTTTTATTTTATATATCTGATGATCATATATAATAAATAAATGTAATTTGATAAGTTTTTTTTAAATATTTACTGTTCATTAATAAATTATATATCTTTATTTAATTAAAATTCATACTTATTCTTTATTACAAATCCTTACTATCTGGGGGAAATGTATTCTTAAAATGAAAACCATACAAGTCTCAATTTTTTGGTACTATATTTAATACACGACTAAATGGATTGGGAACCTTTAGACATAGCCTATTCACACTAGGCATGCTCCACCTCAATCCAATCATTTAATAGCCATCATGTTCTGAGGATAAAGAAAGAATATTATAGGTGATCAATGAGTGGTATGTAAACCCTAGAGAAATAACACATTCACAACCTTTAAAAAAATAAGGGGAAATCTATTTGGGAAGATTTCAATAATAAAATGGTTGTAAAATATTTAGGTGATGAGTTCAAATATATAAAATCATAACATTATAAAAAAAATGGTATCATTCTATTGAAAATAAATTCACTATAAATATGATCAAATAAATCATATTCCCATCCAAATTCCCTTGAAATAATTATATATTAAAAGTTCCATGAAAATATAATTCGATATTATTTCCATCATTAGTAATCAATAATTAAGATGTTGAACCAAGATAATAGAAATATGATATTTTAATTATTTATTTTACAGTTGGGATAACTCACATAAATGTTTTATTAAAATATTACATTTAATAATATACGTGTTATTGTTATAATAAAGAATTATCATGTTCTCCATATAAAAATATATGATAATTTAATTAATATTATGAGATAAATATCATAAATATTGAGGCATAATTAAATAAGAATATCAAACCACAACTGTGTAACACCATATATTTGATATTTGATCCATAGTCTTATTTTATTAAAAATTCCACCATAAAAAATCCAATGAACTTGTAGAATGAATAAAATCATCTTAAGGATTTTCCAATTATCATAATAGCCACTGATTATGATAATATTAAGAGACTTTATTTATATGAATAGTTATATTATTGGTGTTTAATACCATATTTTTTTTATAAAAATTAACAAAATAGTTATTCTAAGAGCCAAAGTTGAAAAATAAAATTTTCCATATCTCTAATTTTAGGCTATAAAATTTCTATACAACCTTGTTATTAAGAAATCATTATTGGAATATTTTATGGAGATAAAAAATGGTGTCACACATAGAACAAAAAATAATACATTATATATATTTTTTAAATACTAATACTTAGAATAAAAAACTTGATTCCTTTCACCTATATAAATAATTTCATAAATATTTAAAAGTATAATTATAAAAAATTCGGTCACTAAAACCTCTCCATATTCAATGATTCACTTATATAAAAGAAAACCCTGGTTAAATTGGTGAGGGTACAAATATCACTTTTAGTTATCATGTTACCATTAACTATTTGGGATGTTCCCATAATACCATAATACCAAAACAAAGAGAATCAAAATCTCATTAAGGGTCTTTTACAACAAATCATTGATATATACCAGGTATCATATAAGGTTAATGTCTTCATTAACATATAGTATACTATAATAAACAATGGATATAGATAATCTCTATACCACCATATTTATGGAACATATAATTTTGAGAACCTATATCTTCTTTTTGGTATAGATCTATTATTGTTCATCTATTCTCAGTTTAATTTCATAAATATGGCTTAATGTGGCACCTGCTGGGTCCTGAAAACCATTGGGGAGTTTGGGGCTGGTATGAAGTAGGGAACCCATGGTTTATTTGTTTTTATCCTAGAGCATGATTAGTGAAAAATGTGGGGGTAGGTCACATGGTTTAACTAAACCGTGTTAGTTTGGATAGAATGTAGATAGAGGCTGTAGGGTTTAGGTAAACCATTCAAGTGGATATGCATGTCCATGCGGAAAGTCAATATTTTTTTATCAACTTTTGATAGAGGTAATTTTCATGATTTTCCCATGGTTTATAAACTATATGTGCTAAATGTGAGATATGCCTCAGTCCTACAAGAATACATGCACGATTTCTACTCTATTTGAAAAATCATGGAGGTGAATTATTTGATACCTACATTGTATGATTTTTTATAATTTTAAATTAAATTAAAAATCGTTTTTATACCGATTATGAGGTATTTATTCATATGAAAAAATAAGGTGTCTACCTTTAAATATTTAATTTTTTAATAAAATTTAATTTCTGATCTAATCTCTCTCTAGACTCTAATTCTAGTGTGGTTCATACCTGTGAATCCTTAATGGTAAGGGATAAATTATTTTTTTATTCTTATTCGGTTCTCTTGGGAATTGGTTGTGCTATTTGGATTTAGTCTCATATGCCCTAATTTATCATTCTTATCCCCTATTCATATTTCTTCAAAACTAGGACGAGTCATAGCTTGATACGGGATGATCTATTATGCATAAGCCCAAATTAGTTGGTCATGTGATTTTCAATAATATTGAAAACATTTATATATGTCAAGCTTCTGTATGCCCAATTTTTGGGTGTTTCCCAAAATGAATTGAAATATATTGTTCCCTATCAGGTTTTAGGTAATTTAAATGGTGTGTTTATGCATGTTATATGTTTTATACCTTGAATAAGGACCACCACATGGGTGATTTTCCTTAAATTACCCTTTATGGATTTATGACATAGATACCCCCCTTGATGTGTGTGTTTTCCCTTTTCATGGGTTGTTAAAAATTTCTTTTTTTATAGATGTAATTTCCATGTTGTCATATTTTAATTGATATGGTTAAAGGGTATGGTATGGTTGACTTGACCCTTGACTCATGTGTTCAATTTCTTATGTTGGCATTCTTGTCTTGAATTACCTTTCCCATGTGAGTAAATTAGTGACTATGACATGAATTTATGTAGTTGGATTGAATTTCTCTAACTAAAGATATTCCCATGTGAGATATACAATAACATAGCCCTTTGGAAGATTGTTGTATCAAATTTGACCATGTAGGTAAATAAATGGACAAGCCGTTGAGTTTGGTCCTTGCTTGATTCTGGATGAGCTATTAAGAACAAGCCTAAGGTAGGTGGTCATGTGTTTCTCATTAAGAGTAAGATCATTTATATATGTCGATGTTTCACATACCCAATTTTAAGGTGTCAGCTAAATTTAATTGAACCATGTTTCTTCCTACCATGTCTTAGGAAATTTAATATCCATGTTTATACATGTTATAGGTTTTATATGAGGAATAAGTACCACTACATGGATGAGTTTCCTTGAATGGAACTTTATAGAATGATGACTTGGATACCCCCTTGAGGTATCCTCTACCCCTTTCATGGGTTGTTAAAAATGGAATTTCATATAGATTGAATAGATATTCTGTTAAATTGTAATTAATTTGGTTAAAGAGTATGGGTTGATTGACTTTACCCTTGACCAATGAGTGCCTTTTCTTATCCAAGCATGATTGTCCTAAATTTCCTTACCCATGTGTGTAAATTAGATAGTATGACATAAATTAATTAAATTTTATTCAATTACACTTACTAATGATATGGATATGTTAGATATATGAATAAAATCCCATTGGAATATTTTTAGGCCAGTTAGGATTGTTATCCTAAAAACAAACATGTGAATTAATGAAGGAAATCCCTTCAAATTTTCCTTGTTTTGAAATTTCATTAATAGGAAGGAATTATACCTTTTTTGTAGCCCCCGTGAGTTATTTGGAGACCATTCTATGTGATAGGATGATTAGTCATGGGAAGATCATTATCATGATATTCCCCTATGAGTTAAAAGATATTGAATCCATTTATTAGTGTGTTAAGCATTTGATTCTTGTTATATGAAATATTACCATGTGAGTAAATGAAAGGCTAATCCATTTATGTGGTCAATTCCTTGATTCACATATTTTAGGAGATTAATACTTAATACCTTGGTTTTCCCTTGGAATGTTAATTATGTTGTTTTAATGAATTTGAATTGGTTAAATGAAAAATATCCTTGTGTGATACAAGGGTTCAAATTAGAATGCCATGGATAGACAAATGTGACTATTAGTGTTTTTAACTTGATTGATACATGGATTCACCATAGCATGTTGTGGAAAAACTCAATGGTTAATGTGATATTTTCATGAGTGATATATAGATCCAAATGAGAGATGACATGAAGAAACTCACCGAGGCTTGACTTATATGTTGAGTGATACTTGGAATCCAAATGTATTACCAATGATAGACTCAAAGGGAATTTATTATATTTCATGATTAATATTTGTGGCCTCCTTAGAAGACATCCAAGGACATGCTCATATAACATGGACTTTTAACCACATATTGAGGGTTACATGAGTTTATGATAGGTTATCCATGGACTGAAACATATGGTGTTGGTTGAATACACCTTGAGTGATACTTAAATTCCATATTAAGGATGTCAAGGAAAAACTAAAGTTCTAAATTAACAAATAATTGAAATGGAATTACTTATGACATGTTTTCAAGATAAATCACAAGCTTGAACTCAATTTTCTCTTATATTATTTTGATCGTCTTCTGAGGAATCTGTTGTGCTACAAGATATATGGGGGATGACGGGATAGAACTGGATCTCAAGAATAATGAATTTCAATGTAATTAAATGGTAAATGAAAACTTGTGAATGCACGTTTGTTACTCTTTAGTTATCCGTTTTTACATGTTTTCTTATTACACAATGTCTGCTATATATATTAACTAACTAATTAGAAAATACCTTGGGTGGTTTTCTACTAGGATTTAGTCTCACGCCCTATTTGGGTCATTTTTTGGATAGAAATAGATTGTGTGATTATATGTGTTGAAAAGGGTAGGATCTTTAATAAAGTTACTCAACATACTGGTTAGGAGTAGGAGGGAGTGGGACCATGTTATAGCTTGTGATGATACTGGTATTCTTTTGGCCTTTTTTATGTTTTATATATGAAATGCACCTATTCCTTGTAACCTTGTTTTGAATTTTTTACTAGAAGAATGTGACATGTATTATCATCTTTTATATGATATGAATTCTAGTTGATATATACTATCAGTCTTACATTGTTTACTTCTTTCTATCTATTGTATTATTTACTTCTTTTACTACTTGTATGATATTTCTATAGATTTACTCTCTAGAAATGATGGAATAGTCTTCCCATGGACTCAACATGGCCCTTTTTACTAGTTGGTAGCCTCTGGTGTTTTGGGAGATGCGCTTGAAACCATGTAACCTACTGGGCTTGAGGCACCTTTCAGTGGCATCTGAGTTTGGGATGTTACATAATTATTTTTTCACAAATGGTAAATCTGTGAGGGTAACAATATGTGATATGAAACCCCACTTTCCCACAAGGAATTTGGAATATTATAATAAATCACCAGGATATCAAAAGACCCTATACATACCTCATCTTGTAATTTTATGGAGGGAACATTTATAAAATTTGTCCCCATTACTACCATTTTGTCTACGATATCTCTTATCCAAATTAGAATTGTGAAATATTTAGGATACTATCACATGATATTAGATCCTATGTATATTCTAAATCATTAATTTCATCATATTAGTCCCCATGATATATTACCCATAAATATCCATATAGTAGAGAGATCATTTCCATGACCTCCCATATATTTCCTAAAAAGATTTTATGCCAACGGTTGGGTGATAGGTATTATTATATTAAAATTTTATTGATGATGGGTGTCCATTTCAAATCATTTGAAAATATATATGTATAATTTCAATTTATCATTGGAAACATGGATATACCTCTTAGTATAATTGTCTATCTAGGGGTGTAATTTTTTTAATTTGACACAACTGGGTCCCAACAACAATCTATAATCCCCTACCCAATAAAGAGATGAATCAACAATCATAGTTTGTGACAATCAACAAGGGTAATGAATGAAGTCATACAATCTCATTATTTTATTGGAATCCAAATTTATTTTCTTTGATAATCTTCACAATGAGAAGGAAGTGTTTCCACTTAGTCATCCATTTGTTTGAATTAATAGTATAGTGAAATGACCATGTTCTAATCATTTATTTTTAGCAATAAAATCCACTGAGATACTATCTAGAAACCATTATATATCCCCAAAGGTTTATTTTAAATAAATGGGCGCCTAGTTCTCATTATTATACTATTAATATTAAAGGAATTTAGAAATGAACCTAATAAAACACTACTTTATGATTGGACACAAAAACTAACTCCAGAGATCCATGTACAACTCTACTATGCTTAGATGTACTTCAAGAGTTGAGGTATAAAACCCCCTCAATAAGTCATCCTTAATTATCATTGGAATCACAATCCACCCCATTAATATGATCAAATACTCCCGACTACTAGTGATCCAATTTGGTGTGTCTCTAGAGAATTTTTTTTCTCATAGAATCTCATAATTAATATCCACAAGCTAGGACTACTTTGCTAGATAATGATGTATAGTGGACCAAACCACAAGTGGGGGAAAACAACATCCCATTCCTCCATGTAATCAAAATAAAATGATAACATCCACTTATACACCTTCTATGTCAATCAATATTTTAATTTCCTACTATGGGAATCATGCACTATATTTTCACTCTCAAAAGTATAGAATAATTCAAAGATATTATTTTTAAGAAACTCTAAACATCACCCCTATCTATGATTCACGTCACTCTATGAGAATTCACACATGAGGGTCTTGTGACAACATAAGAGAAAAAATAACTAACTAAAATGATAATGACTCAACAAATTTGAGGAAAACAACTATAAACCCTTACTTCAAGTCACGAGTCATATATTTATACTTTTTTGGTGTCAAATACCTAGACCCATAACCATTAATAGAATATTTATTCAATATCATGAAACTAATCCCAAACTTAGAAGCATTATATTATTCCTTATACACCACTATTTATTTATGAAACTATAATTATGGGGCACAAGTAAACAAAAATTGGGTATAAATTAGTATTCCCACAATGAAAACCACTATTAACCAATCCATATACGGCTAGAAGATCCAATTCATGTGTCTAAAAATCAAATATAGATGTCATTTTTTCCAATAAAATTAACTAAGAACTCATGGGAACTATATTGTCACATGAATTCCATCTTCATAATTTTATTACCACAAGACCAAATCTAGTGATAACAACAAACAAGATCAATAATTTTTAGACACTTCACTTAGTTCATATGGATATTTAAATCATTACTTTTGGGAAGATGGTATGAGTTCATAATAATGACACAATTTAAATAGTGATAGTCAATAAAATTATTCAAACACCAATAAATATTATTTTCTAAGATAACAAAATATATAGAAGGGGATACACTAGGTATTATAATTTTGTCTCAAAAATGTTTTCCTACTGCACCTTCAACTCCGTTATCTCATCAAGGCTCATCTGACATGTTTCTTAAGAAATAATCTTGACCATTGAGTTAAAGTGTATACTAAAATAGACTTGTTGACAAGAGGAAACCGTAGGAAATTCTTTTGGAAAACATATTTATTGCCCATTTCCACTATTGGAAACTACTCTACATTGTCAATAGAACAATGTTCCAGGATTTACAAATGATGAGTAATTAGTCATAATATCATGTGTAATATCCCTATATATCCCATATGAGGGCCTCATAACAAATAAATGATATCCAAAATCTGTATTCTTGATAATATATAATCTTTCATCAATAAAAATTTACCAAGGTATTTACTATATATAATGAGTTCATATTGTGTATAATATTATAAGTCTTCATCTGCTCCATGATGATGTCCCAAGAAACGGTCTCTCTATAAATATTATTATCACACTAATGATAGATAAGAGAGATAATGATAACCTCTAGTATGATTCACTCAATGATGTAGTTTTTTCTAAGATATCTACTTTGATCTCAAGATCATTATCAAATGGATAAATTTTTAATGAATACCCCATTCCAGTATCACTAAGTATATTTGTGAAGCATAAAAAGATACAAATTATACCATAACATATATATGGGACTACATACATGAATCAATTCTTTTATTATATCTATCCTTTTCCCTAACCAATAATAACATAATTTATACATAATATACCTGGAGGTACTAGTTGTGGGATTTTATTAATGTGTCATCCACCCTTTGTAACTACCACACAATGGACTCCCCTATCATAGAGTCAAAAATTAAGATCATACTATCCACCTTAGAGATGTCCATGGTCTCTATATTTTATTATCCCTTGTGTTCTATCTAGTGTTCCCCATAGACCACCCTTATTTTCTGCATGATGGGGTAGTCATCAACTACTGTTTTTCTTACAACACGTGTGTAATAAGAACATTCCCTTAGGCTGGTATAAACAATATGGGATCCCTCAATTACTCATCTAAATGATTGAGATCATGTTTCATGAAGAGAATCATTAGATCCCTCCTATATGAAAATATGTAGAGATTGACACCCCAATCGCCCAAATATTAAGCCAGGGGATGGCGACATGTTCTGAATAGGCATAACACACATATGAGAGACCATAGAATAAGGTATATTTATTCATTAATTGATCTAAAATGATAAAAACCATTCTAAAATATAAAATAATACTGATAAAAAAATACATGAATATATATATATATATATCCCATAATAAAAGTATAGAAACATTATTAGAATGTGTAAGGGGACAAATACAAGCCCACAAAACATTAGAATAATCCTAATTTCTATGAAAATTGAGGACAAATATCAAATTAAAAACCTGGTGAGAACCACTATCCATCTAGAACAATATAATTTTCCTACACTTAGTCCTCTTAGGACTACATATAATGGTATATAATTTAATTATTACACAATATCTGTAGGATGATCCTATGCGGGGGTTAGTATAACAAAACTAGGTCGGAAAACCCAAAATGAATACACATATAATGTTAAGAGAGTAGTTAACTTATCTTCATGTGGGTATTTCAATAATTATAAGAAGCTTTATAACTGTAAGAAAGTAAAGGATATATAATCAAGTTATATACCATGTATCAAAGTGATCACAACCATACAACCAACTATAGGTTTCTACTTGAGAATTAATGGTAAAGCACATATGAGAGAACTCACTCAGTAAACCTGATAACACTGAAGGTTCTCCTTATATAGGTACTTATTGTGGAGAATTTCTATGAATAAATACATGATATAACTCATAATATCTCAATAAATGTCTGGGGTATTACACCTTGGGGATCTGTGGTATACCAATACCTACCTAGAATTACATACTAAGTTGGGGGATCGTACAATCATGTACGTTGGTCATGAAGATTACACAATCCCCACCTATTTTAAAAGAATAAATGATAGTGGATCCCACATTAACCAGACATAGGGTTTCCCCAAACATTATCCATGACTAATCCCACAGAGGGGATCACATCCTATAACGAGGACAAGAATCTTCACTATACCCTCATGGGCTTTGAACAAGAGAATGTACCATAGATATATTAGCCTAAATTGAATATAAAGTGGACCTCATGGTCCCCTAATAAAAAAATACCTTACGTGTGTTGGGATTACATATTGTATCTTTTCTCGTATTACATATCCCAGTTTACCCATCCCTTTTCCCAGGCATTCAAGATCATTCCTTTGTATCTTGTTTGTTCCCATTTACTTGGTCATGTAGGGTTTTTTGAATCATGTTTGAGTATTGGGATGTTCCCATATACTAGGGACATACATGTGTGACTAGTTGGGTTTTTTTCCTAAGTACTCCTAGGGTACACTTTGAGTTGCCTACACTGGATCACATTACGTCTGGTATGTGCCGCACTGTCTATGGAATGTTTCTTCAAGAAGAATCCATAAATTCAACATTCAGGGATAACAAGATGTTTGTTCCTTGTACTATACAACATATAAAATTCCATTTTATAGAAATAAAGAAACCTCACAAGTCTTCTTCTCTTTCCACCACAACCACTAATTTAGTAATGAAACATGTAATAAAAGATATATTTGATTTCACCTAAATTTAATCTATGGTGATGTCTGGATTCAAGACACATCCTCCAGTTAGGATCTCCCTGTCTTCTCTCCCCCTCATCAAAATACCGAACCCATAAAAATGAATCTTTCAATCAAATCCCAAACATACACTATAATCATGTACAAAAAATGATACATCAATTTTCAACATGAACCCATGGTATATATATGTTCTAGAAAATAATGGTTTTGAAATTATTGATTTCTAATTATTTTCTATACCATCATCTATAGAAAAATAATGACAATGAATGTGTGATGAAAGGGGGATTAAATATAAAAAACACAAAAAGAAGAATGATCATTGTGAATTTTCTGGGATCACCTCAATTTTGTGACTAATATAATGAAGATTGAATGAAAATAATCAATTATAATAAATTCCAAAATTCATGAAATATATACTCATTCACATGAAGCATGATCAATATGAACATCAATCTGTTAGTGGAATTGATCCATGTTAGGATTCAAATAAAAATAGGGATTAAACCAGGAAAAAAACATCCTTCCTAATGTTCTGATCAATTCATGACATGGAATGGTTGACCTTACCATTAGAGATATCCATAAACTCCCTTAGAGTAGATGATCCATGTAAAATTTTCTCAGATCCTTGATCCTATTATTTCCCAAAAAAATCATTCCTCGATGTTTACTCTATCAAATACCTCTATTTATGGTTCTAACCATAGGTATTTTGAATAATCATGTTTATAAGCAGAAGGGTTAGGTCTAAAGATTTTTAAAATGATTCAATATACAAAAAAAATATTTAGTTATTATTACAACCATGATGACACTCAATATGGAGACCCAAATCATATAAAGGTTATATTATGCCTATAGTAAAACTCATATTCTAGATTTTATGGAAGTTTTCAATTAATGATCTGATACTCCATTCATGATTTATTCCATTAATCTAGAAAAACATCATACTTGTGAAATAATATATTTATTTTTTTAAGTATATACATATTGAGCCTCCCAGAACCCCAAAATACATTTATAACTCTACTATAAACTAAAAAAATATCCCTTAAAATATTCCATATCATTAAAAGGTAAAAATAGAGTTTTTACATTCTCCCAAACATTTATATCTTCATATTGTCAGGAGAAAAAATACTAACAAAAAATATGGTACTGGGTTTGTATCTAGTTCTACTACTCCTAGATTATGTTCAAATGAATCTTCTTCTTCTATTACACACGAAACATTGGAATTTCTCATTAGATAAGGAAATTCTCTAGCTGGTAATTGATATTTACCTGGTACTCTACAATGGTAGTTCCATCATTATATGAAAATCACCTCAGTTAGTAGCATTAGATCTGTTGTGAATATACATCCCCATATGTGACATGTAAAATACATCATGTAGTTGATCAAACTATAGTGTTATGCTACCTCTCTATCCCAATATAGTGTCTCTAAAGGGCCAAAAATCTAAGAGGTAATTTTCAACCATGGAAAAATTTCTACAATGCTCTGTGAGGTGAGGAATTTATGAACGCATGTTCTCACTTGTTGTACTCCAAAGTCATTAATCACCGGTCATTATAAGGAATCTTATGGATCTTTGGAATCATCATACATTCAAGGATGTTTTTAACATTATTTATTATCGATCAAACAAAATTTGGGCCCATGAGTGGGAACTACCCTAGATTAGTTCATCATAGTGTTGAACTACAAACTCTTCCATAAAAGGCCAAACATTGTTCCATACGATGGTGGAAGGTAAGATGTTTATATAGAATAAATACAATAAGGGTAGTTGATCCTATCAACTATAGTCGAAGTCTAACATGAAATCTATAAAAATGTCCTCTAGTGCCTGAATATTCTACTTTATCTAGCCATATTTCTGGGGTGGAACACCATAAATAAATGAAAATAAATCCCAAAGGCCTCCAAAAATCATCTCCATAATCATGATATTAAATGAACACCATGATGTAAAATGATCATCGAGTGAACTATGAGAATCAAGACTATATCATACTTGTTAAAGTACCCTCATCCATCTACTAAACTCTGTTATCAAATAACTAGGATTTTATATGATTTGGTGAGTGCTTCTATAATCTCCCATGCATCTTCATGATGTAAAAACAATCATGGGAAAACCATCATGAAGTCTATATATATACGATTAAACTTATTCTCTAGAACATCAAGGGGTTGATGAAAAATCATTGGGAAGTAGTTCTCATCCATCTCCGAAATACACGTGAGTCATCAATAGAAAAACTCACCTACACACTTCTTCAACCCTAGTCATGGGAACTTATGCCAAAATTACTAGTATATATTCACCACACCTGGATGTACCTCCATAATGGTTGAATGATACTCGCTCAAACCCACCAATCAAAAGATCTTTTATAGTACTATCTACCCTATAAAATATATGAAACACTCCCTATCTTCAAAAAATAAACCAGAATAACTTCTAGTGAATATCAATATATATAAAATATCATCAATGGTATATCCAATTTGATACTCCCTAACATGATATAGATGAAAAGTGGTAATAACCATCTATAAGAGATAATACACACTATCCTCAAATACAAGTGACAACACCAATGTGGCTTACAACTCTGACGTCTTGCTCAACAACTTCAAACCTGTTCTCATATTATGATTATTTTCTACCATGTTCCCCATAATATGTGTATTAACTATATCAAACACATAATCCTTGAGGAACTATAACATCCACATAAATATCATGTTAAGATACTTATATGAAATGATAGACTGGAGACTCTTGTGCTCGAAATAGATAATGAAACACTCACCCATAGGTTAATATCTCCATATATTCTGGTTGAAGACCACTAATGTCAAATCTAGATAATGTTTCCTATTATTCTTCTCATAAGTTATTTGATGGTATGAACTATAAGAATTCAACAACTTCCTATGAATCAGGACACACCCAAATATAGTCCAAGAGGAATCACAAAAACTACATACTCAACACTCTCCTTAGAATGTCTAAACACGGGGTTGCTTGAAAAACTCCACCACAACGACTATTATTATATACAGATCCTCTCCACCCAAATAAGAGACTACACAAAATAGTTCACTTATGTCATGGGTGATGATATCATATAGAAATTAGGAACAAACCATTAATATTATCTGACCATCCCAAGGAAGATATGTACCTCATCTGAACTCTTGGGTGGCTCCCAAGCTATCAATGCCACAACCTTGATCTGGTCCACTACTAATCAATCATATGATATGTCATGTTCGATAACGTAAATCTATTGAATCAAAAAATTACACTTTATGATCATCCCATAAATTTACTTCTCATAGAGTATGTTTTGGACTATCTCAAGTGTCTCATGTGCAACTCCTTTAACACTGAGTACACCAACACGTTGTTGATAAAGACTACAAACAATATATTTAATGAAGGTTGAAATTATATTTCCTTGAGTCCCAAGAAAAATACTAAGGCGTTTTTCCTATTGAATTCCATCACACGGAATACGTACTGACCATAGAGACATTAGATTGATATCCATATAATATCATCTTCCCAAACGAAAAGATGGTGGTCGATTTATCTAAGGATCAACTTTGAGAACCACATCACCCATTAAATCATATCAAATAGGTTATAAATCTTTAATGTTGTATAATTATTATTCAAAATAACCTATTTTATGAGACAATAATACATAAAAAACCACATGCTCCAGTCTACCATCTTAGTGAACAACATTAGGGATAACTAGGATGACACACTATCTCTAAAAATTAGATTCCACTAAAAACCCTCTAACAACACCTTTATGAAAAAAAACATCTACAAGATCCATCCAATAATCTAGTTCTAATATCTACGTATTCCATAGGATAATTTGATTTTTTATTTATATATTTCAATAGATAGGTAAGCCCAAAATATCCATAGGGAAGACTTCCTCATGAAATGGGATACTCCAAGGGTCATACTCTCAAACTATAATAAACTGTTACCCAAATATAAGAAACTATTTAGCCATAAAATGGGGTACTCCAAGGTTCATACTCATAAACTATTGAGTAATCATATTTTTTCTCATACTTATTATCTAATCCTAATCATCCTCAGATTCCCTATCATCAACAAAGGAAAAAACACATCTCATCACAATGGACACACTAAATTCTCTCCTTGAAGCAGTCAATCTATAAATAAAATGTTAATAGACATTAAAAAAATAATGTGAAATCAGAAATAATCATTTTTACTATAAATATATCCCCAAATAAGAAATACCATCCAAAAGTCATATCAAACTATTGGAAAAAGTGTGTTATCATTGAATTCCCACTAGTATGTTTATCGAGCTATAATGTTTGGGTTAAAGGTTTCACCGAAATATATAGATCATCTACATGGTAAGTGGAAACAAAAAATTGGATCACTATTAACTATATTTTATTAAAATTTGGGACATCTTGGACCCACATGAATAACTTCAAGGACTTTATAATTTTTATATCAAAAGGATGTCATGTTTTCACTTGATAGTATTTAATTAGTATAATATTATTTTTCATGGTTTCACAGTTGAATTTTACAAGAATATATAGTGTATTAAATGATATGAAATTTATTTTCTTCATGAAATTTTAATTTTTAATTTTTATGGCATAAATAATTACCATAATGGCTTGAAAAATATGATGTAGTAATTATTTAATTAATGAAAAAAAATCAAATTAATTATATTAAAAATAAAAAATAAATTCAATTTAAAATTTTAAGTTAATTAATTAATTCTATTTCTTGATATGATATTTACAGGATATAATACAAAACTATATTCAAATATTAAACTTTTTTTTGTTGTGTTCAAAGTCATTGTTTTTAATTGTGTTTAATTTGAAGTAAAATATTCTTCATGAAAATAATATTTTATAAATTTTTTTAAAAATCAAGAAATTATTTAAAAAGGAAAATTATTACAAAGATATATCTAAATCATAATCCACCATGATTTAATTCTATTTTTAAATTTTTTACCCTATTTTAGACCAAATATATCATAGTAATTTACGAAATTTCTAATTTGCCCATCACCTCAATTATAAAAGGACGACCCCCCCCCCCCCCCCGTCCAATTGATTCATCATTATACGCCTTATTTGTAAAGAACATAAAATTTCAAGGAAAATTTTTTCATAATTTATTTGGAATTTTACGAGTCCGCAGTTTTTGACGGTACTTGATTCTGAGGCCTGGTGTGCCCGGAATCAATTTCTGAAGGTTTGTTCAGGTACGTCAAGTAAACATATGTGCATGTTTTTCTATCTTTTGAACCGGTGCTCGGAATTGAAAAATGAGGGCACCGACAAACTCGTAGCACTGGTAATTGCTTAAGAAGGCCTTTACTGCAGTTTCATTTTATGAGGGTTGAGATTTAATATTTGGGGATTTAGGATAAAATAAATAAAATTTGTTGTATAAAAATTTTATTTAGGGAGGTTGGTTATTTCCTCCCAAGGGGAGTTAGAGGTGGGGCCCACACCCATATAACCTCCCATGAGAGGATATTTGTGATCTAGGGCCCACATGAGCCAAATACATTCACCTCCCCTAAAACATCCACATTAACTCCTCCTCTTTTAATTGAACAACCCCTCAATTTTGAATTTTAAAAAACCACTTCACCATCTTCTCTCCATAACTAATTCTGCCAACCCATGGTAAACTAATTAGGTGATTCACTTAATTAATTAATTTTGAGTGTTTGAATTAATTGGATTTGCATGGAACATCATTAATATGGGAGAGATATATTTTAAATATTTGCCTTAGCAAATATTTTGTGGGGAAACCTCTGGAGAATTAGAAGAACACCACTCTTATCTTGACCAAGGATATCTCCGACTAAGAACACTCCACGACACGAAAAATGCTCCACGACCTGAAGGATGTGAAGAAACTTCTTCAAACTTCTTCTTCCTTCGCATCAAGGGAGGAGTCACTGCCGCTGGGAACATCGCCAGAAACTACGGATCTTCCTCTGACATCAAAGGAATCGACACCGTTCTTCTGTGACGCCCGACCATCGCGAAGTTAATATTCCGTGATTCGACAATGTGTGGCCTCTTTTCGAGGTATGGGAATTTTTGTATAATTTTAATTTATGTGATTTATACCCTAGAACATGGGTTTTTATTTTTTGGGTGATAATTTAAACCACTAACGCGGTGGTTATGGATAAACGAACAACTCCCGACCCATCTTCTTATCATTGTTGATGCGCGGAATGGTTGGAGACTACAAAACGAGACTGTAATGGCGATTTGGAGCTTCCACAATGAAGTTCAGGTCCCGATATGACCGTTGGCACAGTTGGTGGGTGAAACGTACCCCCATAGCACGTCCGGTGGTCCACGGAAGGCGGAGGCGGTGCGCCGCCGGAACAGGCCACCGCGGCTCAGCTGTGGCAGCGGGTGGAAATGGAACGACATAGCCTTTCCGGAAATGGGAAGGCACAGTTTAATTCTGTACCAGCTGACCAAGCCCCCCCACCCCCGCTCGGTCAGACTGGCTGAGCTACAGCTGGCCGCAGGCTGAGCTGCAGCTGGCCGCAGGCCGGGCTGTGGTAGCCAGGCCGGACCCGGACTCGAGTCGGGATGACCTAGTTTGGGCCGACCCATGGTGGGTTGGGCCGGGTCGGACCGAGCCCAAACCCCCCACATCGGACCAATTTTGGTTATTTTCCCATAACATGAGCTACGAACCTCCGATCGATGCACCATTAGATGAGTATGATTCCTCGGATCAAGACGTTCATTGAGGTATATTACACTCATTGTTTTGGGGAAGTTTATGTATGGATGGGTTGGTTCGAAAACGAAACCAACCGGGCCCTTGGAGCGGAAACGCTCATAAGTTAAGGACCGGACGTCTGATTGACGTGTCGTCAACTACTTTGGTTTCCTTTTGATGATATGGTACTTTTGGAATACTCCACGTGTTATTCAGATGTTACTGGAGTATGGTCAGGTTGCTTTTAGCTTAAAAACCAACCAGGCCCCTGGAATGGAAAAGCCAGTAACTCACAGACCAGTCGTCCAATTGAAACCCCATCTATTTTGTTGAGACCCCAATGATTTGGAGGACCTTTGAGATACTTCCAAGTGAGACTTTGTGACACTTGGAGTATCGACCAGTAGCTTGAGGAGCGTATCCTTTTGGAGATGAGCATACGGAGTGCGGAGACCTAGTAGCTGTAAACCTAACGATTTCTTGACCGATTCAACTCAGAGTGATTCCACTAGCCCAGTGGACGGAGCACCTAGTTTGGCGGTAGACCCATGGTGTATGAAGCTCCTGGTTTGGTAGTAGACCCATGGTACTCGACAGGATGAGTACCTCTAATGGATTTTAGGGGGAGCGCCCAGTTTGGCGGTAGAGCCACAGTGGAGGAGCGCCCGGTTTGGCATCAGACCCGCGATACTCGACAGGAGGAGTACCTCAGCAGTCTAAGGTTAGTGAGTAGCATCTAGGAGTCATCATAGGTCCACTGTACTTGAAAGAGGAGGAGTTCTCCAGTAGTTGTGGTTTTGATAATGAAAATCCTGGTTTGAGCTGAGTCAATGACATTTTTGTTTTCATCATGATAGAGTTGGGATATTGGATAACTTAGGTATATGTATAGGAATATACCTATGTAAAGTTTATCTGTTGAGATATTTCTTTGTGGTTTATCTTTGTTGGATTTAGTGACACCTTGAGGGTCTCGGGGTCCATAATGAGTATCATTATACTCACCCCTACATGGGCTATGCCCGCACCTCGTTGTGTTGGATGCAGACGACAGACAACGCTGACCGAGGCAGAGTGTACGAGTACTGGACTGTACCCAGAGGTGGAAACTGGGCGTGACAACACACAAAGATGACCGATAGATACGGAGTGCTGAGGAGGGCATCTTTACCTACCCTTCAGGTAGGAACCCAAAGGATGATCTAGGAGCTGCTTCACCATTCAATTGTTTGTCTTTTCAGTTGTACTTTATTTCACTTGTAGCTGTGTCTTTCCATTGGGCTTCTATTTCCGGTCCCTTTGTACTTTCAGCACACTTTATACTTCATTACATAGTTTTTTCTTCCGATTTTACTCTAGTTGAGTTTTCTTATGTTTTATAAAGGAAATTCCCTCCCAATTTTTAAGGAGTTACGCCTTTAGTGCTAGTCGCCAGCCCCTAGCTTATGGAAGGCGGGCTTGGGGTAGTCACGATACGGGCCCCGAGGGACGGGTCGTGACATTATTTATAGCCTATATTCTAAAAATTTCCATTATAATCATAAATTTATACATTCTAGAGATTTTGTTTCTCACAAAAAAGTCAACTTCCAAGAGCCTGTGGAGGTTTTCAACGAGAAAAGATTCAAGTGGTAAGATTCCTTTTTGACCTCTTTTAAATTCTTTTTTCACTTCTTCCTTATACTCACGTTAAATCGAATGACTCATGAAAACTCAAGTATCATATATATATTGTAATATATTTGGTTTTTATGGTATATTATTCATAAAATATATTATTTTATTCCTTTATTCTTAAATGAAAACATCATTGTCCGTGGTGAGTCAATTCGCCACATTTTTTGAGGATGAGTTTCTGTTTCACTTTATGGAAATCATGTGATGTTTAAATTCACATGTAATATTTTAAAATGACATAAATATATATATGTTATCAATTATGGATTATTATTTCTTTTTTACATGGAGGACCATAATAAATCAACCTAGGAAACAAAGAAAAGAACACACCTGAAATAATGGAAATAACAAAATATGTTTAATAAATGTGTGGAAAATGTTATAAGTGGACTATGTAATGTACTATAAAATTTATTTTAGTTCTATAACAAATAATAACACTATTAAAACCATTATACAGATGTTTCGATCAAATTTGAAGGAATTCAAACTGGAGGTAAGGGAATTTATCTCAATTTCTATTTCATTGAGACTAACTTGGTACTGTTCACCTAATCAACCTTTGGTGGTGTATCTACTGGCCTATTGAGGACATTTTTTCATTTTAAATTATATTTATATTAAATATCCATATTATGGTTTCATGGATGTGATTATTGTCTTAGTCGTATTCTATTTTACATACGTTGTTTCTTTTGAATGTTATTCTAACTGGGGAAATATTGATGAATCTTTGTACTCTACTCAATATAGATATTAAAAATCCATATTGATCATGAATAAAATATATGTATGAATAATGAATTGGACTTGTAGTAGAGTGTGAGGCTTGTTATAGCCCCTTGATGGAATGATAGGTCTTATGAGACAAGATAGTTGGTAATAAACACTTCTTGTTTATTTCCAAACAGTATAAGTTTATTTTCTACACACAGACTTAAGCTATATTGACAGTATAATGGTTTGTGTTATAGATACATGAAATTAAATAATAAATTATTTCCTTCATTCTGTAATCTATTAATATTATCCATAGTGTTTTCACTGTAAAAAAATCTATGGTTGCATTTTCATTCTCTATGTAGTGGTGGAATGTGTTTTTTAGATTATTTACTAGGCCATAATGTCTATTACTTATAAACTATACATTGATTATTATTGATTGTTATAACAATTAATGATTATTTAATATTTCTATTATTATGTATATATTCCCCAGTTTATAAAGAATAAAACATTTAATTTTCTTTTAAGGATGTATTTTATATAATTTTCTTATTAGTCATTATTTATTTGGATTTCCCAATGTATTGTGAGTATCATGGATATAATTTCATCTTCCAAAAATGATAAATTGAGCAGACATTCAAGATTTAATTTCTTTAAAATCATACCAATTTTATAAAATAATTCACTAACTTCTAGATTCTGGGGTTGAGGTGTTACATAGTAAGAGTGTCCATCATGCTTAGAAAAGAGGTCACTACTACAAAATCGAAGGCCTAGTGTGAACCATGTTAAATATAGATTAATATTATCTTCCTAATATTTTTCCTCCTAGAAATCTAAAGAAATTTATTTCATTAGAATAATATGTTACATGTGTTGTGAGATACCATGAAGGAGTGGGTAAAATAATACATAGTGATACGCAGAGGTCACTAAACATACAACATCAAGAGAGTAGTCAGATCACCATCACAATGATATGTCAATTAGTAAACGAGACATAAAAAATAATTTCATAACCAAAATTTACTCAAGATACACACTATTTTTCAAAGAGTTCACAACTATAAAACTAACCATATGATTTTACTCATGGATTCCTGGTAATCCCCATCTGGGAGAACTCACTCGAGAAGCCTAATAACACTTATAGATCCTATTGGAGAGGTATTACTTTTTGGTTCATTCCATAAATAATTAATCCCAAGAACTCAAAATATCAGAATGCACATATAATTGACACAACACAGGGCTTAGAAGGTGTTATGGACTCTACCTATAATAATCTTCTATGTAACGAATCATATTCCTATGTATATTGGACATAATGATTCCTCAAACCCCACTTAGGGAAGAAGACCAAATGATTCAGGATCACAACAATGTCACATTTATGGACTTCAGAAAATCTATTAGAGGATTATCACACCATGGAGATCATGTCATGATCTCAATACATAATTAATCATATTAAATTAATGGGGACTGTCCAAGATAACATAGCTTTGAGATACGAGTCTACATTAATGAGAAAAATGGATTGAATCTACACTATATAAAAGATTAAACTATATGTACTAGGATTATGGAATATGTATCGCCTCTTACTATTTCTTCCCATATACCCTAACCTATTATGATAAAATATATCACATTACTATGTAGCTAGGCCATGATAGTGTAGATGGATGTGTGGGATACTCTAGTTGTATTGGAGCATGATGTTGTACAATAGCCATAGATCTGTTCCAAATCGTGTCTATTTTTAGGTATTTGTAGGGGGATCATTGAGCTAACAACATCGATACATAAGAAATTTGGAAGGTTCCACACAGTATGTGATATTTATATTCACACGTATCCCAGAGTTTCCACATCCATGGTCCACATGACATGATTTCTTCTCAATACATATCTTGTAATAGTTGATTTTTTTGAAATCCAAAAACATAAAGTATCTTACTTTCGTTCCTCCTTAACCATTTAACCCACCAAAAAACACCATAGAAGCTGAATCAGAGTTTACAAGACATGTATCTCCACTAATAGATGGATTATATCCATATCCCCTATTTTGGAATCACCTACCATCACATATCCTCAAAGGAAAACCTAAATCAAACAATTTACGTCACATGATCTAATCCCAAACATACTTCATCATCAGGACCCAATATCATGTGATATATTTCATATTGGAATTCACAATATCATTCCATTATAATGAATAATGATTTTGAAACAATATTTACCAGGTATTCTTCATTCTATTATGAAATGAAAAATAGTGGGGATGAACGTATGAATAACGATGAAATAAAGGAAAAAACACAATAAGTGGAATGATCCTTAGCCATTATTTTGTTATCCTCATTTTGTCCATTAGAATGATAAATAAATAAGAATAATCAATTAAAATTAATTTTGATATACATGGAAGATGATCCAATGCCTTCATATCATGATCAACCCCAGATAAATTTGTTAGTGGAATTTATTCACATTCACCATTGGATAAAAAATGAGGATTGACATAAGGAATGTGAATTTTTTTACTTGGGGTTTTATCCATAATTGATAATGAATGGTTTTTTTTGTCATTAGATATATCCATTAAATCTATTTTCATAAATTATCCTTGAAAAAATGGTCTCTGATTCTTGATCCCATTGTTGACTGCCAAGTATTTCCTCCATGATCACTCTCTCAATTCCCTATAGTTGCCGAAGAAACCCTATTGTTTTGGAATAATAATAATTATAATAATAATAATTATTTTATAGTCGAATAATATTAATTAAATAATTTAAATAATTTATTTAATTACTAATCCTCCCACGAATAATCTCATTTGGGATATAAAATTTGGACAATGATTGTATAACTCCTAGGGTAAACTGATGTTTTTGATTTAAAAATGGTATCATGTTTTGGATCTAGGAATCTATTAGAGAGTTATTACATTATTTAAGTAATTTTTTTCTTTTGAGATATATTATATTTATTGTTATTATCATTTGAATATCATTCCTCCTCTAACAATAGAATCCCACACTAACATAACACTTATCTCTTGAAGTATTCCTTAAAATAGTACAATTCATTAAAAGGGAAAAATAGGGCATTTAAAAAATGAATATGTAAACTAATAATAAATTTATTGGTGGGGTTTTAAGGGTAAATTGACCTTAAAAAAAATTATTCAACTAGAAAACCATTTCCCAAGATCTTCCATGATTTGAAACTGAAGTTGTGCTAAAGATAAAATGTAAAAAACGTTAACTTTGAATAATGAATTGATGTTACATAAGCCATTAATCATGGAATTGATGAGGATAATTTTGACTAATCCATAAAAATATCTCATGCATGGTATATTCAAGGGATTTCATGAATCACCCATTTTATTGGTGGGATTATCATCACACCCATCATAATGTAGTTTCTCACATAGGGATTGGGTGATGGAGATAGAGTGATTAGAAAATTTGTTAGAAATATCACACATAGATTAAAATCCTATTATCATCATGAATAAATCCTTATATTTCATGAACACTTCTGGGTACACTGGTTACCCGATAAGTGAGAAGATCCTGATGAAGCCCGAAGGGTGTTCTCGATCCCCATGGGACGATGATTAGAACCTGGAATCATTCCTAGATAAGGTAGGAACTAATTTTCTACAATACATTCTGAAGGAGGATACAAAAACGAGTATAAATAAAGAATAAACCCTATTGGGAGTAATGTACATGAATGAAAATTGGTAAAAACCCCAAAGTACCACCAACTACCATAAAATAGGAAAAAATGCATGAGTACTGACTCAGACACAACTTATTAAGTCCGTAGATCAACAAATAGAACCATCTATAAGTAAATATTTTCTTGTTCTCTATCCAAGAAGGAGGAAATATAAAAAAACCATAAATCACAATTAGGGTGCGAGACAATGCTCAATATTATTTCACCCAAATATTAAATAATAGGATTCAGATAATTTTTTTTCCAAGAATGTGATTTCAATTTTCAATTAAATAGGTTTGGAATAGTAAAATCATATTTACACAAATCATGATTTACATTTCAAATGATGGAAATACTTTAGAAATTCATGCTTCAAATTTGAAATGATGGAAATACTTTTCGAATAATGGAATTCCCATTATGAAATGTACATTACATAACTGTCACTTTTCACCAATGGATTAAATAAACACTTTTATATAAAACAGTTTATATAAATTCAGATGTCATGTAAAAAAATTTAGAAAAATGTAATATATTCATTTTAAATACAACCAAGAGAGAAACATGGTCATATTAAGAATATGGTATGATAGTTCTAGGCTCTAGGGACTCGGTACAATGAACTAGAAAATATATACATACGTCTCTTTGAACCAGGGTAATAGATGACTAATCACCATTGCCTAAGGGATGTGGTGTGATTTGATGATGTTTTAGAACTTTATAAGTCCTAAAGTGTTGTCCAAAAAACTCACTAACTATATAAGGATTTAAAATTCATCATTAATAAAAATTTACGGGTGGTTTATTTTAATACAGCTTAAAATAAAATTAAATCCCATTCTCCATTTCAAATATTCCAATTTTCATTTTACAACCCTAATGGGTTTTTAATAAAAAAAACATTCCTTTTCACCAGGAAAGAACTCTAATGTATTTATCAAAAATATTTTAATACTTTTTCCAAGATTGGGATTTGAAAATAATTCAAAATTCAACTTCTCAATCCAATTTCATAATTTAATTCCACAATTTAATTCTCAAACAATTCCATCAATTTCATCACAAACTACTAATCCAATGGAATTGTTGTTTTTCAAAAATTTCAAATCAACTCAATTTTCCAAAATTAAATTTAAAAATCTAACCAAGAAAATTTCCATAAAAACCATAAATTAAATAAAAAATTTTATTTTTAAAAATTTCTATAAACACATCTCAATTCCGTGGAATTTGGGGTTTTCCGATTATATACCAAAAATACATATCTCTTTAAAACACCATTTCAATGGAATTGCATTTTTTCTAATAAAATAATTTAACTACAATTAATAAAAAAGATTGTATTTAATTTAACTCAAAAAAAAATTGAATTTCATAAAAATAAATTTAGGATTAATATAAATTGGTCATCATAACAGAACTTCCTACCTCGATATCAAAGGATCTTAAATCAAAAATCCATAAACATAAAACTCCAATAGAGAATGAAGAAAAAAGGTTCTATTAAGGAAACCTAGGTTTAGATATTAAATAGTGGGTATTAGATCCAAATATCAACATGTGGATCCGTAAAACACTTGGGTGGAGAAGAGAGATCCTAAGATAATGAGAGAGGGAAAAGGACACTAACTGAAAGAAGATCAGAGGGTGTTCCTAATGCTTCAGATCTCTTGTAGGATTGTTCAGAGGGTCCAAAAATCCTTATATGGAGATCCAGGGATGGGAGAAACTGATATTATGTCATACCAGTCGGTCGAGGTCCTACAAAGGGGGTTCATGAATTTTTTATCAAAATTAATATCAATTTAAATCCCATCCACATGGTTTCTTGGAGGTAGGGTCATGGTTTTGGAAAACTGTGCACAAGATGTGCACCTATTTTATATCTGATACTTGATTCTTCTTATGAGGGAACACTATTTGTAAACCATAATCCACACTATAAAAAACATGACTTCCTTATGTTGCACCGTTTTCACTAGTCAGGTGAAAATTTTGGACAAACCATGCAACAACCGTACAATAGCACATAAACTTCCAAAAATTTCATAATTTATCCCAATGTAACCCCAAATAAAACCCAACCAAATAATGATTTAAAATTGGGGTATAGGAACAACTAAAAATCTTAGTAGGATGTTAAAAACTTAGCATTATAGAAAATTTCTATCCCCAAAAATAATAAAAATAATCTTCCACGCCAAAATGAGAGACCATTAATCTTTCATCAATGACTTCCTATCCCATATCACATAAAAGTAAAAACCATGCTTCTATATAACAAGAAAAAAGGTATCCTCCTCCTACAAAGTACCTTGGATTTTGAATCTACTTTCATGACCAGTCTTTCGGTCAAGGATAAATCATGTTCAATATCAATATTGCTCCATCTCAAAACATGATATGAATCATAGAGATACTTTCTCAACTAATATACATGGAACAAATTTTGTATTGGAATCTATTGTGGTGGTAGTCTTAAAAAGTATGAAACTTTCCCCACCTTTTCAACAACTTTAAAAGGTCCCACAAAATGAGTAGCAAGTTTCCCTTTCCTCTAAAGCTATTGATGACCCTAAAGAGGAGAAACTTCCATGATGACTTGGTTAGCAACTGTGAATTCCAATGGTCTATGATGTTGATCAATATAAGAATTATATTGGCTCTCTTCTTTCAACATTATCTGATTAATAAACTAAATCTTTCTTATCATCTCTTGGACCAATCGTGGTCTAATGAAGGATATGTCACCTATATCTATCCAAAAAAATAGATATTTTCACATGCATCTATAGAAGGCATAAAATGGATCCATTCAAATCATATAATGGTAATTATTGTTATAATAAAACTGAACTAACCCCAAATGATCATTCCATGCTCCAAAAAAGTCAAGAACATAGGCATAAGGCTTATAATCAAGAATATATATAGCTCTTTCTATCTGGACACCGAATTTCAGATGTTATACCATATTCAAATGAATTTTAGATCCCAGTGCATTTTGAATTACTCTCCAAAAATGATAAGTAAATCTAGGATACCCATTGAAGACTATTGTAGATATAACTCCATGCAAATGAACAATCTCTTCAAGAAAGATATTTCCCAACTCCTCAACTTCGGTTGTATAAAGAAAGGGTATAATGTGATCTGACATGGTCAACATATAGATCAAACCCATATTGAAATATTCTTTGTCAGGGTACATGGTAACCCAACCAAAAGGTTTATAAAGATCTCATCCCACTTCCATGTATGGACCAGAAATGAATGAAACAAACCTAAAGGCTTCTGGTGCTCGTCCTTCACTAGCTAACATATATAGAAATGAGATACAAACTCAGTAATTCACCATATTATTAATTTCCACCATAAATTCCACCACATATCATATAAAATATTAGTGGTTCGTGGGTGCTTTTCCCATTGGGAATTGTGGCATTCCTCCCATCACATATTTACATAATAAAGACGTTACTACAAAATGATTCCAAAAATATAGAATGCCATCTTTTTTAAATGACCAATCAAGTATGGTTTACCCCACATTTAAAGACACTCTAAGTATATAGAACTCCTCATCAACATACTAATCCTAAATAATTAATTCAAAAATTGTGTATGTCAACTAATCACTGGAGAAAGAAAACTTTACATCTGATTCCTAGAATCCTATATGCGATTGTGAAAGGACATCCATAAAATTTTACTCTTCTAAATATTCTTTCATAGACTAGGTTGGAATTTTCCTACTCAAAGAATCTATGATGACATTCCCTTTCTATGGGGTATAAGAAATTTCAATTGAAAATGATTTTTGGTATTCAAACCAATGCCTATGAAGAGATTTAAATCTTCTTGAGAGATGATATGACTCAAATTCATGTGTTCTAAAAACATAGTAAAATTTTCTCCATAAAGGTAATTCCACCAAATCTTAAACACATACATCAGAACTACATTTTCAAGGTCTTGGGTTGGATAAATCTTTTAGTGTGGCCTTAGATAATGATATCCATAGGCAACAACGTGGTAACCTTGCATAAGTAAACAACCCAATCCTAAAACTAATGCATTAAAAAAAACCAAATAGCATTATCCAACCTCTAGAATAGTTGACACCAAGGAAATAGTCCAAATATTTTTTTAATCAACAAAATAATTCTGAAATTTCTCATTCCAAGTGAGTTATATTACCTTTTGATTTAGATAAATCATCGAAGAATTCAATTTGAGAAGTCCTTGTAAAACTGGTGATAATACCAAACAATAAATATGAATAATTTGTTCTTGAAAACATTATATGGTTGTTCCCAAGTCATAACTACATTCTCCTTTTTAGGATTAGATAAAATAACTTTTTCTAACACCACAAGTCCAAAAATATTTACTTCCAAAATCCCTAAGTCACATTTCAAAATACTCGCATAAATTTTGTGATTTATGAACAGGCTGAAAACTTTTATGATATGTTTCACATGATCCTCCTCATATATTGAGTAAACAAGGATTTCATCCACAAATACTACCAAAAATCAATCAATATACTAATAGAAATACCTTTTCATTCAATCTAAGAAATATATAGGAGAATTGGTTAGAAAAAAGGGCATGATAACGTACTCAAAATAACTGTAAATTCTCCGAATGGATGATTTCTAAATGTTGTATTCTTTTATTCTCACCTGATGATAACTAGATAGAAGATCAGTCTTTGAGAACCGCTTCACACCCTTAAACTGATCAACCAGTTCAGAAATATTTGGTAATATATTCTTGTTCTTCATCTTAACCTGGTGGATTTTCTAATAATCTACACATAGGAAATTTTAACTATCAGCATTATTAACAAAGAGAACTGGTGATTCCTAAGGTGACACACTCTGTCGTATGAATCATTTCTCTCAAAGATCATCCAACAAAGACTTAACCTCTTAAGTTTCTGTTGGTTCCATATTGTTGGAGGGAATATATATTGGTTCAGAACAAAGAACTATATTATTTCAAAACTTTACCTCCCTTATTAGTGGTAAATAAGAGAAGGCAGAAGGAAACACATCAGGAAACTCCACGAAAACTGGAGGGAGATGACCACTCATAGATTCCCACTACAGATAAAAAATATAGAAATTTAATTACCCAAATCCGGTTAAGAAGGTCCAGATCTTCTCAAACATGGGTCCCATTCTATTTGAAATACATGGCACACACCATCAGGTGTAGTAAAATAGTACCATGAAATATAATAATAAATTTTGGATTTATTGAAAATTAGAAAATTCATCCTGATAATGACATCAAGAAGATTCATGTTGAGAACCAAAAAACTTTGGGAAATCTTTACATGTGATAGAGATAAAACACAAGAGGGACAATGAAGACCATTTTCTATCTTCATACAATGATGTGTAGTAATATCTATTTAACAAGATAAAAGATCCATAAGAATAATTAGAAGGTTAAAAATATAGGTTGAAATAAATTATTGAGTTACACAAGAATCAAATAGATTAGTCACTAATAAAGAATATATAGTATTATTTCCTTTTATAGTCACTTGTCTTGCATCATCTTCTTCTAGATACTCTTCCACTATGTGAAGAAGCATCATTCTAGAGGAATGTGGCAATAACCTTTTTCATGTGAAGCATCTGATTACACCATAGTTTTAGAAGGTGTGTGGGATCCTATTCCACTATATGGAGTGTAATAATCATGACATAACCTTTAAAAGTGTCCTAAGAATCAATATGAACCATATTTCTTAGGTGACTTTTTGAAACCCTCTTTGAATGTCCTGGCTTTGTACAATGGTATCAATCTAAAGGTATTATTCTTGGCAGTACAGGAGGTATAGAATGACAATTCTATTAAGTGACACCCTAAGAATCATCACACATACTCTTTCCCTTATTGTAATGAACACTTCCACTAGGAGAGAAAGAAACTCAGGATATCCTTGACTTTACAGCTAGGTCCATCTTGACCATCAATACTCTATTTGGTACATCAACATAGGTAGGTGGTTTCAAAAATAATTCCTATGAAAGAATATCCTAATTAATTCCCAACTCAATACTTTGATCCTTTATCTTCACATTTTATAATATACCATTCAATAAATGTATGAGCTCAACAAAAAATCTGCATACTCTGTCATGATCCTATTAGCCTACTCGTGTCTGAAAAACTCAGTAGACATGGGAAATAACCTAAAATCTAGATAAAACTGGTCAATGAAATGAAAATTAAAGTATTTCCACTCTTGGACCCTATGGTTCACCACCATTTGCATCTTATTATACCATCTCATGATCGGTCCTTCTAGCACAAAGGTGGCACACTTCTCCATGATTTCATCTGGTGTGTCTAAAATCCCAAAAAACTCGGAATTCTTCTTAACCATTCCTTATCCTTTTAATGATAATTAAATATCTTGAATGGTTCTAGATTTTGGTAGAGTAACTATTTAAAATAAATTTTGAGAATGTAACTATGAGGATCCACAGTTGGTGCTAGGATGTAAACTAGAGGTGGTGTCTATCCAAGAGCTTGGACAATGAAAAAAACAACTCAACCAGATTTGGGTCCACTAGAGGATTATCTCATTTTGGTTCTATAGAATCTCTATATCTGATTCACACATCTTCTCTAAGAAAATATGATGCACAAAATTATAAGGCAATAAGGATGAAAAAAGATACCACTCATATATAGAAACCATGTTTAAATTATCCCAAGAGATAAAACAAACAAGATTTGGATTTCACTCTATCAAAATCAAAATTGGGAAAGGAATTAGATCTAATCATGAAGAATTTTTTCCCAAACCACCCTTGGTGTCTTTTGGTTCATTTTAGTGAGAGATTTCCATGCACTTATTCGCAACTACCTCTTATGTCCCGACAAGATACACAACTGTATACTGAAATTAAGGAAAGATAAAAACATGCAGATTTGATTCCAATTTTTCATGAACTAACTTGGGTACCCTTGTAACCTAATAACTGAGATGGTTATGACATAGTATGAAGGGAATTCCTGATCCTCAATGGTCACATACTATCTCTTGGAATCATAAAAAAATAAGGTGGGAATGATTTTTCCACAATCAATTGGGAAGAAAGTTTTCAAATCAGTATTCATACAAAAAAACTCCACTGGGAATAATATACCAGAAGTAAAAAATGTATAACAACCCAAAGAACTAAATCCATGTACCAAAAAATAGGGAAAATAGTATGAGTCCTAACTTGTTTTCAACTCATCAAGTCCACATATCAATATCTAAAACCACTTCTAAGTAATTCTTTAACTTTTCTTAGACATGAAAGGAGAAAATATATAAACACCTAAATGAACAAGTTGGGTGTGTGACAAATCCCATTATAATTTCACCTAATTATTCCATAATAATATGCCAATATCAAATTAACCATGAAAGTTCTTTAAATTATCAAATAAATAGGTTTGGAATATCAAAATCATATTTATCAAAATCACGACTTACAATTGAAAGGATGGAAATAAGTTTTTGATTCATGCTTCAAATTTAAAATTATTGAAGTACTTTTAAATTAAAGTAATTAAAATTAAATAAAATGTTCTTTACATAAATGAAACTTTTCAAAAATTAATTAAATAAATACTTTAATATTGTTTTTTATATAATTTACAAGGGATGTAAATTAGTTTGTAACAATGACATATATTCCATGAAAATATTAAAGATGGAAACATGGAAATATTACTAATAAGGTATAATGATTCTTGGATATAAGGACTCGACACTATAAAACAGAATATATGTACAAATATCCCTTTGAACCAAGTCTAAATAGGACTCATCACTATTGCCTAAGGGATTTGATTTGCTGATATAATTGTTTAGAACGTTTTAATTAATAAAGTGTTGTCGAAAAAACTCACTAAATACCTAAGGATTATATGTTCCTTAATAAAAAAAAATTATGGGAAATTTTTCTTCAAACTATTTAAAAAACAGTTAAATCACATTCACCATTTCAAATGTGCTAATTTTTCCTTTAAATACCCCAACAAGGTTTAAATAAAAATAACATTCCTTTTCACCATGATAAAGACCTAGGTTTTCTATAAAATCCATTTTAATCTATTTTAAAAAATATGGATTTGAAACCCATTCCCCATTCCATTTCAGAATCCAATTAACCAATTTAATTTAACAATTTAATTTTCAAACAATTACATAAATTTCATCAAAACCCCCATTGCAAAAGAATTGGGTATTTTTCACAATTTTCTATAAAATCAATTTTCAACAATAAAATTCAACAAATTAAATGAACCAATTTCAATAAAAAATAGAATTGAAATTAAACAATTTAAATATTAAAATTTTTCATAAACACCCCCCAATTCAATGTAAGTCGGGGTTTTCAAATTTCATCCAAAAAACCAATTTTCATAAAAACCCAAATTCAATGGAATTATGTTTTTCCAATAAAAAATTGAATTCCATTTAATCAAAATAAATAAATAATTTAAAAAAATAATTTCAATTAAAAAAACCAATTTCAGGTTAATTTAATCTGGGATTCATAACAGAACCACCTACTTCAGGATGAAGACATATTGAATCACAAATATGTAAACATGGGATTCCAATTGAGAATTATTATAAGAAGGATATATTAATAAAATAATTTTTTAGATAAAAAACATTGGTTATTAGATCCATTAATCAATGTAGGGATCAATGTAATTATAGGGAGGAGAATATAGATTATTGGAGTAAGAGAAATAGAAAAAAAAACTAACTAAAAGTAGACTGTAGGGCATTCCTTAAGAAACAGATACCTTCTAGGCGGTGTTCAAGGGGTAAAAAATTAGTCCTAGGAGCTCTAGGGTTGAGATAAATTTATATTAGGTTTTATTTTTCGGTCTTGGTCCCAAAAAGTAGGTTGGTAAATTTTTAATCAAAATTAATATCACTTAAAATCTAGTCTACATAGGTTCTTGGGAAGATGCACATAGTTTATAAAAACCATTCACAAGACAAGTACCTATTTTACATGGGCCACATTGTTCTTCATAAGAAGTACCATTATTTGTAAACTATGAACCAACAGCGAAAAACCCCACAGCCATGTGTTTCCTGGTTTTCTCAAGAAGGTTGCATGGTTTTGGAAAATCATGTCCCAACCATGCACTAGCACAAAAACCTCCCAAAATTTTCGAATTTCACTCGAAGAAACCCCAAATTAAACCCAACCAATGCCTGGTTTCATTAAATTGCAATTTATACATCCTAATATATTCAAATGTCTAGTGTCTTAGGAAATTTGGAAGATTACATAACCACATAAAATTTGAAATACAACATCATTATTGAAAACATCCTTTACAAGACCACAATATTCCTTTATACATAACATTCCATGTGATAACCTGAGGACATACACAAGATTGGGGTGACCTATAAATCCTTGTAAGTGAGTAAACATGGAATATCATGAGTAGTACAACAAATGTGAGAAAATAGGTATGTAAATGGATAATAAAAGAAACATGAACCAAAAGTTATGATATAACATGATAATCCTAACATGGGAATGTGGAAACAACATAAACCAGTGTGTCATAGGTCAAGGATAAATTGGCAGGACACCCTAGTGAAAAAGTCACTTAAATGAATTAGGTAAACCCCAATCCCAATATGATGAATAATTATACTAAATATTACCCAATGTATTAGAGTTCTATATAATTTCGGGAACACTCATCACGTTCATTTCATTCTCATGCTTAAGTGTGCAACATAAATCATAAAGAATGAATTAATTCTTAACCATAATTTATTCAAGGATCAAGTTATGTTTAATAAATACATGTAAGTCATAAATACAAAGGAATATGTGTATAAATTTGAACACCCTTGATAGATTAATGGGTATGGTATTCACTATATGATGATTTTGGCAAGGAAAATCACGGTGCAATTTCGGCAACATAAAGGTATGGTGTAAAAATTCCTAAAAAAGTTTAATGAGAGTGTTAGGGGTCTATCATCATATATTAATGAAATATAAAGTAATAGTTTCATAGAAATACATGTCCCAACCTATGTAATTTGTAAATTAAAGGTGTAACATAATAAATAATCATAAAGAAAGAGGTGAAATGGAATAACTCTTAGGATATTTCTTCATGGAAATGGGTGAACATGGGTGGGATCAATGAGAGACAAAGAGGTATATCATCATTCAAAATAAAATGTTCGGTATGGGGGAGGTTCAAAAACATAATCCATCAATTGTAATTTAATATAAAAGGGTGGAACAATACATGGAAACTTGGAAAACAATTAGAATGGGGGAACCCTTACTTGAGTGTGTGACTTCAAACGCCTGAAGAGGGGTTTCATGAGAGAATGGGGTGACTTGGGGGATTATAGAGAGTTTAGGATAGATTAAGGACATCCTCAAAGTATTTTTAGTGAAGATAAGTGGGAGATTGTGTGGGTCTATAAAGGAAATAAGAGAGGGATTCTTTAATATTTCACAAACTTAGGTTTTGGAATCTATAGAATTAAATATAACAAACCCCAATCCTCCCCATGGTTTTTTGAAAGATAAGTTGAAATAATTATTTTATATGTCCAATGGATGAAGATATTAAAATATTATCCCTACTCATATTGAGGTGAGTCACATTATTATAAGAATGAACATAAAATCATAACATATATAATACATTTTAGATAATTCTATAAGACTTTATAAAATAAGTCAAAAAATATAAAATCACATTATTTAAAAGTTAAAACATATATTTTTTGAAATATCCCTTTTATAGTGTTTATTAAATCACTATTGGGCCATTATGATGTTATAAAACACATTAAATATTTATTTGGTAGTTAATTTTTACATAAAAATTTGGCTATCTCAGAAAATTATGAAACATTATCAATTGAATAATCTCAACATCATGATTCTAAAAATAATATTCATTTTATCCAAATAATTTTCTAAATATGTGAATTTTTAATTTTAATATAAAAATCGTCATTTATTGAACTTTGATGGGTTTTGAAAAAAACACATTTTTAAACCTTAATAAAAATAACATATTTCCTCATTAAAATTATATGATCATTTATATTTAATAAAAGATATTTTATAATAGTATTTTATTAATTAATTATTTATTAACTAATCGAAATATATTTCTAAATTATATTTGAATATTATCCAAATATACTATTTTTTATTTAAAAACAATAATAAAATAAAATTATATTCATTATTCTATACAAAAATAATATAAATAATCATAATTCTAGGTTCTTGATACATATACCTTTATTACACTAACATACTCTCTAAGAGAAATGTGTGTGATGGTGGGGATTTCTTGTCTCCATTCGGTGAACATGGTTTCAGCCATGATCTCGATGAGGTGTAACTTCTCTCGTAAATGGTTTTGCTCATGCTTAAGTTATTGGATATAATTGTGGGATTGGTCTAGGGAAAAGCCCAAAAATTATATCTCCCAAAGAAGCTCCAACAAATAGGCTTCATTGGGAATGATCTTACTGGTTGAGTCCATCACCTCATTTTTATGTGTTCAAAAGGATTTATTAAAACACAATATTTGTACCAGTCTAGTGACCACAATTCAATGGATATATTATCAATTGTAATGAATCTTAATAGTCACTTAAATCCAATTGGGTATAATAAAACAAACATAGTGCATGTGTATTATATGTCAAATTTAAAAAATATGGAATTTAAGTAAATCAAAATACAAATTTCACTTGTAATAGTTTAGGTCGTTACAATCTTCCCCCTTTAAAAATTTCACAATCAAACTTTTCATTTCTCGCATTAAAATAGATGAGGGTAAATCTGTTTCATCGCCTTCATCAGTTCCCATGATTGTTTTTCAAACATGTGGTTTCTCCACAACACTTTGACTAGGTGCATTGTCTTATTCCATAAAACTATGTCTATATTATCTAATATCTTTACAAAATTCTCCTAATAATTGAGTTCATTCTATAGTGTTACCAACTCTAGATTGAGAACATGAGAGGTCCCTGGTATGTACTTTCTCTAGAGTGATACATAGAAAACATAACGTACTTGAGATATGTTGGGAGGGATTTATAGATTGCAGGACACTACTCTAATGCGACCAAGGATCTCAAAAGGCCTGATGTACCTCAGACTAAGCATTCCCTCCTTCCCGAATCCCATTACTCTATTCCATAGAGATATGCGGAGGAATTTAATGTATCCAACATCAACCTCTCGGTCTGATAAATGATTTTCAGTATATATTTTCTATTGACTCTAACCTGCCTTGATGGGATGCTGAATTGTCTTAACATTCTCCATGATTTCCTCGATCATTTCAGGACCTAGATGTTTTCGTTCACTAACATTATCCCAACATTCATGAGTACTGTACCTCTTCCCATAAATGTCTTCATAGGGAGACATTTGGATTCTTGAGTGAAAGCTATGGTTGTAAGAGAACTCAACTAGAGGAAGATGTTGATCCCATCCGCCTTTGAATTCCATTGAGAATTCTCTCAACATATCCTCAAGTTTTGGGATAGTCCACTTAGATTGGCCATCAGTTTGAGGTTGATAGGTCATGCTAAACATTAACTCAATATTTAGAGAATGTTGAAGTCTATTCGAGAACAAAGAGGTGAATCTTGGATCTCAATCGGATAAAATCGATAGTGGTACACCATATAGACTAACCGCTTATATGATATATATCTGTGAAAGTTGATCTAATAATAAATACTCTTGAATTAGAATAAAGTGTGTAGTTTTTGTAATATGACCCCCACAACCTAGATAGAATTGTTTTCTCTATATGTATTAGAAATACCAGGGAAAAATTCTAAAGTAATGTTTTCCAATTTCCAGAAATGTATGGGTAATGGTTGCATCATCCCCTTAGATTTCTGCCTTTCCATTTTTACATGCTTACATATGAGACATCATGATTTATATTCTGCGATCTCCTTCTTTATATTTCCCCACCAATAGTGTTCGTGTATATCTCAATACATCATCGTGGTTCCAGGGTGGGTAGAGAAAGTTGAGCTATGTGGATCATCCAACATCTCTTACTTTAATGTAGGATTTTACGGTACAAATTTTTCTTGACACAATTCTTACAACACATTAATCATTAACATTGAACAAAAAAAATTCCCCATTTTTTATAGTTTCCAATTTCATTTGAATTCACACATTATCTCATAGAGCATCCTTTAACCTATCCAGAAGAAACGATTAAGAAATCATTTGTGAAGGTATTGATGATTTTCCTTCCTTTATGATTCTCATGTCCATCCTCTTGATGTCTAAGAATATGGGATCTTTCTCAATTATCATCAATGAATTAGTTTCTAGATCATTTCTATATAAAGTGTATTATACTTTATTCACTTACAATGGATGGTAGTGAATTGAGCAGTCATAGTCATTGATCGTCTCTAACAATCTTTCTTGGCGCATATTCAATGATTTCATTTTGATTATATACTTGAGGCTTTTGTGATCCATATATATTTTACACTTCTCCCTAAAGAGGTATTGTTTCAAAATTTTCAAAGTGAAGACCACTGAATTCAACTCCAGATCATGTGTTGGATAGTTCTTCTCATGAACATTAAATAACCGTGAAGTATAAGTAATAAATTTTTTATTTTGTATCAACAAACAACCCATTCCCTTCTTCAAAGAATCACAGAATACCATAAAGAGATATCCACATGGGGGTAGTGTTAGCTCGGGCATAGTAATAAGCTTACTTTTCAACTCAATGAAGCTCCCTTCACATTCACCATTCCATGAACACTTGACTACCTTATGAGTAATCTTAGTTAAGGGAGTTGAAAATAAGGAGAAAGTTCTCAAAAATCGATGATAATACCCAACAAATGTCACGAACAATCCCCCGGGGCCCGTGCCGTGACAACCCCAAGCCCACCTTCCATAGGCTAGGGGCTGGTGACTAGCACCCAAGGAGTAATTCCCTAAAACTATGTAGGAATTTCCTTTAGAACCTATAAAATCACAAAACATAGCACACAACTGGATACAAAACACTAAGTAAACTGTATAACAAAAGAGTGCTAAAAAGTAAAAGGGGCCAGAAATAAAAGCCCGACTATAGAGTACAATGAACTGGAAGAACAAATACAACTAAAGGAAGGAAAAAACAGATGGTGGGTCATCCTTCAGGATTCCTACCTGAAGGGTAGGTACAGATAGCCTCCTCAGCACTCCACATCTGTTATTATCATCCGTGTACTGACTTGTCATAAGGTCCACCTCCCGGTACCGTCCAGTCCTGGTATTATCAGCTTTAGTCAGCGTTGTTTATCTTCTGCGTCCAACACAACGAGGTGCGGGCATTGCCCGTGCAGGGGTGAGTATAACGATACTCAGTAGGGACCTCAAGACCCTCAAGGTCACACAAAATCCAACAAGGATAAAAGAAAAATTATGAAATCAATAAATAAACATACATAGGTATATGCCCATACATATTCCTATGTTATCATGTGATCCATCTCAATCATGAGGAAAACACAAAAGTTATTGACTCATCTCAAAGAGGATTTTTATTCACATTATCGTAACCACAACTGTTATAGAACTCCTCCTCTGTCAAGTACAGAAGGCCTGCCGCGACACCAAGCGTGCTTCCCACTAACATTTCATTGCCGAGGTGTAAAGAACCAAACTTGACATACATGGAAATTAAATTACTTTTGCGGAATACTTAAGACATAACAAAAAATGACACCCCAGGACTGTAACAGTTCAGTGTCTTTGAAATCTCGAAACATAATATTATAATCATGGTGAAAGATCTTCAACATCTCCCATAAGGATATTATATTTTTTTCCTACCTAAAACCTTCCTTTATATCTTGGGGAAAAAGAAAACATAAAAAGGGTGAGATCAAATTTTTAGTAAGGGTAATCATGCAGAAAATAAAATAACCCATATACATTTGAACTTAAAAACATGAACACAAAGTTTAAACATCAAAATCTTGAGATGACATTAAACATGGTAGTACGTAAGGCATAGATCCTAATGGAACAACAATAATGATAAAATAGCATGGGAATAAAACATGTAATTGTGGGATACATTAAGAACATGTTTTTATTTCCATAGTAGGCAAGGAATTGATTCCAAGACCATCGTAGTGGAAAAAGTCCCTTGCTGAATTGAGTTCACTCCTCATTCCAGTCCTGTATCACAGAACCAGATTAACTTGCTGTTCCAGCCATGTCTATCTCATGAGATATAAATCTTTACCCAATGCATTGTAGGTAGATATATTTCCCACCCATCTCATAATGAAATCATTTTTCTGTGTGCCACAAAATAAATATAAATCATTCATAATAAACCAACAAATAAAATGGGGTTCATAAACATCATCCCATCATAACATAATCCATATAAAATAAATGGATATCATTTCATCATAAGAAAAATCAATACATGTAAATAATAGAGACATTATATTTGAAACAAAAACATAATAAATAATGAAATCTTAGATGGAAAACAGTTTTGATAAAACACATGAAATGAATTCTTGAGGAAAATATCATTTCTTCTTCAAAATCATTTTCTTTTCTCAAAATGCCATGAAATTTAAAAAGAAAAGGATTTTTTTGATAATAATAATGAAATTTTGTAGAGTAATCTTCATTGAAATAATTCATTATGAAACTGTAAAAATCTATTCACCTCGTATAAGTAAAAAAATATTCTTCTCGTACTTTTTCCGGAAAAATCAAAAAGTACCTTATATGGTAACCAAAGGAAAGACTCCTTCCATACAATGTGGTTAAAAGTCAGAAAAGGGTAAAAATGATTTTAAAAATACATGGAGGAATAGAAAAAAAATTATGAATTTTTTTTAGAAAACATGGAAATGGATGATAAACATAACCCCTATAAATACTTATGTATAAGAAATCTCGGATAAAAATGAGATTTGCAAAATTATCCCTTACCTTAGGCCCGATATGCTTCATACATATCTGAACGTCTTGTATAATGATTTATATAATGTCATTGACTTATTACAGAATCATATTCGTTTTTATGATATCATATATGGTTCCCTTATGACTTTATATTACCCGTTTTTTTTAAATTCCATGTTAAAGAAGTGTTTTGGGTAAAATTGTTTCATTAATCGTACATGTTTGGAATTGTTGTTCTTGATATTATTATAACTTATATCTTGATTTACTTAATTACAGAATGTAAATCATGATTTATATATCATATATATTCAATATATATATATATATATAATAGATAGATAAATGAAATTAAATACACCGTTCTTGGAGACAGTAGGCCATATGTACGCATGAACGTTGTTTTCCTTTACTTATTGAATTGAATGGAAGTAAGTAGATGACATATATATATATATACATAAATAAATTATCCTTATTATTTCATATATTTCATTATTATTCATTATATATACATTATTAATATTCTTGAATGGTTAACATGGAGAATGAATCTCATCGCGTCGTTGAGACGGTAATCTGTGCGTACACACGAGCGATGATATCGTTCGCATAATTATTCAATGGAATTGGAGTGGATAAAATAATATCTCAGAATTAGTATCATGTTATAATAATTATATATAGTTATTATTTACACCATTATACCCATCCAAGTAAGGTGGTGGTAGAAAAACATATTACACCACGGTGTGGAGACGGTATTCCGTACGTACGCACACGCGGTGATTTCATTTTTCATAGGATTGATAGAAGGTGAAATAGGTTTGTTTAATATTTATAATAACATATCAGTATATAATTAATATTGATGTTATTACTTTATTCTGAAACAACTAATTAAGAGGAAGTAGAAGAAGAAAGAAACTTGAAAGAATCGGTAAAAGATATTGCCTCTTCTTCGACATGCCTCTTTTAAACATCCTCTTAGTGAACTAGGGTTGGTCTTTTGAGAGGACCAGAACCTATATGATATAACAAGAGAGGTTTAGAAGATAAATTTTTAGGTATTGTCCAATCTTAAAGGCTCAAAATTGTGTAAATTGAAGAGGGAGGATGTTCTCTTTTATAATGGTGGAGAGGGGAACCTTAAGAAAAACTAAAAATATTATTTTATAATAAATTCATATTTGGTTAATAATGGCTTCAAAGTGACTTATTTAGAGTCTAGGGTGGGGGTGGGTAAAAATCCTCTCAACCATTAGGTTTTATACATGTTTTTATCACCATTTTTACCTTTTCATTTTGATTTAACTCTAAGTTAAATAATTTAACTTTTACCATGTCTTCTTGTATTCTTACACTATATGGTAACAAAACGTAATATAAACTTCCAATCAAATGACAATTGGTTAATTAATGTCATATATATTATTATATAAGTTATTTGGCCGAACCTTATATTTTTTGGACTATTATATCAATTAATAATATTTCATTTTATTTAAAAACTGTTTTATGTCAATTTTGACTCTATTTGGTATTTTGTTTTCTCTAAATTCATAATAGCATTATTACTTAGAAAAAAATTCATCTAACAAACCCTAATATATTCTATTAACCTATAAAATTATTTTAATTCATAAAAAGTCTTAAATTACATTCATTTGGGTATTTATAATATCAATTATGTTATTACTTCATTAATAAGATAATTATTGCATCATCATTGTGTCACAAATAAATTAAATTATTTAATTTATAAAAAATATAAATAAAATATCATTATGTAAAAAATATTTTTATATTTATAATGTATATTTATAGTTGAATTTATCTTATGTATAAACCTATATTAAAATTTTTTAGTTATTAAACTTTGATTTTATCAATTTTAACTCTTCTTTAAATAAACTAACAATAAGTGTCCTAATCTAATACAAGTGGAGCAAAGAGGTTAATATTTTATTCCTAAGGTTGTTTTTTGTCGAATTATACTTATCTAATAGAACTAGAACATGTTTTAGGGTAATAATAATATCATTTTTACCCTTAATTACCCTATTAACTATTAACTGTGGTAAATAAAAGTAAAAAGTTACTATTCACCAAAAATTATTTTAATCTTATTAAACCACATTTTACTCGTTGATATTAACTGTGTCTCTCGGATTTTAGAAATTTCACTTAAAGAAGTGGTAAAATTAGGTATTATGTCAAATAGCAAACTCTCCTAGGAGGTGGGTAAAAGACGGTGAAAAGTTCTATAAAATATTTATATAACTAAAATTATTATAAATTGACTCCAATGAATTGCATTGAACTTATAAAGGTATTATGTATCTATTTTGACCTAAAATAAATTTAAATAAAATAAATAATTATTTAAATAAAAAATCAGTTTTAAACTATAACTCAGTGGTTTTTACTCACTACTGGAAATATAGTATTTCCCAACGGTTCAGAACCGTTGGGAAAGGCTGCAGAACCGTTGGTATATGTTATACCAATGGTTCTGCAAAATTTTGGGAATTAAGCCGTTTTGAATTCTTTTCCCAATGGTTTACAGCGAACCGTTGGGATATGGTGGAGAAAAATTACCCTATCCCAACGGTTCTGCCAAACAGTTTGAAAACACCCAAGGTCTCCTCTTTCCCAAGGGTTTCTAAACCGTTGGGAAAAGTGTTTTACCAACGGTTCATGGAACCATTGGTAAAACAAAACCCAGAGATGATAAGCCAACAGTTTCAAACCGTTGGCATAGCCTATGCTGGGAAAATTGCACAACAGCTCTACAATTTGCCCAGCAGCTCTACAATTTTCCCAACAGGTCTCATTTTGTGGGTGACCTCTCATTTTAAATCCAATTATTGTACCTGCAATAAACTAACACATACATATACAATTATTTTATCTACAATAACAAACTAACACATACATATAGAGAACAAATTCATACACATTTATCATATAATGCATCCTAGAACTATAAACATCCATAATTAAATTAGAATTCATAACATAATTATAAACATACATAATTTATTTAAAATTAAATTTATAATTTATATGACAATTATATGTGGAATCTGGAATTCAATTCATAATTTGATCGATTTTTCGTATACCAAATTTTTTTACCTGAAATGATATCCATTTTAAACAAAATACATACACCTGGAGTGATACCGGCCACACCGTGCTTTGGATTGAGGCGAGGTTAACTCATACATGTCACAATTGACCCCTAGATCATTGTCCTAATGTATCAACATATTTCGAAAGTGTTTGCTTGGTTTTCCATATGCCAGTTGATGTTTTTCATTTAAAATGACGCCCTTTTGAAACGAAAGACATACACTATGTGTGGTGTCGGCCACACTGTGTCTCAGATTGAGGCGGGGTTTAGTCGTACACATCACATATGACCCATGGATCATTCTCCTAAAGATTCAATGGAAACCGAAATCGTTTGGTCAATTTCTCGTATGTCCTTAAAATGTTGTCCATTTTAAACAAAAGAGAGCCACATAGAGTGATCCTGGCTGCACCGTGCCTCGGAATAAGGCGAGGTTGACTCGTACAGGTCACATATGACTCATGGATCATTCTCCTAAATCATCAACACATTTCGAATGTGTTTGGTTGGTTTTCCGTATGTCAGTTGTTCTTTTCACTTATAATCCTGTCCATTTTAAACAAAAGAGTGCCACCCTGAATGGTTTCGGCCACACTGCTCCTCGTATTGAGGCAGGGTTAACTTGTACATGTCACATATGACACATGGATCGTTGTGATAAAGTATCGACACAATACGACTACGTTTGGTCGGTTTTCTGTATGGAAGTTGATGTTTTTCACTTAAAATGACGTTCTTTTGAAACAAAAGATAGACACTTTGAGTGGTGCCGGCCACACCGCATCTCATATTGAGACAGTGTTGATTCGTACATGGCACATATTACCCATGGATCGTTCTCCTAATGTTTCAATGGAAACCGAATGCGTTTGGTTGGTTTTCCGTATGTACTTAAAATTTTGTCCATTTTAAACAAAAGGGAGCCACTTAGAGTGATCTCGGCCACACCATGCCTCATATTGAGCCCGGGTTGACTCTTACACGTCACATATGACCCATGGATCATTGTAATAAAGCATCAATACATTTCGAATGCGTTTGGTCAGTTTTTCGTATGTCAGTTGTTCTTTTCACATATAATCGTGTCCATTTTAAACAAAATAGAGACACTCTGAATGGTGTCGGCCACACTGCACCTCGGATTGAGGAAGGGTTGACTCGTACACATCACATATGACCCGTGGATCATTGTGCTAATGTATTAGCTAAATCCAAATGTGTTTGATCGGTTTTCTGTATGCCATTTGATGTTTTTCAATTAAAATAGCATCCTTTTAAAACAAAAGACAGACACTTTGAGGGCTTCCAGCCACACCGCGTCTCGAATTGAGGCGGTCTTGATTCATACCAGTCACATATGACCAATGGATCGTTCTCCAAAAGTTTCAACAGAAACCGAATGTGTTAGGTCGGTTTTCAGTATGTACTTAAATGTTGTCCATTTTAAACAAAAGGGAGCCACTTTGAGTGATGATGGCCACACCGTGCCTCGGATTGAGCCCGGGTTGACTTGTACACGTCACATATGACCCAAAGATCATTTTCCTAAAGCATCAACACATTTAGAATGCGTTTGGTCAGTTTTTCATATGTCAGCTGTTCTTTTCACTTATAATCCTGTCCATTTTAAACAAAAGAGAGACACTGTGAATGGTTTCGGTCACACTATGCCTCGGATTGAGGCGAGGTTGACTCGTACACGGCACATATATCCCGTGGATCATTTTTCTAAAGTATCGACATAATATGAATGCGTTTGGTCGATTTTCTATATGGAAGTTGATGTTTTTCACTTTAAATGATGTCCTTTTGAACAAAAGACAGACACTTTGAGTGGTTTCGGCCACACTGTATCTCGGATTGAGACATACTTGATTCGTACATATCACATATGACCCATGGATTTTTCTCCTAAAGTTTCAACGGAAACCAAATGCGTTTGGTCAGTTTTCCATATGTACTTAAAATGTTTTCCATTTTAAACAAAAGGGAGCCACTTAGAGTGATCCCAGCCACACCATGCATCGGATTGAGCCAGGGTTGAATCGCACATGTCACATATGACCCATGGATCATTTTACTAAAGCATCAACACATTTCAAATGTGTTTTGTCGGTTTTTCGTATGTCATTTGTTCTTTTCACTTATAATCTTGTCCATTTTAAACAAAAGAGAGACATTGTGAATGGTTATGGCCACACCGCGCCTCGAATTATGGCGGAGTTGACTCGTACATGACACATTTGACTCGTGGATCGTAGTGATAAAGTATCGACACAATCAGAATGCGTTTGGTTGGTTTTCCATATGGCAGTTGATGTTTTTCACTTAAAATGGCGTCCTTTTGAAACAAAAGATAGACACATTGAGTGGTGCTGACCACACCGCGTCTCGGATTGAGATGGGATTGATTCGTACATGTCAAATATGACTCATGGGTCGTTCTTCTAATGTTTCAATGGAAACCGAATGAGTTTGGTCGGTTTTCCGTATGTACTTAAAATGTTGTCCATTTTCAACAAAAGGGAGCCACTTTGAGTGATCGCGGCCACACCGTGCCTCGGATTGAGCCCGGGTTGACTCATACACGTCACATATGACCCATGTATCATTGTCCTAAATCATCAACAAATTTCGAATGTGTTTGGTCGGTTTTTCATATGTCAGTTGTTCTATTCACTTACAATCATGTCCATCTTAAAGAAAAGAGAGACACTGTGAATGGTGTTGGCTACACCGCGTCTCAGATTGAGGTGGGGTTGACTCGTACACGACACATATGACCCGTGGATCGTTGTGCTAAAGTATAGACACAATCATAATGTGTTTGGTCGGTTTTCCGTATGGAAGTTGATTTTTTCACTTAAAATGACGTCTTTTTGAAACAAAAGATAGACACTTTGAGTGGTGCTGGCCACTCCACGACTTGGATTGAGGCGGGCTTGATTCGTACACGTCACATATGACCCATGGATTTTTCTCCAAAAGGTTCAATGGAATCCGAATGTGTTTGTTCGGTTTTCTATATGTACTTAAAATGTTGTCCATTTTATGAGAATCCTCATGTGTCTATTAGTGGAATGGTATTTACTTAAAATATTATGGACATTCATATAGAATATTTTTATATCATTCTTAGTATGGATTAGATTTTAGTTTATCATGCTATGAAACATTTCGGAGCTAACAATGTCATGCCCAATGAATACATCTCTTTTAACACATACCAAAAATCTATGATATTGATTAGATGTGTAAATGTGATTTACTTTGATTATCATGATGAAAATAAAAAAAATATTTATTATAGATTTTCTAGTATTAAATGAAATCAAGGAGGGTGGGGGGATGTCTGGTGGGGCTGTCTGGGGGGCTGTCCGGTGGGTGTCCGGGGGGCTCTCTGGGGACCAAGGAGGAGGGGGGGGGTGTGCGGGGGTCTGTCCAGGGGGTATTCGGGGGGTTGTCCGGGGTCCAAGGAGGAGGGTGGGGGGGGGGGGGGGGGGCTGTTCGGGGGCTGTTCGGGGGGCTGTCTGGGGGCTGTCCGGGGGGTGTCTGGGGTCCAAAGAGGATGGTGGGGGGTTGTCCAGGGTCCAAGAAGGAGGGGAGGTTTCCAAACACACAACCAGTAAAAGACAACAAAATCCATAAAAATAGATAATATATAAAAATAACTCAACCCCAATACTATACTAAGAGTCTAGATAAAACCTACAACTACAATAGATTAAATATAAAATCTCAGTAATATCAGTTAAAAATGTAATGGATCAATTTTTCCCACATCACCATCACCATCATCACCATCATCATCACCCCCGTCCTCGTCCCCATCATCGTCCTTTCCCTACTCAGTGCCCTCCTCCTCGCCCTCGCCCTCTTCCTCTCCCTCACCACCTGCCTCTCCCTCCTCCTCTCCCTCCTCTTTTACATCAGACTCCTCTCCATCATCATCATAAAGATGGACATCGCCCTGAAAACCACTAGACCGGCCACCTGGTGCACTATATATAGAATGTATTGATGACATATACTCATCAAAAGATGGGATGGCCTCTGTTAGAAGTGTTGGACATAGAACATCAATAAATTTCATAAACGCACTGTTTTCACTAGAAGACTGGTATGCCGTCTCTGTGGCCCTTTTCTCAGCCTATTCTGCCTGTGCCCTAACTTGTTGCAGCTCGGTGGCACTACAGCTCGTATCTGTGGAAGACCAATACCTCGTCGGGGCCATCCTAGGTCGGCAGCGTACTTTGCCAGGATGCTCCTCTCCCAACACCTGATGTAAGTGATCTGTTGGCCCAAAATTGTCTGGTTCTTGGGCATCGAGGGCCTCTAAATCAACCTGTTACAAATATAAATATATTATTAAGTTACAAAATAGATATTAAAATATAAAATCAACAGATTAAAACAAACAATCTGCTGCTGAGTCACTTTGTTGACGGCACTTCCATCCTTTTTCCGTCTACTCGAGAAAAACAGTTTTGCTCGAGGCACACGTCCATAAATATTCTATATTTGCCTCTAAAAAGACATTGAAAACTAAATATATATAAAAACATTATCAAATGATTATATAATTGAGAAAACAAAAGAAAATTTAAGTCGTAAAGAAAACTTATAAAAAATTGTCATAACTTCTTTCCTCTCATGATCCGATATCATCGTATGTCCTAGTGTGTGGAGGTATTTTTTTGCATCAATGTTTTTTTTATTTTTTCAAGATAATTCCTAAATAAAATTTGATAAAGAAATGGATAATATTAATGAAAAACATGAAAGTTATTATTTAAATACCACAAATGTAGTTCATACCTTAAACTGGGTACTCGTCAAATGAGTAATCATCTGATGATACAGATCTATAAGAAAATCATCCACGACTGGTACTACCTCCAACTCAGTGCCAACTCTAGCATGCCATCCAATATACAACTCATGATTATTGTCTCTCCAAATCTCGCCTAAATCCATTAGACATTCTGCTCGAGCACCCTCACCATCGGGAAAATTAAATCGAAGATGACATCAAAATATTAATTCAGATAAATACAAAAATAATTCATGGAATTAAATACAACAGATTTTTTTACCCATATATCTGCCCAAGCTTTGTCCTTGACCACATGTGGCTCATGTCTCCATGACAATGGGCTGACGAGAATGATGTCCGAGTATTTGGCAAACATCGCCAAAAAACACTGGTATTGCTACCCTGATTTCTCAACCATTTGGTTGTCTTCATTGTAATCCACCATAACATGTGTGCGGTGGTTCCACACCAAACACATGAATGTATGCCACCACCCTCGCCTCCTGACAGTAGATGTGTCTGTCATTAAAGAGAAAAAATATTTTATCAAAACATGTTATAATGAAAATAAATATTACTATAAAAATTTGTTTGGGTTATATAATTATACATATGCCAGTCTGATCGCTGAGCGTCGTCGGATCCACAAAAACTGATGGAACACCATGTGGTGGAACAAGAGTCGAAGAGGATGGAATATAGAATCTCAAAAAGACAGAAGTAGAAGGAAAAGAATACGGGACAACAGTATGACCAGATTCTGACTAGGGAGTGCGAATCATCATGGGATGTGAAAATGATGGGGCAGAAGATGCAGAAGGTAGAAAAAACATGGGAGGCCTAAATATCCTCTGTGTCCTTAACGACACATCGGGATAAGAATGTGAGAAGGATTACATGTCAGTGGGAGGGGAAGGGTCTAGTCGGGCACGCGCTGATGATCGTCCACCTCTGGAACGAACCCTCCCCCTACCACCGGCCTGAGTACTAGGACCATTACTATGCTCCTCGTCGAATAACTGTCGACGTATAGGTGGATCAAACAAAAAAATTTACAACAAAATTAATCACATGACATTATATATTCTTTAAATATATATATATTTGAAATAATGTACTCACTGTAGGCACTAATGGTGGAATGACCATCTCCGTCATCCGACGATTGTTCTCCATCATTTTTTTCCTCCATCTCTCTTCAATTGGCTTCATTTTTTGCTTTTGAAAACAAATATGTAATTAATTAGAAAACGGAAACTAATGTGTAAACCAAAAAACTAAATATATGAGGGAATAGGGGGATTAATTGGTAATTTATCTATCAATTGTTTTAGAAGAGCTTGAATGAATTTAATAAATCATAAAAGTTGTAATGTTCACCAAGTTAGAAATATTGTTTGACTAGGTTTGAATACAATTCAATTCCAAATTAGAAAATTCAATTTAAATAAAATAGAAACCTATAAACATTGAAAATTCACATAACGGTCAAGTCAGCTAAAATATATTTATGATCAATACTAAAGCAATTTCAATATTACCAACATTAACAACCCAAATCGAGGTAAACCAAAAGAATTGAGAATATGGATGAATGATTCTATATATTTTCAACCACAACTTCAGGTTCACAATCAACTGTGACAATTGAGCTATTGGAGTCATAAATTGAAATAAATGGATTGGTTCCAATGCAAATAGGGATAGTGTCAATTCCATCATCACCATCATCAAAAATATGTCTTGGAATTACTTCAATTGTGACACCCAATTCAGGTTGAAGTTTGAATTTGACATAAAAAACATGTTTATCCATTGATGCTAGAAAGAGTGGGAGTCATATTTATTTCTCAAAATCCACAATCATCAATAAATGTGCCATGTCACGTCATCGAATCAAACCAGTGGAATTTCAACATTATGACTCGTCCATGAGAGTAATAAACCAATATTATTATTTTCTCAACGACTCCATAATAACCCACATTTTCAAATCACGGTCTACTATATGATGAAATGCCATAACAATATTCTGTGTAAGTAACCATAACACCATCATGTTGTGTTCTCATGTTCTTTTCTCGTTCAGTGACAATAAATTTAACCCATTGATAAAAATTGATTTATAGTCACGAACCACAATATTAGGACCAAAATCCAAAGCTCTTATTTCCTCAAATACAGAGTCAGCATGAAAACTCAACACCTGCAATATAAATGACTGTTAAACTTAATTAAATATTGAAATAATTATTTTAAACAGTAATATTTTTACCTTCAATTTTAACCAAGCATAAAACTCTTTACTATGCAAAGTCTCTCTCCTTCTTAATGATAAAGAACGATGCTTCCTATTTATCATTGTTTTATGTTCCCTATAGATAAAAAATATTAATAGTGTAACAGATATATATGTACGATATACATAATCAATTTAGTTACCTGATATAGTCATCGAACAAATCACAGTTGAACAAAACTGTGCGATGTGCCATCTCCCGCTCTTCATGGCTTAATGTCTTCAAGGTATATGATCCAGGAATTCCTCTTGTTTGATAACGTGATGGAAAACTGGGTTCAATTTTCTCATACTATTCTTCTTCATTTCTCATTGGTCTGTTCAATCTTGTAGTAATATCAGACAAATACATCGAGCAGAAATCCATACATTCTTGAGGCAGGTAACCGTTCATGATAGAACCATCAGGATGATTTCTGTTTCAGACATAAGACTTTAATGTGAACATATTTTTTTTAGTTGGATACATCCAATGAAAAGAAAAAGGTCATCCAAGAAGTATTTCAGTGGGAATATGGACAGTCAGATGCAACATGCATATGAAAAATGATGGAGGAAATATTTTCTCCAACTCACACAAAATTAATGGGGCATCTGTCAATATTTTTTTCAAGAAAGACTTGGACAACTTCTTAGCACAAAGATCTCTAAACAAATGGTATAACTGAATAAAAACCACCCTTACATTACTGTACAAAAGATGATGGATTGCTATTGGAAGCAACTCATGCAGTAGAACGTGATAATCATAAGTCTTCAAAGATTTTAACTTCAACTCTCTTCTGTTGACCCGTTTAGATATGTTGCTTGAATAACCATCAGGAACACTAATAGTTTCTAATACTTCCAGAAATTGTTTTTTTCTGTAGGTGTCATCACATAAGAAGCACATGGATGTTTCCGTTTATTTTCACTGATACGCACAAGATGCAATTCTGGTCTGATGCCCCAATCCACCAAGTCACGCCGAGATCGTAAATCATCTTTTGTCTTCCACATGAAATTTAGAAGAACCGAAAGCAACATTTCACGTATATTCTTTTCAATATGAATTACGTCTAAGAAAATACGTAACAAATTGGTTGACCAATAAAGAAAATAAAAAAATATACTCCTCTACCTCCAATTGTAACAGGTTTCAGTGGAATCATTCTTTCTCATTCTTGATTTCATTTGACCCTTCTCGAACGAAAAACTGAAATCTTTCAATTCATTAAGTACATCAGTTCTAGACATATGCTGATGTGGATGATCGGTCTCTATGGTATTATCAAATCATCGACGATTCATTCTATATGGATGATCCTTTGGCAAGAATCGTCAATGTCCCATAAAACTAAAACTACAACGATGTTTTAGTCTTCTGGATTGTGTATTCTTCATACAATCTGGACATGATAGTTTTCCCTTCGTGCTCCATCCAGACATCATTGCATAAGCTGGAAAATCATTGATCATCCACATAAGCACATCACACATCTAAAATATGTCTTTCGAACATGCATCATATGTGCGCACACCCCCATCCCAAAGAAGTTTCAGCTGTTTTATTAAAGGTTTCATGTATACATCAATATCAATGCCGAGATCAGAAGAACCAGATATGAGTATACTCATTAAAGTGAAATGATTTTTCATACACAACCATGGGGGAAATTATAAATGTGTATAAAAACTGGCCATGTGCAGTGTGAAGTAAGTATCTTCCCAAACCGATTAAAACCATCACATGAAAGACCCAACCTCACATTACGCACGTCACCTGCAAAATCAGGATGTCGAGAATCAAATCTCTGCCATGCAAATCCATCTACAGGACGAACCAATTCATCCCTAGTCTTATTTCTCTCGGTATCATTCCATCTCATTTTTATTGATATGTCATCAGACATAAAAATATTCTGGAGTCCGGGGATCAATGGAAAGTTCCACATTACTTTTTGTGGAACGCGGGTTGGTATTCCATCAGATTTTGACATCCAGCGGGATGTGCCCCATTTTATACAATCATTTCATTTAGCAGTTTCCTCCCAGAATAAACTGCAATCTTTCAGGCAGTCATGAATTTTTTTCTTGAAAATACAAGTTCCTCAACTAACTTCCATGCCATATAGTGGTCTGAGGGAATATCTGCATCAACTGGAAGTAAATCCTTCAAGAGGGTAAGAATGTAATCGATTGCTGTATTAGAAATCCCATACATAGTTTTCCATTGAAACAATCGGATTAAAAATTCCAGCCTTTCCATTTTATTGCATTGTCGATATACTGGAGTCGTGGAAGCATCATTCAATTTTTTCACTCTATCAGTATCATTATTTTCACTAGATGCATTAGCTTTCCTCATATTGAAGTCTTATTGAGTTGAAATCCTTTCTTTTTCATGATGAAGAATAAATGAAAACCGATCATCTAACAAATTGTCCATTCCAGTCCTTTCATTTCGATCATCACCAATTTGAGATTTCATTTTCTCCCCATTGTGATACCACACAATGTAGTTTTCTTGAAAACCATTTTTTGTTATGAGGTAGCTAACTTCTTCACGGGTCAACCAAGGTCTACCAACACAATTGGAATATGGGCAGTGTATGCGACCACTATCTGAAGCATTGAGAAATGAAAAATCTATAAAGATCTCTAAATTGTTTTGAAAATCACTTGAGATCAGATCATTTTCATACATCCAACTTCAGTACATTCTGTAAAAAAAATTTATGTAAGTCATTTTGTTATAAACAATTTAATAGGATTGAACTTTAATAGAAAATACATTTATGTAAATGATTAATGAAGAAAATAATCAAGGTATAAACTACACATGTAAAAAAACATACTAATGTGTTATTGAAAAAATGTAAAACCAACAAGAACTTAATGTGTTATCACATCACAACATGCCTCATCCCATAACCATATTAGTTGGGTATCATGAACATGAATAACATGAACCCTGTTCCATACTCCTACCCTACATGACCCAAACCACATGCCACATCTTATTATAGCCTTATCACATCGCACCTCACTTGAAAACACTAGGGAAATCATTGTACATCTCACCTAAAGACACATGGACAATCACATTGCATATTTGCTAAAAACACATGGTCAATCACTTATGAAGGAATAGTAGGGAAGACATGGTAGCTATCCAACCATATAACCGCCATCCTAGATATTATAAAAAATACCCATAACTCAAAACCTATGATCGTTAGTAAGTTTATCCAACTCTAGTTGGGAATTTTTAGAAATAACATGAAATACATGATATATAGATAGCACAAAATACCCAACCTATGGGTTCACATTAACTACATAATCACACACTTAACTACTACCACACAACACATAAACCATAAAAACCACTTTCACCACTATATGCAACACTACACCACACCACCACCACACAAGACACATATAATTTCCCACTTTCATTTATAACCCACTTCATTCACACTTACATTGTCCATTCATTTAATGTTAAATTAATTAAATCCATTTACCACACATCCCATTATATTCCATCTCATTTATTTACTATCTGTTTTTTTATTTTAACAGCATAATTTATTCCTTAGATAACCAAGAAACTAATAAAACCACCACACAACAACTCACCATCTCACAATAACCATCGTCTCCATGTTACATAGGCCAGACATCTCACTAAAACAACCACATATCACAACAAAACTATTGCACATCACAAACCACCGCACAACCCAAACCACCTCACCACATCATACACCACAACCTTATCACACAACACCTCCACATGATACAACACCACCACACATCATCACTATCACACAACTTCACATGTCACATCCATGCCCACTAACCATCACATTACAATCACACATATCACAAATCCCAACGGGTCACCTCAATCACCATACAACAGCCTACAACATACAATGAAACACAACAAAAAACCTCTCATAAAAGCAACATAACCCAACTTCCAGAATTTATTCAATGTCTTTTATTACATTACCCCTTTATTTAGAATAGACATTATAAAACAAATGATATTCCATGGGGAACTAATTAATTAAAAATATATTTGTTCATTTCCCAATTTTTCACGGTGAAATCACATCAAAATAAAAACATAAAAAAATATATTAGATCAATAACAATAAAAACAAGGTAGCATAAGTGTATAAAGAATAAAATACCAGATTTTAGATGATTTAGATGGGTTTTCACCAGTCGCGAATGGGGGAGAGCAGCGACCCGATTGTATTTGGGGGAAATATTTGCCAACGGTTTTTAGAAACCATTGGAAAAGGGGTTTTCAGGGTACCCTTTCCCAATGGTTTTATGAAACTATTGGGGAAGGGTAACTTAAACACCCCTTTTCCAACGGTTTTATGATACTGTTGGCAAAGGGGGGGCCCTTTCCCAACGGTTATAATGAACCGTTGGGAAAGGCATTCCTAAACCTTCTTTACCAACGGTTTAAGAAAACCTTTGGTAAAGAACCATGGGTAAAAACCACATTTCCAGTAGTGACTATTCATTAAAAATTGAATGTTTTCAGAAATATACCAAAAAATCACCTGAGGCTAATTTCAATATTCTGAATCCAAAATTGAAGTCTATTTTGAAAGATAAAATTTATAAAATTTCAAAAAGTTGGTATTACAATTCATAATGGCTAGTTTATATAAAATTTTAATAACATATCGTTGTTTAGTGAAACTCAGTATTGCGTACAACACATGCTATTTAGGATTCTTTCTCTTTCGTGCAACACAAGCCAAGAATAGTGATGCGTATAATACAAGCTAATACGGTGTTGCGAATATCACAAGAAAATTTTGGTGTGGCGTAAAACACAATACATCATTGAAATTAAATGAATATTTTTCATAAAATCTCGGGGTGTTACATTCTACCCCCCTTAAAAGGAATTTCTCCATCGAAATTCTTCCAGGTTATAAATGGTTTACTACATGAAAGTTTCTTTCATATAAACCCACATCATAAAAAGAAATACTAAATCATCATTTTATAAAGGAATTTAGAAACATAATGGAAACACAAAGTAACTCATCACTGGGTTTCCACATAGGAGAATATAGGTGAAAATATGGATATGGAAGAGAAATCTAACCATCATGTTTGGATGAAGACTGGTAGAGAACATGGCTATGAAAAGGCCAAAACTCACAAATCCATGAATTTTTTATGTTCTAAGGTACCGTATGATTCACCGGATTTGAGGGTACTAGGACAATTTTTTTTTCAATATCATTTCCCTAATGTTGGAAATATTGAATTAGAAGAGATAATTACTTGATTTTTTTATAATCTCACCAATTTTCGTGGCTTGAACAATTTGTACTTCATCTCTTAAATAAATGAAGTTGAATTTGTCATTTGTGAAGTGTTAGCAGATTATGCGATAGAATGATTGGTCATTCCATCTGTCTCAAACAAAAGGATAGAAAAAGTTATCAAATATACATAAGTCCATCTATGATGACGTTAATCGTATTTGTTCCCAAAAATGTACTTATAATTTACCTATCATACCGCTTAATAAAATAAAACTACTTTCTACTAACCAAGGAATTCATGTGACCAAGTGGTAGGAGAGAAAGGCCTTTCGCACTTCAGTTGTGGGTTCTATTCCCGCAACCTTGTCCGACGCGATGAGTTGTCACCTATCCTATTGGTTGTCCTTTTTCTAAAACAACAATATTATAGCATTCCAGAAATAATATCAAAAATAGGTTCTATACTTAAACAATATTATCTTATGTCAACATAATCCATTCCAAATCATTAGTATTAATCAAAATACTTCTATCCAAGCTCATAATATAAAGACAAAGATTAATAGAAATGTCGTCAACCATGCATGTGAATACCTTCATTTATCCCCTGTATATCATTAGATATATCTTGTTGGTCACATTTTAAACATGTGAATACCTTAATCATGAATTCTCTTGAAACATGAATTACAATAGAACCTTAGTGAAAACATGAATGCTGTCCCAAGTTAACACTTTCCACGTACCAAAATCCCAAAATTTCTATATACTCAAACCATGATATCACTTTGTCCTTATATTAGTCATGATCTCATTAATACTATCAAACATCTCATTATCTATTTATCCCTTCATTATGTGTATATCATCTACTTTCAAAAAATATCTGAATATCCTTTCATGGTTACTGGTACCATTAAACATACATTTTCAAATACTATAGGAAAAACAATAGTGTAACAACCTTAGATGTGTCTTTATTCCTTAGTAACATTACCTATGCAACATAACTCTTAATAAACATAAATCATTCCACTATCTTCTTAAACCATTGACTGAGCTTCAACAATTCTTTCTTCTCACATATCATTTGTAGTCTCTTCATCATCATCATATAAATAATACCCATAGGACCATGATGATTCTCTTCATGAGACTTTCCCTTAGGGCATTAGATTCCATAATTCTCATAAATTTCACATTTAAAACATTTAACCTTTGTTTATGTCTTAGAAATACCATTATTCTTGTCCATTGTGTTAACTAAACCTTTTCCTTTTCAATTAATGGATTTGTGTCCCTCTTTTCCACACCCAAAGCATCTCCCAGTTTCATTGAATAATTCTCCTTGATGCCTCTTCCCACATAATTTACATGAGGAAAATTGAACTTTATTTCCACTATGATCATCATGAAACTCCATCTTTCTCTTATTATCCGATTCAGGAAACTTACCAAAGTTGATATAATTGATCAAATTATGAGATTTCTAATTAGGCATAATAACGATGTTTGGACATTAAAATCCCGTTTCACGTGGTTTCTCATGAAAAATATCATTCCATTGTCCATAATATTCTCATTTAACATGAATCCTCTTGTTTATTATCATTTCTTAAAACCCAAAAAGATTAGTATGAGAGGCAAAACTCATACTAGAAAAAAAAATCAAGGGTGAGTACATTTAATCTCTAACATCTTTGGTTTAATTCTATCATCATTAATGTAATTATAGGACTATAACCTATACTTATACGTAACCTCAGGGACATCCCTATATATACTTTAGAAATATCTCTAGGGATCTCTCTATAGTTTTCACGTCCTAGTTTCCAAAGGTTAACTAAACATTTTCTCTGATACCAACTGTAAAGACCCAAACATGACGTTCATGGACATTACATTACTTTTACGTAATAATTAATACATAACAAAAATTGACACCCAAGGACCATAATATTTTAGTGTCTTTGTAAACTCGGAACATAATCTTCTAATCTTGGTGAAAGATCCTCAACATCTCCCATAAAGACCTTCTATTTTTTTACTACCTAAAACATTCCTTTGTATCATGGGGGAAAATAAAACATAAAAAGGGTGATCTCAAATGCCCAGTAAGGGTAATAATAGATAAAATAAAACAACCAATATACATTTGAACTTACAAACTTGATCAAAAAGTTTAAACATCAAAATCTTGAGCAATGACATTAAACATGGTAGTTTGTAAGGCATAAATCATAATAGAACATCAATCATGATAAAATATAATGGGAATAAAACATGTAATTGTGGAATCCATTAAGAACATGTTATGATTTCCATGGTAGCAAAGGCATCACTGCCAAGACCATCATTGTGGACAAAGTCCCTTACTGAATCGAGTTCACTCATCGTTACAGTCCTGTATCACTGAACCTGACTACCTTGTCGTTCCAACCATGTCTATATCATTAGATATAAATCTTTACCCAATTTATTTGAGGGATATATAGGTCCCACCTATCTCATAATGAAATCGTTCTTTTTTTTGTGCCACACAATAAACATACATCATTCATAATAACCCAACTAATAAAATGTGTTTCATAAACATTATCCATCACAACAAAATCAATATAAAAGTAATGGATATCATTTCATCATAAGAAAAATCAAACCATATAAATAATAGGGACATTATACTTGAAACATAAACATACTAAATAATTTCATCTTCGATGGAAAATAATTTTGATAAAACACTTGAAATGAATTCTTGAGGAAAATATCATTTCTTCTTCAAAATCATTTTATTTTTCAAAATGCCATGAAATTTTAAAAGAAAATTACTTTGTTGAAAATAATCATAAAATTTTGTAGAGTAATCTTAATTTAAATAATTCGATATGAAATCGTAAAAATCCATTCATGTCGTATAAGTCAAAAAAACATTCTTCTCGTACTTTTGCTCAAAAAGTCAACAAGTACCTTATTTGGCAATCAAAGGAGAGACTCCTTCTATACAATGTGGTAAAAAGTCAGAAAAGGGTAAAAAAAACATTAAAAATACATTTATGAATAGCACACATTTTATGAAAATATTTTTAGAAAACATGGACATAGATGATAAACAAAACCCCAGTAAATACTTATGTATAAGCAATCTCAGATAAAATTGAGATTTGCAAAATTATCCCTTACCTTAGGTCCGATATGATTCGTACGTATCTGATCCTCCTGAATAATGATTTAAATAATGTCATTGACTTATTATCGATTCATATTCATTGTTATGATATCATATATGGTTCAGTTATGACTTTATATTACCCGTTCTTTTGTAAATTCCATGTTAATGAAGTGTTTTGGGTAAAATCGTTTCATTTATCGTATGTGTTTGGACTTGTTGTTCTTGATATTATTATTACTTATATAATGATTTACTTACTTCCTGAATTTAGATCATGATTTATATATCATCTATATTAAGTATATATATATATATATAATAGATACATGAATGAAATGAAATACACTGTTCATGGAGACGGTAGGTCGTACGTCCGGATGATTGCTATTTTCCTTTCCTTATTGACTTGAATGGAAGTAAGTAGATGACATATATACATATATATAAAAATAAAGTAGCTTTATTATGCCATATATTTTATTATTATTCATTATATATACTTTATAATCATTCATTAATTGTTAACATGGAGAATGAATCTAATCGTGTCGTGGAGACGGTAATCCCTGCGTACGCACGAGCGATGATATCGTTTCTAAAATTATTGATTGGAAATGGAGTGGATAATATAACATCTCAGAATTAGTATCATGTTGTAATAATAATATATAGTTATTCTTTACACCATTATACCCATCCAAGTAAGGTGGTGGTAGAAAAACATATTACACCACGGCGTGGATACGGTATTCAATACGAACACACGCGTGATGGTTTTGTTTTTCGTAGGATGGATAGAAGGTGAAATAGGATTGTTTCATATTTATAATAAAAACGTCAGTATATATTTAATACTTATGTTATTAATTTATAATGAAACAACTAAAAAAGATCAAGTATAAGAAGAAAGAAACTTGAAAGAATCGGTAGAAGAGATTACCTCTTCTTCGACGTTCCTCTTTCAAAATTCATCTTAGGGTACTAGAATTGGTCTTTTGAGACAAAAAGAACATCTATGATATAACTAGAAAGGTTGAGAAGAGAAATTGTCAGGGTTTTTCCTAGTTTGAAGGATCAAAATTGTGTAAAGAGGAGAGGGAGGAGGTGCTCTTTTATAAGGGAGGAGAGGGGCACCTTAGGAAAAACATAAAATATTATTTTATAATAAATTCATATTTGGTTCATAATGGATCCAAAGTGACTTATTTTGAGGCTAGGGTGGGGATAGGTCATAATAATCTCAACCAAAAGGTTTTAGACAAGTTTAGGTTACCATTTTAACCTTATCATTTAGATTAAACTCTATGTTAAATAATTTAACATTTACCATGTCTTCTTGCATTCTTACACTATTTGGTTAATAAAAATACTATAAACTACCAGTAAAACCCCAATTGGTTAATTAATTCCATATATATTATTATATAAGTTATTTTTTCTAACGTTAGATTTTTAGGACCATTATATCAATTAATAATATAATATTTGTTTTAAAAACTCTCTATGTCAATTTTGAAACTATTTGGTATTTTGTTTTCTCTATACTAATAACAGCCTTATTACAACGAAAAAAATTCATATAACCAACCCTAATATGTTATATTAACCTATAAAATTAGTGTAATTCATAAAAAGTCTCAAATTACATTTATTTTGGTATTTATAATAACCATTATGGTAATATTTCATTGATATGGTAATTACTGCATCATCATTGTGTCACAAATAAATTAAATTATATAATTTCCAAAAAATATAAATAATATAAAATTATGTAACTATTTTTATCTTTCTAATGATTATTTATAGTCGAATTTATCTTATGTATAACCATATATTAAAAATGTTTTAGTTATTAAACATTGATTTTAACTATTTTAACTCTTCTTTAAATAAAATAATTATAAGTGTATGAATCTAATCCAAGTGGACCAAAGAGGTTAATATTTTATTCCTAAGGTTTTTTAGTCGAATTATACTTATCCAGTAGAATTAGGACATGTGTTAATATCATTTTTTACCCTTAATTACCCTATTTACTTTTAACCCTCGTAAATAAATGTAAAAAGTTACTATTCACCAAAAATTATTTTTATCCTATTGAACAAAATTTTACTCCTTGATTTTAATCATGTCTCTCATATTTTCAAAATTCCACTTACAGAAGCGGTAAAATTAGGTTTTATGTGAATTTGCAAATTCTCCTAGGATGTGGGTAAAAGACGGTGAAATGTTCTATAAAATTTTTATAAATCTAAAATTAATATAAATTGACTCCAATGATTTACATTGAACTTATATAGGTATTATGTGACTATTTTGACCTAAAATAAATTTAATTAAAATAAATAATTATTTAAATAAAAATTCGGTTTTAAACTATAACTTAGTGTTTTTCACTATTCATCAAAAATTGTAAGTTTTCAGAAAAATACCAAAAATTCACCCTAGGATAATTTAAATATTCCCAATTCAAAAATTAAGTCCATTTTGAAAGGTAAAGTTTATAAAATTTCAAAAATTTGGTATTACTATTCATAACAGCTAGTTTATATAATATTTTAATAACATATCGTTCTTTAGTGAAACTCAGTATTTCGTAAAACACACGCTATCGAGGAAGGTTTCTCTTGCATGAAACACAATATAAGAATAGTGTTTGCCTATAATACTAGCTAATAAGGTGTTGCGTATTGCACAAGAGAATTTTGGTGTGGCGTACAACACAAGATATCATTGAAATAAAAAGAATATTTTTCATAAAATCTCGAGGTGTTACATGAGGTACCTCTCCTGTTGAGTACCATGGGTCTGTTGCGTCACATAGAGGCGCTCCCCACCGTGGGTCTGCCGCCACAACCAGTTGTTCCCCTCATAGCCGGTAGAGGAACTCCTCCTATGGACTACCGCGACTATGACGCCACAACCAGGAACTCCCCCGCCATGGGTCTGCCACCACAACTAGGTGATCCCCACTGGGCTAGTTGAGTCACTCCAAGTCAATCAGTCAGCAGTCGTCAATTCTCAACCATCTACTAGGTTTCCACACTTTGCTTTCTCGTCACTAGAAGGATACTTTGCACGAGCTACTGGTCGATACTCTAACTTTCACGAAGTCCCACAAAGAAGTATCTCTAAGTTCTACCACGTCATATGTGTCTCAACACAACTAACGTTGTGCCAATCGGATGCCCGGTCTATGAGTTATTAGTCTTTTAGTCATGGGGGCGTAGTTGGATTCGTGCACGATCCAACCTTACCGTATCTGAACTATACTCTAAACTCAAGTGGGGTATACTCAATGGGTTCGTCATGCTCCAAGATTACCAGGGCCACTGATGGTTCATAAAATGGACGCCTGGTACCAACGATATGGACAAAAGAATGTAAAGGGCCGTAGTGGGGCCGGGTCAGGTCTGACCCAGTCGGACCGACCCGGCCGGACCTCATCTGGGCCAACCCAGTTCGGGTTCACTCGGCCTGAACCATTGGGTCTCCCTTGGTCCATTTGTTGGGCCATCCCGTTTGGTTCGGCCCAACCCATGGTGCCCAGTCTAGGAGGCCGCGAGGGGTCGTAGAAAACTGTGAGGGTTCAGACCGACCACGAGGGCACGGACGGTCCGTGGGTCGGCATGAGGGTGGTTCGTCTCGGAGGGCGCCGCACGGGTGACTCGGCCCGGAGGGCTCCGTGAGCGAATGGGCTAGTTCGGCCTGGGCGCCACGAGGGGCGAGTGAGGCCGGCTCAGCCAGGGAGCCGCGAGGGGTGCCGGAGGATGGCTCTTCCAGGGCTCCTTGAGGGGGCATGGGAGGCCGGCTCAGCTGGGGCTCAGGATGGCGCCACGAGGCTGGCTCGAGAGGGAGGCGCGGAGGCCGGGAGTTGGGGGGAGGCACGACCAGGGCATGCCTCGGATGGGGTGCGGCACGGCTCGGGCCGGTTCAGCTGGAGGTTGGTGGGCATCATGGCCAGGGAGGCTCGGAAGCCGGAGGGTGGCACGATTCGACCCGGGGGGAAGAGCCGATTCAGCCGGGGCGCCGGAGCATCACGCAGGCCGTGTAGGTTTCCTTCGTCGCCTTCATCGTCTCATCACCTTGTTGCCTTGTCGAAGAAAATCACAAAGAAGAATGACGGAGGGGGGTTGAGCCATGTTAGTTTGGCCCACACCCTCAGTATTTAGGGTGGTATCAATCGGTTCATCAAGAACATAAACAAAGAACGACATGGAATATATCTTAAAAAAATCATTTCCCAAAATCCATCATTAACAATATATTCCCAACCCACAAGGAAAAACATTCACGGATCAACTTCATAATAAGTTGGTCAGTGTTCTTTGTTTTGGAAGGAATGAAACAAGGGAATAATATCATACTTAAATAAGATCCATAACATGTTCGTTGTTCGTCGATAGAGTCGCCGAGAAGAATATATAGTTGTAATCATTTGTCGTATCCACCACACACTTCCAATCCTCAGCTTGTGCATCAGTTCATTGATAACGAAGATGAGGGAAGGTCGGGCGTAAATTATGTTCAACATCGATTTCCTCCACAAGGTATTTCCGTTGAAGAAGATGAAGACGATCCTCACCGGTGTTCTTTGTAGAAGAATACATTCTTTGTTGGATATTCTATTCATCCAAGTGTTGGGCATCGCATCACTTTACCAGCACGTCGTCGCTTAGTGAACGCATCCCAAATCCCCCTCTAAAGCTCTTTGTTTATATGAGAGGGGTGAGGTAGGTAACGATCATTGGAATTTATGACGGTTCATTTATTAGGAACCTTTTCAATTTCCAACAATGTTGTTACTTAATTTCAAAAGGGGTAAGACAATTAATTTACGTTGGAATAATAAATTTGTGTGTTGGTGAGAACGATGCAGTGCGTTGGTAAGATTAATGGTATGCGCATTGGAATAATTAATGTGGAGTAGGTCATGAGGCTCTCCCTTATTAATTGTGGGAGTTGAGGGTTTCTCCCAATTAAAGGAGGGTTTCATCCCTGGTGGTCCCCAGCACCATAACCTCTCATGGGAGGTTATGATTTGGGTGGTCCCCACCACCTTAAACTCTCATGGGAGGTTATGGTCTGGTGGTCCCCACTTCTAAAATCTACATGGAGGTTTAGTTCTAGTGGACCCAACCTGAAATATCTACATGGATGCTCAAAATAAAATAAAATGAAGTTTATATTATTTTATTATTTCCATGAAAAACGCAAAAACTAACTTTCTGTCTTGTCTATCTACTGTCCAAGTGAAAGTATCCTTAGGATAATATCGGTGCTGCAAGTTCAACAGTGCCCTCAGATATCAATTCTGAGCACCAGTTCAAAATTTATAAAAATCCGCTCACGCCTTTACTGGACATACCCGAAAAAAAGTTCGGAAAAATATTATCAGTCACCCTCGACTGGCACCAGTCGAGGTTAGGCTATTCCTAGTTGTAACACACCCTAACGAATCCAACACTACTCTCATATTTTAAATCCATGTTACCATTTAGAAGTTATGAATTTTACAATAAAATAATTGTCACATAGTTATTTTATTTGAAGCAAAAAAATAATTTTCTCTGGTGGCATACGCCGACCAATGTTAGTATCTATTTAAAGAAAGCATACCCTCATGAGTACAGTGGTGGTCTCAGATTTTTAATCTGAGTTACCATTTGTGAGTTATAATAATTTAGGAAAATAAAATAATTTATTTAATTATGTTATTTATGATTATTTAAATTTTCGGTTCTTTCACATGATTCCCGCGCCAACTAATCTTAAGTCGCGCCTAGGGTAAACCCGCCATCCTGAGCATAATGGTACCCTCAGATTTTGGATCCATGTAACCATTTAAGAGTTATTCCACCTTTTCTAGAAAAATACTTATGCGCATTAACTTAAGCATAAAAAAACTTCGACGAATCATTTCAGACACTCCGGGGAACAGAATCGCACGCCGTCAGATTTCGCGGACTCGTAAAATTCCCATATATTTGAAAAATAAATTTTCATGGAAATACTGAATCTTTATATTCTCCCCACCTCAGGGGTCTACGTCCCCGTACGCCACAACTCATCTAGGTAAACAAGTGGGGGTACTGAGCACACATCTGAGCCTCTCGCTCCCATGGGCTCTCCTGGAGGTTCCCGTGCTTCCAACAAATGTGTACCAGAGGTATCAAAGGTCTAAGAAGTACCCACTTCTTTCAATCCTCAATCTCTACTGGAACCTCCATAAAGTCTCCCCATAATTGACGTCCAACACTCGGTGGAAGATGACATGAGAAGGGTCGTGCACGTATCTCCTCAGTTGGGATACGTGGAAAACGTCGTGCACCTCGTGTAACTGAGGTGGAAGGGCCAATCAGAAAGCCACAACGCCAATTCTGCTAAGGACTTGAAAAGGTCCAATGATTCTCGGAGATAACTTATCGCCTCAGAAAAATCTCTGAATTCCTTGTCGGGGTGAGACCCGTTGGAAGACGCAGTCTCTATCATCGAACTCTAGAGGTCTCTCCATCTCCTGTCAGCATACAAATTCTGCCTACTCTATGTAGTCTTCATCCACTCCTGGATGATCTACACTTTCTCTGTGGTAGCCCATACCATCTCTGGTCTCACGAGTGCTGACTCCCCTGGGTTAGTCCAACACAAAGGTGATATACAAGGTAACCCATACAACACCTCGAAAGGTGCCATCTCCAAGGTGGAGTGATAGCTATTGTTGTATGAAAACTCCTCCAATGGTAAGTGATCCTTCTAGCTGCGACTGAAGTTGAGGATAGAAGCGCAGAGAATGTTCTTGAGGGTCTAAATGTTCCACTCAGTCTGGCCATCCTTCTGAGGATGGAAGGTGGTGCTTAAATGAACCTGCATCCCAAAATCCTCCTACAACCCCTTCCATAGCTGGGAAGTAAAAAGTGAATCACGATGAGAGACAATAATCAAGGGTACTTCATGTAACCACACAATCTCATGCCCATATAGGCATCCCTTGCTCTCTACTGAACCCTGCTCTCTAATTGGTAGGAAGTGGGTTGACGTGGTGATTCGGTCGATGATCACCCAAATCGAGTCATGTCCTCTAGATGTATGTGGAAGTCCTATCATGAAGTCCACGGATATCCCATCCCACTTACACTCTAGGACCTCTAAAGGTTGAACCAAGCCTGCAGGTACCTAATGATCCACCTTTACATGCTGACAATTGAGGCACCGAGAGACAAACTCTGCAACTGTTTTCTTCATTCCGGGCCACCAGTGCTCTCGTCAGAGGTCCGGGTACATTTTCTCCACTCATAGATTTACCGCTAGAGGAGAGGGGTGGAACTCCCTCAACACTTCATCCTGAAATTATAGTAGTACCATGTTCCCCTTCCCAAGAGTATAAACTATCTCAAAGTCAACTTCTACTACCACAAGGGTGAGTTTGGCTGACTCACAAGTGATTGGATGCACCCTCAAATGCATGAGTTTATCCTGTTCTTCCTGGGTCTCCTTTTTTGCTGACTAATAAAATCCATTTCCCAACACTGTAGATAAACCACCACCTCTTTTCCTAATACATTCAATCTGAGTGTGAACTATGGATGTCATGTCCAATCCCAAACTAATGCCGCAAGGCCTCGATTCTTCCACGAAGAGGTTCCAACTGAAACTCTCACCTAAAGGTTCAGATCACACCATCGACATATGTGTGATTATTGAGTCTTCTCCCAAAGGTATCTCCATACATGAGTGTCGAGTCCACGGTTTAACTAGAAACTCTAGATCCGGGACAAGATTCGTGGATGGAAGGAATGATTGGTACCTATGTCTATTGATACGACAACTAGTTGTAGACATAGACCGTACATCGAATCATTCCTAGATACCTTGGGTCACATTAATTGAACACATGCAACTACTCTCTTCCCCTGTGGTCTAGCTCCTTGAGCCTGGCGGGGTCTACAAAAAAGGGGGTAGTCGTAACATGTCAAAAAGTACACCACCTCATGTTGTTCTCCTAGCTCTGCTTCCACGTCTGCTGCCCTGTAGACTCATGTGTCCCAAAAAATTGATCTTCTTGAAACATTTTACATGCCCAAGTCTGTGAGACTGGCGCCAATTTCCTTCTTTCCCACGGCTAACATTCACTAGCTGTATCCGCTCAGCCAAAGAACAGTCAACCACAAAGGTTCTCTCTAGCACCCTAACATAAGTATGAATTCATAGAGGAATAGTGTTATATCATATGTCATTTAGACACACCTCCCTCAGAATTTCGCGCCCTGAAGCACTGATATTATCGTATTCATTGAGTACCAGTAAAAATTGGTACACCTCGATGACTACTCAGCTACCGACATGACGTCCTGTCGAAGATGTAGAAGTTCTAGTGAAATATAATCCACCTCCTCGATCTAGTCCTTAGCCGCATGTGAGTCGGGCTCACCTCAAAACCTGAGGGGTATCTGATGCTGAAATACGTGTAAGTCACTAAGCCTACATGTGTCCTCTACAGGTATCCATGGTTATAACTACTGATGAATGTGTAGTGATATAGCTATCACACTACCCAAAGGTACTATCTCGGGAAGCATTCCACATACTGAAGCCTCATCAATAAGCAGACCATCCTCATGGTCACTCACTGAAAAAACTAGTATCTAAGATCACTGTCTGCTCTACTGGGGTCTCAACTAGATGGGAATCTATAGCAATCGTCTCCAGCCAGCCCTCAGCTATGTGGGAATCTGTCTCACCTCGAATGCTCAGAGGCCTCTACTACTGGAACTCATGCAACGTGCTCAGTCGGTGTGCACCATTTACTAATGTGGCTGGGGGTATCTGCTGCCCAATGGGTTGTGGTGCTATGGGTACACCACCTGATGGTGCCAACATACTAATAGGTCCCTACACCAGAGCCTCGTCACTCGGTGGAATATTAGTTCATGCAACACTCGGAACTCTAACTGGCTGTTTTCATTGAGGCATCCTAAAAAAACAGATGCAACACAATCAAAAGATTATACCTGGTGAGCTGACCTAGTGAGATGACATATGAAATCACAACGAAAACACACACACAATCAGAGGTTTCATACACTGAGTCGGAAATCAGAAGTCAGGGTCCTGGTGTATGGATACGTTGGCCGCCACACCAACACTGGACTCCTTGAATTGAAAACCGCATTCACTACACTTAACACTGTTGCTTCATAGAAAATATTAGTGTTCTAAGTTCTACGGTAGAACCAACTTCTTTGATACCAATTTTTCACGACCCATCCCCCAGGGCCCATGCCGTGACAAAACCAAGCCCACCTTCCATAGGCCAGGGGCTGGCGACTAGCAGCAAACAATTAAATCATTAAAACTAGAAAGGCATTGCATTTATGACCTGTAAGCGCAGAGAAAAAAGCACACAACTAGATACAAAACTCTATGTAAACTGTATAACAAAATAGTGCTGAAAAGTAAAAGGGGCCGGAAATAAAATCCCAACTGTAGAGTATAAGGAACTGGAAGTACAAATACAAATAAAGGAAGGAAAAACTGATGATGGGCCATCCTCTAGGATTTATACCTAAAGGTTAGATATAGATAGCCTCATCAGAACTCCACATCTTTCAGTCTCCTCCATGTACCATCTCATCGTATGGTCCACCTCTAGGTATTTTCTAGTCATGGTACTCTCTGCCTCAGTCAGCGCTATCTGTCGTCTGCATCCAACACAATGAGGTGCGGGCATAGCTTGTGTAGGGGTGAGTATAATGATACTCACTAGGGACCCCGAGACCCTAAAGGTCTCACAAAATCCAACAAGGAAAAACCAAAAAGTATGAAATCAAGAGATAACCTTACTTAGGTATATGCCCATACATATACCTAAGTTATCAAGTTATCCATCAAAATAATGAGGAAAACACAAAAGTTTCTGACTCAGATCAACCAGGATTTTTATTCACATTGTTGAAACCACGACTGCTGGATAACTCCTCTTATGTAATGTAGAGTGGGCCTGCTGTGACACTAAGTGTTCTTCCCACTAACCGTGGACTGCTTCGGTACTCCTCATGTCGAGTACCATGGGTCTACTGTGTCACACAGAGGCACCCCCCCGCGTCTGTCTGCCGCCACAACCATGCGCTCCCCCTCAAAGCCTATAGTGGTACTCCTCCTGTCGAGTAACATGGGTCTGCCGCTACAACCAAGTGATACTGCACCATGGGACGACTGCCATAACCAGGCGCTCCCCACTTGGCTAGTAGAGTTAATCAGTCAGCAGTCATCAAGTCTCAGCCAACTACTAGGTTTCCGCACTCTGCTTGCTCATCACTGGAAGGATCTGCTCCATGAGCTACTGGTCCATACTCCAACTATCACTAAGTCCCATGAAGAAGTATCTCAAAGATCTGCCACATCAAAGGGGTCTCAACGTATCAGACGACGCGCCAGTCGGACGTCTATTCTGAGAGTTATTTGCCTTTTAGTCTTGGGGGACCAGTTGGATTCGAGCACAATCCAACCTGACCGTATCTTAACTATACCCCAAACTTGAGTGAGGTATACTTAAAATGAACATCACACTCCAGAATTACAAGGGCCACTGAGGGTTTGTCAAACGGATTCCTGGTTCCAAAGATATAGCCAAAAGAATCTAAAGGACCATAGTGGGCCCGGGTCCGATCCGACCAGGTCAGACCGACCCGACCCGACCCCGTCTGGGAAAACCAGGTTTGGGTCGACCCGGCATGACCCATTGGGTCTGGCCGGCCCTGTTGGGCAGGCCAACCCATTGGGTTCGTCCTGGCCCACTAGTCCTAGCCCTGTAGGCCACGAGGGGCCGATGAGAGCCGGGTGGGCGCGAACTAGCCACAAGGGCGCCGACCGTCCATGGGTCAGGGTGAGGGCGATTCATCCCGTAGGGAACTGCATTGGAGACTCGGCCTGAAGGGCACCATGAGGGCGTGGGGCAATTCGGCCTGGGCATCGCGAGGGGCGCTAGAGGCTAGTGCAGCCGGGGTACCGCGAGGGGCACTATAGGCCGGGCGGCCGGGGCGCCACGAGGGGCGCAGGAGGCCATATTAGCTGTGGACCCACGAGGGGTGCAGGAGGCTGGCTCAGCTAGGGCGCGGGAGGGAACCGCGAGGCCGGATCGGCTGGAAGGCATGGCGGGCGGGAGCTGAGGTGCGGCTCGGGCCGGTTTGGCCGACGGGTGGGACGACCGACGGGCAGCGCAGATGGGGTGGCACAGAAGCCGGAGGGCATTGGGGTTCGGCATGGGGCGACAGAGCCGATTATGCTTGGGTGCCAGAGCATCATGGGGGAGGCGTAAGTTTCCTTCATCACCTTCATTGTCTCGTCACCTCATCTCTATGCTGAAGAACATCACAATGATGAACGACGGAGGGTGGTCAGGCCATGTTAGTTTGGCCCGCACCCTCTGCGTTTAAGTTGGTAGACATTGGTTCATCAAGAACATAAAAAAAAGAACGAGCATTCAAGATATCTTAAAAACATAAATTCCCATACTCACTTATTAACAATATATTCCCAACCCACAAGGAAAAATATCCGTAGATTATGTTGATAAATAAGTTGGTCCATGTTCTTTATTTTGGAAGGAAAGAAACAAGTGAATAATATCATACTTAAATAAATTCCATACCTTGTTCGTTGTTCATCGATGGAGTCGTGGGGAAGAAGACATTGTTGTCATTGTTCGTCACGTATTCCACACACCTCCAATCCCAAGCTCGTGCGTTGGTTTGTTGACGACGATGAGGAGGGAAGGTCGGTCGCCGAAGACGACCCATGATAGTTGCCTCTGCAAGGTGCTTCCGAGGAATCAGTCGAAGTCACTCCACACTAGCATTCTTTTGGGAAGAACGGGTTCTTCGTTGGAGAGCATAATTCTCCAATTTTTGGGTGTCACATCACTTAACAAGCACTTCATCACTTGGTGAATCCATCCCAAATCTCCTCCCAAGATCCATATATATAAAAGAGGGGGGTGGTAGGTAACAATCATTGAAATTTATGACAGTTCATTTGTTAGGAACCTTCCTAAATTCCAATGATGCGGTTACTTAATTTAAAAAGTGGTAATCCAATTAATTTACGTTGGTATAATAAAGTGGTGCAGTGGGGAAAATGATGCAGTGTGTTGGCAAGATTAATGGTATGTGTGTTGTCACAATTAAGTTGGAGGAGGTCATGAGGCTCTCCCTCATTAATTGTGGGAGTTGAGTGTTTCTTCCAATTAAAGGGGGGGGGGGGGGGGTTCATCCCGAGTGGTCCCCACCAACATAACCTCTCAAGGGATTTTATGGTTTGGGTGGTCCCAACCACCTTAACCTCTCATGGGAGGTTATGATCGGGAGGTCCCCACTCCCGTCTTCTATGTGGAGGTTTAGTTTCGGTGGACCCCTCCTGAAATATCTACATGGAATCTCAAAATAAAATAAAATAAAATGAAGTTTATTTTATTTTATTTTATTATTTCCAGAAAAAACCCAAAAACTAACTTTCACCCTCATCCATATGCCATTGAGGTTAATGTCTCCTTAAGATAATACAAGCGTTTTATGTTCTACGGTGCCCTCATATTTCAATTCAGATAACGGGTTCAAAAGTTACAAAACGCCGCTCGCATGTTTACAGAACGTACCCAGAAAAAAGTTCAGAAAAATATTACCAGTCACCCTCGACCCGCACCGGTCGAGGTTAGGCTCTTTCTAGGTGAAACAAGCCCCAACGAACCCAACGAGAATCTTGTATTTTCAATCCACGTTACTGTTTATAAGTTATGCATTTTACAATAAAATAATTTTCACAAAATTATTTTATTTGCGGCCAAAAACTAACTTTCCCTGGTGGGCCGCAATGACCATGGTTAGTTTCTATTTAAAGAAAGCATACCTTCATGATTTCTGTCGTGGTCTCATATTTTTAATCTGAGTTACCATTTGTGAGTTATAAGAATTTGAAAAATAAAATTATTTATTTATTTATTATATTTACGATTATTAAAATTTTGGGTTCCCTCACAGGAGGCCCACACTGACTAATCTTATGTCACTCATAGGGTAAACCCGCCATCCTGAGCATAATGGTGCCCTCATATTTTGAATCCGAGTAGCCATTTAATAGTTATTCAACTTTTTAAGGAAAAATTCTTATGTGGTTAACATAATTTTAACAAAACTTCGACGAATCATTCTGGGCACTCCGGGCCTCAGAATCACGCGCCGTCAGATTTTGGGAACTCGTAAAATTCCCTTATATTAAAAAAAATTACATAGAAATTATGGGTCTTATAAAAAAATCCAAGTAAACTACAGATATATTTCACAGATATGGGCCTCATGCATCCTTCAATTTCCTTGGTCTTTGATGGCTCCATAGATATCCTATTTCTTGTGATGATATTCTACAAGAAGGATACTTCCTTCAACTAAAAATCATATTTAATATACCCAAGAATAAATATTCTTCTTTCACAAGGTCTTTTTCATAGTACTTAAATTCTCCTCATGACCCATCATTCTTTTGATGTGTATTAAAATTTCGTTAATAAAGACTACGAAAAAAATTTCAAGGTAATATTTAAAGACTCAATTCATCAAGAACATGATTATTTAAAGATAATCAGGGAGTCTTAATAGCATCACTATGAACTCATAATGCATGTAACTTGTACAAAAAGTAGTCTTGGGGATATCCTAGTTTTTCATCCTAAATGGTAATATCCTGTCCATAGATCCACCTTGGAGAAGTACTGTTCTACACATAACTGATCAAAAAATTATTCAATTTGTGGAAAAGGATACATTTCCTTTATCAAGATTTTTTTGAGATCGCAATTATCAATGCAAAGATGTATTGACCCTTACTTTATCTGGATGAAGTGTACTGGTGGACCCCATAGTGAAGCACTTGAGCATTTAAACCCGTTATACAGATTCTCCTATAGTTGTGTCTTTTTCTCCTCATGTTCCAAAATAGATGTTCTATATTGAGTATTGGATATTTCAAATTCTACATGTATATGATAAATCAATAATTCAACATCTCTGCTAGGAGGAAGACTAGGATATTACTTTAGAAACACAATAGTGAACTCCCTCACAATAGAAATGTATTTGAGGATGGGTACTTATTTAGACTATATCATATGATCTAGATAAACATGCTCATATGGAATTAATATCCATGATTTGGATAATGGTGCTAAAGATGTTTCATCCTTATCCTTACACTTGTATAGAATCAGAAAATTATTTTTCATATAGACAGTCATTTCCCTCTCATGGAAATTTATGTTTTCTCTATATATGGAAATCCAATACAGGACATGTATTGCATCAAATTACACCAAGGGAAGTATGATAAGGTTCACTGGGATATTCAGTCTTCAGATTGTGACAGGGGAGGAGTTATATATATAGGATTCTATAATTACCCCATTTTCTATTTTCACTTAAATCTATACTTCCATTCATTGTGGTGGTGTTTGGATTGTTCTGTTAATCTTTCTGATTATAAAATATTGTGTATAACCATTATAAAAGATTATGTTCTCTATTATTTTATGAATAACTAGTGTATAGGTCACCACTTCGTTGTGGAGATTCACATTGGTGGTAGTGATGGAAAAATCTATCCCTTACTGCTTTGGAGGTTGTTGGTTGCCTCAAAAAAACCTTGGCTTAGTGCATTAGTTTGAGAAATTTCTTGATTCCATGAAGGTTTAGCAATGAAAAATGTGATGATGGTTTACTATATCATTCCTTTCCTTTGTCACAGTAGCGATTTTTTCTAGCCATCAATGGCTGGCTAGGTTCCCTTCCTGCACCTAAATAATTTCTTCATTCCCTTTAGGCAATTTCTAGGGTTCTTATTTTTTCACCATTGGCTAGTTGGGTGTTGAAATTTATTGGCACTATTAGATCTCAATATTGAAATGATTGAATTTGAAAACACCTTATGATTCTTATCCCCATGTAAACCATGAGATTCACTGATCTCCATTTTTGTATTGAGAGCACATTAGACAGTTTCCTAACGGCTATCAAATTCACAGATCGCCAGGGCTTTCCATAGGCTAGATTTTATGCCACAAAAGAAGTAGTCAAATTTTCATTCGAGGGTAGAAACAAATATGGAGGCCTATTATACAAGACTTTTGATGTTTGCCTCATTTTCCCTAATGGATTAGTCAAATTTTTTCATGAGTGAAGGAAGTCCCTTTTCCATCATAAGTCAGAGGGTGCGGTGAAAATATTTATCAAAAAATATTTTTCCGAAATCCTTCCATCACATCGCTTTGATATCTTCCACATGATTTGTATTTTTAATTGATGTCCACTTTTTACCAACATCACCATCTATACAATAAGTTTCCATAAGAACCTTTTCTTATTTGGAGCATTTAAGGATAGATAATATCTTCTCAATAGAGTCGATCCACTGTTCAGTGATTGAGGGATCAGTTGATCCATTTAAATTAAGAGACCTTTATCTCATGAAGCTCTCCACCACAACTTGTTCTTTATTAGTGGGAGGGGTGGAATTTTCTTTTTGATATAGGTTTCTATTCTAAATATGAGTTAACTGAGAGAGTATCGTGGAAAATTTTTCCATTATTCCTCCCATCGAATTGTACATCTCATTAGGGAAGTCAATACATTGATATTCACATCGATTGTTAGTACGACTCTTCATATTATCAGACATTGGATAGAATGAAAGCAATGTTAGGGGTATGTATTTTAAACTATTAAACACATAAAGGATAATATAATGACATTAAATGGATAAATTATATATTACACTTATTTACATAACTTATGAATTTCTAGGCTCCAATATAAGTTATCAATGATATACTTCCTAATATATATTCTTATGGGATATTTTTGTTCCCTTAATAATGGTTCATACTAATATTATGAATTTATGAAAGAATATCCCCTAGGAGTGTCAAAATAGGAGTGAGTGAAGTCCCTTTGTCATGCACCTGTCCTCGTTCGAGTCTAGCTCAAATTGGTGTTTTCATGTTTTACTACTGTACACATCTGTTCCAGAGCCACATCCACTTGTTTGTATACATAAAGGGATGTATTTTATTTATAAATCACTTTATATATACTCACCAAGAATTATATTTTTTTTCATATACTTAGTCTCATACCTAATGCTTTCAATAGTGTTTTCTAATCATAATCTAAAAAATAACTAAACATTCCTCTAATACCAACTATAACAACCGTGTTATTTTTATAGCATTCATACATGATTTAATGACATAAAATTACACATAATACTACCCAAAATATTGATATGTCTATTTTTATGGTAAATTATAAACATTACATAACAACATAAAAAAATATAACATCATTATTGAAAACATCCTTTACTTGACAACAAAAATTCTTCATACTTAACATTGCATGGTATAACCTGAGGATATACATAAGAAAGGTGTGAGATATAAAGCCCAGTAAAGGAATAAACATGAAATAACCTAAGGAAAAAACACATTTTAGACAATAGGTATATCAATGGAGCATAAAATAAACATGAACATAAAAGCATGATATAACATGATAATAATAACAAGGAAATGTGGAAACAACTCAAAACATTGAAACATAGGTACATGATAAATTTCCAAGACATCATAGTAGAGAAAGTAAAATAATTGAATTAGGAAAAACCCAATCACAACACAATGTATCATGATAATAACCATTTGCAAATTCATTGGAGCAATATATAATTCCAAGTGCACCGGTCACTTTCATTTCATTCTCATGTTTATGTGTGCCACATAGATCATAAAGTATGGATTCATTCATCCTCCTAATTTGTTCAAAGATAAAGGTTGTGGAATGATTAAATTTAATTCCTCAATAAAATGGAATATTATTATTATTAAAGTGAACCCCCTTGATAGAGGAACGAGTATGGTATTCTCTACATGACTATTTTGGAATGGAAAATCACGGTGCTATTTTTGTAGCATAATGTTGTGGCATAAAAATTCATAAAAATGGTTCATGAGAGTGGAAGGGGTCTATCATCATATATTAAATAAATTTAATGTATTTGGGTAATATAAATACATGTCCCAAGGTAAGTATTGTTGAAATTTAAGGCATAACATAATAACCAAACTTGAAGAAAGAGGAGAAATGGACTAACTCTTAGGAAATTTCGGCATGGTAATAGGTGTATATGGGAGGGATTAATGAGAGGTAAAATTGTCTCAAAACATTAAAAAATAATAATATATGTATTAGGCATGTGTGAAAACATACCCCATCAATTTTAATTGAAAATAAAATGGTGTAACAATATAAGGAATCTCAGATTAAAAATGAGATTAGAATGAACCCTTACTTGAGTGTGTGACTTCAAAAGAATGAATAGGGGATTATTGAGAGCGTAGAGAACCCTGAGAGGATTATATAGAGGATACGAAAAATTAAGGACACGATATATGTATTTTGAGTTAATAGAAGTGAGTGTTTGGGTGGGTTTAAATATGAAATGAGAGGGGAATTAAATAATATATCACAATATTAGTTTTTGGAATCTATATAATTAAATATTCAAAACCACAAAACATACCAAGGTTTTTACCCAGGGTTTTTTCCAAATAAAAATTGAAAAAATTATTTTATAAGGCCATGTTCTAATGGAATTAAAATATTATCCTTGCTTATGTGGAGATGAGTCACACTATTAAAGAAATGAACTTAAAATTATAAAATATATTATATATTTTGGAGGATTCACTAAGGCTTTATAAAAAAGTCAAAAAACTATTAAATCACATTTTTTTAAATTCAAAACATATATTTGGATAATTATCCCTTTTATAGTGTTTATTACATCATTATTAGTCAATTATGATGTAATAAAACACCTTATATTTATATGGTATTTAATTTTTACCCAATCATTTGTCCGTCTCAGAAAATTATGAAAAATTCCCCGTTGGAAAATTTCAGTTTCCTAATTCCAAAAAATAATATTCATTTTATCAAAATATTTATCTATATATTTATATTTTCACTTTGTAAATAAAAACTTAAACATATTGTAAATTGATATGTTTTGAAAAAGAAAAATTTTAAACCATAATAAAAATTACATTTGGACTCATAAAAATTATATGATCTTTTATATTTAATAAAAGTAATTTAATAATAATATTTTGATAAAATATTAGTAATTAATTCCTAAAAATTTATTTCTTAATTCAATTTTAATATTAACCAAAAGTACTATTTGTGATTTAAAAAAAATAATAAAATAAAAGTATATTCATTATTATATACAAAAAATAACGTACATAATCATAATGATTGGGTATTATTAAATATAAGTTTATTAAACTAGAATTGTCCCTAAGAGTATAGTTGTGGTGGTGGGGCTTTCATGGGGTCATTCAGTGAACATGGTTTGGGTCATGATCTTGATTTTCTTAAACTTCTTCCATAAACGGTTTTTCTCATGACTAAGTTGTTGAATCATAGCTTGGGATTAGTCTTAGGAAAATCCCAGAGAAGCTATCTACATTAGAAGATCTGATAAATGTGCTTCATAAGGAATGATCCTACTAGTTGAGTCCATCTGTAAAGACCCGGAAATTTCAAGGAATGTTTTTTCTTAATTTTCTTTAGAATTTTACAAGAATGCAGTTTCTGACGGCGCCTGATTCCGAGGCCCGGTGTGCCCGAAATTAGTTTCTGAAGTTTGGCTCAGGTACATTCAGTGAACGAGTGAGCGGGAATTTCTATCTTTTGAACCGGTGCCCGGAATCGAATTCCGAGGGCACAGATGGAACCACAGCGCCGGTAATTGCTTAGGAACTCCTATTCCGGAGTTGCGTTTACACGAGTGTTGATAATAAAAATTGTGAAAGTTTATTTTATAACTACACTACAATTTTTATTAACTTACTCTAAGTGTTAGCTCATGGTGGAATTTGGGTAACCACCCAACCTCCCTTGGGAGGTTATGAGGGTGGTGGGGCCCACACGAACCCCACCTCATCATATCCTCTAAAACCCCTCAACTCCCACTTAAATGATTTTAACTTAGTTATAACTTATGTCTTAAATGAGTTGATTTTAATGTGGAGAGTTGTGTGAGTCTTTTGAATTTCAAACACTTGAATTTCAAAAGCCATGTGAAGTTAATTAAATAAGTGGAGAACTTTTTTTCGTTTGGTTGGGTTGTGTTGTTTGAGATCTTTTGGAAAGAAGGCTTAGAAGTCTTGAAGTTTCTTCATCCTCTTGACAAAGAACGAGAAGAACAATCGGACATCGACGAAGAACGCCACGTTCTCGGGAACCGTCTTCCGCGACGCCGTACCCACAATACCGAAGACGTCTTCTTCTGCGACATCTATTTTCACGACACCGAATCTCGTCACCTCTTAAATCAAGGTAGGGGATTATTTTGAGAATGGTGTTTCTCACTTGGTTGTTCTTCTAAAACAAAGAACCGGATCAAATCATCCTTAAGTTGATCCGTGAATGTTTTATTTTAATTGCAGGTTGGGATTATTTGTATGCTAATTGTTATTTAAGAGGTTGTAGGGGTTTACTTGTGTTCGTGTTATCTTTTCTTTGATGATCTTCGTTAATTACTAAGACACTTGATATCAAACTAACGAGAGGAGGTCGAACTGCACGAACACGGTCGGCCCTCCACCCATCGTGGTTCAGTTTAATGCGGTTTGAAGCGGGGTCACGCAGAGTCGTCACACCGTGTGGGAGTAAACCGCGGTCGGAACGAACCACGGAAAAGAGGCGCAGCGCCGTCACGCCGCGACGTAACCAAAGACCTACGGCCATTGGTCGCGGTGGTGCGGAGGAGCCACATCGGAACTTGAAGGGGCGGCCGAAAAACCGGCCACCGACGGACGAGGAAGAACCACGGCCGAGGAGCCGTGGCGGAGCAACCGGAGGCGACCAGCCTCACCGGCCGCCGGCGATCATAGAGAGCCGCACCGGGCAGCGGCGAAAGGGAGAAGACGACCAGCAGTTCGGGCCTCCAGTTTATGAAGAAAACGGGACCCCTCGGGTCCAAATTGTTTTAATTAAAAATGGTCGGCTGAGGGCCGGCCGTGTCTCCTTATTTCCGGGGGTTTTAACCCCGGGTAATAACTGGTCGGGCCCCCATGTGGGGGTCGTTTCCTTCAAAGGCGCGGCTTAAATGACGCGCCGTTTTGTTCTGAAGAAGGGGGCTCATGCCCCCTTCGTTTTCAAGGGCAGGCCCCCCACGTGAGGGGGGGGGGGACGCTTCAAGGCGCGGCAGATTGCCGCGCCACCTTCTAAAAAAAGCGGGGGATCTTCCCCCCGCGCGCGGCACGTGTACGACGCCCAGGCCGCGCCACCACGCCGGACCTCGCCGCCGCGCCGGTCCGTGCCGCCGCACCGGCCCGCGCCGCCGCGCCGGACCGCGCCGCCGCGCCGGACTGCGCCGGCCTACGCCGCCCTGCCGCTGTGCCGCCGGCCTGGCCGGATTTTCCGGCCGGATCGGGTCGTCGGGCCGGGTCGACCCGGTTCGTCCGACCCAGTGTGGTCGGGCCGGGTCGGCCCGGGCCCAGACCCCCAATTTCGGACCACTTTCGGTCAAATGCCTGTAACTTGGGCTACGGGTCTTCAAACGACTCGCCGTCAGCGGCAACGCGATCCTTGGATCGAGACGGTCGTTTTGGTATATCACACTCAAGGTTTCGGATTACTTTGAGTTCGGACGGGTTGGTTTGTACACGAAACCAACCGCGCCCTCGGAGCGGAAACACTCATATTTTGAGCTACGGACGTCCGATTGACGTGTCTTCAGCTTTTTTGAGTTCCTCTTAGTGAGACGGATCTTTTGGCATACTCTGCTCGAGGTTTGGATGCAGGTGGAGTACGGTCGGGTTGGTTTTGCCTTAAAAACCAACCGGGCCCCTGGAACGAAAAAGTCAATAACTCTCAGACCGGGAGTCCGATTGACGCGCCGTCTGTTCCGTTGAGTTCCTGTTGACGATACAGAACTTTTGGCATACTCCGCCCGAGATTTGGATGCAGATGGATAGTGGCCAGGTTGGATCGCACCGAAACCAACAGGGCCCCTGGAACGGAAAAGCTGATACCTTTCTGACAGAAGGTCCGTTTGACGAACCGTCAGCGGCGTTGGTGATCTCGTTGAGAAACGGTCCCTATGAGTATACCCTATGAGAGTTCGGGGTACATATGAAATACGGCCGGGTTTGGTTCTCTTAAGAAACCAATCGGGCCCCTCGGACGAAAAGGCTAATAACTCACAGACCGGGCGTCCGATTGACGCGCCGTCTGTTGCGTTGAGACCTCTATGATGAGGCGGTCCTTTGAGATACTTCTTCGTGGGACTTTGAGATACATGGAGTATCAACTTGTAGCTTGTGGAGCGGACCCTCCCAGAGACGAGCATACAGAGTACGGAGACCGTGTAGCTGGATGAGACCTGACGACTGCTTGACCGACTCGACTTGGAGTGAGTCGACTAGCCCAGTGGATGGAGCACTACTTTCTGAGGTGCAGAACCATGGCGGACAGAGCACTACCTGTGTGACAGTGCAGACCTACAGTACTCGTCCGGAGAGTACCTCAGCAAGCTACTAGGGGGTGTGCACTACTGTGTCTGGCTGGCTGACCCGCGGTACTCGATAGGAGGAGTACTTCAGCAGTCTTAGGTTAGTGAGCAGTACCTCGGAGTCGTGACAGGACCACTGTACACTCCAGAGACGGAGCTTTTCAGCAGTTACGTTTTCGATAATGAAAATCCTGGTTTAAGCTGAGACTTTTGACCTTTGTGTTTACCTAATGATTGAGATAGGTCACTTAATTACTTAGGTATATGTATGGGCATATACCTGGGTAGTAGTTATCCGTTGAATTCACAATCCTTGTGTTTCCTCATGATTGAGATGGGTTACTTGATAACATAGGTATATATATGGGCATATACCTAAGTAGAGGTTATCTGTTGAGATTTTCTATGTGGTTAAACTTGTTGGTTTTAGTGAGACCTTGAGGGTCTCGGGGTCCCTACTGAGTATCGTTATACTCACCCCTGCACGGGCTATGCCCGCACCTCGTTGTGTTGGTTGCAGACGATGGGTAGTGCTGACAGAAGCCGAGTGTTCGAGGACTGGACGATACTTGGAGGTGGACTATACGACGAGATGGTACCCGGAGGAGGACCTCACGACGAGACGGTACCCAGAGGTGGACGTGACGACGAGGAGGTACCTGGAGGTGGACCACTAGGCGGGACATACTCGGAGCGGACGGCGGGACCCGAGGAGCAGAGGAGCTGTTTGTACCCACCCTTCAGGTGGGATTTTCAGTGGATAGCTCGGCGTAGCAGCTTTACTTTTCAGTTGTTGTTTTCCCTTTTGAGTTGTACTTTACAGTTGGGCTGGTATTTCCGGCCCCTTATACTTTCCACACTTACTGTTGTATTCAATTTTTACTTAGTATTTACTTCTTCCGCTTGTACTCTGTGTGATTTTTTACTTTACAAAGGCAATGCCTTCCCTTTTTACCGGGATTTACGCCATGGTGGTAGTCGCCACCCCCTGGACTATGGAAGGCGGGCTTGGGGTAGTCACGGCAAGGGCCCCGAGGACGGGTCGTGACAAATTGGTATCAGAGGAGTTCGGTTCTACCGCAGAACTTATGACTCTGACTTTTTCTTTCTATGAAGCAATAGTGTTAAGAGTACCGAGTGTGGATTTCAGTTCAGGGAGTCCAGTGTTGGTGCGGGCGGCCGGCATATCCATACACCAGGACCCTGACAACTGATTTCCAACTTTGTGCACGAAAACACTGATTGTGTGTGTGTTTTCAAAGGTTTTCCCTTAAAACAGCTCAAACTAGGTCAGCTCACCAGGTATAAACGTTTGATCGTGTCACGATGTTTCTTTCAGTATGCCTTTTCACGGACGACCAGCTAGAGCCCAGAGGGATATGCGTGCTGATAGCCTGTCGAGCGACGAGGCTTTGGTACAGGTCCCTCTTGTAGTGGAGGCACCAGTGGTACTACTATCCGTTGGGCCACAGATGCCACCAGCCCTAGTAGTAGAAGATGCATGACGCTTCAGCGCGCTGCACGAGTTCCAGCGCCAGAGGCCACCCAGGTTCCGGGGAGAGACGGACCCGCAGGCGGCTGAGGTTTTGCTGGAGGCTGTGGTGAGAGTCTTCAGGCTAGTGGGGAGGCTGGCAGACTTCATGGTGATCTTTTCTACCAGCCTCCTTCAGGCAGAAGCAGGCAGGTGGTGGAGCCACTTGTTCCGGTTTTGCGATGAGATGAACTTCGCATGGGAAGAATTCAAGACCTTCTTCAGGGTGGAGTTTGTTCCAGTAGCTCTACACCCCGAGCGTGTACAAGAGCTTCTGCCATTGCCGCATACTTTTCGATCAGTAGCCGAGTCATCTGTGGGCAGTAGATAGATGATGCAGATGTCCAAGAGAACCAGACTAGCAGTTAGACGATCTTGGGTTTTAGGACCGGTGGTGCGGGGCACCCGAGGTGGGGTCAGAGCCAGGCGTTCCAGAAACGGACAATGTTACTCCTGCGGTAGGAAGGGTCACCTGGAACGTGACTGTCCGAATCCTCGTACGGTTGAACAGCGGGTGTTGGAGGAGCCACCGAGACAGAAGCAGCGGTTGGTGCTTGAGAAACAGCCGAGCAGTGGACAAGGCAGTAGAGCTCCGAGAGCAGGTGGGTAGGAGAGGAACTAGTGGATACGTCCTTTGTACTTCTAGTTCCATGTTGCTTTTGTATTCGTGTCTTTGTACTACGAGCTGCAATAATAAAAAGACACTTATCTTTGTTTTCTTTCGTGTACTTTTTTTGGTTGATACTGAGTGGTCCCGGTTAAACTATTGACTTGACCCTCACTTTCGAGATTTCTACTGGAGGGGACCTAGTGACCTCACACTGGTGCCAATAGTGTGACTCGACCCTTAGAGGCGAGAGTGACAGTTGGATCTCTTAGTAGATACGTCGAGGCCTTACGACGTCATCCATGGCATGAATGCATCATTCATGTCAGGATTGACTATATTAGGCAACGAATGTGGTTCATCCAGGGGATGAGACCGGGTTTCTCTTATCGGCAAAAAAGAAATCATAGCAGCTCTTGTGAAACTAAAGGAGGTCCAGGACATCCAAGAGAGGATGAAGACTGCACAGTGCAGTATGAAACAGGAAACTGGTGCCAGTCTTAGAGACTCGGGCGTGTTAAAGAAGAGGAAGATTAAAGGAGAGATGAGTCTACGAAGCAGCAGACGTGGAGGCAGAGCTAGGAGAGCAGCATGAGGTGGTGTACATCCTAACATTGTACAACCACCTGCCTTAGTTATTCCTGCCAGGCTCAGGGAGCTGGAGGGCGGAGGAAGAGTGTGGCTGCATACAGTCAAGGAGTGTGACCCAATGGCTCTAGAAATGTTTCAAGGGACAGTCTGTGTCCACTACTAGATGTTGTATTAACGGACGTCGATGTGAATCATTTCTTGATTTCACAAATCTTGTTCAAGACCTAGAGTTTCCGGTAAGCCGTGGACTTGAACATCACGTCTGGAGATACCTTGGGAGGAGACTCGATAATCACACTTACGCCGACGGTGTGGTCAGACCCTCAAGCCGAGAGTTTCGGTTGGAATCTCTTGGTGACAGCGTGGAGGCCTTACGACGTTAGTTTGAGTATGGAATGGGAAATAACTGTTCATACTCAAATTGACGGTTTTAGGCAAACGTCGGGATGGGTTTTCCATGGTCGGCGAAAAGGAAACCCCAAGCAGCATGGGATTAAATCTTTCACGGGAGGGTGTGACCGATCACTCTTGAATCGTCCAACCTTACCCTCGTGGCAGAAGTCGTTTGAGTTCCAGTTCTAACATGAATTGGAAACCTCTGGAGTTTGAGGATGGTGACCACGTTCTTATACGGGTCTCACCTCGACGAGGTTTACGGAGATGTGGCCAAGGCGGCAAGTTATCTCCAAGGTTCAATGGACCTTCTTAGGTTCCCAGCTGGGTAGGCGGGGTGGTTTACTGCTTGACCCATTCACCGCAGTTGCACCAGGTGCACGACGACTTCCACGTATCTCAAATGAGGAGATACATGCTCGACCCTTCGCATACCATCGACCATGAGGAGCTGGACGATGGCAATGAGGTGTCTTTCACGGAGGTTCCAGTGGGGATCGAGGATCGATAGGAAAAGATCCAACGAGGACGATTGATTCCTCAGGTGCACATTCTATGGCAGTACGGAACCTCCAGGTAAGCACAAGGGAGCGGAAGACTCAGATGCGTGCTCTGTACCGCTTTTGTGACCCTAGTTTGTGTTGAATCTTTACGGGGACGTAAAGTCCTGAGGTGGGAGTAATGTAAAGACCCGGAAATTTCAAGGGAAATTTTTTCTTAATTTTCTTTGGAATTTTACAAGAATGCAGTTTCTGACGGCGCCTGATTCCGAGGCCCGGTGTGCCTGAAATTAATTTCTGAAGTTTGGCTCGGGTACGTTTAGTGAACGAGCGAGCGGGAATTTCTATCTCTTGAACCGGTGCCCGGAATCGAATTCTGAGGGCACCGATGGAACCACAGCGCCGGTAATTTCTTAGGAACTCCTGTTCCGGAGTTGCGTTTACACGAGTGTTGATAATAAAAATTGTGGATGTTTATTTTATAACTACACTACAATTTTTATTAACTTACTCTAAGTGTTATCTCATGGTGGAAGTTGGGTAACCACCCAACCTCCCATGGGAGGTTATGAGGGTGGTGGGGCCCACATGAACCTCACCTCTTCATATCCTCTAAAACCCCTCAACTCCCACTTAAATGATTTTAACATAGTTATAACTTATGTCTTAAATGAGTTGATTTTAATGTGGTGAGTTGTGTGAGTCTTTTGAATTTCAAACACTTGAATTTCAAAAGCCATGTGAAGTTAATTAAATAAGTGGAGAACTTTTTTTCATTTGGTTGGGTTGTGTTGTTTGAGAGCTTTTGGAATGAGGTCTTAGAAGTCTTGAAGTTTCTTCATCCTCTTGACAAAGAACGCGAAGAACAATCGGACATCGACAAAGAAAGCCATGTTCTCGGGAACCGTCTTCCGCGACGCCGTACCCGCAATACCGACGACGTCTTCTTCTGTGACATCTCTTTTCACGACGCCGAATCTCGTCACCTCTTAAATCAAGGTAGGGGATTATTTTGAGAATGGTGTTTTTCACTTGGTTGTTCTTCTAAAACAAAGAACCGGATCAACTCATCCTTAAGTTGATCCGCGAATGTTTTATTTTAATTGCGGGTTGGGATTATTTGTATGCTTCTTTTTATTTAAGAGGTTGTAGGGGTTTACTTGAGTTTATGTTATCTTTCCTCTGACGATCTTCGTTAATTACTAAGCCACTTGATATCAAACTAATGAGAGGAGGCCGAACTGCATGAACACGGTCGACCCTCCTCCCATCATGGTTCAGTTTAATGCGTTTTGAAGCGGGGTCACGCAGAGTCGTCACACCGCGCGGGAGTAAACCGCGGTCGGAACAGACTGCGGCAAAGAGGCGCGGCGCCATCACGCCGCGCCGTAACCAAAGACCTACGGCCATTGGCCGCGGTGGTGCGGAGGAGCCACGTCGGAACTTGAAGGGGCGGCCGAAAAACTGGCCGCCGACGGACGAGGAAGAATCACGACTGAGGAGCCGTGGCGGAGCAACAGGAGGCGGCCGGCCTTGCCGGCCGCCGGCGATCATAGAGAGCCGCGCCGGGCCGCGGCGAAAGGGAGAAGACGACCGGCAGTTCGGGCCGCCAGGTTACGAAGAAAACGGGACTCCTCGGGTCCGAATTGTTTTAATTAAAAACGGTCGGCTGAGGGCTGGCCGTGTCTCCTTATTTCCGGGGTTTTTAACCCCGGGTAATAACTGGTCGGGCCCCCATGTGGGGGCTGTTTCCTTCAAAGGCGCGGCTTAAATTCCGCGCCATTTTGTTCTAAAGAAGGGGGCTCATGCCCCCTTCGTTTTCAAAGGCAGTCCCCCCACGTGAGGGGGGGGGGGGGCGACTCTTCAAGGTGCGGCAGATTTCCGCGCCGCCTTCTAAAAAAAAGCGGGGGCTTTTCCCCCCGCACGCGGCACGCGTACGGCGTCCAGGCCGCGCCTCCGTGCCGGCTTGCTCCGCCGCGCCGGCCCGCGCCGCCGCAACGGCCCGCGCCGCCACGCCGCCCGCCGGGCCGTATTTTCCGGACTGGTCGGGTCGTCGGGCCGGGTCGACCCGGTTCGTCCGACCCAGGGGGGGTCGGGCCGGGCCCAGACCCCCAATTTCAGACCACTTTCGGTCAAATTCCTGTAACTTGGGCTACGAGTCTCCAAACGACTAGCCGTCAGCGGCAACACGATCCTTGGATCGAGATGGTCGTTTTGGTATATCGCAATCAAGGTTTCGGATTACTTTTAGTTCGGCGGGGTTGGTTTGTACACGAAACCAATCGGGCCCTCGGAGCGGAAACGCTCATATTTTGAGCTACGGACGTCTGATTGACGTGCTCTCAGCTTTGTTGAGTTCCTCTTAGTGAGTCGGATCTTTTGGCATACTCTTCCCGAGGTTTGGATGCAGGTGGAGTACGTTTGGGTTGGTTTTGCCTTAAAAACCAACCGGGCCCCTGGAACGAAAAAGCCAATAACTCTCAGACCGGGCGTCCGATTGACGCGCTGTCTATTGCGTTGTGTTCCTGTTGACGATACGGAACTTTTGGCATCCTCCGCCCGAGATTTGGATGCAGATTGATAGTGGCCGGGTTGGATCGCACCGAAACCAACTGGGCCCCTGGAATGGAAAAGCTGATACCTTTCTGACAGAACGTCCGTTTGACGAACCGCCAGCGGCGTTGGTGATCTCGTTGAGAAACGGTCCCTATGAGTATACCCTATGAGAGTTCGGGATACAGATGAGATACGACCGGGTTTGGTTCTCTCACGAAACCAACCGGGCCCCTCGGACGAAAAGGCTAATAACTCACAGACCGGGCGTCCGATTGACGCGCCGTCTGTTGCGTTGAGACCCCTATGACGAGGCGGTCATTTGAGATACTTCTTCGTGGGACTTTGAGATACTTGTAGTATCTACTTGTAGCTCGTGGAGCGGGCCCACCCAGAGACGAGCATACAGATTACGGAGACTGTGTAGCTGGCTGATACCTGACGACTGCTTGACCGACTTGACTTGGAGTGAGTCGACTAGCCCAGTGGACGGAGCACTACTTTCTGAGGTGCAGACCCTTGGCAGACGGAGCACTACCTGTGTGACAGTGCAGACCTGCGGTACTCGTCCAGAGAGTACCTCAGCAGGCTACTAGGGGGTGTGCACTACTGTGTTTGGGTGACATACCTCGGTGGGAAGCACTACTGTGTCTGGGTGGCTGACCCGTGGTACTCGACAGGAGGAGTACTTCAGCAGTCTTAGGTTAGTGAGCAGTACCTCGGAGTCGTGACAGGACCACTGTACACTCCAGAGACGGAGCTTTTCAGCAGTTACGGTTTCGATAATGAAAATCCTGGTTTGAGCTGAGACTTTTGACCTTTGTGTTTACCTCATGATTGATATGGGTCACTTGATAACATAGGTATATGTATGGGCATATACCTGGGTAATAGTTATCCGTTGAATTCACAATCCTTGTGTTTCCTCATGATTGAGATGGGTTACTTGATAACTTAGACATATGTATGGGCATGTACCTAAGTAGAGGTTATATGTTGAGATCTTCTATGTGGTTATCCTTTTTGGTTTTAGTGAGACCTTGAGGGTCTCGGGGTCCCTACTGAGTATCGTTATACTCACCCCTGCACGGGCTATGCCCGCACCTCGTTGTGTTGGTTGCAGACGACGGGCAGTGCTGACAGAATCCGAGTGTTCGAGGACTGGACGGTACCTAGAGGTGGACTATACGACGAGATGGTACCCGGAGGAGGACCTCACGACGAGACGGTACCCAGAGGTGGATGTGACGACGCGGTGGTACCTGGAGGTGGACCACTGGGCGGGACATACTCGGAGCGGACGGCGGGACCCGAGGAGTAGAGGAGCTATCTGTACCCACCCTTCAGGTGGGATTTCCAGTGGACAGCTCGGCATAGCAGCTTTACTATTCAGTTGATGTTTTCCCTTTCGAGTTGTACTTTACAGTTGGGCTTGTATTTCCAGCCCCTTATACTTTCTGCACTTACTGTTGTACTCAGTTTTTACTTAGTATTTACTTCTTCCGCTTGTACTATGTGTGATTGTTTAATTTACAAAGGCAATGCCTTCTCTTTTTACCGGTATTTACGCCTTTGTGCTAGTCTCCAGCCCCTGGCCTATGGAAGGCGGGCTTGGGGTAGTCACGGCACGGACCCCGAGCACGGGTCGTGACACCATCACCTCCTTTTTCTGTGTTGAATGGATTTTTTAAAAACCTATATTTATAATATTCATGTGATCATTGTTTAACAACTATATTATTAATTGTAATGATACTTAAAGATCATTTAAATAAAATCTTATATTATAAAAAAAGGTATTTCAAGTGTTTTCTTTATAAGTTTTACAAAATAATATATTTTAATTAAATAGAAATGGAAATTTCATTAATAATAGTTTGGGTCATTACATGAACTCACCTCACCCAATATTTTCAATGATTTCCTTTTGTTTTTTTGGAATTTTCAGTTCACTTTTTTTGTTTTATCTAAATTTACTTTTTCCTTGGTTATTAAATTTAAATCATATAAGTTAAATTTTATGAAAAAAAAACATTTCCCTGTTAATCTAATTTTTTTCTCTTGATTTAATATTTTAAAACTTATTTTTTAAAATAATATTTTGAATGGTTTGAAAAGATAATTTCAAAATAAACATAATCATTCATGTCAAAAGGGATTTTGGAAGCAATAATGCTTTTAATAATTAAATTTATTTATAAGATAAAACTATATATGTGAATGATTCTAATGAAAAAATTGGTTTTTTAAAAAGAAATAAATGTTCAGTTATTTCAATTGAAATATAAACTCATTTTCACTTTGAAAATACATTGTTCAATTAATGGAAAGAAACCGTTTTTATTAATGTAATAGTTTACTTTAATTCTAAAAAAGTTTGAAATTTTTTTTATATGATCAATGTAAATTGTAAAATGAATAACTATTTTAAAAAGATTAATATTTCAACAACTCGGAGGTTTTATAATCATTTATGTTGTTCTTATATAATAATAATGTTATCAAAATTACATATTTCTTAAATGCAACATTGTTTTACAAAAAACCACATTCTTTTGAAAAGATCAATGATCCATACTAAGCTAATTTTGATAATATCAATTAAAAAATTCTGTTCATTTTATTAATTTTTAATTTCTAAAATCTATAATATCAATTTTTGGGGAAAAAAATCATAAAACAAAATGAAAAAAAATTTAAATTTGAAAATGAAATATTCAAATATTAACTATTATTATTATTATTGTATATCATTTTCCAACTAAAATTGAGTTAAAAAATAAATAATCTAATAAAACATTTATCATAACTATTAATATGTTTTTTGAACTAGAAATACATATCACATAAAGAATGTTTTATGGATAATAATTTCCTAATTAATAAATAGTCTTGTTACCCTTTTAAGATAAAATAATTTAACTTTATAAATATATAAATTTACATATCTTTATTTGTTCATATATTTCATAAATTGGTTAGTCTTTTTCGTTATTATGAATTTATTGGATGGGTTTTAATGGACACACTTAAATATATCATTGTTTTTTAAGTTTAATTTTGTTTGTGTAGACTTTTATAAAACACATTGACTTATATTTATGTAATGATTTATGAAAATAATAGGGTGTAACATTTTACTGCTTTTAAATGAACTAAGTCCTTATTATTTTAATTATCACTCATAGATAAATGTTGGATTGAGTATTCTTAACTTACAAATTATTGTAGATATAATGTCTAATGTGACATGTACCATACTATATTAGACTATAAAAATATAGTTCTCTTTTATCAAAAAATATTTACTGACTATAACAAAATCTTTATATTATCAATAGTATACGACCCCAGAAACTACCTATGTCCTTATGTCATTGGACCATAGTGAAATAGAATATTATTCAAAAATATAATTATATCCTTAATACTCTAAAGGTATTTTCCACTAGTTCATTGTATCATATAGTAGAAAATATATACCATAATATAAAAGATTGTGATAAGCATCACTAAAAATAATATGATTTATCATTGATTACATAGTTAACAATACTATAAAACTTAATTCATAAAAATAAAAAGTTCAATTATTATATCTTCATAAATCATATATTAGACCTAAGAGTTATCCCTACCTTAATCATGTGTTCTATAATTTAATCCAAAAAAATGACATTGTTACAAAATTACATTTCAGGGTTATTAATACTAGTTAATATTATTTTCCATACCTTCAATGTAAAAAAATTAATAAAAATTCTTATATGATTCCCATAATATTATTAAAAATTATGAAATACCACAATTTCATTGATAAATATCACTCAAAAATGAAAATAGAACAATAATTCTTGATTATTAATATATCAACCTCACTAAACTTATTAGAATATGTAACTGGCCTCTTCCATTATAATAAAAAACAATTTGATTTTAAACATTTTAACTATGATCCCATATAAGGTTATAATCCATTGTGTTTTCTGCGAATATACCTTTCCCAGAATCATATTTGTTTTATTTTTTAAACCGAATACTAAAATAAAATGAAGATATTCATAAAATTAGTGTACATGATCTTATAAAAATGTGAACTCAATCCTAATATTTTTTTCAATAGTGACACAGTCATTTTGTCTCTTAATTCTTCAAATTAAATCTAATTTTCTTATAGATAAGTTCTATTTTACTTATTAACATAATTTATTAATGTAATTAGGAAGTAAATCCCTCATACTAGTTAGTAAATAGAATATAATTAACCAATGACTGTCTCTTGGGAGAATCAAGCTAAGTGTGTATATGTTGGCCCAATCATTATGAATCATAGAGATGATGGATTCAATTCAAAACAAACCATTTTCTACATATTACCTTAAGATGCATATATTTCATTTACTTATCAACCTTATAATATCCAAGAATAAATTTATGCCTACAAAAACTATTCACTAAAGACATTTATAATATTTCATGATATAATTCTATTCATATACTCTTCTCCAAGATATAAACTAAGGTTCTGTAACCTTAATACCCTAATAAATTTTATATTTTTCACATCAAATAAAATACTTATCCCAAAGGGTTATATATATATTTGAAAATATGTTGGAATATGAATTATCGATCATTATATAATTCAAATTTGATACCAAAATATTGAATGTTATGAAAACCCTACTCTACCAGAAACTATGATGCCCCCAACTAGGAATCCTGAGCTTAGTGCTATATACACATACTTTACCATTCCAGGACCTACATTTTTATTTTTCTAATGACACTTTTAAAGTGTATGTGTGAAACAATAAAATCTAAATGATTACCATTTCAACCACTTGAATATCTCACCAAAAAATAATTCAAATTTCATATTCAAATTTCAAATAATCTCTTTTAAATTTCCAAAATTTAAAATTTATATGGATCAATACCATCATACTTGAACCACACGTCAAACCACAAAAATCTGATTTTTTCCATAAAATTTATGTTGAAGGTAATAAGGATAAAATTTATGAATATATGTGATATATATATGAAATCATAATTACTATACAATGGTTATATATTATTTACCTTTCTTTTGTTTCATCCATTGAAAAATTGAAACAATGTTCATACGTACATACGATGTACCCTGTCAATGAGCGATGCATTTCATTTTCTATCTATAGATTTTATGGATTACTATAAATATTTATATAATTAATATATATTATATTTATATCATGTTTAATATTATAGAGATTATGGGACAGTTTTTCATGTAATAAGACACAATATAAGAAATAAAAATATTCATGAAAAACAAAGTAGTTATTACCCAAAACATGAATTTAATAATGTTAATAAAATGGTAATAAAATGTAATAATTAAATAATATAAGGTATGATATATATTAAAATGGTTAAATAATTTATGTATATTAAAAAAATAAATTGTTATTTAGGTGGTTCGAATGTGTACAATGGATGTTGAGACTTAAGGCATGTGATTTTCATCTCCCTTTTATATTTGGGGGACACATCCCTTAAAAACAACATATTTATTTTATATGATGAATATAATTCCCATTTATGTTTTTAATATATATATTATGAAAATTATGGGATGTAAATATACATATAGTGTTATCTCTTTTATGGGGATTATGATTCAAAAGATACTAATGTGGTAGGATTTTTTTTAAATTTACTTCTTTGGGGTTTAAGATATATTATGAAAATATCTTATTTTATGGGTTTTATATAACTTAAATTTGAAAATTGATATCAGGAATATTTTTTTCATTATATATAGTTTTTTTCTTCATGATATTTTTTCATTAGATATGTGATTTAAATGTTACTAAAGTGGTAATAATTTTATAATACAGTCTCATTGTTTTTTCGGGACTGTTTATCATCATGTTTATAATGATGATATCATATGATATAAATCTCAATAAACTCATGAATTTTGTGGTTCTATTTTTATTTCATGATAATACAAGTTTTAATTTCAGTTTCATCTCTTTAATTACTCACATGACCAAAAAATATGTTTTAAGGAAAATTTTACTTTATTTTCCTCTTCGTTTGAAAATTAATTATTCATCCATATCCATGTTTTTAATAAATTTTTTAAATAATGTTTTAACTATTATAAAATTATTTTTTAATGACATATTTAACAATATTTTAAATTCTAGATAATTGTTTAAAAAATAATTTTCTTTTCATTTTTTGAACATGACTGTTTTAAATTTTACCTAAAACATGAAATGAATATTGTTTTATCTATTATGGCCTGACTATAATTTTATATCCTTTGGAACAATAATTTATTTTAATATTACTTTTATAATTTTACAAGGTTATTTTCAAAGAGAATTATTTTGAAATTTTTTATAAATTTTTTGTTTTAAAATGCATTCTTCAAAATTTAAAGGTTATTTTCCACAGGAAATATTCTAAATGATAAATTCAAATCATTTTCCATATTAGGGTGAAATAATATCATTTTTATTATTATTTACTATGTATATGATCCAAGGTTACCATTTTTATTATTTCTTTATGTGGTTTCTCATCTTGTTGATGGAATGATTATGAAATTCGTTTTTTTTTTCACATGTCAAGATATGATGAACTGTTTATGAAAACCATTTCTTTTTATAGGTTCTTATATGTTGAATTTCTTATGATATTCTTACACACATATGTATTATTTTTACTATGTGACATGTGGGATCTAAATATCCCTTCAATGCATTGGGTAATTTTGAAAAAATCATGATTTAATTATGTATTGTGTGGACCTGATTTCATGTACACAATTTTTGGCGTAGACTTGGTTTCATGTCCATAAGGCTATATATTGGACTTCTTTAATTTCCTTAATGTTATGCATTGACTAGATTTAATTTACATTTTGTTATTTATTGACCCACTTCCATGTATATAATTTTATCTTAGTTACATATTGGATTTCATTAATATAATGAGTGAACCTATCTTTATTTAATCATGTTCCCAATGTTGTAATATTATAATTAAAAAAAATTATATGTATTATTCCAATTTTATTTTCCCATAAATTTTTAAAATTTATTCCTTATTGATTCATGTCTTATGAACTATCAGGATTTATTCCATGATTAATGTGTATGATCGATGATATGTATTCTATGTGTTGAAATTTTTAGATCATGCCCCCATACCATTATGCTCTTGTAATTATTATGTGATCATTGCTATATACATTTTTACCCTTATTGATAATTTTATCCCAACATTTATAATGTTTCCTTGCATAGGTTATAAGGAATTTTTTTTCTCTGAAAAATCTAATAAGGGGAAAGTTATGAACAACTAATGTGGAGAAGACGTATATCCTTAATGAACTAGTTATTTACATTTCTATGATTACAAATAAACTAGAATTTTTTTTCTATCATAAATCCTTATGTTATGTAATGAATATTCATATATTAAAAATGAATATCTACGTATGAAATGTGCGGGTCACTATAGCTTAATTTTTATGTTTCTCACTCCATTGTTGAACCATCTTTTGTCCATGCATTGGGAATGGATGTGGAGAGGCTTTTAGTATCCCTGGTGTTGGACATAACATTTACTATTCAGAAATGATTTTTTGATGTGTGTAAGGGATGTAGATTGATTATAGAGAGTCATCAGTCCCTGAGCTATTTCTTCTTTCTATAGATACAACTATTAAATTCATTTAACAAAATGTAATTGTTGGATTATATATATATTTTAATAGAATGAATCCAAATGAGAGTTTATTTTTCTAAAATTGAATGAAAACATGTAGAGTTTTTTGGAAATAAGGGTTGTGGAATGGGTTTTAGACATGTAGATCCCCTCCTTTCTTAGATGGTAGGTTTAATTTTTGAAACTATGGGGGATCATGTTGTGGGGGCTCTAAGGGATTTTGAAGATTTTAATTATATATTCCTAATAGAGGTTGTAACACTACCCCGTAGACATGAAATATTGTTCCATATATTGATGCGATTAGGAAATTATTTTTTTATGGATTCTTATCAGATACATCCCTCAAGGCTATGAGAGTCGAGGATCCAAATTTATGATCAAATAAAAAAGGGTTTTATCCATCCTAGCATGTATACATGGGGAGATATAGTGTTTCTCACCAAAAAGGTGGATGATAGTATGAGGAAATGTATAAAAACTAGTGATTTAATTTCAAAACCATAAAAAGATTTTATACCCTCCCAAGTATTGAAGAAATATTTGATCAGTTAAAGGGATCTATCTTGTTTTTTATGATTGATTTGTGATTTTCATGTCATAAGATGAGGTTGATAGAGAATTATTTCCCAAATAATGATTTATGGTGTAGTTGTGGTAACTTCAATTTCTTGGTCATGTCATTTAGTGTCATGAATTCTGTGAATGTGTTCATGGGACTCATGAACACAATGTTCCATGGTTCTATGGAGTAGTTCATGGTCACGTACATCATCAACGATCTTGTATACTTTATACTATAGTAGGATATTTCTTGGAATCATTGACATATATTATAAGTCCTTCGACATCACTAGATCTTTGAAAATCTATCCCAGAGTATTTTAGACCTTGGATTTAAACATTCTACGAAATTTTTCTCTCAATTGGGAGTATCATTGGATCCAAAAGAAAATTGAAGACATTATATGTTCAGATGAACCTAAGAATGTGGAATATTTTTGTATAATTTTTTTTCATTCCATAAATTACTGAAGGTTTATATATGATGTATCTAAGATTGTAGCTTTAAAAATATCCCCATCTAGGATAAACTAGTATTTAATGTAAACATAGAAGTGTTAGTAATCCATTGAACATCTGAAGAGTCTGTTGAATAGTTCCCCTATTATTTAACTACATGAGGAGAGAATGATGTTTAATTTATTTTGTGATTCTTCATGTTTAGGATTTGAATTTTTCATGATTTAATAGTGAAATGTAATTTCTTATAGTTCTAATAAGTTACACCCCCAAATGTTTGAATCATCCACCCATGATCTAGTGTTGGAACCATTTGTGTTTTCCTTAAAACTATGGTGATATAATCTAATTAAAGGAACATGTGTGGTCTTCTTGAATCACCATAGCCTAAGGTATGTTTTATCCCAAAAAAATTTGGAAGTTCAAAATTGGATATCAATGAAGCTTTTACATTTTTATAACTTTTATATCTCTTACACCCTTTGAAAATAATATTTTATAGCAGACTAAGTATGTAGGAACTCATGGATAGATATTTCTTAGGATTCTATTGATACATGGTGTGTGATATTGGAGATAAAAATTTTCATCCTGGCACAAATGAGGTTTTTTAGAAGGGGTTGTCTATATTTTATTATGATAGGACAATTTATCTTTTATGTCAGTAGAGGATTATTAATAGGGAAACTCATAGGTAGAGGTTATGAGTGATCATTTCATTCATAATGATGAACTTGGGGAATGGTCATAGGATAACCAACATTGGGTGATGTTCTGTGGGATATTGTCTGTTATAAAATTCTAAATGGGTAGTTTTTCCATGAGTTAAATAAATAAAATTTAATAATACATTTTATAATGTATACGATTTAACATTACTTGAGGAGACAGTTTTGGTGTCCCATGATGAAGTGTCTAGTAGTAGAATTCATAGCATGGTATTTGTTCTACTAACAGGTGAAGGATGAGAATTGTGTTTCCAGGGTATTTATATAGGACTTGGATGTTACCAAGTGTATTTTAGAGGACATCTTGTTGGGTTTTTCATTAAGATATCTCAAAATCAGGGAGGTTATTAATATATTTAGGGAGATGTTGGAATAACTTATGAAATAAGTTAATTTTATAGAGATCAAGGAATTCAATTAAATTGATCCTCAATTGAGGAAATATATAGATGAGGTGGTGGGAGTCCAAGGGGAACTAAAAACCACTATTTTTAATGAGATTCTAATTTTACCTTATGATTCTATAGATAACTGTAGAATGATTTTGGCTCTCTATTAAAACTTATAAATTCTTTAAATATTTAGAAATATGGTCATACAGAGCATACCATCTAAATAGTTGATGATATATTGCTTCCATGCATCATGGATATTAGTATACCATGGGTAATGAAATACTCCTCTGTAGAGTTTAATTAATAAAATATCCATTAAACCTTCATTATCATGGCCCTATTTGAGGAATTATATATCAAACCATGATGATCTCTAATTTTATAGACAATGGTTGGTGAGTTTGTAGACTGTGGTCCCAGTTTAGTATAGAGAACAACTAGATAATTCATATTTTTTTAGAGAATGAAATTAGTATAGGATCATAAAAATGATTATTCCATTCATAGGTAGTGACCCTTGGTGTATGAGGTTGGGGACCATGTATTCCTGAAATTTTCTACTTTCCATGGGCTGAAATGGTTTGGTCAAGGGAGTAATCTATCTACCTGAATTTTTGGGCTATTCGTGGATCTGGAGAAATTTAGTGAGGTGGTGTATCACTTTTTTCTTCCATGATGGATAGAAATGATATACATTATCTTCTATGTTCCCCAAAATCACTAGTATATCAACATTGACTCCCTTGTCACTTACCATGTGGAGTTATATATTGTGGGTGATCTAACATCCATGGAGTGACTGGTCGAGATCTAGGATCTTTGAGAGTATGTGATTAATGGGTGAGTTATTTGATTAGTTCATATCTTATAAAGACATAATTTCTTGGAGGATGGAACTAATGAGAGAGAGTCATAGATGAGTACTCAATATCATAAGTTATTTGATGATTTAGAATTTGTTAGATTCTTTTTTTGATTAATTTAAATTGAAATGATGTATTTATCCATATATTTATTTCATAAAATATTTACCTTCCACATTTGATGCTTTTTATGGCATTTCTTCCATTTGTGATGTATATCCCTCAATGAGGGTGTCTCTAGATACTGATATCACATTCTATATAGATTTATCTTGTGAGATGATTCAAACAGGTAAGTTATTTAGACTACTCATAATTTTTTCTTTTAGTTTCTATTTTTGAATAATGAAGATGAGAAATGTTTGAGTGATATCACATATAGTGTCCCAGATTAGATATATTAAAAGGGTGATCAAGGCCATTCCCTTTTAATTCATAATATTGTTTATGTGAATGATCGATTTAGTTACTTGATTGTTATTAAGTTCAAACCTATCCATGTTTTTGCGGGGTATCCTTAATCATGTGGTAACTCTATTCATATAGTTGATCAGTGTAGTTTCTTGGTTGTTTATGAGGTTGATATACAAGGTCTAAATTTTCATCCCAGAACCCATCCATATGGTTTAGTCGATCCACGTGTTCTCTCATTTTGTTCATGTTGGTGATTTCTTTCTCATTCAATCAATTCATGCAGTTGATTTCTATGGTCACTTCACATAGTTGGTCCTCAAGGTCCATCATTAGTTTATATAGAAAATATTATATTATCCCATAAGGATAAAACAAATGTTTTTAATGAAAAAAAGATAATAATAAAGGATAATTGGATATTTGAAACCCAAATAGATTGAAATAATTTATATCATTGATACCCTTCATATAAGTGGCATTAAATTATTTTTATAGAGACAATTATAAGGAAATTAAATGAAAACTTAATATATGATGAATTGAAACAGATTTTTGACTATTCTATTTTTATAGATACTTATGTGTTAGTGTATAGATTTTTAGAAATCCCATGCTTTCTTAATTTGAATTTATCTTGTTTCCTTTGAGTGTGGACATTATAGAACCTTGTTCTTGAGTCTTGGAAGTTGTAGGACATTTTACCAAACCCCATATGTTCTTTATTACTATTTTTGGTCAATATTCTTATTCTATATCTATTTCTCGTATAAATGTTTCTCATTTTAGGACGGATATTTTCCTGAAATAATAATTTTTTTGTGCTTCATGTTTTTTCAGTCAATCTAGAAAACATCTTTATGCTTTCCTAGACCTAAAATCATATATATTCCTCTATTGTTTTGTAGCGTGACATACAAGCCATCCATGTTAGGGATCTGATCTATCTTTTTATTTTTGTGATACTAATGATTTGGAATGTTTTTTCTTTTATATGGTTGAATGGTAAGGGTTTATTTATGATGATAATAAATTGACCTAACTAAATTTATGGGGAAATGGGAAAATTGAGGCATTTCATATGTGGTTACTTGTTCTTATGATGTTTTTAATGTTATCCCATATTGAAAATTTATATTTCATACATTAAAAGGCCTAGACAATGTTACCATTGTATGTTTGACTATATTAAACCATTAAATAAAATATTAATAACATATGGTGGTTGTAGAATTGGTATCAAGTGAAAACATTTTTTGGATTTGTTATCAATGTAAGATTTGATAGTTAAACATTATTAAAACCCTATTTTATTCAACATGGTAAATTTTGAATAGCTAAAACCTATTAATATTTTTATGGTATTGTGTTTTTTTAAACCTTATGGTTTGTTGGATTTTGTTGTGTCGTGGTATACATCAATGATAGATGGTTGGTGTTTATATGGGATATCCATGTAAATGCGTTATAATGATGGGATTATTTTGATTATAGAATTAGCGATGAAACATATTAGAAATTTAATATGACTTGGTAATTATTTATTTAACTCAATTGGATTGATTGTGTAATGACATGTGTTTTTTTCATTATAAATGAAATTAATATCTTAATTAATGGATATTAATTGGTAAATAGTAAATATATAAATAATTAAATTTGTTTAAATGACTGAAATTGAGAGCTAGTTTTGGGATGGTTTCATTATAGTGGTGGAAATAGATAATGGTACATGTTATGGTGTGGTATTGAATTTGTGAGTTGAGATCATGGTTTTTTTCCAGAACCATGATGTTTTGTGTTAAGTGTATCTATTATACCGTGTATTTTCTTGTGATTTATTTATTCGCCCATCTTTTGTTATAGTAACATAATGATTCCCAAAGGTTTGGAATTGTGGTGTTTTCCTCAAATATCCAGGTTTTAATGGGAGTGTAATGGAATAACCCATATTCCATACTTTCCCCTTTGTAGTTCTACACACAATATAATGGATGATGATGGTGATTCTTAGTGATGGATGTAAGAAATGTGGATGGAATAATTCATGGTAATAAGATGGAACATGGTTTATGTTATTCATGTTCCAAATACCCTACTGTAGTGGATGGGTGATAATTGGTTTATAATGGAGATAACCATAATATTTGTGGATGATGAGGTGATTGTACTATGTGAATAATTGTTATTCACCAATTCTTGTGTGAGATGACATGCCCCATCAGAGGTTGATGTAGGTATAGTTGCATCCCTTATCACATCAGACATGAAAGGGATCAAAGACAAGATGTGTGATTTTGGGGAATGAGAAGAAAAAATCTTTTGGTATGTGGTTGTATTGATCATTTTATCTAGATTTTTCAGATATTATTTTACTATAATGGTCACATCACTTATTCAGTGATATTTGATGAGGAAAGGGATTATTTGAACTTCATTGGTATTCTGGATTATTTTTCTTTTTTATTGGGGAATTATAATTCCATTCACACATTTTCCAAAAAGCCTATTCATATTATCCTACTGAGTGTACGTATTATGATGACCCATATATATATATATAATATATTTTACTAGTTACAAGGAGGTATTTTAAGACTAAGGTATACATTACTAGTGTAGATCATTAAGATAATATGATTTAACATAACAATTTTATTGATATTGTTTCCTTTGGGATGCTATGTTTGTTTTGAAATAAAATGAATTTAAGCATAGTTTGGTCTAATTAAAGTAATATATGTTTTTTCTGGTTGTTTATCTTATATCACAATTCCATTCATTATATTGATGGAAATTAACCACATTTAAATGTTTTATACCCCTAGTGCTAGTTGCATTGTCGAAGCCAACTAGAGGAAAGACTCATGCTCTATACTTATCTTTACTGTTAGACTAAGAGAGGTTTTTAGTGTGGAATATTCGGGAAATAGGTCCATTTCTTCAACTATAAAGTGATGTGATAATATGCGACCAATTACCTAAGGATTAATGGAATTTACCTTAGAAGAGGCCATGTCAGGATGATTGAGATTATAAAATTACTACATATGAAGTTGAAATCCTGAATAAGGTGATCGTAGGTATATTGAGAATATACTCAAAGTTAGTAAATGATATTTTTATTCTTTGTCTATAATTTTTTATATCATTCATTTTTTATAAGAATGTTGAATCATCCATGATGACATTGAGAAATGGGTCTTCCATCAAGAAACCATGTGGAAATCTTACTGTAATGAGGAAATTTGAAGAACTTATGTCAGGATATAGATATATTCCCAAGTTAAAAAACATAACTATTATAAATATGTTTTAATTTACATAATCCTTGGTATTGATTTTTTCTCAATGAATAATAAAATAATATATTGTCGAGGGAAGGATATAAAAATTTATCAAGGGGGAATAGACTCAATTTTCTTTAGAGGGGTGACATCATTATTTCTGTCTTGTCTGGATCCACCCCTAGTATCTAAACATAACAAAATTCATGGAGAGGATGAATAAAAAAATTTGAAATGGAAGGAAATCCTCTACAAAAAGGATTTAACTATTATATAAGAATAAATTGATGTATTTCTGGAATAACTACCAAGACATCCTCCAAAGCATGTTGTTTTATTTTTTATTTAAATCATCTTGATTAAAAAACTACCCCAAATACTCCATTTGGAATGTTCATAATGGAAATGGTGGATTTAAAGAAACTAATGAAATAATTGTGTGATATGGGATCATAAACCTTATTGTTTCAACTTGGAGAGTCTCTGAATTATTTTTAAAAGAGAAGGATATGTCTATGAGGTTATTCTATGGTTATAGGTAAATTATTTCTTATACTATAATGGATACATATTGTTTATCTATATTTATTAATTATTTGGTCAAATTCATGGAGATGAATAATTTTAAAATAACAATCTTAATTTGGGTTATCATAAATTTATTGTGTAGAATTATGATATAACAAATAAAACATTTTGCAAGAGGTATGTACATTTTGAGTTTATATTAATAAAATTTTCATTATACAATTCCCATTATGTGTTTATAAATTTTAAGAATTTTTTATTTAATGGTTATTTTGATAAATTATTTTTGTTATTTATTAATTATATCTTGATATACTCTTACATATTTGAATAGTAAAAGACTAATTTGTTAATAATTATTGAGAATCTTAGTGGAAAGGAGATATATTTTAAATTTAGTTAGTGTAAGATTTACATCGAGGAATTTTCTTTTATGGGCCATATTGTCTCCAAGGATGTAATATCCAATGATTGGTAAATAATAAATATAGTCAAATAAAGACCTAAACAAATAAATGATAACTGAGATAAATAGTTTCCGTATATTAGTAGGTTACTATTGGAAATTTCGTTTCATATTTTTTACATCATTGGGCAATATATTAACTAGGTTCGTAGATAAAGTGGTAAAATTTACATGGTAAATGTAATGTGATAAAAATTTAAATAATTAATGAATATATTGATTAATAAACTAATTTTAAATATAATATATGTAATATAAGGATTTGTGATATATATTGATTCATTTAACAATGGATTGGGGTGTATTTTTATTAAAAATCATAGAGTGGTTGCTTATTCATTGTATTGACTTTTTAGTTGTATAATTGTCTTCAATATATAAAGTTGCTATATCTATGGTGAATTTTTTGACTCATATATAGATTAAAAAAAGTGTAAGTAAATATTCCCATTTAATGACCTCATATAGAGATAAATGAGATTTCTAGAACTACTCAATAACTATGAATTCGTTATATATATAACTGATGGAAGGAAATCAAGGTGGGTGATTTGTTGAGTATGAAATATCATGGAGTTTTTTCCAGAATGAGGATATAGAGGATACCCATGTACATGGATTTAGTAACGTTGGATGTTGAAATTATTAGGAAAGGTCAAAAATCATTCATTTTTCATGTTTTTTTAAATCATATTTATTAGATAAGATAATGAAATCATAACAAAAAGATTTGAGTATTGAATAGAAAATTAAAGAAAAAAATGATGTTAAATTATAATTTTTCATCTATTAAGGTGTTTATTTTGTAATACACCATGTGTTTTATCTACACTTGATTTGGAGGGGGAATTACTTGATGAATCTTTGAACACATACTATGTATCAATATGGTCAGTTTGATAATAACAAAATGTTGAGAGACAATTTCTAAACAGGGAATGAAATCTCACCATGTAACAATGTGTAAATTGGATAATATCACTATTGAATGTTTTACGTTACTTATGAATAATTTTAGATGGAATAATTTTATATGGGTCATTATGGATCACATTACCATGTCTGCACATTTCCTTTCTACAAGGGACGTTATTTTCCTTGATCACCTTGCATAACTCTATATTAACATGGTTGTGATACATAAAGGGTAGCCTCTATCAATTGTATCTGATTATGGCCCTTAATTCACATTGAAATTATGGAGGTGGATTTAGATGAAACTAAAAGCCATGTTACATTTAAGTTACACTATTTATTCTCAAACTGATGGACAGTTTAAATGTAATATTACAAAATTTGAAGATATGTTGAGATTATGATCACTTAAATATTAACGATCACACGGATAATATCTAACGTCGGTTGAATTTTCATATAATAGTATGATCCATTCAAGAGATCAGATACAATTGTATAATGGGTTGTATGAGAGAAAATATCATTCTATAAATTGATGGTAATAAGTTAAAGAAAGGAAGCTAGTATATCTATAACTACTTGAGGAGAGAACTATAAATGTGTGAGATATTTATAATACATTGAATATAAATTATTGTAGACATAATAGCTATGCTAATAATCGATGTAATGACAGGGAATTTCAAGTGAGATATTTGTTTCATCAATGTGTCTATATGAAATAAATTTACATAGGTTGGTTTGATGGGGAAGTTGAGTCTTAGGTAAAGAAGGCAGTTTAAAATTTTATAGAGATTTAGAGTTGTGTCTTATCATTTGGATTTGAAATGTAACTTATCTAATGTCTATGTCATCATTCTCTTTTTCGAATAATGAAGTACATACCAAAACTGATGCATGTACTTTTCTTTTGGGAAATAGAGTTGGAACCTAACATTTATTTTAATAAGGGCTCTGTCAAGATTCTTGACCACATTGTGGAAGTGTTGGGGACACAGAATAAAAGGAATCTAAAAGTATATTGGCAGAATGAGAATCTAGTGGTGGAAATGTGGGAACCTGAAGTGGTAATGATGACCAATTTCCCACATTTTTATGAGAATATGTATATCCTAGATTTTGAGGAAAAAATTATTTAAGGGAGAAGAATGTAATACCATGGATTTTACTATAAATTGTAAACAATGAATCCCAAAAATACATTTTCACTATCATAAAAAATATAGTTTTTGTTAATAATTATATTTTAAATTTGAATATAAAATTTTTTAGGTGAAATTTGATAAAACTGAAATCAAATTTTGATTCATTATTTCAAAACCTTTTTAGAGTATATTTTTATATTTTATTAAAAAATTATGAATTTTTTATGTCTCTTAAAAATGTATATTTCATACAAATACCATTAATTTCTTTTCATCATGGTGATATAAACATGAAATAATATTTATGGAACCATTTAAATATAAAATTTTATTTTGAAAGAGTAAAATAAAAAAATTAAAAATAGTATGTTGAGTTTTTAAACTAATTGTTGAGGTTTTTTACCTATGTTATATTTTTTATAATAAGATAATAATTTAGTAATTTTAATTTATTTTATAATTAATAATATTCAACATTGTTTCCAAATTTTTTTAATCCAAAAATCATCCTTTCATTAATTATAAATCGATAAATTAAACGGGAATCAGTAATATTAAAAATTTATTGACTAAATAGGAATTAATTAATATTAATGCCTGAAAAATATATTTGTCATAAAATTATATTTATTATGTAATGGATAATTAATTGAATATAAATTTTAATAATCTTTAGGAATTGATTTTAATAAAATATATATTATATTTTGAATATTAATGTACAAATTAGGTGTTAAAGTAAATTTTATTATTTGGAAAAATGTTTCTATGTAAATGTTAGTCACCATCAAAAAGGATAAAATAAGTTAATAGGGTTATATTAAGGGGTAAGGTCCCAATATATCACAAAAAAGTAACTTTAAATTAATGGATGATGTTATTATATACCTTTCCTTATATTATCCCCATTAATTTTAAATTTTGGTTCCACTAACCAAGAATATGAATTTTTTTTATGAAATTCATATTTAGCCAAATTCAACTCCTCTCACTTATAAAAGGACCAATCTACCACCATTTCCTAGATGTACCTAAAATTAGATTCCTGTATATAATTTTCACTATTTCATTCCCTAATAAAATAATCCTTTGTTGTTTTTTCTTCTCTCTAAAAAGACCCCTCTAATTACATCAAAACTAGTATGTATTCTATGAGGATATACCATTGCATATTTTAAGTTTTAGGAAATCAAAATGACTTAGAAATTAAGTTGATTCGATTATTAACTCCACCAAATTTCATTGAGTTATGGGAATTTTTTTAACACCCTATTAAGGATCAAACTTTTCTTCCAACCACATTATTTTCCACTAAGATTCCACCTATCTGTGTATTCATGGTTTTAAAAATTAATTTATACTCTCATTGTTTAATAAATTATTTATTTCTAAAATAAAAATTAATATACATAGATATCATTTATTTCCATGTCTCCTTTATTATCATGAATTATACATATATTATATATTTTATCTTTTATGACTCAATATCATGTTCTTTGGCATTTAATATACCATTTTACTTTCATTTTTATTAAATTGAAGGTCTTCTATATTCCCTTATTAATTTATATATCATAATTCTTTTTAAGAGTTCATTAAAATTCAAAAATTTGTATGGATATATTCTTTATCAATATTCTTCTCTCTATTTATTTTTTTTCAAATTTGTGTCCATGTTAATTAATCTCATGGATAATTTCAATATCATTTAATCTTTTTCTATAATTTTTTATAGTTATGAATTAACCATATAATCTTTAATATGACAATTTGAGGTGTCTTTACTAATAGAGTTATTCATTTAAATGGTAGGGTAAATAATTGAATTTCATTTAATTTCTATTTCAATATGGGATCCTATTAATTTATAAGGAATGTTGATTATAAATTTATTAATTTATTTATTCTTTTAATATTATGAATATAGTAGACTAATTTAGTGACATGTGGGGAATGAAATTATATAACCCCTCAACACATTGGTAGGCCTCATGAGACAATCTATTTTGGGTTTTTAGTGTATACTTACTCATATATTTATAATGTATTAGATGAGGCTATAGAAATATGATTATGAAAATTTAGTGATGAGTGGGGCCTATAATTGGATAACATTTTGATATATCAGTTGGTATCATGAGACAAAATATGTTCGGTATTTGCTTTACGACTTACCTATTTATATATAGTGTCTTGGAATGAGGTCTTGATAAAAATATTAAAATTTCCATCATTATACATACCATTACTAATGAATAAATTATTATGGGGGATGTGATTATTTATATTGTTATGTTTAACATGGATATATTCCATTCTCATGTTATTAGTTATTTTACACATTTATTTATTATTTATTCTTCAAAATTAATTGTGGGTTGTTTGTTTCATGATAGTCACAACTGTACTCTACCCCTTACTATGAATATATTTTCACCCCTTTATATTTTTTTTCTTTCCTTATAGAATGTATAAGATAAATCTATGTAATTTTATGGATATTTTTCAAGGGATAATAATGTTACCAATGAGTTTTAAAAAAAATTAGGTTTTCAAATGTAAATTAATGTTCCATATATGTATTACTAAATTTTTCGGATCCGGTTTAATTTGAAATCTTGTTTTCTGTAAAAATTTAGAAAAGTAACTATGATATAGGAAACTAGATTTGGGGGATTTCACCACCTATCATGATTCCTTGGTGGAAGAGAATATGTGAGAACCATGTGATATCACATATCTTGAAAAACTATCATGCACAACACTATTCCTTGGTAAAATTCATCACAACATATCATATCTCAACACAAAACATGACATTGTCTAAGCAGCAATGTCGTGGTCTACCTTTTAGTGAAAAATTTCATAAATCTCACAATTTAACTAAAGTACTAATATACTTTTCATACTTTCACCTTATGCTGCATATTATTTAACAACTCATGAAAACATATTCAAAAATCCTTTTTATATTTTATAAAACTAATTTAGGAAAAATATATAATTAATTATTACCAGATGTCACATTATATATAATAATATGTGATAATAATTATAATACACCCTTTTTATAACCATTAAAATGATTTTGGGGTAGCTAAAAAAATTTTGTACCAACATTTTATATCCAAACTTAATCCTCATTTAGACAACCAAAATGTATGAACTGCTGATTTTTGGTTGTATTGGATGAAATTATCAATTAACTAATCAGTATTTTTTTAAAGTGGCACCACTACCAGGGTTTCAATGATACTCATGTTACAAAGAGATCCAATTTGATCTATATAAATCACATTTATCTTCATACCTATGTCCACCAATATCATATATGTGAATAGAAAATAAAATAACCCATTTTCCAAATATGTTGTGTGATAATGATACATACCTCATGAAAAAATCCTATATTTGAAAAATACATTCTTGATTATCATAGAATATTGTCCTTATATGGAAGAACTCATAAAATTTCATTCAACCGTGTGGACGAGCACATCAGATAATCCTCACCCAATTCTATAAACATATCACATCACTGTTATTTATGTATATCCATAAAAATCCCTAGTTTATCTTAATTGATTTCCTAGATGTCATAATTATTACATGAGAAGAAAAATTCCATCTTGGATAAGCCTAAACTGGTGAAATAATTAAAAATATACTCAACCCCCTTGATTAGATCATCCCCAAGAATTATATATGTAAGAACCCGGTTCTTCTTTTTCGTTATGTTTTTCATTTTTTCTAATGTTTTTGAGAAAAGGGGAGTTTTGGAAATTTTTTGAAGTACAAGACGTGTACTTTGTGAGTACACGCCATGTACTGCGTTGCTGTAGGAGGTCGTGTGTTGGCCCTGTCATGGCCACACACACGGTCATGTGGGGTGACGTGGAGGCCACCTTAAGCGGAGTACAGAAAAGGAAAGTACACTCCTTATATGTTTCTTCATTAAACACACCAGGGTTATGTCTAATGGATAGAACTGAATTCTTCTAGGTGTAGTTCATCGAAGAGCAAGGGTATGGCCGCGAATCTTCAATGAGCCCCTGAACATTGATCCTTTCTCTTAATAGAACATCGTTGGTTGTGTTGGAATCATATCTGTGAGTTCTCACTTATGTTGGAGCCTCGTTTCATGATTCATCTTCTTTTCTAAGTAATAGTGGGTTGAAAGTTTTATACATTTTTGTAGATCTTCGATGTTCTAAGGAGATTCAAGCTTCGAGGTTCACATATAATGATCTCCTAACCCTGAGGTAGGTGTTTGTGCCTTTCTGTTGAAATTATTTATGTTTTAAGAGAAAATTTTCCCAATACCCATAAACGAGGTATTGCGCGTTTACCGATCTAGCCCAATTATTTCGTTGCTATGCTGGTATGCCTGAGTAGATGATTACTGATTGTGAATAGGGTGAGTTTTTGTGCTTTGGATTTATTTACTTGCATGTCTTTTCCTATTATGACCTTTGGGTCTTGATTGCCTATTAGGCTACTATTTACATTCCCATGCCTAGTATTGTAGGATGGTGTGACTGTTGTTCTATGATGTTGATATGCTGTAGAATGATAACCAAGAAGTTCTTGTGGTTTAGATGGGCCGATACCCGATGACACACTTGCTTGACTTACACAGGGTCGTGAAAGCCTGATGTATAGACCATAGGGAGAAATGACATTAAGGGCTTCTCCAGAGTGTCTTTATGATTATACGATGCGAGACCATAGGGGGAATTGACATTGAGTGCTTCCCCAGAGTGTATGTAGTTCCTCGATGTGGGCCACAATGGGAATTGACATTGAGTGCTTCCCCAGAGTGCCTTTAGTACGATACGAAACTATAGGGGGAATTGACGGTGAGTGCTTCCCTAGAGAGTCTATACTTTAGTTGAACTAGAGGGGTGAGACACGGTTTTCTTCCCAGAGGGTTTCTTGTACTTGTTGGGTTGAAATATAGGGGTTAGACTATGATTACTGCCCAGAGGGTTACCTGTTGTGCTTACTTACTTTCTTAGCTGCTGCTTGATATTGAAACTGTGGATTGTATTTTTCTGCTAAGTACTTCTTGTTTACTTCTTTCTGTACTTTTACCTATCATATATTCACTGCCTTTTAGGCCCAGATCATGTGGTGGTTTCCTACTGGGATTCATCTCACACCCTGTTTGGGTCATGCTTTTGGGCCCAAACAGATTATATTATTGTAGGTATAGACAAGTGAAAGAGGCCTTCAACTTCAGGTACTTGACTTGCTGTGGAGCTGGAGAGAATGGGAATAATCTTAGGATTATGATAGAAATGAGCTTATATTCATTCTTATGCACTTTGGTTTTGTAAAAGCTGTATTCAGAATTGTGACATTTTTGTCTTTGTTTCTAGACATGTGTACAATGCATCATTATATATATATATCTGTTCTAGTTGTTTATCATCTCAGTCTTCCACTGTTTACTTTTTTTTGGATATGTAGTGCTTTCTATATTGTATATTTGTTTTTCTTACACTTTGTTAATCTACCAATGAGGGCATAGTTTTCCCACTTTCACCCCTAAGGACCTCGTTGCTAGTCGGTAGCCTCTGGCGTTCGGGGAAATGCGCTTGAGGCCATGTGACCAACCAGTTACGGGGCGCCTCTGGGTGGCTTTTGGAACTAGGACATTACAAAGTTATATTAGAGCATTCTTTTCTCTTGACTTACTCTTTGGAGCCTTTAGCCAGGGATAGGGAGGAATAGGTACTTGGTAATAAGATGTGCCCGGGAGTAGCTAACCTATGTAATGGGAAAATCAAATGTACCTCATTTATTGAAGTTCATGCTGGTTTGGAAAGTTTACGGTTGATCTGATTTTTACCGTCGGGTGACTCACATGTTTTGTGATATTAATTTTGACGTTATTGAGGTTCTATTATGTGTCACAACCCGATGAGATGTGTTTATTCCATCTCTTTCATCATATATGAACTTTCTATAAATCACATGTCATGCATTATTGCCATGTCATCTAGGATTCATTAGGGATTGCATGTTGTTGTGGTAGACGTTGTGTAAAATATGCATGTTGTTGTGATAGATGCCTTGATACGAATACCTAATGCTTGATAGGGAATTTGGTGTAATGTATTGTTTTCATGAACACCAAAAATCTGTTCTTGAGGTGTTATGGGCCCTCATGGACCGGAATTTAGTGGATCATTGCACTGTTTTCATGTCTATAACATGTATCAGATGCCAAACTTTGATTCGTGGGGAGTATGGTCCCTCATAGGTAAATATTTGGCACTTTCAAAGTTCGTTTCAGTGATTTTTCTGAGTTCTGAAGTAGTTTCCGAGGCTTAATATCTAGAAAAACCTAAAATACATGCCATGTAATGTTAAGTACACGCCATGTGTTCATCCATTCGGGAAGAAACAATTTTTCTTAAGTACACGCCGTGTAGTCTCTAACCATGTTACAGGACATGTGGGAAGAGACATGGGATGGGGATTTCCTTAAAAAACATGTCGTGTATGAGTTGAACATGTCGTGTAGTGTAATCATAGGAATTGGAACATCTAGCTAACAACACGGGTCGGTGGAGTCTTCTCTTGTCCACATCGTGTCAGGTTTGAACACACTTTGTAGTCTGACCCAGGTACCCGGTCGTGTCACTAACAACAGGAGTTAGTGTTATCCCTTCACAAACACATTTTTTCCATTTCAAACACGCCGTGTAGTGTGAGCCATGTGTCAGGTCGTGTCACTAACAGCACAGGCATGTTGAAGCTTATCTAGTACACGCCATGTCTATCTTGAACACACCATGTATTCTTGTTTTATGAAAGCTTCGTGGCTTAACCGTGTAGAATAACTTGGGCAGGGAAATAGAATTCAAGTACATGCCATGTGTTAAGACGACACACCGTGTGTTTGGGGTGTTATAGGGCTAGTTTGGCAGAATTAAACACCCATGTGAATGACTTCAGGGAACATGCCGTGTAGGAAGTGTACACATTGTGTAGTCATGTTTTGTAAAACATGAATGTTTTATTTCTCCTGATCTCTTCTTACACTTCATTAATTCAGTCCCTGTTAATCCTGATCTAAGGAGTTTGCTTGACCTTGTAGAGTCAAACCACTGAGACGTCCTCCGACTGTCCACCAGTTACATGGTAGTGATCAGATGCCGGATACGGTTGATCAAGGTCTTCCAACAGATCCTCATGTTGTGCCAGTCTTGGAACAAGAAATTATACCTATTGACGGTGCTAATGCATAGTTCAGGGAAGGCTCCACGAGGATGATGTATACCTTTCAAGGAGCACCGCCTCCTTCCTCGTCGATGGCTGATTTGATGCGGGTCTACTAGTAGCAGTATCCTTGTGCCTTCTAAGGGGAAGGAGGACCTCAGGCTGTAGAGTCATGGCTAGAAGCCATGCTGACAATATTTGATCATCTAGATACACCTTTAGAGGGGAGGTTCCAGCTCACCAACTATATTCCACATGATTCCACCAAGATATTGTGGGATGTGATCTCACAGGTGGGTCAACAGCAGGTTATGGCTTGGGAGGAGTTTAAACGCATCTTCTGTGACTACTTCAATCTGGAGACCGTGGGGGTTGACCGAGCCAGGATGTTTATGAGCCTTGAGCAGCCTACCCTATTAGTTATGGAGTATTCCTCTCATTTCACCAAGATTTAGTGTTTCAAACCCTTCCTAGGGGGAGATGAGGTATTCTTGGCAACTAAGTTCGATGATGGCCTCAGATAGGACCTCTTCTCTCAGGTGAATATCATCAAGTTGACTTCCATCTATTTTATCGTCAACCAGGAACTGATCATAGAGCTCAATATGAGGGATTTTGGAGTTATGATCCAGGGCGGCTCGACATCTGGAGTTAGCATCCCTCTTACTGACAGTAGGAAGCGCCATAGGGAGTCTTCGTGTGGTGATCCATGGAGGAGAGAGAGACCTTCAGGTATCTAGGTGGTATGCTAAAAGTGTGGAAGCTCTAGAAATACAAGGTTATAGTGCTAGAGAGACCTAGTGGAGTGCCAATCTTGTGGAATGATGGGTCATATTCAGCGCTTCTGTCTGATCTTCTCACTAGAAGTTGGTGACATGGGTTCTTCTATGACCCCATGTTCTGGAGCAGCACCACAAGTTTCACACTAGTTTGGGAATTGGAGTTCTTCCAGCCCTTCATACCAAGGTCGAGGCCATGGCCGTGGTGGTCAGTTTCCAGTAATTTAGCGATAGTAGATTGGATCAGCTCAGAGTGGTTAGAAAGGGTCACAAGGCCGTGGAGTAGGCCATACCATTGCTGTGGAGCAGACCCAAAAGCAGCAGGATCCCGGACCTTCTAAAGTTTGAGGTACGACCCTAGTTTCCTTAGTTTTATCTTCAGTTCTTTTCAATACAGGGACTTCCCATAGCTTTATATATGTTGTTGTTGTTGAGAGTCTCGGGCTCTATAACTTTCCTCCGCAATAATTTGAAACTAGACACTACGTTGGGGACTAGAACATCTAGTGTATGATAGTGTAATGAGTTCCCTCTAGAGGTTGGTGTGTGTCACTTCTTATGGGATCACTATTTCTTAGAGATGACAGGCTATGATTTCATTCTCAGAATGGACTGGCTAGTTCCCTTCCAGGTAGTCATTGACTGTTATCACAGCAGGGTGAGTTTTATATCACCAGATGGTGGAACTTTTCTTCATAAGGGAGAGTGGGATGTCTAGGCTAGTAGAGCGGGTCTAGAGCATCATGGGTTGGGAGTAGTAACAACCTAGATTGCTAGTCATTATTTGGATGAACAAGGGATTACACAGATATACTTTCCTCTAGGGGTGGATCGTTTCAGATATTTCTTTCCAGAGGACTTCTCAGGTATTCCTCCAGAGTGCGAGGTGTAATTTTTGATTGGTCTTGTTCTAGGAGTGGAACCAGTGTCCATTTTTCATTATAGTATGGCTACAACATTGTTTCAAGAGCTCAAGAAGCAGTTGGAGGATTTGAAGGAAAAAGGGTTTCATCTAACCCAATACTTCTCCTTGGGCTTCACCTGTTTTGTTTGTGAAGAAGTCAGACGGTACTCTCAGTCATTGGGTGGATTATCAGAAGCTAAACCGGTTGACGGTCAAGAACTGATATCCCTTGCTGAGGATTGATGATCTCTTTGATCAGCTTCGAGGAGCTCGGGTGTTCTCGAAGATTGAATTGAGGCCCGGTTACCATTAGTTGCACGTTAGACCATCAGATATACCTCTTACAGCCTTCCAGAGTAGGTATCGTCTATACATGTATATGGTTATGTCATTCGATCTCACGAATGCACCAATAGTTTTCATGGCATTAATAAATTGAGTGTACCATCCATACATGGATTCCTTCAGGGTGGTCTTCGTGGATGATATCTTGGTATACTCTCACACTCGACATGACCATGCTACCCATCTTGATATCGTTTTGATTACACTGAGGGAGCATAAGTTATATGATAAGCTCTCAAAATGTCACTTTTGGATAGATCAGATTCACTACTTGGGTCATGTAATCTCAGAGACATGATTGTTAGTAGACCCAGAGAAAGTAAGGGAGGTTGTTTCCTGGGAGTATCCAAAGAACTTCTTTGCGGTGAGGATCTATCTAGGGCTATCTGAATACTACAAACATTTCATTCAATAATTTTCACACATAGAAGCACCGCTTATGAGTTTGATGAAGAAGGGTGAAATGTTCTTATGGTTAGATTCTTGTGAGTCAGCCTTTCAAGAGCTGAAAGGGAGGTTGAATTCAGCACTGATACTAGAATTTCCAAAGCTAGAAAAGATCTATATGTTTTATTGTGATGCTTCAGGTATCGGTCTAGGAGTCGTGCTTATGCAGGGAGATGGATTCATTTTATACAGGTCTCAGCAGTTGAGGCCACATGAGAGGAATTACCCGACGCACGATCTGGATTTGGCAGCTATTATCCATGCCTTATGCTATTGGAGACATTACCTTCTAGGAAAGAATATTGGGGCTTTCAATGACCACAAGAGTCTCAAGTACATCTTCACTCAGTGTGATATGAATTTGAGACAGTGAAGGTGGGTTGAGTACCTTCCGTCTTTTGACATTGAGCTTGCCTACACACCTGGGAAAGGCAACACAGTGGCTAATGAATTGAGCAGGAGGACTCAGATACATGTAGTTCAAGAGGCTAGTTGTGAGTGGAAATTGATGGCCCTGTTCTCAGAGATGCATTTGGAGGTCCAAGATAGACTGGGACAGACCTTCTTTTCTTTTTTAGCTGTTTCCTATACCCTTCTTGATCGAGTACGAATGAGGCAACTATTAGATTCTGAAGGCCTAGTCCTGCGGGAAAGGGGTCAGGAGAGGACCATATTCTGGGATTAACCATAGCCGAGGATGAGATCTTTCATTTCTAGGGATGTGTATGGGTGCCAACAGATATACGCAAGGAGCTGATGTAGGATTTTCATTCCTCAGTTTGGGCAGTTCATCATGGTGTCACCAATATGTATCGTGATCTACACCATTAGTATTGGTGGCCAGGTATGAAGAGGAATGTTTATGGTTTCATCATGAGGAGTTACAATTGTTAGCAGGTGAAGGCGGAGCATCAGCGACCAACATTTCTTCTACAATAGTTACCCATTCCTGAGTGGATGTGGAATAATGTCACGATGGATTTTATGATAGGGTTGCCGAGATCGTCTCAAGGGAATGATGCAGTATGGGTTGTCATTGACAGACTTACGAAGGTCACTCACTTATTTCAGATCAAGGAGGACTTCAGTGCTGATAAGCTAGGAAGGTTGTACATCCATGAGATTGGGCACTTACCTGGAGTCCCACAATCCATTGTTTCAGACAGAGATGTATGTTTTACTTCTCAGGTCTGGCAGGGGATACATAAGGCATTGGGTACAAAGGTACTTTTATGTAAAACTTTCCACTCCTAGATAGATGGCCAGTCTAAGCATACGATTTAGGTGCTTGAGGACATGACCCGTGCATGCATCCTAGATTTTGGAGGTTCTTGGGAGAAGCATATACCTCTTGTGGATTCTTCCTACAATAATAGTATTCAAGAAACTATTGAGAAGGCACCTTACGAGGATATGTACGGTAGGTCGTGCCGATCACCTTTATGTTGGCTGGAGGTAGGAGAGGCAGCTTTGTTGGGACCTCGTCTTGTTCAGGAGATCATAGAGAAGATAGAGTTCATTCAGAAGAGGATGACTACTGTGCAGTCTTGTTAGAAGTCTTATGCTGATCAGCGGAGATGACCTCTGGAGTTTGAGGTCGGGGATCAGGTTTTTATACGTGTCACACCAAGGATGGGACATAAGAGTATTAAGATATAGGGTATGATTTCGTTGAGGTAAGTTGGTCCATTTGAGTTGTTGGAGAGAGTTGGGATGGTTTCCTATCAGTTGTAGTTCCCACATAGGTACTGACCTATGCACGACGTCTTCCACGTTTCTCAACTTCAACTTCACTTCTCAGACATGTCTCACATCTTTCAACGTGAGGAGGTTGAGTTGGAAGTGGATGAATCTTTTGAGGATCATCTAATACGGATTGTAGATCTAATAACAATGGTTCACCATGGTCTGTCAGTTCCTCTGTTACGGGTGACTTGGCAGAACGAGCAAGTACAAGATGTGACATGGGAGAGGGAGGTAGACGTACGATCACAGTGGTCGGAGCTCTTCGAGGTTTCTTCTTCTAAGACACCTTGTTAGGGAAATTCAGGGATGAATTTCCTTATTGGGGGAAGTTTGTAAGAACCCAGATTAACTTTTCAGTTATGTTTTCCTTTTTTTCTGGAGTTTTTGAGAAAAATGGAGTTTCTGGAAATTTTTGAAGTACATGTCGTGTACTTTTTGAGTACATGGCTTGTATTGCGTTGTTGCAGGAGGCTATGTGTTGGCCGTGTCATGGCCACACACACGGTCATGTGGGGTTACGTGGAGGCCACTTAAGGCAGAGTATAGAAAAGGCAAGTACACGCCATGTACTTTAAAAGTACATGCCATGTACTTTTTTTTCATTAGATGCAATGGGGTCACGTCGTACAGAAAAAACCAACTTCTTCTAGGTCTGGTTTGTCTGAGAGCGAGGGTATGGACATGGATCTTCGACGAGCCCTCGAGCCACCATTCATCCTCTGAATTGAACACTGTCAGTTGTGTTGGAATCATATTGGTGAGTTCTATCTTCTTCTGGAGCCTTGTTTCATGATTCCACTTCTTTTCTATGTTATCGTGGGTTGAATATTTTTTACATTTTGTAGATCATCGATGTTATAAAGAGATTAAAGCTTTGAGGTTCACATATAGAGATCTTCTAACCCCATAGTAGGTTTTTTTTCTTTTCTGTTGAATGAATTTGAGTTTTTTGTGAAAATTTTCCCAATACCCATGAACGGGGTATTGCACATTTACCGTTCTAGACATATTGTTTCTCTGCTATGATGGTATGCCTGAGTAGATGATTAATGATTGTGAATATGGTGAATTGTTGTGATTTGGATGTATTTCCCTGTATGTATTTTCCTGTTATGACCTTTGGGTCTTGTTTACCTATTAGGCTACTATTTACTTCCTCATCCCCAGTATTGTAGAATGGTGTGATTGTTGTTATGTTATACTGATATGCTGTAGAATGCTATCCAAGTAGTTCTTGACATTTACATGGGCCGATAAACGATGCTACACTTCCTGGACATACACAGGGCTATGAGAACCAGGAGTATAGACCATAGCAAGAATTGATGTTGAGGGATTCTTCAGAGTGTCTTAATAATTATAAGATGCGTGACCACGAGGGGAATTGACATTCTGTGCTTCCCTAGAGTGTCTATAGTTCCTCGACGCATGCCACAAGGGGAATTGACATTGAGTACTTCCCCAGAGTGCCTTTAGTACGCTATGAGACTATAGGGGGAATTGACGGTGAGTGCTTCCCCAAAGAGTCTATACATTAGTTGAACTAGAGGGGTGAGACTGTGTGTGATTTACATAGGGGTTCTTATACTTGTTGGGTTGAACTATAGGGGATAGGTTGTCAGTACTGCCCAGAGGGTTACATGTTTTTAGCTACTTTCTTAGCTTTTGTTTGATATTGAAACTGTGGATTGTATTTTTCTACTGAGTACTTCTTGTTTACTGCTTTCTGTACTTTTACCTGCCATATATTCACGAACTGTTAGGCACTGATCTTATGGTGGTTACCTGATGGGATTCGTCTCACACTCTGTTTGGGCAATGATTTTGGGCCCAAACATATTATATTATTGTAGGTGTAGACATGGTCAAGCGCCTTTCTACTTCATGTACTTCATTTGGTGTGGAGTTGGAGAGTATGGTACCAAGCCTAGGCTTGCGATGCTATGGAGTTTATCTGCTTTGCTTTGCACTTTGGTTTTGTACTGGTTGTATTCAACATTGTGACTTTTTTTGGATTTTTTAATAAACATGTGTACCATGCATCAATTTATATATATTTGTTCCAGTTGTTTATCATCTCAGTCTTCTTTTGTTTACTATTGTTGGATATTTATTGCTTCCGCTATTGTATATTTGTTTCTCTTCTGCTGTGTTACTCCACCAATGAGGGAATTATTTCCCCACTGTCACACCAAAGGCCCTTGCTGCTAGTTGGCAGCCTCTGGAATTTAGGGAAATGCACTTGAGGCCATGTGACTAACTGGGTACGGGTAGCCTCTAGGTGGCTTCCAGAACCGGGTCGTTATAGTATATGAACGAAATCAACATATAATAGTTCACATTTGGAACATGAATTCAATATAAAAAATTCATTCGTAGAATACCAAATCCATACACTATATAAATTTTAATGAAAAATTTATAATCATTTTTCAAAAAATTTTATCTGAAACACTTTTTTCTGAAATTTATAAAATTATCCATTACAATTATTGTTATTATCTATGAAAATTGGTGTAAAAATGATGAATATGGAATATAAATTTGGTTTGAAATCATGTGGTTTAGTATGAATAAATCATTAATACATAATGTTTTATTCCTATTGAAAGTTGTTCTTGTGGTATGGAACTATTTGGGATGTAATTATACAGTACGTTAAAAATAGAGGATATTTTCAATTGCATAAGTATTTCATCGTACATAATTTTGTAGTGAGCTATATGAGATGAAATTTATAGTCATTTAAAAATAGCATTAATTTAGAACAAACTGAATATTCTATAAAAACAAATTAATGTATAAGACATTTTAGAAGATAGTAGATTATTTATGATAGATATAATTAAACACTAATACTTTTAATAAAAATGAGAAATTTTAAATATGGTGGAAACAATTTTCAATAGATTCATCATCCATCACTAATGACCTTTTTTTCACATGTGTTCATGTAAAAAGTAAAATATATCGGTACCCACCTAATTGTTCCCCAAAACCAACTCATCTGTCATTCTTGATTTCTCTCTCACAACAAGTCTCTTGTAACTCTTTATATCTCCTATGCTCTATATCTACCATGTGATACTTGAAGTTGAGAATTTTCCCTTCAATCAAAATGTAATATTATAATGCATTATTTTCATAATATTCATAATTTTTTTATGTTAAATCCATTAATTATATTCTTTTAATTAAATTAATAATTTTTTAAATTAAAATTATTTATAATATATTAATATTAAAATAATTAAAAATTTTAAAATAAAAATAATTATTTTCTTTCAATTATGATTACAGTAATTAAATTATAGAATTATTATAAAATATAGAAAGTAAATATTATTTTTTCATCATCTTATTTATTCTTTTTATTTAATTAATTTTATTTTGATTCCAAATTTATTATAGAATCTGATGAAAAGAATTTTTATAATTTAAATTTTTTAATTATTAGTTAATAAAAAATAAATATTTTATTTAGTGAAAAAAGATATTGTTATAAATTAAATTTAACATGTTTAACACAGAATAATACTAAAAATGTTTATTTTAAGATATTTAAATTTGTTATTGAGAAATAAAATATATATAAAATTTTTTAAAATCATAAAAATTTAAAACTAAAGAACTATAATGGGAAATTATATTTTAACATTTAAGAAATGCTTAAATGTTATAACATTAAAGAATTGATTAATAGATAACAAAAATTATTAAACATAAGAACAAAAAAAAATAAATTCAGTGAATTTTTTAAAGAAATAATGATTGTTACTAAATATTATTATAAAATAAAAATTTAAATTAAAAAGAAAATTATAGTGCTAAAAAATACGAAATAAATTAATTTAAACTTAATAAAAATAATTAATTATACTAAATAGACATTATAATTTAAATAAAAATTATAAAAAATTGGTAATAATTTATTTTAAAAAATAAAAAAAAAGAAAATTATATATAATAGTAAAAAATTAAAATTATTTTTTTAAAAAATAATAACAACAGAAAATTACCAAAATTTTTGAAAATATAATTTGTAGTAAATTCTAGTTAGTATTTTAGTTTTTAGAAAAATATTCCATAAATGAATGTTAATTAATTTAACAAAAAGAAAAATATTAGAAATACATATTTTTATAAAATAAAATTTGAAATTTAGAAATAAAATTTTAAAAATATAAATTAATTTAGTCAAATATAACAACTAAAAATGTAAAATGGTAATGAATATTAATTTTTTTGAAAATTAGACAAATATTCAATAGTGTTAAAAAATGATTAAATGATAATAAAATAAAATAATAAATAAGATAAAATCATTAACATTACTATATTTTTTTAAATTAATATTCATTAATATTCAGTATTTTTATATATTTATTAAATATTATTATTATTATTTTAATACAAATATATTCATTAAATAAATTAAAAAATATTACAATTACATAATTATATTAAACATATAATTTAGATTCTTGTAGACATCATGGGAAATTATCTTAAAAATTGTTTAATAAAACATATTCAAATATTATGTTAAATAATTATTAAAAAATTCCTTTTAGTGTATGAAATTAAATTTTTAATTACGAAATAAAAAATTAATTAATTAATCAATAAAATTAGATACTTATAAAATATAAGATTCTAAACTTATAAAGAATTAGTAGAATACAAAACCTAAAAAAATAAAACATTAGGGAGTACTAATTTTTTAAAAAATTATTTATATTTTAGTAAATATTATGTCATATATTATATAATTAAAATAAATGATGATTTATAATATAAGAATAAATACCATTTACATAAAAAAACATTACTAGATTAATAAAAAAAATTAATGTTAAAATATATAATAAAAATTGAAATATATTTAATTAAAATAATATCTTACTTATAATTAAATATACTATAAAGAATTAAATATATAAAAATTGTTTTTTATTATCTAATTATTCAATTTTTTAAGAAATAGAAGGGAAGATTAATTAACAACTGTTTTTTGTATATGATCTAGTTTGGATAGGTTGTGAAAGAATATATATGGTTTGGGTTTTGATTTGACCTAGATCATTACTCTTAGGAATCATGCTAAAACATATAAGTTACATACTATCATTGATATAATGTGATTTTTCTCTGTCTAAACATTCATATGTTAGAGAATATTGTCAGAGTTTAATAATTTCATCTTATAATACTAAAAAAAATTCATGAACTATAGATTTAGTGCCTTTTAAGATTGACTCCCAAATCATTTTCATCAAAAGGTCATTTTTTCCACAATACCTATATTTCTTTTCTTTGTATTCTATATCTCCCAAAAAATATATCTACATAAAACATTCTTCTATGTATATTTCCAAATAAAAATTAATAGGTAATAGGAAATAAAAGAAATGGTGATTTAAAAAACTCGACATGAGAAAACATATCAACATGACCTCAAAGTGTTAAATAATAATCATATGAGAAAACATGATAAGTGGAGAAAACTATTTTTAAGAAGAACATGAAACAAAATGGATTTTCCATAATACATTAAAAAAGTACATATAATCAAGAATGAGAAAACATGTATCATTTAATTGTAGATAATATAAAATAACCATTGAACATAATCATAGGAATATGACATAAGAGAATAGATTTTCATTGATAAATAGCCCAAAAATGAACAACAATGAAAATGTTATAACTAGAAGTCATCACATTATGAGAAAATAATAATTTTTTTACGAACAATCAAAATTTCCATGAATCATGATGTTAACAAAAAAACTATAGTTTATGTGGTGAACAAAAAATGTGGATCCATTATGTTTTGAAAAAATCATTTCAACACTTATTGTTATGGATTTTTTTTTCAAACATCATTTTTTAACCAAAAAATAATTCCATGATTCATGTTATGAAAAATATTTTAGTGCATTATATTGTGATAAAATGTACTCACTTGATGTAGTGAAAAAAATGTAGATATTTAATGTTTAGAACAAATAAAATGTATATGATTAATGTATTCAATAGAAAATTGCCTATAATTCATGTTGTGAAAAAGGTGCATTCCTAAAATAATTATCCCATTAGATATAAATCCATAACCACATTATTGGAGGGAAATATAGGACCACTTTTTTGAATGGGTTCCCTAGACCCAACTCATTTATGTACACTGATTACAAATACATATATACTTTTTGATATATAAATTTGTTTATTCATTCAATAATAGTGTCTATACTTCTCCAAAAAATGTTTACATGGTAATGTCATAAAATTACATATCTCATCAAAAGGTTATATCAGTTACTACCTATAATAATAACTTCGACATACTTTGATAATAATCTTAAACATATATTTTATGGTCGAGGAACATCATAGTACTAGAAAATAGTTAATTTTTTACTATCAGTTTCTAGGGTATCATATGAATTTAGAATACTCCTCAATATGTTCACACTTGGTGTTTTATAGTACATGAAACCACGATGATTGACCTGCCAATAAGAACACCCATTGTTATTGGGATTCATTGGTTATTCCAACTTACATACCTATGTATTGGTCTCTAGACTGAAGGTCAATATTAATGTGTAATATTTTATAATTTATTTTGAGTCAAAGAAAAAACAATGAAATTGATTTCTTTGAGAAGATTCTTATATTGGGTGTTTCATTAGCTATATTACATTGGTTGAATGATCAAAAAAGATTTTTTTTTCATTTTGTGATAAATAATAGATATCTTATGGGCCTAGATTTACCATGATAGTAGTGCCTTCACTAAATCCATGTCCATAGTACAAGAAGGTAAGTGCATGTTTTTTTCCATTAAATATATAAATTAGAAAAATGATGATGATACAAGTGTGCATTCTACTTTAAGAGATATCTAAAGATAAAGATATTTTGTTACATAGAACATATTTGATGGAGGTAGTCATAAATAAGAAATTATATTACTTCTTAGGGGGTATTATATGTTTATATAATACAATCCTGGACCATGGGTTGGTCTCATTACTATCAATATAATGACCTAGAGGGTTAAAAACTAACAGTATCTATATGTCCCACCAATTTCCTTGAATACGTGTTTTGGATGTAACGGGCCCCACATGCGGGGGCCGGTGAATGTCTGAGTCTAATAAATGCAAATTAAAAAAAATTCAATTATATTGTTAATATTTAAAATAATTATGACTAAATTAATTTCTCAAGGTATTCAAAAGTTGTTTGATTATGAAAGAGAATATGGGAAAAAATAATTTTCCAAATGAACATATGATGTTCATGGTTAACTAAATTTTGTGTGGAGATTATAAGATGAGTTAATAGTTCATATTTTATCATATAACGTGTTAAAGTGTTGAAAGTGAGTGATGAAATATTTTTGACATCTATGATAAGTTTATTAACTCATAAGTGTGTTAAATGGTTTGAAATAATGGTTACTACTTTTTAGTGACCAAAGTGAAATTTTTTAAAGTATAGCATAGGTTTAAGAGATCATTTTAGCCTCTTGAATATAAATATCCCCTATTTTGGAATAATTTATAGGGAATAAACTCTCTTCTCCTATCCTCACAAGTTCTTATAGATAGATTTTGATAAAAGAACCATGTTATAATGATCCATCTTACTTGATGAAGTACAAGTTATTCACATGATCGAAGGGATGTAATAATGCTTTTTTAGATATAGCACTTGAGAATTATTGATCAATGTTGTTGAGTTGTGGTACAACTGTGGATGATCTATAGGATTTCACATTTTGAATCTTTGATCCATCAAACCCCGATAGTGAGAGAATTAAATAATCTACTTCAAATAAATAAGGTACTATTTATGATTTTTTTCCAGGTTTTTTCAAACCTAAATTGAATATAAATGTATCCTTTGAGGCATTGGGGGAATGAGTTTTTTGGGTTTTAGTGTTTTCATCATTAATCCAAACCCAAACTTTTATTTGATTATTTTCATTCTTCCAATTCTCCCTAAGTTCCTTAAACTGGAATCAAGGAGAACGTAAAATTATTTATTTAAAAATTTTAAAATATTATATTAAATTTTATATGATTCAAGAATAAGGTATTGATATAGTCCAAATTAAACTAACATAGCGTATATCCAAGTTCATATCACAAAGATATTCTTGATTTAATATTTATTAGTTTTGTGTAAATATTTTGAAATAAAATTTGTGTTTTATTTTTTTATGCAATTAAATGGCCAATAGTGCAATGAATTTTTAGCCAAAGCATGACATGATAATGTTATGTGTCAGAATAAAATACTGAAATCTAGCTAATATGTTTTTTGGAAATAGATTATTTTTAAGTATTATTAATAAATTTTTCAAAAATAAAAAAATATGAAAACTAAATATCCATTGGAAGATGGTGTTTTTCAAAAAATAAAAAATAATAATTTATTTCCTCTCCCCACTAGTTTGGGAATGGAAAATTTACCCTCCTTAATTATGGGAGTGTGATGGTTATATATATATATATATATATAATACCCATAAATGGGACCCCAACGACACTTTGGATCAACTGGGTTATTCTGGATCTAACCTGCCTAACCTGTTCAACCCATCGTAAGCCCTAAAATATTTTCTAGGGATTTTCCATATTTCCAAATGAAATATAAAAATTAAATGAAAAAGTCATAAACTATATTTTATTTTCCAGGATTTAAAGAAATTATTTTGGGTGTTGTGGGACATGTAACTATTTATTTAAAAATAATTTAATTCAAGTTAGTGGTTCAAAAATACCCCAATGTTTAGTATTAGAAAATTTAAATTTTCTTGTGAAATATAATTTCAAATTGACTGGTATTGAGTTGAGACCGAAAAATGCATGTTTATTTTATTATTTAAATAATTTTATAATTTAATTTAATTTTTAAATATATAATTATTTTATTTTTACATTCATTTCATCGTCCCTCTGTCTATAATTTTTATAAGGGCTTGCGTATTCATATTTAGGTGATAGTATTTATATTTCACATCCCATGTTCTCATATATTATGTGTGAGTATACATTTTAAATGTCAATGGAATTTGTGGAAATATGTTTTTTATTCAGGATCTGATGTAAACCAAACAAGTGATGTGCATAGGAGTTGTGGGTGCTATAATTCAAGTCAAGTATTGAGTTTAGAGAATACACTAGGGTTACGATAAATACATTTTTCACTAGATGGATTGACATATAGTTAAAAGATCTTGATCACAATATTATTTATATATTTTATCACATTAATGGTTTATTTATTTTTGAATTTGTATTTATAACAAGCGATTATATAGTATAATAATAAACAAAAATGAATAGATAAAACAAACATGTGTAGTAATTTTTTTTATTTAATCTAATTATTAAGTTGTGAATGTAATAACATATATAAAGCATGTTAAATTAAAATTATTTCATTCTCCATGAATAACTTACCAAATCCTAGAATGAAAACACTATTTCATTAAGTTCCTTCCATCTCTTGAATTTAGACACAACTGATTATTCTAGGTGCTCGTCAACCCAATTTGAGGGTGACTCTTACTATTGATGATTTCTTATGAAATTATTGGGTCGAATTAACTATTATTGGTTGTAAATGATAGCCATATGTATCTTGTCACAACATTAGATGAAAATTTAAGAGTAATGAAAATTATTTCCTTATATAATATAAGAATCCACTAAACAGATCAAGGAGTCATGATTTAAAGAGGATAGAAAATAAAAAGACAATAGTAGCCACTCAGAGTAGTTTAATTGCCATAAATACGGATATAAAGAGTGGTTTATGGATCCTTTCCACTCAAATAATAAAGTAACTATGTATTCTCAACCTACTAGTTGAGGGATACTGGGATTTTATAAAATAGTGGGGGACATTTAAAATAAATAATTTAAAAATCTTTATAGTTAATCTTGATAAAATTATAGTATATAAGTGTTTATGTTTTCATAAAAATGTTAACTAATTCTAAATATACACTCTAATTATTATTGTAAATTTAGAATATCCTCACTAGTGAAAATTTCTCGGAGTAGTATAGGTGTTTTTGTAAAGTAATATAATATAAGAAAATATATATGGCTGTGTCCCCACTGCATGTTGATCCACCACATGAAGTAAGGGTGATAGAAATGCATATAATAGAAACACACATAGAGAATATGATGTTTTCATCAAACTTTTATCGTCAATGTACAATGTGTTTTATATAGTTCTTAAGGACATGGGTGATATCACATGTTGTATCATCTTCAAGAAGTTTGAGAGTAGAATATGATGTGATATATGATTGGGTGATGATTTCATTGATAATGTGTAAATTGAAAAATGGATTATAATATTTCTATACAACTCTTTCTAATATATACATCAATAAAATTACATAATCTTTGATTATGTTTAAGAAATTAATAGTAAATAGATAAAATTATTCACTACCATTGGGGGTGGTTCACCAAGTTGATAAGAGCTTTATAAAAGAGGATCCTTTTACCTCTTATGGTTACCAAGTTATAAGATAAAGTTAAAATGATAATGAAAATCACGATACCAAAAGAAAAATTTTAATATCCTTCAATAAATGAGGTATATAATCTTATAGAATAATTTTATTTTATGTCATCAGATTAGTCTATGGAAATTAAATATACAGTTAACAAAATTTAAGAATCATGTAATCACTTCTTCTTTAGGTGTATTCAGTAATTGTACGTATAGTCTATTTTATACTTATTGAGTATTAAATTAATGTATTATAATTATATATTTGTATCGAAATATTGAAACTAGCTAAGAGAAGAAATGTTATAAGAATTAATGTGAAATCTTTAGGTGGATGAGAAAGGGTCATTCTAAAGTTAGTAGTGACAGGTATGAGAATTGTAATTTACATGTCTACTGATTATATTTGAACTTTTAGTATTGAGATATTATACCACATTTTAATTGGAAATAATAATGAATTATTCCATTGTTTTAATGAATATCGTTTGTGGGTTTTAATACTAAATTAATTTTCTATTAATTCTTGAATCATTTTAAATAATTGATGCACATAAAAAACAAAGACCCAGTTATACAACATTTTGGAAAGACAATTATTTTTCTGTATAACTAAATGTATTTTTCCAGGATATAAACAATGTGGTTTTTAGAATCTGTGGAAAAAATACCATAGATATTATTAAAATATGTAATTATCTAGTTTTTATAAATAATACTTTAGAAATAATTATTATCTAAAATGTTTTTTTTGATTTTTTTGAGCTTGAGAGAGTGTACTATTACAAGGTTAAACTAGTGGTAAATATACCTCATAATATTTCTTTATGTATTGTTAAAGAATAAAAAGGTGATGTATGTTATTAGCGTGGTTAGAAGGAATGAGTTTTTACATGCCATTATTTTCAACAATATCATCACCAAGATTTCATCGATCTTGAAATATATATTGGATTTATTCTTTAACAGAAATTTCCTTATACAGTTCAATGCTATGATGTTAGTAATGGTGATTGACAACTAGTTATACATGGACTCGTTGATCAATAAAATGTATAATGGAGTAATTCCAAAATACATATTTCCTTATAACTATTAAGGTCATGATTTAAGTAATAAATCATAAATGATGAAACTTATTTATAAGGTAGAAACATTGAACATTTTTAAGGGATGTTTCAAAAATAGTGGTGTTACCCCATAACCATATGTAAATTATAATGAAAAATGAACATCATATGATATTTTGACGTAAATATATTATTCCATAACAACAATTGTAGATATAAATAGTGTTTTTTATGTACACAAACAAACTTTCATCATGTAATTCATGATAAGAATATATGTAAATTAGCATAAAATTATCCAAGGTTATTAACAAATACCTCAGATAGAAAAATGATAGTCAAGAAAATGATTATGTTTCTATAAAAGGGCGGAAATATCTATTTTAGATAGTGGGAGAATGATTGAATTGTATTTATTTAATATGAGGAGTCAAAAAATATTTGGCATAGAAACATATACAATAATTGAAAATTAAAAAATGAAATGTTCTATAAAGAAATGCATTATAGGAAGGATAATACCATAGTTGGGGTACTACATTCACTGGGGCCAGAAATATAATATTCATTAAGAATAATCAATCTTAAAACTAAACATTATATGAAAATCCAATAATATTGAAAAGATTTATTAAAATTCATAAATGGATTAAATGTTTGAGGTTATGGGTTCTTAGTATTTTGAATGATTAAAATATTGATATTGTGGAGGTATTCAAGAGAAAAATTACTTGGGTGGTAAAAATTTAGTATAGATAAGTAACAATTAGTTATTCTAAGTAATCCTATGTAAATAAATTATAATTTTATAGGTCATTTATACTTTATATGATCATTTCATAATTGGAATTGGATTTCATGACCATAAATCCTTGATGGTTTATTTGTTCCCCAACCAAAAAGGATTTTTTACACCATGAAATGCCAATAATGGATAAAAGTTAATAAAATATAGTTTTTCCTTGAATTTAGACATATGATCATAAAATATTAATTTGGAATGAATATATTATACATTTCTATAATAGGTTAGTGGGAGTGACACAATTTCCAACATAAAATATGTTTGATAAAATATGGAAACAACCATTGGCCTAATAGATATTTTAAACCAGAATGAATGTATCTTTACAGAGTTTGAAATACTATAGAAACCAGTGATTTAGGAAAAAATATCCATTGAGGTATATCTAATGTGGTTCAAAAAACAAATAAAATTATATATAATGATATAGTATTGAGAATACACAATATGGAACAATTTTAGACAAACGTTTTGCTACTGTAACATGGGATAAATATCTCCAATATGATATGTAAAATCTGTAGTAGGAGATTAATATTTAAAATGAAATTTTGTGTGCCTCCATGATGGATCAATCACATATTAAATTATATCTATGGGATCTAATAATTATATTATATATTTTATATTAGTATGATATTGTTTTAATGAAATATAATTTCGTGGGATGTAGTCAAAAGTACCCAATTATTCTTGAGAAAATACATGGGATATTTTCCTGGTATTTGGAGCTAATGGGAAACCAGAGTAAAGGGGATATAAACTTGTATTAATTTAGATAAATATAATATCATATCACATTCAAGCTAAGGGAATTTACCGGATATTTGGAGGGAATGGGAAAACAGAGTAAAGGGGATAAAAACTTGTATTAATTTAGATAAATATAATATCATATCACATTCAAGATAAGGGAATGATATAGTGAAGATCAATAACGATAGTGTTAGAAATATCTACATATGATGACTACATTGCGACTTCTAATATAGCTAAATTATTACTTTGAAAATAAAATAATTTTTTTAGTTCATTGAATTAAACATAGTAAATTTTTGTTATAATTATGTTAATTTTTATACCAATAGTAGCCTAAATTTCATGTTTTTTGATAGTGTATTAAATGGATAAACTTAGTGATATCTTCTCTTGATGAATTTTACTGACATAGTTGATGTCATGGTTAATAGACTATCCAAAAAGTAAAATATAGCTGACCCCCTAACTACATTCATACCTCAGTAGAATAATTACACTCATGTGATAGCTTGAGAGTTGATAATTGTTATAATTTGTCTCTAGTGAAAGTGGGAGTGTTTTTATTGGGTTCCCTAGAACCAATTATTTTATGTACTTTTTTTACAATTATGTGTATTCAGTTTTATATATAAATGCGTTTATTCTTACGACAATAGTTTTGGTACTTGTTCATCCACTATTTAATTTTTAATATACATAGATTATATGTGACATAAAAAGTTTATTATAGTTATAACTATAATGAAAACATGAGGTACTATGAATATATTTTAAATATATGTTATATGGCCCAGATGCCTCAAATTTAATATAAATAAATATTATGTGTCCACATAGTGGTGGGGGATCATAATCCCTGATAATTATTATCATGAATTGCACACTAGGGGATCTTGAGTACATTAAATCATGTGGACTGACATAACAATAAGAATACCAAATGTTTTGGGTGTCATTGGTTTTTATTATCTACGAATACATGCATTGTTATCCGGACATGATGTCATTATTTATGTGCACTATTTGATCACATATTTTGATGTAAGGAATAAATTATAGCATTGATGGCATGATTGGGTATCTTGTTTTTGGTGTGTTATTGGTTGTATTTCATTGATTGAATTATCAAGAATGAATTTGTATCTTCTATGTTGTGGAAGAGATATATCATGGTCTTAGATTGACTATCATGTCATTACCTTCATTAAATCCATGATGATGGTACTAGAAGTTATGCCCATCCATTACGGTCAAGAAATATATAAACCAATAAAATTATGATAACATAGTTTTGAATCCTTCTTTACGTGATATCAGGAGGTAGTGAGATTATATTACACTGAACTTGTTCATAGGAGGTAGTCCTAGATATGAAATTATTTATCTCTTTAGGGGACATGATGGGTTTTTATACTTCTCTCATAGTCTTTGGCTTTGACTCATTTCTTTATAGAGGGTCACACACTAAGTGTGTCCACAATTTCCACATATTCGTATGAATATGAATTTACGATGAAGTGGAAACCATATGTGGGGGCTGAAGAACATCTTCGTGAGATCAATCAAAAATAAAATATTTCCATTATATTATTTATGTTTAGAATAATGATGATTTAATTTATTTCTTAAGTTATTAAAAAAATATTGATCATAAAAGATAACATGAGAAAATATAATTTTTTATACGAACATAGGATGGTAAAGGTGTATAGAATTATCTAGATAGATTATGGGCCTATTTAATCCTTTTTTCAGCACATAAAATTCTAAAGTGTTACAAGTGTGTGATAAAATATTTTTAATATTTATAAAATGTTTTTAAGTAAAAACTGCACATAATGTTCTAAAATTAAGGATATTTATTTAAAGGGAACAATGTAAAATTTTTGTAAGTATATCCAAGATATAAAATATCATTCTATCATGTTGAATAGAAAGATCCACCTTTTGGATTAATTTAGTGAGAGAATATCTCATCTCATATCCTCTCAAGTCCTTGAAGAGAGTTTCTGAAGGAATAACATGGACAGAGCAACTCCACTTTCTTGATTGTGTCCACATTATTCAAGAGATTTAAGTGACTAAATAAATATATCTAATTTCCCATTTTCAAACTCAAGAATCATATATTGATGATCAATTTATTATGGTGCATGATTAGATATTCTAGAAGATTCTCAGCTTGGAATATATGAGCCACAACACACCAACGAACATCGAATCAAATCATAGATTTCAAATGAACAAGTTACCATTTACAAGTTCATTTGATTTTATTCTTCAAGATTAAATTAATTTCATGAGATCAATTGGTACATATAAGAAATGGATTTTTTGGATTCATTTTTTTGACATGAAAGAAAAAAACTAATTTTTCATTTTTTATTGTTTTTTGCACCCCGGTCTCTTTAAACCGCAAACAAAACATATTAATAATCCATAATTGTGTGGCGCCAAAATCATGAAATCATAAATATTTACATGATCATTTAATTAACCACTATAGTATAAATTTGGGATTCCTAAAAAATTTAATTTCTCATGTTCTTAGATCACTAATCAGTTCCCAAACCGGTGATCACTAAAGCACATCAGACATGCATCTTGGTACACCAGACGCTGCTAAATATCATCTTGAGACTATAGTTGTATAGTGGGTAGATTATACCTTGACATCATTGTATATTATTAATGATAATATATAAAATCACATATATCATCCAGGTAAAATGGAAGACAAACATATCGAAAGATTAAAAAATTATCAAAATAAACCATTCTGTATTAAATAAACTATATCCCATAATTGCTAGGAAGGTCTAAAATTAGACCCAAATTACCAAAGGATGATAGTAAGAAAAAATTTGAAAATGGTTCTTAGTACTATTATAGTCCCCAAATCCCATTATCCATCCTAGCAGTCTAGCCCAACTAGCTTCGGGCCTTTCCCAACCTAGAACTACAAAAAATTATCATATTCTTAGGTGCATAATGTCCTTGATAGCATGAGAAGAGTGTGAGTATAACTAAATAGGCCACCACAAATGGAGTACCTAAACATAACCAATCTAATAATAAATTAATTTACAAGTTCTATAGATAAATAGATAAACATTTTAAGAAAAATAAACAATAAAAATAAATACCCATTTTTTCCAAGTTCACGTATACACCAGAGATTGGTCATAACATTGTTGATCAATATCTTCATTACCTCAAATGATCGTAACTAATTAGACTAGTCACATGATTTCTCTTATAAATATGAGATGACCGTGCCTCCTAATAAAATGCCATGGTTTTCTCAATATATATAATAGCATCATGAACCTCCCATATGGGAGTTTTCTCTGCATGAGCATTGTCTGTAAGTATTACAGAATAATTTAATTATCCTAGAAAAACTATATCATTATAATAGATCAAACCCTACTCTATAGACGTAGAATCCCCAGATATAATAACATAGATATCCCCTATGAGTGTTTTCTCAGATAGTTAAAAAATCCCAAAAGTAACATGGACCTCCCCTATGTGGGATATTTAAATCATGTCAAAGATTGAAAAATATGGAGTTTATTTATAAAAACCAACCCCCAATGGTGTTTTCCAATCAAGAAACTAGACCACCCCATGTGTGATTTTATTTTTGTATAAAAATAATAAAATTCTATAAAATCATCTTCCATTTCTCATAAAAATTGTTACTATTACATTAGAAGACTTCCCTTTAATATTTCAACATTTATATTTCCAAAAATGATACCTTTAAAACAATACCATACCAAAATGGATTTTTAATTCCATGATTTTTTTTTAAACAAAAGTCATCAAAAAAATTTAAAACATTTTCATTCATCCTTTAACAAAATATTCTGAAACTAAATTTTTTTAAGATTACTATTTATTTTAATAAAAACATATCGTCCCACGACAAATAAATTACAATTAAAAAGGTACACTTTCATTAGGTACAAAAAAGATCTAATCTAATTATAATTATATATGATAGTGAAATTTTATTACCCAATGATTGATTCATATCATAATTTTCCATTTTAAATCATTTTTGACAAGTTACCCTTTTGGAAGATCAGCTCAATTCAAGGCCAAATTCATAAGTTATACCTTCTAATTGGAATATACTTTTTTATGGGAACATAGTTTATAGACACCCATTTATGAATTAATATTAAATGGAGTCAAAGCATGACAATTCCAAAACAACCCCACATTTCACCACTTATAAAATATGATCATACTAGTGGATAAGTCTAGGGACAACCTACCTCATGTGATGTTTTTTATCATTAATTATAAGCCCAAAAACCGATTCTTCTAGTTCATCTAAGAAAAATGGAAGACCCTAAATCACCCATGGATGGAACATGCATCAAAAATAAAAATAAATAATTGTAAATAAAATATAATTAATTTTCAACTGACACTAATTAACTAAAGCAGTTCTCGAAGAAAAAAATGACAATTTACCCACTAGGTCCTCCCACTACACCAAAAAGAAGGCCAGAAAACCCATAATGGACAATGTTATTACATTGACACATGATATTGACATGTCACTTTCAACTGGAACTAAAATAATGTTTAATGAAATTTAGTTTAACTAAAAACCAAAGAAAAAATAAACAAAGTTCCATATGACTATTTTAGAAATGGGTGATGGTGTGTAAGATTGGTCTTAGGACATACTCTCCCATGGAATAATTGAATAATAGAGTGATTTCATCAATATTTACTCATTGATTAAATAAATATGAAAAGTAAAGGAATAAATAAAAATTAAATTAAACTAAATAAAGATGAACAACCAAAATTAAATAAAGTGGATAATGAATGGATTGAAGTTATAACCTTTCCATATGCTCTTCATCATGGGGAAAAATATCCCAAAGTACATATGATTAAGGTAAATACCTCACATCTCAAGGAGGTGAAAAAAGAGTAGTGGGGATATTATTTTAAACCTAGGAGCCAAAATACAAAAGTGGAACCATAAAGGGGTGTCCCTAGTGAAATTACGGATCTACCCTCATATTAAAGTATCATGGTAACCCACCAGCAATCATGGTTCCTCCACAGGGTAGACTTTCATCTCTAAAATCAATCCATTAACCTCAATCATTTGAATTCCCTTAGGCGACCTTTATATCGATGAGTCCAAGAAAAAAATATTTGTAAACTTCCCTTTCCACCAGCTAGATGGTGTTCATATAATGACCAGCCGATGGAGCTGTAGTAGAATTTTTTATTCCCATATCTTCCTATAATACTTTATCACTACCCTCGACCACTAATTGACATCGATTCCTATATAAAGAACATAGTTTTTATATACACAAACGGTTATAATTATATTTTGAGCCACAATTATTAAAACAACCCATCCACAAATTGAAATATAAAATTTCCTTAAATTTCATTCCTTCCAAACACACATAATATTAAAAATACCCTATCATAACACTTCTCATCCCTGAAAATTCTTATTGGTTATCCAATCGGACTTTTCACCTTTTTCTGTCAATAATTCATGTTGAACAACAATATTACATACATAAATACCTAGCATGATTCTATGACAAAACATTGAATTCAATGTCATTATACATCAAAAACACATTCCACTACATAATTACATTTCTAAACCATCACAATGGTGCCTACCCATGATCATCTACCCTAATACACATGAACTGTTTTCATGAAATTTCTAACCCTGATTGTGATTGTCCAACTCCAAGACATAGATTATGTGTACTTATATTGATCCATGATACTCTTAACCATTGAAATTTTTTTCTAGAAGAGTATCCTGATATTTCTGTAATGTCTCCAATGTGGTTATCGATCTATATGCCCAATTAGAAAAGAAACACCTATCATAGGCTATTATATCTCTTCTTTCCTTGCTCTGAAACAAAATATGAGATTCAACTATTCATATTCAAGAAACTATAAGATATCTTATTTTCATAGAGAAACCTGATCAACACGCAAGAATAATCATCATGTCCAACATTGCACACCTAGTGTAGTTATTCACCACTGAATTAAATTTTACCCCATTAATTAAAGTGAAACCTCCTCTGTCTAAACTGTTTCTAAACACTCAGCTACCCCTACCACTGCATTACCAACACACCTGATCATATTGCCTCAAACCCTTGTGGCATACTATGATTGTCCAAGCATTCACACTATAGTTTGAACCTGATTATTGGTTTCATTTCTTAATTAAATCCCAACCAATTGAAACTATTTTCATTCTATAAAACAAAAACTAACATGAAATTAAATCGAAACCCTCTCAGATAATCTAATTCTATCCTGATTCTAATACAAATATTCATACTTATACAAACTCCAAATCTAAACTCAAACCTGATACTCCCCATTATACCATAATATCGCATATTTATCATTACACATGAACCCTTTAAGCATTTCCACCATCCACCCACAAGTAAAAACACATCTTCTATCTGACCCACATTGAACCCCATGGGCATGAGTGATTATAATCTCTCCTAAATTGAAGTATCTCCAACATTTCTCCATTAGAAAAAAACTCCAATGTTCATGTCCCGTACTCCATCCTTCAATGAAAACAACTACCCGATATAAAGTCCCCTCTATTACATGGGGTGATAATAAGAACACCATCTATAGTTTCTTCACCATAACCAAACAATGCCTCATAACCTCTTTGTCTCAACAATAAAATTGAAATTTTTTTAGAAAAAAAATAACCATAAATCAAAACCACTAATACTTGAGTGATAATAGGAACACAAACCCCCATCTGATGTAAGTTTATCATGAAAATTAACCCCAATGTCCACTAACCATTTTTTAAAATGAGGCCCACTCCTTTCTCCAGAGAATGGTGTACTCCTTACCATATGGAACCACATATATCCCATTAATCAAGACCAAAACATGTTTCATCATCAATGCACGTGTGTATCTCTTCTGATGACCCACTATCCAATATCTCATTCCCATAACATGGGCTAGTCTTAGATCAACCATGCCACCACACCTCGACCCATTTATGATCTCATTCTCACCATCAAATCACCACAATTACTACCAGAAGTCTCTGTGTCACCATTAGAACATGCTTCTCATAAAACCCACATACGCCCACATCCAACATCAATATGATTCTCATTCAAGCATAAAAGGAGTATAATTCCATAACTCCAAAAAAATATTGAAAAACCCATAAAAAACACATACTTGCCTACATGACTCCATTGAATCACAATGGTCCCAAAACCCCATGTTATTTGATCACAAGGATTTGAATCAAACCTCGATGAGTCTTATATAATTGAAACATGGATTAGGTACCTATGATACTAGCTATAGATCTTCTGCATACTGGTCTCGCCAATTATAGATCACACTCATTGCTTTTTATAACAAGAGGAATCTCCCTAATCCAAAACTACTTACATTTTTTTTATAAACAGAGATTTATTTTGAAACCCAAAGTTTCTATGAATTCTATAATAACAACAAATTCAACCATCTAGTATCACTATCAACTCATCCTTATAACCATATAAGAAAATGACAATGGATAGAAATTTTATCAATTATGCCTTCCAAAATTAGTTTTGATACTAATGAATCCCCAAGGAATCCATATTCTTTTAATCAAACCTATACAGTGTATCTGGGTGCTTTTGAAAAAAACCAACACTCTCATGGAGTCTCACCAGCCCCTTCTACATAGTTACAACACCACCAACACACAAGTCTCAAATGAGAGCATTTATCAATTCTATTTATTCCAAAGAAACATATGTTCTAGAGACAACATATAACACCCCAAGAATTTATGAGATGGATTTTTTTTAATTTATTTGATGTCTTGGGTTTTACACTACTCCAAGATTAGTTTGAGCTATACACAACACTGTATTAGCTTGTAGTATACACAACACTATTCTTGGCTTGTATTTCACAAAATTTCACGTTCCCTTGATAGAATTCATTTCATGGAACACTGAGTATATATTTTTTACAATGTATTAATGAAATATGTTTTGAATATGTTATAATCAACAATAAATTTTTTTCACTACACATAAAACTGACTTGGTTAGCGCTACACACAAGAGTAACCTTCCTCAATAGCTTGCATTATACAAAATACCGAGTTTCAAAAAACAACGATATATTATTAAAATATTATATAAATACCTGTTATAAATAATATTAACCACATTTTTAATTTTATTTAACAATAGAATTCATATTACACATTTTCATGATCATTATTTGAGAACAAAAACAAATTTTTTGGATAAAAGATATAATTTTAAAAAAAATACAGTTTTACTGCCTTTTGATGGAACACCCATTTTTAATTTACTTTTGACAAAATTATAAGATAAATTTGACAAAATAAACATCTTCATTAGAATAGGGACATTAAAATTTACTTTTTTTGAATTTTTGATATTTTTTTATTAAAACTAAAATTTTAATGAATAATGAAAAATACTGCATTTCTATTCAAAACGGCCTTTTTATCTAATTTATTTGTGTAGTTATATTATCTTTTTAATTGGTTTTAATGTTTTATTGGATTATATTTTTAGAATGTAATCAAATTTTGGTCATTCTATGTAATTTTAATTTTAAATTGTACATAAATATAAGTCAATCTTTTGATGGTTATTATTTCATAAAAAACTGCTTTTCAGTTTTGATAACATGAACTAATTTTAAATTAATTACTGAAAAATAAATGTTTTCTATAACGAACCATCCTTTACATACATTGGTAATACTTCAAAATTGAAGCATACTTATTACAACATATAAAAAAACCACAAAATGACCGTATAGGTATAGTGTCTTTAGAAACTGGGAAACATAAACAACTGGTTCATAAAGCGTCTACATTGTCTCCCATTTATTTCATCATATATATAGTCCCTTTTGGCATATCTTACTTAATAACCATCTCCCTGACCTGGGGAAATAAAACATACAAAAGGGTGAGCTCAAATGCTTAGTAAGGGTAAACAAAAGAAATATCAATCACATCATATTCATAAGAACATAACTTTTGGAAATCTTAACCTGCGAAAGAGAGCATAATTTCATAACATGGGATAAATAATATTAGTGAAATGGAATCCCAGTAATCATAACATAAAACATGAAACTTTGTGGCATAAACACATAATCATAGATAATCATTTCTTATTAGTCAAGACACATTCCCAAGACTATCTTAGTGGACAAAGTCCATTTCTGAACCGAGTTCACTCCTCGTTTCATTCTTGTTTCACTGAACCGGTATAACCTACCATTCCAGCCATGTCTATCTCATGAGATATAAAATCTTTACCCAATGAATTGGAGGGAGATATAGGTCCCACCCATCGCATAATGATATCATTCTTATGTGTGCCACAAAATCATACATCATTGCAAAACCCATGTAATAAAAATGGGAATCTTAAACATCGTGACATCATCAAACAATTCATATAAGATAAAGGAATTCATAAAAAAATTCCATCACAACATAATAAAATCAATGTAATAATAGGGATATAAACAGAACCCTATATTATCTTAGATGTAAAATAATTTTGATAAAACATACTTCTCGTACTTTTTTCAGAAAAGCCAAAAGTACCTCGTACGAAAAACGACAACAGATTCCTTTCATATCTTTTACTAAAAACTCACCGAAGGGTAAAATTGAATATAAACTATTGTAGAAGGATATAAATATTACATTTTGAGGAAATATTGATGTGGATGATAAAATACACCCCAGTAAATCCCAAAGTATAAACAATCTCGGATAAAAATGCGATTGTGATATTTCCCTTACCTTAGGTCCAATTTTCCTTGTAAGTGTCCGAAATTCCTGTATAATGATTTAAATAATGTTATTGAGTTATTCCAGACTCATAATTATTGTTATGATATCATATATGGTCAGATTCTTAGCTTCTTAGTAGTAATATTTCATTGCTACTTGTTATTCGGGTGTTTATAACTTTTTGTTCTTATGCGTGTTTTGTCGAATAAATTCTTATTATTCTCTTTAGGTTATAGATACATCATTTACAGAATGGTATTAATGTACTATATATCATATTTATTCTTTCAATTCATTTATATATTCATTATTCAATTAATATCATGTAGAACGAGTCACATCACATCGTGGAGACGGTATTCCGTACGTACGCACGAGTGATGATATCGTTCCTATGATCATGGAATTGTATTGGAGAGTTTGTATACTATTTCAGAATTAGTAAAACTTTGAAATAATCATATATAGTTATTATTTACACCATTATACCAATACAAGTAAGGTGGTGGTGGAAAATAGATTACACCACGACGTGGAGACGGTATTCTGTACGTACGCACGCGCGGTGATTTATTTTTCTGTAGGATGGATAGACGGTTAAGTTGGGTTGTTTCATACTTATAATAACATATCAGTGTATGAGTGATACTGATGTTATTACTTCATAATGAAACAACCTAAGAAGAAGAAGTGGAAGAAGAAATAAACTTGAAAGAATCGTTAACGGACATTACCTCTTCTTTGAAGCGCCTCTTTGAGTCCTCCTTTTAGGGCACTAAAATAGGTCTTTGAAGAAGACCAGAACCTCTAGGATGTTTCTAGGAAAGTGTATAGGAGAAATTGGCAGGGTTTGGACGAGAATTAAGGCTCAAAGTGGTGTGAGGAAGAGGGGATTAGGTGCCCTTTTATAAGGGAGGAGAGGGGCACCTTTGGAAGAACAAAAACTATCATTTTATTATAAAGACAAATTCGGTTTTAAATAGCTCCAAATTGATTTATTTTGAAGCTAAGGTGGGGATGGGTCGAAATACTCTCATCCAATAGAATTTAGACAAGTTTAGGTTCCTATTTTAACCTTATCATTTAGATTTAACATTAAGTTAAATAATTTTACTTTTACCGTGTCTTCTTGTGTTCTTATACTATAAGGTTAATAAACTTACTATAAGAATCCAAACGAACCACAAGTTGATTATTATTAATATATATAAACTTATCTAAGTCATTTGGCCGAACCTTATATTTTTAGGAATAAAAGAACAATTACTAATATATTATTTATTTTAAAAACTATTTTATGTCAATTTTGACACTATTTAGTAATTGATTTTTGTGAAAATCATAACAGAATGATTAGTTCGAAACAAGTTACTTATATCAATAATAACATGTCATATTAACCTATAAAATTAGTTTTATTTATAAAAAATATCAAATTACATTTATTTGGGTATTTATAACATCAATTATGTCAATATTTCATTAATAAGATAATTACTACATCATCATTGTGTCATAAATAAATTAAATTATTTAATGTCTAAAAATTAAAAATAAAATACCATTATGTAGTAAATCTTTGTATATTTCTATGGAATATTTATAGTCGAATTTATCTTATGTATAACCCCATATTAAAAATTATTTAATTATTAAACTTTGATTTTAACTATTTTAACCCTTCTTTAAATAAATTAATAATAAATGTCCTAATCTAATCCAGGTGGGCCTAAATGGCCATATGTTATTCCTAAGGTTGTTTTGGATCGAATTACACTTGTACAATAGAATTAGGACATGTTTTAGGGTAATAATAATATCATTTTTACCCTTAATTTCCCTATTTACTTTTAACTGTGGTAAAAAAAGTAAAAAGATACTATTCACCATAAAATTATTTTCATCTCATTGAACCACATTTTACATACTGACATCAACTGTGTCTCTCGGATTTTCAAAATTCCACTGACAGAAGCGGTAAAATAATGTTTTATGAAAAATTCGGTTTTTTAACTACCACTTGGTGGTTTCACTATTTATCAAAAATTGAAAGTTTTCAGAAAAATACCAAAATTTCACCCTAGGCTAATTTCGATATTCCGAATCCAAAAATGAAGTCCATTTTGAAAAATAAAATTTATAAAATTTTAAAAAGTGGTTATTACTATTCATAACGGCCAGTTTTAATAATATTATAATAGCATATCATTGTTTAGTGGAACTCGGTATTGCGTACGACGCAAGCTATCGAGGAAGGCTGCAGTTGCGTGTAAAGCAAGCCAAGCTAGTGTTGTCTGTAGTGAAAGATTCTTTTGATGATTTATAAAACATAAAAACAAAATATTTCACATAAATGTCTTGGGTGTTACATTCTACCCCCCTTAAAATGAATTTCGCCCTTGAAATTCGTCACTTTGTAACAAACAGATGAGGATACCTCTCCCTCATCATATCCTCAAGCTCCCATGTAGCTTCTTATAATTTGTGGTTCCTCCATTAAACTTTCACCAATTTAGTGGTCTTTCTTCGTAGGAATTTTTCGCTACGATCCAGAATCTCTATCGGCTGTTCTTCATAAGAAAGATCTTGCTCCAACGGTACAACTTCTGAGCTAAGTACATGTGAAGGATCAGTTATGTACTTTCTCAGGAGAGATACATGGAACACATTGTGAACTTGAGAGAGATTCGGTGGAAGCGCCAATCGGTAAGCTACCTTCCCAACACGATCCAATATTTCGAAAGGACCGATATATCTAGGGCTCAACTTCCCCTTCTTTCCAAATATCATGACTCTCTTCCAGGGAGATATTCGTAAGAACACTTTATCACCCACTTCAAACTCTAGGTATTTTTTTCGATTGTCGGCATAAATTTTATGTCGACTCTGAGCTGCTCTTATGTGGTGTTGAATAGATCTGACCTTTTCTGCCATTTCATCAACGAGATCCGGTCCTAATAGCTTTCTTTCCCCAACTTCATCCCAGAAAGTTGGAATCCTGCATTTATTTCCATTGAGAGCTTCATAAGGAGCTATCTGAATACTGGAGTGAAAGCTATTATTATAAGAAAATTCCACCAAAGGTAGGTGTTGATCCCAACCACCTTTTAAATCCATAGAGCAAGCTCTCAACATATCATCTAGAGTTTTAATTGTTCTCTCAGACTGACCGTCTGTTTGAGGATGATAAGTAGTGCAGAAACTCAACTCTGTATCCAGAGTATGCTGAAGACTTCTCCAGAACTTTTAGGTAAACCTCGGATCCCGATCAGATATAATAGAAAGTGTTACTACATGCAATATTACCACTTCCTTCACATATATCCTGGAAAGATGATCCAGAGAGAAATCCTCTCTAATAGCGATGAAGTGTGAAGACTTTGTAAGACGATCAACTATGACCTAGATAACATTATTGCCTTTGGATGTTTTAGGAAGTCCTGTGACAGAGTCCATAGTTATGTTTTCCCATTTCCATTCGGGTATGGGTAATGGTTGTAACATCCCCTTATACTTCTATCTCTTATCTTTAACTTACTAACAAACCAAGCATCGAGAGACATATTCAACAACATCTCTTTTCACGCCATCCAACCAGAAGTACTCTTTTAGGTCCCTATACATCTTCGTGCTTCTAGGATGAATAGAGAATGAAGAACTATGAGCCTCATCTAGCAGCACCTTCTTTAATTCTGGGATGGGAGGAACACAAACACGATTCCTGAACATTATTATCCCTTCACAATCAAGGTTAAATTCAGGAACATTTCTCAACTTCTTTTGTAACTCGACATCTTCTTTCTGTGCCAATTTAAAATTCACATGTATAGATGGTTGAACATTCATTTGAGAAAGATAAGATTTTCATCTTCCATTATAATTCCAAGATCCATCCTTTGTAAATCCATAAATATTTGATCTTTTTTGATCCTCATCATGGATAAACTGGCATGGTCTGGTCGAATTAATGCATCTGCCACCTTGTTTGCTTTCCCACGGTGGTAATGGATTGAGCAGTCATAATCCTTAATCATCTCCAACCATCTTCTTTGACGCATATTCTGCTCCTTTTGGGTGAAAATATACTTTAAACATTTATGATCAGTATAAATGTCACACCTTTCTCCATAAAGATAATGCCTCCAAATCTTTAATGCAAATATTACCGCAGCTAACTCCAAATCATGTTATGGGTAATTTTGCTCATGGATTTTCAACTGTCGTGAGGCATAAGCTATCACCATATCATTTTGCATAATAACACACCCCAATCCCTTCTTGGATGCATCTCTATAGATCACAAACATTTCTCCACTACAAGGCAGTGTGAGCACAGGTGCACTGGATAACCTTCTTTTCAACTCCTTGAAATTCTATTCACATTCCTCCGTCCAGACAAACTTAACTCCTTTTCGAGTCAACTTGGTGAGTGGATTAGATAATCGTGAAAAATATCTCACAAAATGTCGATAATATCCAGCCAAACCAAGAAAACTTTGGATCTCAGTTACTGTTGTTGGTCTCGACCATCTTTCGATAACCTCTGTTTTTGCTGGATCTATAGATATCCCCCCTTTTGAGATTATGTGACCCAAAAATGCAAATTTTTGAAGCCAAAATTCACGCATGGTAAATTTGGCATAAAGCTTCTCCTTTCTCAAGGTCTACAATATAATCCTCAAGTGATCTTCATGTTCTTCCTTGCTCTTTGAATAGATAAGAATATCTTATATAAAGACTACCACAAATTGATCATGATAGTATCTAAAGAATCTATTCATCAGATCCATGATGATAGTATGGGAATTATTAAGACCAAATGGAATCACTATAAATTCATAGTGTCCATACCTTGTACGGAAAGCCGTCTTTGGTATATCCTCCCTTTTGACCCTTAATTGATGATACCCTGAACAAAGATCAATCTGGGAAAAGTATTGAGCTCCGCGTAGTTGGTCAAATAAGTCATCAATGCGTGGGAGAGGATATTTGTTCTTGATAGTGATCTTGTTAAGTTCTCGATAATCAATGCAGAGTCTCATTGATCCATATTTCTTCTTAACAAATAGAACAGGTGCTCCGCAAGGTGACGCACTAGGGCGTATGAACCCCTTATCAAGATTCTCTTGGAGTTGCTTCTTCAATTCTTGCAACTCAATTGGGGCCATTCTATAAGGTGTCTTTGAAATAGGCAAAGCACCCGGTATGAGTTCTATTGAAAACTCAACTTCATGATTTGGTGGAAGACCCGGTTTTTCCTCCGGAAAGACATCATCAAACTCCCGTACAATGGGCATATTCTTAATCATGAGTTTCTCCCCAACCATTTGAGAAAAATAACCTTCATTTAGTTGAATCAAAACCCATAAGGTAGAAGGAATTTCCACTGGAAGGTTATGTTCATCCTTGCATTGATAGACGATCATAGATTGATCTGGAATAGGAACTGTGACTTCCCTTATTTGGAAATTGATATGAGCTCCATATAAAGAAAGCCAATCCATGCCAAGAATCACATCAAATTCCACTATAGGAAGGATCACAAGATTTGCAGGAAGCACTTTCCCACAAACTTCGATCGGAGAAGAATTATAAACTTTTGATGTGACAATTGTGCCATTAGGTGTTGTCACAGCTAAATCAACATCTAATTTTTGAGGTAATACGATGATACCCTTAGAAAATTCTTCAGAAATAAAAGAGTAGGTGGATCCAGAATCAAATAAAACATTTTCTACTTTAGAGTGGATGGTATGTGTACCTTTCACCACATCGTTATCGCACTCCACACCGCTGATAGAAATTTCATGTGACTTTCCTTTGTCTTTAGCCTTAATAGTTTGTTGACGTCGACCATCGTCATCAACCCTTGGATTAGGGAATTTATTGGCATAATGTCCCAACTCCTTGCACTTGAAACATTGAAGTGTAGTAGGTTCATTATGTGTATCCCTTCCTTTGTTTGCATCATTAGACATCTTCTTCCCATCATCGCGGCATTCAAATTCCCGATGACCTTCCTTTCCACATTTGAAACATTTACTTGTCCCTTTAAGACAACCCCCTCCATGTTTCTTTCCACAATTTGAGAAAAAGGGAAAGCTCATCTTCTTTTCAGTGTGCTTTTTAGATTTTCCTTTGAATCCCATTTTCCTCTTCTTATCAAATCCATATGACTGATGGGTTACTCCAATTTCCATATCAACAATGAGAGCACATCGAACGATTTCCTCGTAGCTATTGAAGTCCCTTATGGCTAATGCCCTTTGAAGACTTGGTTTTAAGCCACTAAAGAATCGATCGATCTTACTCTCAGGTTGGATAATAATACCAGAAGTGTACCTTGCAAGTCTTGTAAAATTTACTTCATAGGTACCAATAGATTCATCATCCTTTTGATTCAGTTCAAAAAACTCTTTCTCCATCTTTGATCGGAGAATAAGAGGGAAGTACTTATTGAAAAATAAGTTCTTGAACTCGTCCCATTCCATGGACTCAATTTCATCCCTTTTCCTTGTATTCTTAATAAGATTCCACCATTTATCATCATCACCTTCCAAACGATACACTGCTCAGATGAATTTATCATGTTCAGAATATTGAAGAATTGAAAATATCTTTTCAGTGGTACTAATCCATTTTTCAGCAACTAATGGATTAGTAGACCCGCTGAATTAAGGTGGACGCTGCCTCATGAAGGATTCAACAGAATTTTACTCCTTCCTTTGTTCGTTTGGATGTACTGCATGATTCATAGATTGAGAAAGTTGTGTGAGCATGGCTAAAAGATTTTTCATTCCATCTCCCAAAACGTTTGGTTGCTCAGGGGGAAAATCATTGCATTTCCCATCGCATTCCGCATTAACACTGTTCCTTCGGGTTCCAGCCATTGACTAAAAACAAGAAGAATAGTGTGATCAACACTAATTATAATAGGAAAACCACATAATCAATAATAAAATTTCACACTTAAGGTCTTATCCTTGGTTATTCATGGCCATTTCTAAAACTCTAAGATTGTGTTCTATGCTTAGACATATCCTTAGGGTTCTTACTAAGGCTTTCACATCCTAGTTTCCAAAGGATAACTATACCTTTCCTATGATACCAACTATAATGGTCAGCAATTACTTACAGTGGACTATAATTGATACTTATTAGGGCACTCCATGTAACATCCCAGGTAAATAAAGAATATGACATTTCATATTTATCCATATTTGTGAATAAAATATTTAAATGACTTTAAAGGGGACGCTATGCTCGATGGCGTACCCAACACGCAACAACGAGTTTCTTGGGAATCTTACGTTGCACTCTAATAATAAAATAATATTATTTTAAATGGTAGTTAACATGTAGCGGTTGTAATGACGGGAATGGATAGAAATAACTGAAATATGATTATATATGTTTTTAAATGTTTTTACAATTATCCAATAAAGGATAGAGGCTTAAAATACGGAAAGAATTCAATTTTAGGCATATATGCCCTAGTTTTCACTAAAGGTTCACTTATCGCCTTTTGATGGCGAACTGTCATTAAATATAGTTTTGATCACTCTTATACATTCTTTTGGACCAAATAAAACTCTTATTAAGAATCGGGACATCAAATTTTACTTTGTGTAATTTTTTGGTATTTTTCTGATAAAGTTCATTTTTTAATGAATAGTGTAAAATGTTGTATTTTAATTCAAAACCTCTTTTTAATATAATTTATTTATATGATTAGATTATCTTTTTAATTGGTTTTAAAGTGAAATTAGAAAATATTTTTACCATTAAAACCAATAGTGGTCGTTGGAATCAATTTCACTTTGAAATCGGACTTAAACTAGTGTCAATCTTTTGATACTTATTGTTTTATAAAAACACGCTATTTGCTCTGACAGCGGGAATTAATTATTAAATTAATTAATGTGACTAATATATTTTGAATTTTGTAAAACGGACTTCATCTTTGAATTCGTAATATCAAATATAGCTTAGGGTGAATTTTTGGTAATTTTCTGAAAAACTTCAATTTTTGATGAATAGTGAAACCACTAAGTGGTACTTATAAAGACTGATTTTCCGTTTAAATGAAAATTTTCCATCATTGTGTTTTTAATTTCAAAAATCCGACATACATGATTTTCATTAAGAAGTAAAATGTGGTTCAATGGGATAAAAATAATTTTTTGGTGAATAGAAACTTATTAAGTTTTTAATCGCGATTAGTGGTAATTTGTATAGTTTAAGGTATAAATAATGCTTTAATAATATGAAATGACCTAGAAACATGTCCCAACCTTATTGGTTGTGTCATGGCCGAACATGACAAGCCATGGGCCAACTTGGGGACCCCATGGAGCCACTTTAGTTGGAAAATGACTTTAATATATTTTTATTTAATGTTAAAGTGAAAATGACACAAACATAATATGTTTTACGAAAACAATTTTTAAGTGGGGTTATACAAGTCCAAATTTTGATTATAAATATTCATTGGAAAGATAAAAAGATTTCCTATATCATATTATTTTTTTAATAATTTTTAGACATTAAAGAAATTTAATTATTTATGACATAATAATGATACAGCGATGACATCATTATTTGACGATTTAATTAAAATGGAAAGATAATGGAAAATCTACAACCTACACATGTCCAAAACCAATTGGATGAGTGGATTTAGAATCCTGATCACCTTAGCCACTAATTCTATCAATGTGGGACCTTTTGAAACCGAAACACATTTTCAAATAATGTAATATTTCTTTACTTTCCAAAAGTGCCCCTCCTCTCCTCTTATAAAAGGCCCCCACCTCTACCTCATTCCATACACTTCTCAAGCCTTTGGCTCGGCCAACCCCTGCCCATTTGCTCTCTCCACATCCCTCTCCTAATCCTAGAGGACTCCCTTTGGGCAGAATCCTTTCAAAGGAAGCCTTTAGGCTTAAATCAAAAGGAGTTACACTTTTAAAGGTAATTCATTCTCTCATGTTCATTTGTTTTATTTTGCTTCTCCAACCCCCTAAACTCTTTTTATTTACTTCTTTTGTAACAACACCAGTATCTTCAATATACTAGGATGTTGTTATAATATTTATTTGAGCTACACTCTCACACAACTGCATCAAATGGTTAAAGAACATACGGTTTCCGTGGATGGCGAAATTCTGCCTCCAGAAACGATGATTGTTCAATACTCATTTAACACCTTCAAAGGTGGCCATTATGATGTCACTATTTTTATATATGATATATAATATGTTTATGTTATATTTATGCTTCTGTATTTTCCATTTTTGTCTTACCTTTATGGCTTCCATTATGGGTATACGCGATATCTTCATTTAAGGAAGTGCGGACTACCGCCCCCTCAAAGTGATTTGATTCGTTAAATACCATATGTGGGATGTATAAAGGATGGAAATATAATATCATATATGATATTATACTGGAATTACAATATACCTTTATATCATTATTATTCCATTCTATAAAATACGAAATAGAAATGAAAGTAGCGTTCATGCGTACGTACGGCTTACCGTCTCCATGAACGGTGCATTTCATTTCTTACCTCTAAATGATTATGTAATGTTATAAATGCATGCATGTACTGGATATATATGAAATATATGATATCTACATAATGAATAAAATTCTGGATATAATAAACATTTGGCCACACGAACAACATGTAATTGTAAGAAGACCACTTTCGACTTAAGAACCAAATATCGGCAAAACAAATATTATTAACTTAAATGATTACATAATGTTTGTGACATGGTAACAAGTGGTATAAAAGTAATAATGAACTTGAAAAAGGGTTCTTAAGGAATTAGAAATTAACTCAAGTTTATTATTCAGGAGATTAAAGAGCGATCGAGTCAAGTCGGACCCGAGGTAAGGGATCCTACTCCTCTCTTTCTTTTTAAGTATACACTTTTATGTCATTCCTTTTAAAGCTCATATTACTTGTTATTGGGATGATATTTTATATTAAACTTACTTTAATTTTTATGTTAATGTGATGAGAGACCCTATTCTCTCTCATCAATCTATTTTGGAAGTTTTGTGTGGCGCCGTTAGGCTGCCGAGTTTTCGTAAGGGATTTTTTTCATCTCACTTTTATCCCCGTGAGATTTATGCTACATTTGCCACAATTTCCTTTGAGTGGTGTATGTACTGCCCATTATTCTACTCTTTGTGTAATATACTTTCGTTTATGAGTATTTACATCAATGATTTATTGCCTTTCTTTCATGGGGGTGAGTTTTGAAAGATACCCAAGTCGGTAAGGGAACCTTTCACCCTCCTCTTTTTAAAAGACTTCTTTTATTGGGTCTTTTAATTTACATATTGTTATGTTGGGATATGTTCTCATATATCCTTAATGATGTAAATTTTGTGTCCAAGTGATGAGATACTCTTTTTATCTCTCATCAACTCATTTTGATGTGACGCCGTTAGGCTGTCAAGGGAACTTCTTAACCCAATTTCGATTTCTTTGGGTTCAACATGTAGTTATTGAATATGTCATCCTTTGAATATGTGTGAATGACCTTTTATTGTTTTAAACTTAATATCCACTTATATTGGGTGTATTTATATTTTTCACACATATTTTGAGATTGATTTGTCCTTATTTTAAGGATACCTTCTTTATAAGGGATTTCATCACATTTGAAATTTCTATTGAGGGTTCATTGTTGTTATGCACCAATTCACTCTTATATGGTGTATATACTGTCCTTTGGAGTATTATATCATGAATCCTTTTATTCTCATGATATTATAATGTTCTGACTAAATGTTATTCCTCGATTATTGTATTCAAGTGTCTCTAATTTTTGTAAAACCCCTTTTACCAGAATATCGTTTTAAATGTTTTAATTATTTCTTCTTATTAATATCCATGTTTTCAAAATGGTTTTAAGGATTTATTTATATGGATATTAATGGTTTAAAATGTTAAAAGCTTCAAGGTGGTATGGGACACTTTGATTCAAAAATCTCTTTATTAAATGTTTTAAATGGTTTTGGAAATGGTTTCTTTTTTGGATTCATTATTTCAATATCATAAAATGTTATATTGTGATTGAAATGTGGAAATGTTATGTTTCCTTTATTCACGTTTATGTGATAAAATTATGTTATGGTTCTTGGGCATTGTTATGAAGAACGGGTGGTTCCGTGATAAACTAAGGGCGGGTGAGCCCGATATAGCTCTCCAATGCATTGGGTAACGCGAAGGAGTGAAACGTTAAGGTTTCTCCGAAGAGATTTAGGGAATATACTGTGATGGGTATTCCAAACGTAACTAAGAGGGTTACTCCCTACGTAAGAATGTTATGAATGCCTCAAGTTACCTTTATGTCTTATGTTTTCTATGATTTATTCATGATTTGATATGCCTATGTTTTATGGGTAAAGTATGATTTCATTATTATGTATTTCTGAATCATGTTTCCTTTCCATATTTTTATAACCCTTACTGAGCTTTTTATGCTCATCCCAAGTTTTTGAAATGTTTTTCACAGGTCAATGGAAGGGTACATGATGTGATGATAGTGTCAAGGATGTGTCAAGAAAGAATCCGTGTTTTATTTTAAATAGGTTTCTGTTGATGGGAAGAATGAATATTGTCTTTTATGTAACCACTTTGTTTAAATGTGGAATGTAATGCAAGTTTCATGATCTAATTCTCTAAAACTCTAAACCTGAAAAGATCCTCAATGTGTAATCTTGTAATAACTCAAGATTAAGTAAGGTTTAAGGCTGGGGCCTTATAGTTGGTATCAAAGTTCGGTTTAGATAACTTTAGAGGTTAGGGTACTCTTTAAGCATAAGTGACATTACCATAATGGTTAGGATTTCAGAAAGAGTCCTAGTTTTAGATAAAGTGAATGAGTAAGTGTATCATAGTGTTTATCTTCCTCATTAGTACATGATGGTTTTGTTGATATACTCACACTGACCTTTTTTTGGTTTTAGTAAATGGATGGATCTAGCAGGAACCAAAGTAACAGTGGATGTGAAGGAAACTGTGACAGTTTTTTGAGCAAAAAACTGAATGATATGGGAGCTGTAATGAGAACTCTTCTGATTATCCTCAACCAACTATCTGGAGTCATGATTGACCACCTAAACCTTGGAGTTTTCTCTAAGGCATCATATATGCAAGAAACAAATCCCTACGTAAGTACAGGTAATAATCATAAAGGTATGTGTGCTCAAAAACCTATGTGTCAAAGATGTGGAAAGAAACACCTAGGAAAATGTTTCAAAGGGACAGAAATATGCTATAGATGTGGAAATGAAGGTCATAAAGCAAGAACTTGCCATGGAAAAAGGAAGCATCCAGTTGACTCGAGGAAAGGGAAAGAAGTTCTTTCTGAGGGATCAATTGAATGTTTTAAATGTGGTGTGCATGGTCATTATGCAAACACATGTTCTATGAAGAAGTTTCGTGAATGGGGTCACCAAGAGCGTACAAATGTTCGTTTACCAATACCTAATGCCATTCCAATTGAGGATGAAGAAACTGACAATGACCAATCAAAGGTATGTACTATTTCATGACTATTGTTTTCTTATTTTGGAATCTTGGGATATGATTCATGATTTTGTTTGTAGGAAAGAGGTATTTAGGAATAGGTTGGAAAGGAATGGATAATGGATCATGAAGAATGTTGAATGAGTAAGATGTCAACATATAGGGGCTTCAAGAGTTATGGTGAAATTCTTAAGATTATCAAGTCTCTTTTGATGATGGGGTTACATTAGAAGACTTTTTATATTATGTGTAACCCTGATGTTTAATATAGGCAAATTTTATCCAAGGAATAGTTATCTTTTCTTTTGTGGACATAGTTATAAAGAACCATTTGGGTTTATATGATCCTTACTTTTGAGGAAATTATGGGTTACTAAATGTTATGATTGAAGTGGAAGGCATGAGATAAAATTGAGGTCAAAATATGTAGTGAATATTTCTGAAGATTTTATCTATTTTTGGGGAATGTTTTGAGAATTATATAGTTTTGAAAAAAGGACAACACGCAGACCGTGTGACAACCCGTCGCGTCGGACAAAGCTGCGAGAATCGAACCCACAACCAAAGTGCGACTGGTATTTATCGCCTACCACTGGACTACGTGAAGTCCCTGGTTAGTTTGACTGATTCATTCTAGTTATATGATTTTATGAATTAAGAGTAAGTTGATTTTGGGTTACTTATAAAAATGATTAACCTATCATGGAGGATATGTGATTAGGTTAATTACTTTTCAATACGAGACTTTAGGAGCAACTAATGTTGTTTGGAGATAAATGTTACGATTTAACTGGGAATACAATGTGACTAAATCCTTCAAATATTTGGGTTTCAATCTTATATTGGTTTACTTTGAAGAATTTTATGGACAAATTGTTTATCGGATGGTCCTCGTTGAACTTTGGGTTTTGTTGTACAAATTTTGGAGATTAAGAATAGATTTTCTTTTTATAAGGGGTTATCCTTTTCTGGATTATCTGATCTTGTACTAACCTTTTTGGTTTTGGTTCTGGTTTAAGCCTAAAGACATAGGATGTACATAGTTCTCTTTTGTGGATTAGGTGATCCTCTAGAAGTTGATTATAGTACTCTTAATGTGAACAAGTCTTCCTAAATACTCGTCATTTGGAGAAAATATGAGTTTGTGTAAGGAATATAATAAAGGTTGAAAGTCAATATGATAAGTGATTATGTTTCCTTATGAATAAATTCCTCAATAAAAAGTAACTTAAAACAAAAATGTTTTATATTAACTTTTCCTACTGGGGAATCGAATACCGTTTAACCCATCACAAGTTTGTGATTTTCTCATTGTTAACTTTCTCCTAAACATGTTTTCTATCACTCTCCATAAGAACATGACCCTATGTTTTCTCCTCCATGTCCATATTTTCATACTTGGAATCCTAGTATGGGTTAACTCGGGTGACCTTTGTACTTATCTTTCTTTATTTTAAAGTGTTTGTTTTACCGCCTTTTGTTCCGATGTGGGACTTTCAAGGATGTTTCCAAGCGCAATTTTAAAATTGCGAGGACGCAATTCCCAAAAGGGGGGAAGGATGTAACATCCCAGGTAAATAAAGAATATGACATTTCATATTTATCCATATTTGTGAATAAAATATTTAAATGACTTTAAAGGGGACGCTATGCTCGATGGCGTACCCAACACGCAACAACGAGTTTCTTGGGAATCTTACGTTGCACTCTAATAATAAAATAATATTATTTTAAATGGTAGTTAACATGTAACCGTTGTAATGGCGGGAATGGATAGAAATAACTGAAATATGATTATATATGTTTTTAAATGTTTTTACAATTATCCAATAAAGGATAGAGGCTTAAAATACGGAAAGAATTCAATTTTAGGCATATATGCCCTAGTTTTCACTAAAGGTTCACTTATCGCCTTTTGATGGCGAACTGTCATTAAATATAGTTTTGATCACTCTTATACATTCTTTTGGACCAAATAAAACTCTTATTAAGAATCGGGACATCAAATTTTACTTTGTGTAAATTTTTGGTATTTTTCTGATAATGTTCATTTTTTAATGAATAGTGTAAAATGTTGTATTTTAATTCAAAACCTCTTTTTAATATAATTTATTTATATGATTAGATTATCTTTTTAATTGGTTTTAAAGTGAAATTAGAAAATATTTTTACCATTAAAACCAATAGTGGTCGTTGGAATCAATTTCACTTTGAAATCGGACTTAAACTAGTGTCAATCTTTTGATACTTATTGTTTTATAAAAACACGCTATTTGCTCTGACAGCGGGAATTAATTATTAAATTAATTAATGTGACTAATATGTTTTGAATTTTGTAAAACGGACTTCATTTTTGAATTCGTAATATCAAATATAGCTTAGGGTGAATTTTTGGTAATTTTCTGAAAAACTTCAATTTTTGATGAATAGTGAAACCACTAAGTGGTACTTATAAAGACTGATTTTCCGTTTAAATGAAATTTTTCCATCACTGTGTTTTTAATTTCAAAAATCCGACATACATGGTTGTCATTAAGAAGTAAAATGTGGTTCAATGGGATAAAAATAATTTTTTGGTGAATAGTAACTTATTAAGTTTTTAATCGCGATTAGTGGTAATTAGTATAGTTTAAGGTATAAATAATGCTTTAATAATATGAAATGACCTAGACACATGTCCCAACCTTATTGGATGTGTCATGGCCGACCATGAAAAGCCATGGGCCAACTTGGGGACCCCATGGAGCCACTTTAGTTGGAAAATGACTTTAATATATTTTTATTTAATGTTAAAGTGAAAATGACACAAACATAATATGTTTTACGAAAACAATTTTTAAGTGGGGTTATACAAGTCCAAATTTTTATTATAAATATTCATTGGAAAGATAAAACGATTTCCTATATCATAGTATTTTTTTAATAATTTTTAGACATTAAAGAAATTTAATTATTTATGACATAATAATGATGCAGCGATGACATCATTATTTGACGATTTAATTAAAATGGAAAGATAATGGAAAATCTACAACCTACACATGTCCAAAACCAATTGTATGAGTGGATTTCGAAGCCTTATCACCTTATCCACGAATTCTATCAATGTGGGACCTTTTGAAACCGAAACGCATTTTCAAATAATGTAATATTTCTTTACTTTCCAAAAGTGCCCCTCCTCTCCTCTTATAAAAGGCCCCCACCTCTACCTCATTCCATACACTTCTCAAGCCTTTGGCTCGGCCAAACCCTGCCCATTTGCTCTCTCCACATCCCTCTCCTCATCCTAGAGGACTCCCTTTGGGCAGAATCCTTTCAAAGGAAGCCTTTAGGCTTAAATCAAAAGGAGTTACACTTTTAAGGGTAATTCATTCTCTCATGTTCATTTGTTTTATTTTGCTTCTCCAACCCCCTAAACTCTTTTTATTTACTTCTTTTGTAACCACACCAGTATCTTCAATATACTAGGATGTTGTTATAATATTTATTTGAGCTACACTCTCACACAACTGCATCAAATGGTTAAAGAACATACGGTTTCCGTGGATGGCGAAATTCTGCCTCCCGAAACGATGATTGTTCAATACTCATTTAACACCTTCAAAGGTGGCCATTATGATGTAACTATTTTTATATATGATATATAATATGTTTATGTTATATTTATGCTTCTGTATTTTTCATTTTTGTCTTACCTTTATGGCTTCCATTATGGGTATACGCGATATCTTCATTTAAGGAAGTGCGGACTACCGCCCCCTCAAAGTGATTTGATTCGTTAAATACCATATGTGGGATGTATAAAGGATGGAAATATGATATTATATATGATATTATACTGGAATTATAATATACCTTTATATCATTATTATTCCATTCTATAAAATACGAAATAGAAATGAAAGTAGCGTTCATGCGTACGTACGGCTTACCGTCTCCATGAACGGTGCATTTCATTTCTTACCTCTAAATGATTATGTAATGTTATAAATGCATGCATGTACTGGATATATATGAAATATATGATATCTACATAATGAATACAATTCTGGATATAATAAACATTTGGCCACACGAACAACATGTAATTGTAAGAAGACCACTTTCGACTTAAGAACCAAATATCGGCAAAACAAATATTATTAACTTAAATGATTACATAATGTTTGTGACATGGTAACAAGTGGTATAAAAGTAATAATGAACTTGAAAAAGGGTTCTTAAGGAATTAGAAATTAACTCAAGTTTATTATTCAGGAGATTAAAGAACGATCGAGTCAAGTCGGACCCGAGGTAAGGGATCCTACTCCTCTCTTTCTTTTTAAGTATACACTTTTATGTCATTCCTTTTAAAGCTCATATTACTTGTTATTGGGATGATATTTTATATTAAACTTACTGTAATTTTTATGTTCATGTGATGAGAGACCCTATTCTCTCTCATCAATCCATTTTGGAAGTTTTGTGTGGCGCCGTTAGGCTGCCGAGTTTTCGTAAGGGATTTTTTTCATCTCACTTTTATCCCCGTGAGATTTATGCTACATTTGCCACAATTTCCTTTGAGTGGTGTATGTACTGCCCATTATTCTACTCTTTGTGTAATGTACTTTCGTTTATGAGTATTTACATCAATGATTTATTTCCTTTCTTTCATGGGGGTAAGTTTTGAAAGATACCCAAGTCGGTAAGGGAACCTTTCACCCTCCTCTTTTTAAAAGACTTCTTTTATTGGGTCTTTTAATTTACATATTGTTATGTTGGGATATGTTCTCATATATCCTTAATGATGTAAATTTTGTGTCCAAGTGATGAGATACTCTTTTTATCTCTCATCAACTCATTTTGATGTGACGCCGTTAGGCTGTCAAGGGAACTTCTTAACCCAATTTCGATTTCTTTGGGTTCAACATGTAGTTATTGAATATGTCATCCTTTGAATATGTGTGAATGACCTTTTATTGTTTTACACTTAATATCCACTTATATTGGGTGTATTTATATTTTTCACACATATTTTGAGATTGATTTGTCCTTATTTTAAGGATACCTTCTTTATAAGGGATTTCATCACATTTGAAATTTCTATTGAGGGTTCATTGTTGTTATGCACCAATTCACTCTTATATGGTGTATATACTGTCCTTTGGAGTATTATATCATGAATCCTTTTATTCTCATGATATTATAATGTTCTGACTAAATGTTATTCCTCGATTATTGTATTCAAGTGTCTCTAATTTTGGTAAAACCCCTTTTACCAGAATATCGTTTTAAATGTTTTAATTATTTCTTCATATTAATATCCATGTTTTCAAAATGGTTTTAAGGATTTATTTATATGGATATTAATGGTTTAAAATGTTAAAAGCTTCAAGGTGGTATGGGACACTTTGATTCAAAAATCTCTTTATTAAATGTTTTAAATGGTTTTGGAAATGGTTTCTTTTTTGGATTCATTATTTCAATATCATAAAATGTTATATTGTGATTGAAATGTGGAAATGTTATGTTTCCTTTATTCACGTTTATGTGATAAAATTATGTTATGGTTCTTGGGCATTGTTATGAAGAATGGGTGGTTCCGTGATAAACTAAGGGCGGGTGAGCCCGTTATAGCTCTCCAATGCATTGGGTAACGCGAAGGAGTGAAATGTTAAGGTTTCTCCGAAGAGATTTAGGGAATATACTGTGATGGGTATTCCAAACGTAACCAAGAGGGTTACTCCCTACGTAAGAATGTTATGAATGCCTCAAGTTACCTTTATGTCTTATGTTTTCTATGATTTATTCATGATTTGATATGCCTATGTTTTATGGGTAAAGTATGATTTCATTCTTATGTATCTCTGAATCATGTTTCCTTTCCATATTTTTATAACCCTTACTGAGCTTTTTATGCTCATCCCAAGTTTTTGAAGTGTTTTTCACAGGTCAAGGGAAGGGTACATGATGTGATGATAGTGTCAAGGATGTGTCAAGAAAGAATCCGTGTTTTATTTTAAATAGGTTTCTGTTGATGGGAAGAATGAATATTGTCTTTTATGTAACCACTTTGTTTAAATGTGGAATGTAATGCAAGTTTCATGATCTAATTCTCTAAAACTCTAAACCTGAAAGGATCCTCAATGTGTAATCTTGTAATAACTCAAGATTAAGTAAGGTTTAAGGCTGGGGCCTTATACTCCATGGGTGGCCACACCCCCTGGGAAGGACACACCACCATCCCCAGTGGCATCCATTTCCTCATGACTCCCTTGGTTGGAGAGCCATGCTTCATCCAACGCTCACATGTGAGAGTTCCCAATGATCGGATACATTCCTACCTCCTTTTCATTTGATACCAACTATAACGACCCATAATTTACATACATTGGTAATACTTCAAAATTGAAGAATACTTATTACAACATATGACAAAACCACAAAAGGACCGTATAGGTATAGTGTCTTTAAAAACTGGGAAACATAAACAACCGGTTCATAAAGCGTCTACACTGTCTTCCATTTATTTCATCATATCTATAGTCCCTTTTGTCATATCTTATTTAATAACCTTCTTCCTAACCTGGGGAAAGAAAACATACAAAAGGGTGAGCTCAAATGCTCATTAAGGGTAAACAAAAGAAATATCAATCACATCATATTCATAAGAACATATCTTTTGGAAATCTTAACCTACAAAAGAGAGCATAATTTCATAACATGGGATAAATAATAGTAGTGAAATGGAATCCCAATAATCATAACATAAAACATGAAACTTTGTGGAATACACACATAATCATAGAGAATCATTTCTTATTAGTCAAGACTCATTGTCAAGACTATCTTAGTGGACAAAGTCCATTTCTGAACCGAGTTCACTCCTCGTTTCAGTCCTGTTTCACTGAACCGGTATAACCTACCGTTCCAGCCATGTCTATCACATGAGATATAAAATATTTACCCAATGCATTGGAGGGAGATATATTTCCCACCCATCTCATAATGATACCATTATTTTGTGTGCCACAAAATCATACATCATTGCATAACCCATGTAATAAAAATGGGAATCTTAAACATCGTGACATCATCAAACAATTCATATAAGATAAAGGAATTCATAAAAATAATTCCATCACAACATAATCAAATCAATGTAATAATAGGGATATAAACAAACCCCTATATTATCATAGATGGAAAATAATTTTGATAAAACACTTGAACTCCATTCTTGATGAAAATATCCTTTCAAATTCAAAAACATTTTCCTTTCTTAACATGTCATACAATTTTAAACTAAAAAAAGATGATTAAAATTAAACATGAAAACTTGTAAAGGAATATTCTTGGAAATAATGTTTTAAAAATCCATTCATGCCATATAAGTTAAAAAAACATTCTTCTCGTGCTTTTGTCGGAAAAGTCAAAGAGTACCTCGTACGAAAAATCACAAAAGATTCCTTTCATATCTTTTACTAAAAACTAACCGAAGGGTAAAATTGAATTTAAAATATTGTAGAAGGATATAAATATTACATATTGGGTAAATATTGTTGTGGATGATAAAATACACCCCAGTAAATCCCAAAGTATAAACAATATCGGATAAAAATGAGATTGTGATATTTCCCTTACCTTAGGTCTGATTTTCCTCGTAAGTGTCCGAAACTCCGGTATAATGATTTAAATAATGTTATTGACTTATTATAGAATCATAATTATTGTTATTATATCATATATGGTCTTATTCTTAGCTTCTTAGTAGTAATATTTCATTTCTACTTATTATTCGGGTGTTTATAACTTTTTGTTCTTATGCGTGTTTTGTCGAATAAATTCTTATTATTCACTTTAGGATATAGATACATCATTTCCAGAATGGTATTAAGGTAATATATATCATATTTATTCATTAAATTCATTTATATAATCATTATGCAATGAAGATCATGTAGAACGAGTCGCATCACATCGTGGAGACGGTATTCCGTACGTACGCACGAGTGATGATATCGTTCCTATGATCGTGGAATTGTATTGGAGTGTATGTATACTATTTCCGAGTCAATATAACTTTACAATAATCATATATAGTTATTATGTACACCATTATACCCATACAAGTAAGGTGGTGGTGGAAAATAGATTACACCACGGCGTGGAGACGGTATTCCATACGTACGCACGCGTGGTGATTTCTTTTTCCATAGGATGGATAGATGGTGATGTTGGGTTGTTTCATACTTATAATAACATATCATTATATGAGTGATAATGATTTTATTACTTCATAATGAAACAACCTAATGAGAAGAAGTGGAAGAAGAAATAAAGTTGAAAGAATCGTTAACGGACATTACCTCTTCTTTGAAGCGCCTCTTTGAGACCTCCTTTTAGGGAACTAAAATAGTTCTTTGAAGAAGACCAGAACATCAAGGATGTTTCTAGGAAAGTGGATAGGAGAAATTGGCAGGGGTTGGACGAGCTTGAAGGCTCAAAGTGGTGTGAGGAAGAGGGGGAGGAGGTGCCCTTTTATAAGGGAGGAGAGGGGCACCTTTGGAATAACTAATACTATTATTTTATTATAAAGTCAAATTCGGTTTTAAATAGCTCTAAATTAATTTATTTCTAAGAAAAGGTGAGTATGGGTCGAAATCCTCCAATAAAATATAACTTAGACAAGTTTAGGTTCCTATTTTAACCTTATCATTTAGATTTAACATTAAGTTAAATAATTTTACTTTTATCGTGTCTTCTTGTGTTCTTATACTATAAGGTTAATAAACTTACTATAAGCAGCCAAACGAACCAAAAGTTGTTTATTATTAATATATATAACCTTAACTAAGTCATTTGGCCGAACCTTATATTTTTAGGAATAAAATAACAATTACTAATATAATATTTGTTTTAAAAACTATTTTATGTCAATTTTGACACTATTTAGTAATTGATTTTTTTGAAAATCATAACAGAATGATAATTTCAAACCAAGTTACTTAAATCAATTATAACATGGCATATTAACCTGGAAAATTAGTGTAATTCATAAAAAGGCTCAAATTACATTTATTTGGGTATTTATAACATCAATTAGGTCAATATTTCTTCAATAAGATAATTACTGCATCATCATTGTGTCATAAATAAATTAAATTATTTAACGTCTAAAAATTACAAATAAAATACCATTATGTAGGAAATCTTTTTATATTTCTATGCAATATTTAGAGTCGAATTTATCTTATGTATAACCCCATATTAAAAATGATTTACTTATTAAACATTGATTTTAACTATTTTAACCCTTCTTTAAATAAATTAATAATAAATGTCCTAATCTAATCCAAGTGGGCCTAAATGGTCATATTTTATTCCAATGGTAGTTTTGGGTCGAATTAAACTTGTCCAATATAATTAAGACATGTGTTAGGGTAATAATAATATCATTTTCCCCTTAATTACCCAATTTACTTTTAACCATGGTAAAAAAAAGTAAAAAATTACTATTCACCAAAAAATTATTTTCATCTCATTGAACCACATTTTACTTACTGACATCAACCATGTCTATCAGATTTTTGAAATTCCACTCATAGAAGAGGTAAAATTAAGTTTTATGAAAAATTCAGTTTTTTAACTACCACTTAGTGGTTTCACTATTCATCAAGAATTGAAAGTTTTCAGAAAAATACCAAAATTTAACCCTATGCTAATTTCGATATTCAGAATCCAAAAATGAAGTCCATTTTGAAAAATAAAATTTATAAAATTTCAAAAAGTGGTTATTACTATTCATAAAGGCTAGTTTTAATAATATTTTAATAGCATATCATTGTTTAGTGAAACTCGGTATTGCATACGACACAAGCTATCGAGGAAGGTTGCAGTTGCGTGTAAAGAAAGCCAAGATAGTGTTGTGTGTAGTAAAATATTCCTTTGATGATTTATATAACATAAAAACAAAATATTTCACATAAATATCTCCAGTATTACATTTTCAATTTGGAAAAATTTATTACATATTTATAATCAAATGTTTCAAATTGTTTAAATATATACCTTTTATTTTTTGACATTATTAATCGTAACTTTAGTAAATATTTTATTTACCGTGGTTAAAACGTGAATCTGATAAATACAGGTAAAAATAATTTTATTATAATATTAAACTACCCTAACACTTGTACTAATACTCTTGGATGATATATTTACGACCATGGTAATCCTTGGGTCTATTTTTTGACCCCATCACTTGGATGTAAAAATGACATTTTATAAGAATAAATTTAATGTAAAGATAATTATAACCTAAACATATATTCTTTAGAAAATAAATTTTAATATAGGGTTATATAACTAATATATATGTATACGAATAGGGATTATAAATCTTAAAAAATTTCCTAAATCATGGTATTTTATTTATAATTTTTAGACCTAAAATAAATAAATTTATTTATGACACAATTATGATGTAGTGATTACCTCATTAAGGAAAGATTCAAATAAATGAATTTATAAATATTAAAATAAATTTAATTTGAATATTTTGATGTAATAAAATAATTTTGTGGGTGACATTGACATATTTGGGATGATTTAATGACTTTTTTCTAAGTAAATAGGTTTTTATGAATATTTTAAAATGTCTAGTGTAGATAGTATCTAAAATTGACATAATTAATAACTTAAAACATAAAATAGTTTATTAAATGATATTAAATTCATAAAAATATAATATTCATCAAAAAGGTTAATATAAGTCCAAATATTTCATAAATAAAATTTTTGGTATTTTGACATGATATTTTAATTAAATTAACCCACAATGGGTAAATAACATGATATTACGGTAAGATTAAAAATGGTAAAATAAGGGTTAATCAAAAAATATAAGGATAAAAAAATATTCAATAATTGTCAAAAAAAATTGATGTTTGGTTTTCAAAAAATAATAATCTTATGTCAGAATTAAATAAGTTTTGGACCATTTATAATCGAAATTGAATTTATAAAAAATAAATATATTGATATTTTCTTAAAGTGCCCCTCTCATCACTTGTAAAAGGGTCCCTCATCCCTCTCCTCTTCCCTCAATTTTGAGTCCTACAGCTTAGCCAACCCCTGGCCATTTATCTTATCAAATTCCCTAGTGACATTCTACATGTTATTTTCTTCTAAAAAGATTTACTCTATCTCCCTAAGCATAAATTTTAAGGTGGCACGTCGAGAAAGAGGTAATCTATTCTACCGATTCTTTAAAATTTATTTCTTCTTCTAATTTCTATTATTTAGTTGTTTAATTGTAAAGTAGTAACATACATATCACTCATACACATATATTATATTATAAATATGAAACAACCCTATTCCACCATCTCTCCATCCTATGAAAAATGAAATTACCACTCGTGCGTACGTACAACTTACCTTCTCCACATCGTGGTGCAATATATTTTTCACAACTACCTTACATAGATGGGTATAATGGTGGAAATAATAAATATTTATTATTATAAGAAAATTATACTAATTTTGAGATACTGTAAATCGTCCACTTCAATACCATTCAACAATTATGGGAATGATATCTCCGCTCGTGCGTACGTATGACTTACCGTCTCCACGACACGATGAGATTCATTCATCATGTTAACAATTATAGAAAAAATATAAAGTTTATATAATAAATAATCATGAAATATATTAAATAATAGTGATACATTATTTATGTATATATATATATCATTTACCTACTTCCATTCAATTAAATAAGGAAACGAAAACAACGTTCATGTGTACTTACGGCCTACAATCTCCATGGATGTTGTATTCTGTTTCATTTATCTATCTATTATATATATATATTAATATAATGAATATATATTTTATTAAAATAATGTTTGAAATTCTTTATGTATGTAAATGATGATATAAGAAACAATATGAAGAATAAAAATTCAAAACAAGTACGACAAATAAAACGATTATTACCCAAAATGTTGCTTTAAATTGGAATTGACAAATGATTCATTAATATAAATTAATAAGTGAATAATATATGATTTCATAAATATTATTATGGTTATGTTAAAAGTTACTAATATGTTTAAACACAATATATACGAGTTTTGGAGAAATACGGAAGAAATCAGACCTAAGGTAAGGGATAATTTGGGAATGTCATTTTTTTATTTGAGATTGTTTATACATAAGAATTTACTGGGTGTATATTTATCATCCATGACCATGTTTTATAAATATGTTTCCATAAAATTATTGAGATTAATCTATGTATGTTTAATTTCATTTTTATCCATTTTTACTTTCAGAACATTGTTATGAAAGAATCTTTCTTACATTTACCATGCGAGGTACTTTTTGAGCTTCCAGTAAAAGTACGAGAAGAGTATTTTTTAACTTATATGGCATGACGAAGAATTTAAATCTTCATTATAACATTTTTCATGAAGCTTCCAATACACATTTACAAGTGTATTTTTTTTTTAAAATTCATTTCTTTTAAAATTCCATGACATTTTGAGATAATGAAATGTTTTTGAATAAGAAAGGATATTTTCCACACAAACTAAGTTCAAGTGATTTATCAAAACTATTTTCCATCAAAGATGATACTCTTTAAATAGGGTTATGTTTCTATCCAAATAATTACTATGATTTGATTGTGTTATTTATGCAATGGTATTTTATTTTGATTATGTTACGATGGAATGATGTTTAAGCATCCCATTTTATATCTTGGGATATGCTATGATGATTGGTTTATGTTTATTGTTTCACATGTAAGAATTATTTCATTATGAGATGTTTGGGACCTATATATCCATCCAATGCATTAGGTAATAATTTATATCTCCTGATATAGACATGACTAGAAAGATATGTAAATGTAGTTTAGTAATACATGGTTGTATTGGCATGTAAACCCGGTTCAGTAATGGATTTTTTTTTACTATGATGGTCTTGGAAGCAATGCCTTGGTCACTATGGAAATTATATTATGTGATTATTAGTTTGTCAAAATTACATGTTTTATTCAAATTCTATTCTATCATAGTTAATTTTCTTTATATGGTACATGCCTTACCTACTTCCATGATTTATTTCATGACTCACGATTTTAATGTATAAACTTTATGTTCATGTTTTTATGTACAAATGTTTATGGCTTGTTTTATTTCCTCCATGTTTACCCTTAATGAGCATTTGAGCTCACCGTATTTATGTTTTCATTTCCTCGAGATATAAAGAAATATTTAGGTTGGAAAAAGAGGATAATATCTTTATTGGAGATGCTGAAGATCATTCACCGTGAATATAGGATTATGTTTAGAGTTTCTGGAGACACTAAACTGATAATATATTTGAGATTCTATTTGTGTAATTTATAATGTATTCCACAAAAGAAATTTCATGTCCATGTACATTAATCTTGGGTATCTATAGTTGTTATCAGATTGAAGGTTTAGTCAAACTTTGAATACTAGGATTCGAAGAAAAACTATGATATCCCTTGATATATTTCTAAGGTATGTCTAGGGATGTCCCTATGATTAATTATTAGTATAGGTTAAAGCCCTATAATTATAATAATTGTCGTGAAAAACCTAGGATTAAACATAAGATGTTAGAGATTGAAAGTACCCCCCTTGATTATGTTGTTTTCCATGTATGATTTTTTTATCTCACACTATTCGTTTTGGGTTTTAGAAAATAGATTAAAATAGTAGGATTCATGTTAATGGAGAATATGATAGACAATGGAATGATATTCATCCTAATAAACCAAATGAGCCGGGATTTGGAATGAGAAACATCGTTATTATTCCTAATTAGAAATCTCATAATATGAGCAATAATCTCACCTTTTGTAACTTTCCTGACCTAGATAATAAGAGAAAGATGGAGTTTCATGATGATTATAGATAAAAGAATGTTCAATTTTTCTCATGTAAATCATGTGGGAAGAGGCATCATGGAGAATGTTTCAAAGGAACTAGAAGATGCTTTTGGTGTGGAAAGGAAGGATACAAAGACAGAAATTATAAAGGAAAATGATCATTTAACACAATGGACATAGATAGTGGTATTGCTAAGACATCAAAAACTGTTAAATTTTGTATGTGTGGAATGTATGGGCATTATGAAAATTTATTCCCTAAGTGAATATCTCATGAATAGAATCAACATGGTCATATGGGTAGTATTTATGATGATGATGAAGATACTAAAAATTATATGTTAGATAAAATAAGTGTCAAAGAATAAAATGAGGAATCGCAGTCAATAGTTTAAGAAGGTAGTGGAATGATTGCATTTTTTTCATGAGTAATGTTGTATAAGTAATTTAATTGTACTATAGAATAAAGAAACTTCTAAGGATTTTTACAGTATTGTTTTTCCTTAAGTATTTTAATGTAAATGTTGTATCATACTAGTAACCATGAAAGGTTATTCAGATATTTTTGGAAAGCACATGATAAGCGCATAATGAGGGGATATGGAGATAATGATTTGTTTTATAGTATTAATGATCTCATAATTGATATAAGGAAAAAGTGATATCGTGGATTGAGTATATATAATTTTTGGTACTTTTTATGTGGAAAGAGTTACCTTTTGACAACATTCAGGTTTTCACTAAGGTTTTATAGTAATTCAGGTTTCACGGGAATACATGATTAAGGTTTTCACATGGTTTGAATGTGAGAACCAAGAAATACCTTATGAGATTTTGGAGATAAATTTTATGTATATATAGTTAACCAATTTCTATGTTTTATATTTTTTGAAAGTATTGTAATGTTATCCTTTTATGGATAGTATAATTTATTTTACATTTGATTTTTGTTAGATTAATGTGTAATATCACTATATGTAGAATTATGATTATTTTATAACTTGTTCTAAATTTTTTTAAGACTGATGGAATGAACTATCATTATATCACATGATTTAATAACAATTCAAAAATGAAAAATTCAGCTTCATTTCCTTATGAGATGATGTGTAAATTATTCAAGGCACGAAAAATGGTGAGATTGTACCAAATTCAAGTAAGTACGTATTCTCATGAAAAATTATTCAACTTTAGGAAAAGGATCTTGAAAACCAAAAAATATTATCCAAGTACCTTCTAATCTGATGAATCAGAGGGTCCCTTAAATCATTGCAAATTTATGGATTTCTAGTAGTTAACTTTCTCAAATCCTTATTCTCTATCACAATCCATTAGAACTTGATGGTTATATTTCTCTTCCATATCCATCTTATAACTTACTACCTATGTTCTACTATGTGTAAAGCTAGTGAATAGTTAATTTGTATATCCATTATGTTTCTAACTTTACTTTTTGAAATTTACTTTCATTATTCCTTTTTATGATGTGGGTTTCTATGAAGGAAACTTTAAAGTTATAACCCATTTATAACCCCGAGGAATTTTAAATGGAAAATTCATTTTAAGGGGTTTAGAATGTAACACCCCAAGAATTTATGAGTTGAATTGTTTTTAATTTCTTCTATGTATTATCTTTTACTCTACACTACGATTATCTTGTGCTATATGATGATAGTGTATTAGATTTCAGTATACAAAACACCATTCATAGCTTGTGTTCCACACTATTTCAAGTTCATTTGATATAACTCATTTCATGTAACAATGAGCATATATTTTGTTCAATTTATAAATGAACTATTTTTGGATTATGTTATACAAAAAACTAAAGAAAGGTTTTCACTACATTCAACACTAACATGGATTGTGTTACATGCAAGAGAGACCTTTCTCGATAACTTGCATTGTACACAATACTGTGTTTCACTAAACAACAATATATTTTTAAAATATTTTATAACTATCTTTTATTAATAGTACCTACCATATTTTTTATTTTATATGACATTGGAATTCATCATAAAAATATTCTAGAACATCATATGAGAACAAAATCAATTTTTTCTTATAAAAGGAGTATTTTTCAAAAAATAATGTTTTACCTCCTTTTGATGGTGCACACATTTGAAATCTAGTTTTTTACTCTTTTAAAAGTTAAATTTTACAAAATAAACATCTTATTAGGAAGAGAGACATAAAAATTTACATTTGATTAATTTTTGATATTTTTCAAATAAAATTAAAATTTTATTTAATAGTGAAAAATACAACATTTAAATTCGAAACTGCAATTTTATCTAATTTATTTATATAGTTTTATTGCCTTTTTTATTTGTTTTAAAGTGTAATTGGATTATATTTTTATCATTTAATTCAATTTTGGTCATTTTAAGTAATTTCACTTTTAAATTGGACATGAACACATGTCAATATTTTGGTAGTTATTATTTCTTGAAAACCCGCGTTTAGGTTTTGACAATGGGAATTAATTTTATTTAATTTATGGAACATATGTATATGGAATTTGGAAAAATAGATTCCATATTTGTAATCAAATGTTTCAAATTTTGTAAATAGTTACATTTTATTTTTGGACATTAGGAAAAGTAACTTCAATGAATATTTTATTAACCACGGTTAAAAAGAAAATATGAAAAATAGGGGTAAAAAAAAATCTTATAATAATATTAAACTACCCTAACACAAGTCTTCATCCTATTATATTAGATATTTTCGACCGTGGCAATCCTTGGGTCGATTTTGGGACCTCATGGATTCACTTGTATGCAAAAACTGACATATTATAAGAATTAATTTAAAGTAAAAATAATTACAACCTAAGCATATATGTTTTACTAAATCAATTTTAATATAGTGTTATATAAATGAACTCTATGTATATAAATAGGAATTATAAATCTAAAAATATTTCATACATCATGGTATTTTATTGAAATTTTTTATACATCAAATAAAAAAATTTATTTATGATAAAATTATGATGTAGTGATTACCTCATTAATGAAAGATTCAAATAAATGAATTTATAAATATTAAAATAAATTTAATTTAATATTTTGATGTAATATAAGGATTTTCTAGATTAAATTAACATATTATGGGAGAGTTATGTTTTTTGGTATTATGTAATAAGGATTTTATGAATTTTTAAAAAAAGTCAAGTATGAATAGTATGCAAAATTGAAAAAATTCATAACTTAAAGCATAAAATATATTATTAAATGATATTAAATTCGTAAAAATATAATATTCAGAAAGATGGTTAATATATGTCCAAATTTGTCTTAAATAATTTTTTTGTGTTTTTGGACATGATATGGTAATTACATTAAACAACAATTTGTAAATAACATGATATCATGGTAAGACTAAAAAGGGTAAATTAAGGGTTAAACCCAAAAGATAGGGATAAAAAAATATTCATACTTGTCAAATAATTATTGTATTATGGGTTTTAAAACCAAAATATTCTTATTTTAGAATTTAAAATGTTTTGCGATATTTTTAATATAAATTTAATTTATAATAAATTAATATTTTGAGAGTTTCATAAAGTGACCATATCCTCTCTTATAAAGGGCACCTCCTCCCTCTACTCTTCACTAAATTTTGAGTCTTCACTCATTTCCAAACCCTATCCATTTATATTCTCTACATCACTAGTGGCATTATCGAGGTGTTTGTCTTTTCAAAACACCATCTCGAGTGCCCAAAGAGGAAATTTAAAGGAGGCGCGTCGAGGAAGAGATAATCTCTTCTACATATTTTTTCAAATTTCTTTCTTCTTATACATTATATTATTTAATTATTTCATTATAAATTAGTAACATCCCTATCACTCATATAATTATATGTTATTATAAATATGAATGAACCCTATTTCACCTTCTCCCTATCCTAAAAAAAATGAAATCACCGCGTGTGCGTACATATGATACAACGTCTCCACACCATGGTGTAATCCCTTTTCACCACAACCTTACTTGGATGGTTATAATGTTGGAAATAATAACTATATATTATTTTTATAAAATGATACTAATTCTGAGATACTATACACCATACACAGCTATACCATTCAACAATTATGGGAACAATATCGTCGCTCGTGTGTATGTACGGATTATCGTCTCCACGACACGATGAGATTCATTCTCCATTTTAAAAATTCAAGAATGATAATATTGTTTATATAAAAAATAATCATGAAATATATTACATAATAATGCTACTTTATATATACATATTTAATTTACTTCCATTCAATTAAATAAGGAAATGAAAAAAACATCAGTGCGTATGTATGGTCTACCGTCTCCATGAACGGTGTATTCCATTTCATTTATCTATATTCTCTATATATATACACTGAATATATATTATTTATAAAGAATTTTTACATTCTATAGTTAATTAAATCATGATATAAGTAATAATATCATGAATAAAAATTCAAAACAAGTACGATAAATAAAACGATTATTACCAAAAACATTACTTTAACATCGAATTGACAAATGAACGGGTAATATAAAGTCATAAGTGAATCATATATGATATCATAAATTTTATTATGGTTATATTAAAAGTTAATAATATGTTTAAACCCACTATATAGGAGCTTTAGACACATTTTTAAGAAATCAGACCTAAGGTAAGGTATAATTGTGCAATCTCAATTTTTTATTTGAGATTGTTTATTTATAATTATTTAATAGGGATATATTTATCACCCATGTCTATTTTTTCCAAAAATGTTTTCATAAAATGTTTAATATTATTATATGTATTTTTACTGTCATTTTTACCCATTTTTACTTTCATAACGTTGTTTGGAAGGAATATTTCTTACGTTTACCATACAAGGTATTTTTTGACTTTCGGGAAAAAGTACAAGAAGAATGTTTTTTTACTTATAAGTAATTAAAATCTTTTTACATATTCATAACACCTTATTTCCATGAAGCATACTCTATATTTTTACGTGTTTATTTTCAACTAAATTTTTTTCTTTTAAAATTTCATGACATTTTGAGAAAAGAAAATATTTTTGAAGAAGAAAGGATATTTTCCTTACCAACTATGTTCAAGTGATTTATCAAAATTATTTTCCATCTATGATGATACTCTTTAAATACGACTATCATTATATTCCTATTATTACTATTATATTATTTTGTTAATGATGGAATCATATTTTATAAAGATTATTTGATGAAGGAATTATGTTTAAGGAACCCATTTTATTTTTTGGGTAATACTATGATGAATGGTTTATGATTTTTTTAGAACATGTAAGAATGATTTCATTATGAGATGGTTGGGACATATATATCCTTCCAATGCATTGGGTAAAGATTCATATCTCATGAGATCGACACGACTTGAACGACATGTAAATCTGGTTCAGTAATACATGGCTAGAACAATAAAGTAAACCCAGTTCAGTAATGGATTTTTTCCACTATAATGGTCTTGGAAGTAGTGACATGGATATTATGGAAATCATATTACATTATTATTAGTTTTCCACAATTACATGTTTTATTCCAATTTATTTATATTTTAGTGAATGTTCTTTTATGATACATGCCTTACATACTGCCAGGATTTATTTCATGAATCACAATTTGTATGTATAAACTTTATGTTCGTGTTTTTTATGTCCAAATGTTTATGGTTTGTTTTATATCCCCCTTGTTTACCCTTACTGAGAATTTGAGCTCACCCATTTTATGTTTTCTTTTCCCCAAGATATAAAGATATGTTTTAGGTAGAAAAAAGGGGGAAGATCTTTATCGGAGATTTTGAATATCTTTCACCATGATTAGTGGATTATGTTCTGAGTTTCCAAAGACACTAAACTAATACGGTCTTTGGGAATCTGTTTGGGTCTTGTATTAATTATTCCCCAAAATGTAATGTCCATATAAATCAAGTGTCGGTATCTACGCAACCCCTGTCTTAGGACACCTTAAATCATAACAAAAAAATGAACTAACTAAAGAATAGGAAAACTTATAATGTATATGCGTTGTTACACCTAGTCCCATAAGCGTAGACTCACAGAAGCCATTAGTCATGGAATCACCTAGATTGAAATCACACATTAAGGTCCCACACAATCATTTTATCCATGTCTATTAGGCTAACTTAAATTTTCATGAAAAACTACTAGATTCTAATGTAGTCATGAAACACCACAAACTTAATTCCACAACATAAAATCCTCGGTACATAAGATCTCTTTCTATAACCCATATTTTCTCTAATCTAATGGTCAAGTCACATATAACATGACCAACATGAAACTAATATTATTTGTTAAGGTTTCAACATAACATGTATATCACATAAATTAGGTTCCCTCAACTACCCCAACTACCCATAAATTGGTTCAACACCATATACCCACTAGGTCTGTGTCACATTAATAGAGGACTCACGATTTTATAGTTTTCAAATTTACATTAACAAGAAAGTCTATTATAAGGGATTAGATAAATCAAATTTCAAGTGAAACTTATTGAGGAAAATGATTTATAAGTTTTACATAAATGTATTTAACAAAACCCATGTAGAATTCCAGAAAAACAATCCCATAATTTCATTTTAACCATTTACATTAGCCTCCTATTTTCCATGGTTGAAACTTAGTGAAAAAGATATCAATTAAAAGTTATATAGGAATACCATATTTACACTATAATCAAAAATTAATTTAGCTAACACATCATAATAAGAAATCCAAATGGTAATATAATATATCTTTTATCCATGTAGGGATTTGTTTTGTTACATTTCACAATACACTTATATAGTAAAAGGAAATAAAAATGGTTACATATACTATAATAATCAACCCATGACATAATATAGGAAAACAATTATAGGTAGTCACAAATATTTCAAGTGAATCCTATGTGACTAATATGATGAATAAACACATCCTCTTTTTTATACCCGTCAAAGAGACCAAATCACATAAATCAGAAACATCACAATCAAATGCGTTACTCAATGAGTCATTAGATAATATACAAAATATAATATTTGGAAAAAAATCCTATAAATGGAAACATGAACATCAATTATACATGGAATTTCAAATACTTGGAAAAATCGTTATACCCTGTCCCAGGACATTACAATTCTTCTGTCCGCCATAACCAAATAATAAGACAAAATCAAAAATAATATTGATTGTAAATTGTAACATACAACCTTTTAATATCCTTAATTAGTGATCAGGAAAGCAGTCAGTACTATGCCTAAGGAATGCTTCTATATACAATTAAGGTTTTCAACTTCTAGTTCTGTCATATAGTGCTACTGTTTGGAGACTCTACCCACATATCTAGGTGTATCATTAAATAACATAAATAAAATCACATACATCAACATAGTAAATTTTTTAAAATGGAATGAATGAATGTTCAGATAATAATCAAAATAAACTATTATGTAATAAATTACTTATATACCATAAATGTTAGGATACCATGCCATGTGAACCAAAACAATTAAATGTGAAACTAAGAAAAAATGACAATAGAACTTAGACCAAGCTTATTCATTAACTCTCATGATCAATCTTATCAGTCTAACACGTCAAGCATCATGCCTTTACCAACAAAGACCTGAAACTAGGTAGTATCTACTCGAGTAACCAAGTGAAATGGAAATCCTTGCAGGCTATGAGTACAACACATTGGGCCATCACCATCGACATCCATAAAAAACCATCATGATATATAGTAAATATAGAAGTTCTAATGATAAATTGTATAACATTTTTAAAAAGTAAACTAAAGAAATAAATTAGTACTGAAGCACTGGGTTCATTATGATACTCGAGGTTTGTCAGACCATTTTCAATCCATAGGTCTATAACACTGATTCTCCATAATTTCATCATCTAATATTTGTTTGTATCTAAGAATGATGTGATGAACACTTTGTAATGTACCAAATTCTCTGATCACTATTTTGTTCTCAGACTAGAAGTCTCTACTATACCGCAAGTGAACATCCACATATATAAGAGGATAACAACTATTAGCATGAGTTTATGGTGATATAGTGGGGTGACTATGATCATATATTAAAGTATATCAATCGTGGAAATAAAAAAAATCACATACATCATCCAGGTATAATGGTGATCAAAACTGTATTCATGTGACCAGAATAATAAAAATAATCGATGTTGTAATTATTAAACTATATTTCATTCATGTAAGGTAGTTATACAATGAGATTCAAAAGACCAAATATTTAAATTGGAAAAAACTATAACAATGTTCTTGGATGATATATCGATCCCCAAATCCCTCATTCCATCCATGTTTACCAACCCATCAATAATTGGTCCTTCCCATCCTAGACCTACAACCATGTATCTTTTTCTTAGGAACCCAATTTCCATGGTGGCGAGATTATTGTGCGAGTAAAATTAATAAGGCCATATGTAAAGAAATACTTAAATAAAACATGTTTGATAAGAAGTGAATGTAAAAGTTTTATAGTTAAAGGGTTTAAAATTTTATGAAAAATAAAACTAAAATAAATACCCAACAATTCCCTAAGTTTGTGAGGATAAATGAGGTCAGTCATACTATTTTTAATGGTTAGGTACATGGACCCAATTTACCAAAAACCTATTTCAGATAGTTCTTGAGTATCTCTGAGCACAACGTGATGGCCATTCATCCCAATAATAGGTCCATGTTTCCCTATTATACTGAATAAGATCATAAGTCTCCCCTATAGAAATTTTATCCCCCCAGAAAAATCCATGAATTATAAAAAACATGAGGAGTGCTTCTAGAAATCCATATTCTAGAATATTGAATAACACATGATCTATATACATGAAATCCCCACCAATAGTAGCAAAAATGTCCACTGTGAGAGTTCTCTTATCCATATTAGGTACCACCCCATTAGGTGATTTCTTTAACCAAACCATTAAAACATAACCGAATTTTTTAATCAAGCATCAAGACCACACGTAGGTGTCTTAATTTATATATAAAAAATGAATTTTTTTTGTAGAACCATATTCTATTTCCCAACACAACCATCATCATTTCACAAAAGGATTTACTATTTATATTTCAACATTTATAATTCCAAAACCATTATCATTAAAACAAAAATACTATATAGGGGGTTCATCGTTCTATTCCATACATATTTTCTGTAATGTATCACATTTTTACTGTATTTTTTTTAGTATTATGTATATTATTTTTGAGACTAGGTGCTAAGAGAGATTTATATTTCGAGACTCGGTGTTCCCTAAATAAATGTATTAATTATATTAAATATAATAAATAGCACACATCCACAATTATCCAAAAAATGGAATATCTTAAATGGGTTTTCAGATCATAAATCCATGTGAAATATTGAGTTCAAAATTCAAGTATTACCCCAGCCATAGCATAAACATAGTCTATGTGGGACATTTGTTAAAACATCATCTCTAGTGCAGAAATGAATAAAATAACTAAATAAATTATTTTATTTCAGTTTAAGTAGAAAAATAAATTGAAGCATCATTACACATGTCATTTTTAATAATTCTAGGGTTATCCACATAACCATTGAGAGGTCATTGGAGAATACTCATAGATGAATGATGACGAGATCATGGATTTATGATCGATGCACCTCGTATTCAAAATATCTCACCAATGACAATGAAAAAACCTTATTATTCATGATTGATCAATAAATATTGAAGTATGGCATGTGCTTTAAATTTATTATTCCCCATTCTTGATTTATATGACTAACACCAATCAATCAACAAATAGAATAATTGACAATTTGATCATTATGCGGGATGTGCACATTTTGTGGGATTTTGATGGGAGAATTTATTTATGATTTGATATATTTATATTTTTATTCTAATGGTGAAAAATATATATTTACATGAACATAAATCAAGTTTCATTCCTCTAATATATTCTTTTAGTTTTTCCCCTCCATTCATCGTTCATTGTAGGCATTCTTCATTTGGACATAAACTCTACAAATACCGATCAATCGATCATTGTGCACCTGTTTCTTGGAACAAAAATATAATATCATAGATATGGGATTGAAACAATATTAAATAGGTGTGACTATAGATGTAAAATGATTAGAATGATGGTAGATACCTGATTATGTGTTCTTGTGAAATCTTCGGCATATAAAAAAGAATGACCTAAAGATCCATTTTTCAAACAGATTTGACTTCAGAATTTTTTATTCAAGAAATGGTGAGGATCGGTCAATGTATATCCATGATAATCAGTGTGATTGGAGATGATATTCAAGGTAGTGGAACTGCGGCTTCTTATGGGAGGAAGAACAAGGGTTTTTGAAAAAACACGATCAACACAGCATGGAATCCGAGATTACACAGTGTGTGGGGCCCCTAGAATGGTAGCCAGGTTATAGGGAGAATGTTATGTATCACACGGTGTCTGATCCATATAACATGGAATGTGGTATCTCTTGTGGGACTCAGTTTGTACCTTGGGAAGTATAAGGACATGGTATGGACTACATAGGTGGGTGAATACCATGTACACCCCTACATGAATTGGACATAGACAAAGTACACAGACTAAGGTGTGTACAAATAAATGGGAATGAATATATGGTCTGGGGCCATGAATTTGTTCTCATATAGACTACACAATAATCCTACATATCATGTATTACTACACAGACATGGGTGATGCACAATCCATTTACATGGGTAGGACCCTGGGTAAAGGGACATGACATGTGACCCCTTCCACACACTGTGTAATATTTTAAATATGGATTTGAGAGACTTTCATCTATATATTGGAATGGTTTTGGTAGGGTATGATCCCCTTATCATTTCCTTAACGGTTGGTATGGAATCGTCTCCTACTCTTAGGACCACAATCTCTTCAGCAGGACATCCATGATAGAGTTATTGGAATCTCTCCAAGAGGCCCGAAGTGAGATCCTCTATTCATCTTTGATCCCCAGGTGGAGTTTATGATATCTTATTAACCAACTCTACATTTCCATTTATCCTATAAATATTGGTATAATACAGATTGAGTTGCTGGTATCACCTCATGGCCTAGGTAGTGATCATCAATAGTGTATTTTACTATCTTCAGACAATATTGGTGTTCTTCTCATGATGAGACCCAATGAGTCGTACCTATTAGAAGGACACCATCAGTGCCATCTGACTCAGGAGTGTGTTCTAGTAGATGAGTTATTTTGTGGAATATTTGAGCTATGATCCGAGGCTAGTATACTATGGTTGGGACTTACATGAGCACTATGGTTTTTTTATTATATCTGTATATTCTTTTTATATGTGTAGTAGATGTATACCTATGTTGAAATGACTGTTTTTTTACTTTGTTATTTGATTTGTGGTTTAAGGGTGTCCTTCTAGGTACTGTTATAGTCACCCCTGTATGGGATTTCCCTCTTGTGTTGTGTCATGTGAAGATGATAAACATTTTGACAAATTACTAGGTGGACCATGACCAGACAGTGATTAGTGAGACCACACCGAGCAAGGTGTGTTCCTATGGCTTTATGACAGTAGTCGCAATACTTACTATCAAGTTGGGTTTGTTTTTTCAGAAACTTTTTGGTAGAATTTTTATTGGCCCTGTTTACTTTCTTTTACATTCTATCATGCTCTAGTTACATGAATAGATTTATGCATACATAGTGTTGGTCGGAGTGGACACTCAAGAGGGGGGGGGGGTGAATTGAGTTCTAATTAAAATTTCTGTTTTAAAAATGTTGTCTTAAAAACCCCCAAATAAAATACCGAATTAAACTGTAGTGAATTTATATCAAAGTAAGAGTTTGGTTGGGTTCTCAAGGGATTGATTATTTCCCAGTTAATCAAAACAGAAAGGTTGATTAACTTTTGAAACCAACTTACAGATTTACAACTGAGATAAACACTTGCGAATTTAATCTTCAAAGTGACTTTAAAACAGTTTTGGTTTTAAAGAGATTAGAAGCGGAATAAAAGAATAACTTTGAAAGATATTGCATAGTAAATATTACCAAGAGGTTCAGTCTCAAGCTAAGACTTAGTCCTCTCAAAAAATTATATAACAGTGATCCACACCCTGGATCGGGGATTACAACAGTATACAACTGTCCAGGTCCAAGACCTCTACCACTGTTATTCGTGTGAAAAATAACAACAACAACCAGTTTTCCAGGTCACACACGACCTCTACCACTATCTCAGTGGGAAAGAAAAGATGTAAGAGTGTTGAGTGAGGATTTACAAATCCTCCAGTTAGAGTACTGGAGACAGTGTGTGTGTAAAATACAGCATATAACACACACTGCTCAATATGTAAAAAGATAAAACACAGAGCAAATATTTAGAGTTTAGAAATGGCTCTAGTGATTGTCATGCAGTTCTGGACTCCTTTGATTGATCAGAATTCTCTCTGAGTCCTCTTCTGGTTTTTGTCTGGAAAACAGAGTATCGTCTGTTTCCTTGACTTCCAGGTGTAGAGACCGTCTATGAAGCTCTTGTGTTATGTTCTTGTTCTCTCCTATTCACTGGTATGCAGTAATGAGTTCTTCATGTAAGTTCTGTCGTCTCTTTGCATTCACACTTGGTTGTTCTCCCAGCACACCTCATGGTATCTGTATCGCTCTGTGTATTCGTCTATAAGTCTTGCACACCCTGTGTTCTGTATATCACTATATTTGTCTATTCATACTCTTTTGTAGTAGCACAACCTTCCTTTAGTTAAACCACGTGCTCCGGCAAAAGATGATTTACTTTTTGCAGGTATGAGGTACGGTTCCCTGACATCTAACAACACACATTAAATAAATGTCAGTTTATTAAAATATACATGATATGACCCTTGGTTAGATTAAATAATGATAAAGAAATTAAAGCAGTGTCGGGTTCTGTCTCTGGAATGGTAGCTCTTGATATCGGTAGACTTGTGTTACAGTAGGTGTCTGTATCAGTAGACTTCATCTGTAATGGTAGACTTTGTATCAGTAGCTGCCACTGTAGACTTGATTACATCAGTAGCGGTGGACTTGTAACGGTTACCGTGGCTCTGCCTTGTATCGGTAGCGGTAAGTCTCTATCGGTAGACTTTGCATAACGGTGGACTTCAACATATCGGTAACTCTGTATCGGTTGCTGTCGACTTCGATGTAGCGGTAGGCTTGAGTACCGGTGAGCTTGTAACTGTAAATCTATCGGTAGACTTGATGTACCGTATCAGTAGATTTTGATGTAGCGGTGATCTTTGAGTACCAGTGAAATTGATGTATCGGTGAACTCTGTATCGGTAGCTCTATTCGATATCGGTAGCTCTAATCTATAACGGTGGTATCGGTAGCTCTATTCGATATCGGTAGCTCATTTGTAATGGTAGCTGAAAACTGTTTGAGCATTCACTTGGCAGAAAGAGTTAAGTCATAGTAAACATATATATGATAATTCAAAAGACATAATTTAAGCATAATGAAAGAAAGAACATATATTAAAGTATATTTGGAAGGTATTAAGGATAATCATGATCTAAAGAAAGAATGGTTGGGACTATCAAAACACAATAAAGTCACTTAATTCCAGAGGGTTCAACAATCTCCCCCTTTTTGATAATCACATCTTATGCCAAAATAAACTAATATCAGAGGAAACAAAACAAACAAACAAAAAATATATATCAAAGTATGATATCAACAGTATACTATCAGAGGAATAATATGGAAATAGGAATATATCAATAAATAATGTAGTATCAGAGGAAAGTACAAGCAAGATTATTTGGTTTGCATATTTCTCCCCCTATCAATTTAAATACAGGATTCTCCTCCAAAGTAGTGATTTTCTCCCCCTTTGTCCCCTTAGGTGAACAACATTATCAGGTTTCCAATAATTTCTCCCCCTTTGTGATTAAAAAAAAGGAGGTATTAGAGAAAAGAGAAGGACTAGGAAAGAAAATAGACAGAGTAAAATATATAGTGAAGAGAGGAATAAAGTATTTGATTGATAAGTAAAAGATACAGTGGAAAAAACAGAGAAGTACAAAAATACAATGAATCCCATAAAAAAATAGAGCTAGAAGCACTCAATCGTCCTCTTGAACAGGTGTCTTACCCTTGGGATCAACAGAGGGTTCAGAGGTAGAGTCAGCAGTTTTGAGAATTCCTGAAAGAACCACTGGTGGATCAGCAACTGATACAGTACCAGATCTGAAATATGTGATCCTTTGAGTGATCATAGGTGTCATGCTACTGATTGCTTGAACTGGAGTCAGTTGAGGAGTACTCCCAGAGGCAGAAGGTGGAAGGGCAGGTGGTACAATAACTGGCTGACCATCCACATGCAGGAAAGGTAGCAAGAGATTCCAGAAATCCATGATGATTCTTCCACCTCTCTCTATAGAAGATAAAAAATCATCTCTATTCTCTATAAACTTATCCAAGGCAGGAGTAAGCTCCCTGAGCTTACTAACTTGTTCCCTGAATGCTTGGGTAACTGTAGGTAACTTCATATTCTACATCAAAAGCTTGAAATGGTTTGTCATTTGGTTCTTGGTATAAACATTTTCAAGATAATCATCCACCTTATTCTTGATTGCCTTTTGAGAAGCAGTAGCTGCCCGCAGGTGATCACGAACAAAACTACTAACTTCCCTAGTGGTAGCAAGAATTTGAGTATCTGATGCACCACTGAGACTGGCCTTAGACAATTCTTCCTGAACAATAGTGCAGATCTGGTCAAGGTTCACACTGGAGCTAGTTGAGGGAAGAGGTTTCATTGAGAAGGCCACTATCTCCTTGAAAGATTGAGTCAGATTACTAACTACCTTCTAAACAAGTTCATCATGACTGTTCAAATGTTCTTTGACTGCCTTCTTAAAGGTCTAAAAAACATACACAAACTGTTTGACCACTTCTTTGATATACCTAATGTCAGTGTGCACTTGGGTTTGAGAACTTTTCAAAGCAGTCAATGAAGAAATTGATTGTCTAAGAGCAACTACAGCTCCTATCCAACTCTCAATCTGAGTGTGGAACACCTTAAGTTCATCCATCATTTCTTTCACAGGACTGGACACACTACATCCAATGGATAACTCAAGGGATTTCTCCACGCTTTTCATCTCTTCAACCATACTTTTCTTCATATCTTCCACTGATTCTCTTATTGCTTCTATCAATTCAGCTTTTAAAGACTTAAGGTCCTCCTTGGTTGCCACATTTTCAGCCACAGTGGGTAAGGTAACTGATTCCTTTTGGGGTTGGTCTTCCTCATCCGAATCTCCATAAGAAAGTCCAAGAATCATATATCCGGGATCTGATGTCGAACCCTCAATGTCATATATCACTGATACTGAGCCAAGATTCTCCTCCTCACTTGGAACATTCTCCTGAGTTATTTCTTCCAACTATTCTTCCTGAGGTAATTCTGCACCTTCCTCTACAACCACAGTAGATTGAATAACCATTTGTTCTGAGTCATTAATGACTCTCTCATTACCAGGTGCTGCTGCTATGTTTTCCTGATCAGCCACTGTCCTGACTGTACTAACTATTAGAGGACTCAAACTGGGCTCTTTTTCAACATTTTCCTCATAAACTACTTCACCATCAGCCTATTTTTCTCCATTAACATTATGATCAGATTTGGTTGTCTCATCCTCCTTAGAGGTGTCCTTGACAACATACTGGCACGCTTCTTCTTCTTCTTTAGTCTCTGTATCATTGTCCTTTAAGACAGTTTCTCTTTTTGGTAGTTCTTTTGGAGGGCTAGCTGCTCTATAAGAAATAACTTGATGCACATGACTAGGGGGTAAGTCTGGGTCTCCTCCTTCCTCTACTGATGTCTCTTCCTTCTCAGCTTCATCATCAATGTAGACTGGTTCTGGATCATCTGGTCCAAGACCAGGATCCCTCACATCCTTTGGTCTAGAAGGATGATCCATAGGAGTATACTTGTCATAAATTTTTCCATCATCATTAACCCATGATTTCTTCCAAGGATTCCAGCTGGATTTCATGTATTTACAGATAGTTCTTGTAATAAAGAAGTTTTCCTTAACCACTACCATCTCATCCTGAGGTCCAGCTGTCTCCTTCACTTTCAGCATCACAGAAATTAGCTTTGAGAAAAACAAGGCATTTTATTTTGACTTCGGTCTAGTAATCTCTTCCACTTGAACCATAATCAATCTACATACATTGATTCTCACACTGTGCTTCAGAAAATGTAACAGATATATGTCTTGGAATCTCAAATTGGCAAAGTCTCCTCTTCTCGGACTAACAACATGCTGAATAAACTTAAACAACATTTTATCTTCTCCTACCATCTCTGCAGCAATCACCTTTCAAGGGGTCCCATTCCCTGTGAGTTCCAGCAGAGCATCTTCATATTGAAACACATCACTGGTCGAAGGTACAGACTTGAAATAATAAGTAAAATCTCCCTCATGAGGGACTCTTAGGTTCTCAGCCCATTCTCTTGAAGTAAGCCACACTACCTGACCATTCACATATGAAACCATTCTTCTTTCATCTTCCGACTTTTCAAAACGAACGAATTCGTAGAACTGTTTCACTAGTCCTGGATAATAAGGTCCGTTGTTGTTCGCGAAGCATTCTAGCCAACATTGTTCTTCTAAAACCTTAATAAATAATGATTTGCTTTCCATCAGCCATGATGCACACACTTCTTTTTCAACAACAATATCTCTCCTTGAGAGATGCGGGTTTATTGGATTCCTTCGAGCTACACTTCCACTTCCACATCCACTGGCATTCGATTCTTTCTGTCATTTCTCTTGCGGCTCAGCACTCCCATCTGTGACTTGGGTTCTCTTGACGCGGGCCATTACGGATTGGAGGCTAGGGTTCTGAAGATCGAGAGGGTTAGGTTTAGGAGAATTCGAGCAGACAGGTTCACGGTGAGATTGAGTGAGTCTAGTTCGAGTTTTAATATCATTTAGGATTCATAAATCACATAAATCATAAATAAAATAAATAACAGTTCGATGACCCGGATTTACAGAATTTTAAAACAGCGCGAGATGTACCGGTAAATTCTCTTAACAGTGAGGTCTTCTAACGGTGAGGTTTCCTAACGGTGAGGATTCCCTAACAGTGAGGATTCCCTAACGGTGAGGTTTCCCTAACGGTGAGGTCTCCCTAATAGTGAGGTTTCCCTAACGGTGAGAATAAGTTATCATTCCTAATTCGTGTCTAATGAAACTTAATCTTTCTGAACTTAAAGGCTTAGTGAAAATATCAGCTAATTGAAGTTCAGTGCCTATAAACTCAAGTGTTATATCACCTCTTTGATAATAATCTCTTAAAAAGTGGTGTCTAACATCAATATGTTTAGTTCTAGAGTGAGACATAGGGTTCTTAGAGATATTAATCGCACTAGTGTTGTCACAGTTGATTGAAACATGTTTAAAGTAAAATCCATAATCCAGTAGTGTGTGTTTCATCCACAGGATCTGTGCACAGCAACTACCAGCAGCGATGTATTCTGCTTCAGCAGTAGACACTGCAACTGAGCTCTGTTTCTTACTACACCATGATACTAGGGATTTTCCAAGTAAGTGACATGATCCAAATGTGCTCTTCCTATCTAACTTACAGCCAGCAAAATCAGCATCCGAATAAATTATTAAATCAAATTATTGTTCTTTTGGATAAAACAAACCCAAATTAGCATTTTTTTAAGATATTTGAAAATCCTTTTAACAGCAAGTAAGTGTGACTCTTTAGGATTAGCTTGAAATCTATAACACATACACACACTAAACATAATATCTGGTCGACTATCAGTAAGATAAAGTAAACTCCCAATCATACCTCTGTAATTAGTTTGATCAACTGGTTTCCCAGATTCATCAACATCCAATTTACAGGTGGTACTCATAGGTATATCACTTTCCTTAATACTATCCAAACCAAAACGTTTTAACAAATCTTTAGTATATTTACTTTGATTTAAAATAATACCATCTTTAGTTTGAAAGATTTGAAAACCAAGAAAATACTTAAGCTCTCCCATTAAGCTCATTTCAAACTCATTTTTCATAACTTCTGAAAAATCAGTACATAAAGAATTTTTAGAAGATCCAAAAATAATATCATCAACATAGATTTTTACTATTAATACATCTTTTGAAATCCTTTTTATAAAAATAGTGGGATCAGCTATTCCTTTTGTAAATCCTTTTGAAATAAGAAAGTTTGAAAGTCTTTCATACCAAGCTCTTGGAGCTTGTTTTAAACCATATAAAGCTTTTGAAAGTTTAAAAACATGATTTTGAAAATGAGGATTTGAAAAACTAGGTGGTTGTTCTACAAAAACATCTTCACCAATAAAACCATTTAGAAAAGCTCTTTTCACATCCATTTGATATACCTTAAAATTCAGATGTGATGCATAGGCAAGTAAGATCCTAATAGACTCTAATCTAGCTACATGTGCAAAGGTTTATTCATAGTCAATCCCTTCCTCTTGATTGTAACCTTGTGCAACTAGCCAACCTTTGTTTCTAATGATGTTTCCGGATTCATCAACTTTGTTTCTAAACACCCATTTTGTGCCTATGGTGATAGTTTCCTTAGGTCTTCCTACTAATTTCTAGAAATTGTTTCTTTAAAATTGATTTAGTTCTTCTTGCATAGCCATTACCCAAAATTCATCATTGATAGCATCATTGACATTTTTAGGTTCTAACTGTGAAAGAAAAGCTTGATGTTCAACCTGATTTCTTAGAGAAGCTCTATTCTATGTTCTTCTATCTATATTTCCTACAACAGCATCTAAAGGATGGTTCTTTAGAATCCTAGTTGGTCTTGAAAAGGTAGGGAAAGAGATTTCAGGTTCTTCTACAGGTTGAGGTTCAACAGAAGCAGGGTCTAGAAAATTTCTAGTACGGGATGTTTTATCTACAGGTCTATTGTCCTTATCATTAAAGTTCAAACTAGAGAGATTGTCTTCAAGATTTTCAAGAGTGGTCTTAGGTTCATGTGGATCAGTTTCATCAACTTTTATGTGAACAGATTCTTCCACACATTTGGTTCTTTTATTGAAAACTCTATAGGCTTTACTAGAAATAGAGTAACCTAGGAAAATTACTTCATCACTCTTGGATGCAAACTTGTCAAGATTATCTTTAGTATTAAGAATAAGGACTTTGCAGCCAAAAAATTTGAAGTAGTTAACCTTAGGTTTCCTATGGTTCCGCAACTCATAAGTGGTCCTCTTAAGAACGGGTCTTATCAAGACTCTATTAATAACATAACAAGTTGTATTTACAGCTTCAGCCCAAAAATACACAGGTAGGTCATACTCATTAAGCATAGTCCTAGCAATTTCTTGCAGGGTTCTATTCCTACTTTCTACTACACCATTTTCTTGAGGTGTCCTAGGGGAAAAGAAATTGTTACTATAGCCATTGTGTGAGCAGTAGGATTCGAACTCATGATTTTCAAACTCACGGCCATGATCACTTCTTAGAGTTTTAATCTTAAGTCCCCTAAGGTTTTCTAAAGACATGGAGTATTTTATAAAGCAAGAACATGCTTCACTTTTGTGAGCTAGAAAATATACCCAAGTATATCTAGAAAAGTCATCTACAAGAACATAGACATAGTGCTTACAATTTAAACGAGAAACTCTAGAAGGTACAAATAAATCCATGTGAACCAACTCGAGAGGTTGAGAAGTTGACACTTATTTCTTTGATTTAAAATAAACTTTATGTTGCTTTCCCTTTTGACAGGGATTACAAACTTTGTCTGCTGGAAATTCATGTTTGGGCAGGTCTCTAACTAAGTTCTGCCTAGCAAGTTTTCTAAGTGAATACACATTGCAGTGTCCTAATATTCTGTGGCAAATCCAAGACTCTTTATGAAATGCATTTAAACAAGTAATATTTTGCTTAGCTAAATAATTTTAATCAACAGCATAGACATTTTCATTTCTCAAAGCAGGAAACACTAAAACATTTTTAGAATTAAAAACATTGCAAGAATCATTTTCAAATTTAACATAAAAACCATCATCACATAAATGAGAAATACTTAACAAATTGTATTTAAGTCCATCAACAAATAAAACATTAGAAATTAATACTAAGTCAGTGTTACCAATCTGGCCTAAGCCAATGATTTTTCCTTTTGAGTTATCACCAAACGTGACAAACCCTCCTTCAACTCTGACTAAGAATTTAAAGCATGAGAAGTGTCCTGACATATTTCTTGAACATCCGTTTTCCAAGTACCAGGTCATTTTACAAGAGATCTTTAAGCAGGTTTCCTACAAAACAGAATTAAACAGGAAATGATTTTTGTACCCAGATTTTCTTAGGACCAGACAGGTTAGCCAATAACACTTTAGGTACCCATATTTGTCTAATGGGTCTCATAAAATTTCTAGAATCAAAAGATTTTGAAATATAAACCTTATTAGATCCATAACTATGAATATAACTAGTTGAATCATATGAAGTTCCAGAGCTAGCTACATTCTGTCCAGATTTAGGAATGAATCTAGTTTGGGTAATTTTCCTTTGTCCAGGTTGGTATCCTATACTAGTAGTGTATCTATGTGCTATTTGCTTACCAAGCATTTGAGTAAGAGTATCTTTACCATTGGTAAATTTCTCTAAGTCTTTCTTGAATTGCTCATTAAATAATTTTAGTTCAGTATTCTCTTTAAGAAACTGAGCATTATTTTCTAATTCAATATCCAGATCAGATTTATGTTTAACAGTTAAAGCATACTGTTTCTTTAAACCTTTGTATTTGTCTTTCAGCTCATTACAAGTTTCTTCTAACATATCACAATATTCAAACAGTTCAAATTTAGACATATTATCACATTCAGAATCATCTCCAGAATAATATGTATTAGAAGCAGGAGTTTCTGAAGTTATCTCAGAAGTGTTTTCCATAAAACACATGTTCGTCTTGTTTCTGTGTTCAGTTTCAGAAACTTCAGATTCACTAGAACTGTCCTCAGAAGCACTCCAAGTGGCCTTCATGGCTTTGTTATATCGTTATCCTTGTATTCATACTTCTTATTGTATTTCAGCTTTGGACAGTCTGATTTTATGTGTCCCTTCCTTTTTCACTCATAGCAGACAAGTTCATTTGATTTATCAGGCTTCTTCCAATCCTTTTTCCAATGTCCTTTTTTGTCATACTTACCTTTGTTGTTGGACTTTCTGAAAAACTTCTTCTTCCTATAAAATTTCTTAAACCTTCTAGCAATGTGAGCCATCTCAGCATCACTATCAGAATCACTCTCACTGTCTTCACAGCTTGAACATTCATTAATAGCTTGAAGCTTTTCCTTATCCTTATTCTTTGAGGTTGTAGTTTTGAAGGCAACATATTTTCTTCTAGGTTCATCATCTTCTTCTTTGTTTACATTGAGTTCCTCTTCATACATCATCAGTTTTCCAATTAGTTCTTTGACTGGAAGTTCTCCAATGTCACATGATTCTCTAATGGAGACAGAGTTTCCTCTCCATCTTTCAGGTAGACATCTCAAAATTTTCATGATTTGTTCCTTTGCTGAAACATCCTTTCCCAGAGAAGTCATTGTGTTGACAATTTCATTGAACCTGAGATACATATCAGAATTGGGTTTATCAGGCTTCATCTTAAAGTTATCATTCTTAATAGTATAGGTATTCAATCTCATTTCCTTAACATTAGTTGTTCCTTCATGAGAAACAGCTAAGGTATCCCAAATTTCATATGCAGTTTTACAAGAAGATATTTTATTAAATTCCTCATCTCCTAGAGCACAGTACAAAGAATTCAGAGCATTATAATTATTATTGTAGGCAGTCTTAGTAGCTTTATTCCACGTAGTTCTAACAGTAGTAGGAATTTTATATTCTGATTCTATAGCAGTCCAAATATCAAAACCCATGCTCTCTAAATGAATTTTCATCTTGATTTTCCACTGAGCATAGTTAGTGCCATTGAAAAATGGTGGTGTATTTGTAGAAACACCTTCAAGTCTATTATCCATGATAGATAACTATAAGAAAAGATTGTAAAGAGATAAAAATTTAGAAATAACAAAAATTTTAAGAACTTTAAAATACATCTTAAATCATAGTTTAAAAACAGAGTACAAAATATTTTAAACAACCTTTGATACCAAATGTTGGTCGGAGTGGACACTCAAGAGGGGGGGTGAATTGAGTTCCAATTAAAATTTCTGTTTTAAATACTTTGTCTTAAAAACCCCCCAAATAAAAAACTGAATTAAACTGTAGTGAATTTATATCAAAGTAAGGGTTCGGTTGGGTCCTCAAGGGATTGATTATTTCCCAGTTAATCAAAACAGAAAGGTTGATTAACTTTTGAAACCAACTTACTGATTTACAACTGATATAAAAACTTGCGAATTTAATTATCAAAGTTACTTTAAAACAGTTTTGGTTTTAAGGAGATTAGCAGCGGAATAAAAGAATAACTTTGAAAGATATATCACATCAAATATAACCAAGAAGTTCAGTCTCATGCTGAGACTTAGTCCTCTCAAAACTTTATATAACAGTGATCCATACCCTGGATCGGGGATTACAACAGTATACAACTGTCCAGGTCCAAGACCTCTACCACTGTTATTCGTGGGAAAAAGAACAACAACAACCAGCTGTCCAGGTCACACACGACCTCTACCACTATCTCAGTGGGAAAGAAAAGATGTAAGAGTGTTGAGTGTGGATTTACAAATCCTCCAGTTAGAGTATAAAAGACAGTGTCGGTGTAAAATATAGCATATAACACACACTTCTCAATATGTAAAAAGATAAATCACAGAGAAAATATTTAGAGTTTAGAAATGTCTCTAGTGATTGCCGTGCAGTTCTGGACTCCTTTGATTGATCAGAATTCGATCTGAGTCCTCTTCTGGTTTTTGTCTGGAAAACAGAGTATCGTTTGTTTCCTTGACTTCCAGGTGTAGAGACAGTCAATGAAGCTCTTGTGTTTTATTCTGGTTCTCAGCTCTTCACTGGTATGCAGTAATGAGTTCTTCATGTAAGTTCTGTCGTCTCTTTGCATTCACACTTGGTTGTTCTCCCAGCACACCTCGTGGTATTTGTATCTCTCTGTGTATTCATCTATATGTATTGCACACCCTGTGTTCTGTATATCATTGTATTCGTCTATTCATACACTTTTGTAGTAGCACATCCTTCCTTTAGTTAAACCACATGCTCCGGCAAAAGATGATTTACTTTTTGCAGGTACGAGGTATGGTTCCCTGACATCGAACAACACACATTAAATAAATGTCAGTTTATTAAAATTTACATGATATGACCGTTGGTTAGATTAAATAATGATAAAGAAATTAAAGCAGTGTCGGGTTCTGTCTCTGGAACGGTAGCTCTTGATATCGGTAGACTTGTGTTACAGAAGGTGTCTGTATTGGTAGAATGCATCTGTAATGGTAGACTTTGTATCAGTAGCTGCAACTGTAGACTTGATTACATCAGTAGCGGTGGACTTGTAACGGTAACTGTGGCTCTGCCTTGTATCGGTAGCGGTAAGTCTCTATCGGTAGACTTTGCATAAAGGTGGACTTCAACATATCAATAACTCTATATCGGTTGCTTTCGACTTCGATGTAGTGGTAGGCTTGAGTACCGGTGAGCTTGTAACTGTAACTCTATCGGTAGACTTGATGTACCGTATCAGTAGACTTTGATGTAGCGGTGATCTTTGAGTACCGGTGAAATTGATGTATCGGTGAACTCCGTATCGGTAGCTCTATTGGATATAGGTATATCTAATCTATAACGGTGGTATCGGTAGCTCTATTCGATATCGGTAGATCATTTGTAACAGTAGCTGAAAATTGTTTGAGCATTCACTTGGTAGAAAGAGTTAAGTCATAGTAAACATATATCTGATAATTCAAAAGACTTAATTTAAGCATAATGAAAGCAACAACATATATTAAAGTATATTTGGAATGTATTAAGAATTATCAAGATATAAAGAAAGAATGGTTGGGATTATCAAAGCACAATAAAGCCACTTAATTCCAGAGGGTTCAACACATAGTTTTTCACCAATTTTTACATTTTATAATTGTACGGGTTGGAGATATTTGTGCATGTACAAGTGCTTAGGCTAAGGATACCCATGTCTGTTATATTTCTACCAGGCCCTAGTCTTGGGCCTCTAGACTACTGGAGGCTAGCATCAGGAGTCTTGGAATGTACCCCACTAGGATGTGTCCTGACATTTTAAAACACAAAGCATCAAACCAAATTCACAAATTTTTATTCATCATTAAAAAAATCATTCTAACTCAAAATTTGAAAAAATTTCCATTTACTTTACTAAAAAATATATGAACCCACAACTATAAAATTTCAATTTAACACATACCATTCAATAAGGTCTAATGAAAATTTCTAACCCAATTATAATTATTGATGATTGGGAAATTCCATTTCATCATCAACAATTTATAACACAATATCCATTTTTAATTAAATTGATACATGTTACTAATTTAGTGTCATTAACCCAATTCAAATGTTAATTCTTAACTAAGGGAATCCACTTAGAATCACCATATTCCTATGAAAAATGATTATTATTGGAAATTTAAATTATGGTGATTTTTTCACTTAAAAAGTAAATTTAAAAGTGATCAATGTATGAAATGGATAACATGACTACCAATCAGACCAATTATAAAATTTTATGATACTATGGGATATGTAGGTGGACCACTAACCTAGTGTGAAGGCTCTTCTAATTAAATTTCGTCATGAAATCTTTTCTTTGAGATATAATATGACCAAAAACAAACAATTAACCACCAATGGTCCTATCTAACATCAAATGACCCAAAAATAATTCATTATAATAAATTAATAATCAATCAAAAATCACATGAATTTATCCAAATTCTTTATCTGGGAAAATGAAATTATTTAGTGATAGGGTGATCCTGAAAAGACAAACTGAGGACAACCACTATCTTGAGGGCTGTACTAGAAACCTAATGCTAACCTAATCCAAAGACCCTTAAACTAGAACTAAAAACGTGAGTAAAAATATTTTATTGAACTCAAGATCATATATAAAATTAGACAATGAAATACCACTATTAAAACTATGGGAGACAACATATACATGTTTTCTCAAGACATCCTCAGACTATGAATCATGGAATCCCCATCATCTCAAATGATCACACTATTATAGTTTTGAATAATCACTAAAATAACTAATTGGAACCATAATTTTTTTTAGAAAAAAGATGGTAGAAAGGAATATAGTACACATATTTTCATAGGCTATTGAACGTGATTTATAATGTTCAAAACTACTATAGATTGTCAGATATCTCCAATACCAAAAATTAGTGATGAAAAATGAATGGGGGATACTTTTAGGTGAAATGGGGAGAAAAATCCCAAGTTGTGGAATAATGGAGTGGCTATAGTGAAATTACAAGTCTTTTCTCATTCAAAAATAGTCTAAGAGGAAACCAACTAGATGGTGCACCCAAGAAAAATATAGGACTACCACCCCTGAAATTAATTATCCAGATACTCTGTACTAGCCAAATAGAGGAGCTGTATTGACTTGAAGAAACATTAGATCTACATATGGATCATTCCAACTTCTCATGACCACCATCTGACCCAAATAATTTACCAGAAAACACCCTTTAGTTGCCCAAACATTTTAAAAAACTCTTAAAAAACAGATTATTAAAACAAACCATCCACTAAATGAACATTAAAATTTTCCTTAAAATTATAACTTCATATTTAAACTCATGTTATTATAAAAATTTTCATATTCCATCTAATAATACATCAACATAAATGAGGTGGATGGTATCATCGGAATATAGACAATGTAAAACCAAATAAATTTCAAATGATGGTAATGTAGATGTAAAATATCCTCAAAATAGGAACACTTTGAATGATATCTCATAATAAGGGATCATAAATAATATTTTTTGATTAGGTGAGTTTAATCTAAGGAAATTAAATAGTATTAGAGAATTATAAGGTAATTCATGAAGCATAACTCTCAAAATTGTATAATATGTTTATCAAAAATTGGAAAATTAAAGACAAATGTAAACGAGTATTTAGAAAACTTTTAACAAATATATTTTAAAATAAATAAATAGTATAAAACCTTCTCAAAAATAAATTTTCAAATATTTTAAAAAGAATATTTTAAATCTTTATTTGGAATGAAATATTAATAAATATTCCTTAAAAAGTTATAAACGTTTTCCAGACATGAATTGTAAAAACATAGAAAACATTTACCTTTAAAAACATTCATCGATAATAGATCGATGGAAAATAATTTATGGTTTAAAAAAGGAGAAGTGAATTTTTTGAACACTTTTAATTTTAAAAAGAAAATTTAATATGGATAGTTTTAAAAATACATAAATTTTATCTTGAGAGTATTTGGAGCGAGAGACAAAAAATTTTATTAACAAGATTGTAAAAAATTTTAAATTTCAAAATATAGTTGTTAAAAACTGTAAAAATAAAAATTAATAATAATAATAATATCTATTAGAAGGATAAAATTTTAAATATTAAGGTCACATGAGATGAGAAATAATTTAGTTTAGAAATATAAAGGATAGAATTAGCGAGATGAGAATATATGGAAATAGAAGAGAAAAAATAATAAAATAGGATAATAATTAGTCTTACAAAAATAATAATTATTGAGAAAGAATATATAAAAGGTAGAAGATTTTAAATTAAGATGTAATTTATCGAGATATGGGAGTGTAGGTGTCTTTGAAAATGGGAAAGAATTGAATATAGGTAACTTAAAAGCATGAAGTTAAATAATATTTGTTACAACCCAATGAACCAAAGTTTGAATTAACAAAATGCATTACAAATTTGGAAACATTAGACACACACAGACATTGTTGGAGAGAACTAGAAATGTATTTTGAAGGAAATGCATGTTTATGAATATCATGATTAGGGTTACCCATATAGTATTATATAAATCTAAAAAAATGTTTTCGGTATTTAATAACTTTCAATTAATGGAAATTAAGATTATAAAAACCCTCATTATGTATTCCTACTTAGTCGAACATGCCCAAACATCCCTGCACTTTGAAAAATATCCGTAAAAAATGAATTATTAATTTTTAATGAGTTTTTTTGATATAAAAACCTCTATGTAATGAATAAAAGTGTTGGGATTTATTTAGGTAGATTTTTTTTCAAATCTAGGAGGTTTGGAGTGTGACAAAAAGTGGTATAGTAATGAATCCTCTTAGACAGGAGTGGGGTGTCAATTTTGTTCGAATATAATAGGTATTTTCTATAATTAAAGGTAAATTGGATGAAATAATTTAATGAAACGGAGGGGTTTAGGGTTCATTTTTATAAATACCCATCCATATATTTGTAAACACGTTTTAAACATATTTTTATGTCCTTTTACTATTATATTTTATATTTTTCCTATATTTTTTTTCCCCGTGGTTACTAATGTTTCATTAAGTAATTTAATTGTAATTATTAAATACCAAAATTTGAATTATTAATTAATTTATTCCTAATTATTACAAATATGAAATCATTTTTTCAAATTAAATTACCAAAACTGATAAAAATTAATTTTAATTTTAGTGCACATAATGGGTAAAAAATATTTTAGAAAATATATATTTCATTGCATAAAGTTATTAGTAAGATAAAATTATAAATGTCATTAATTTATATGTAATTAATTGTTAGAGTTTTAAACAAATAACATTTATCTATATTTGATTGTAATCCAAAAATGAACACAATATTTTGGATACTTAGTTAAAAAACAAGAAAAAACAGTTTCTACCGTAGTAAATATTAATTATGTTTCCCAAATGTTAAGCGTTGTTCATATTAATACATTTCATTAAAAATTATTTTTTTAATTTATAATTATTTTTTTATAGAAAAATTCATCAGAAACATTCAAATAATTCTGGTATTATGGAAGTTTAATTAAAGTGACACTATATAAAAATATGTATGTTTTTGTATTATCCCAAAATTTATGCCTTTCTCAAAAAATCTAAAAAATTCATACATAGAAAATTTTAACATGATGAGCTAAAAATTGATGTTAATTTTATTAAAAATAAATTTATTATTTATAAATTTAATATATAATTGAAATTAAAAATTATAATGAAAATTTTTTTTATTGAAAAATAATGTTTATAAGTTTTCTTAAAATTATTTCATATGAATTTATAACTAATACAATGGTAATAAATCAGTCTTTAAAATATTATAATATTCAAAAATTGGAAAATTTATTTTATTAGGATAAAAAATAAAAAACTAAAAAAATAATTATTTTAGAAAGAATAATCGATTTTGATATTAAATCAGGTTTATTATTATCCTCAAAATGTATATAATAATAGTTAAGTAAATTTTTTATTATCAGTGATCTTATTATTCCTATAAATTTTTCAGTAATATTCACCAAATATGTAAGTAATCGTTTTAGTTTGGTTTTGTGTTTGGTTGAAGATATTAAACTCATTATACTTATTTAAATGAAAGATATATCGTAAAATATTTGGGTGTTACATTCTCTCTGAATAAATAAAATGCATCCTTAAAATTTTAATTATTATTCACTAATGAAATAAAGTAAGGGATATAAATTAAAAACAAGATACATTTTCTATATAGGAATAAAACTCACAATATTAGATACTAGGAGAGTCATCATTTCCCACCGGATAGGCATGTATTTTAATTTTCCTTTATCCAATTTTTTTTTAAAAAATTATATTCATTTGCTTATAATTTTTTGTTAGGAAAAAACATTCATAGATTCATTTTATTGACTATATTTCCAACAAAATACTAAAACTATATTAGATATGAAAATATCCAATAAAATAATATTAAATTATAATATGAAAATTACATCTCAATCTTAATATTTTATTATCTAATGAAACACTAATTTTAACCTATGGTATAACTAGATAAAACTATAGCTCTCTAATATCAATCTATGTTATCAATATAATTTTTTATGATTTAATTTTCTTACCTAATTTAATTAAAATCCATGATAATGGTAAACTATTATAATGTGAATTAACTACTGAAAATTACGAGTGTCTAGATAGATGTGTCATCATTAGACCACTAATGATATACTGAATGAAAATCAACATGAATCTCAAACAAAATATTTTACGGTGATTAAATATTGGTTCATCTATGAGAAATACACATCGACAATCATGTGTCTTAATAGGGATATAATTTCTTGGAAAACCATACAATAAATATATTACTGAAGTTCAGAAATGTTATTCACTACTTATAGTTATACCTAGTGATTTCGAAAAAATGTTTATTATCCATAAATCCAAAAAATATCTAAACTAATACCAAATAATAACTAACCCTTTATCTGATACCAACTAAGGTGAAATAGATCCAAAATATTGGGTCTACTAAAAAACCATTTAAAATAAATACTTGTTTTGATACTAAGTGAGATGTAATAATATAAACATTCATAGTTACACAATATTTTTAAAGTGTATAAAATACATCTCTCAATAATCTTACAATCCCAAGAAGAAAATTTTTGGTGCATTTGAATATTATCTCTAATATCATTTTCCTAAAAAAATACATTTTTCTACTATAATAATTTTTCTTTTTAGTCTCTTAGTATCCTTCAAAATGAATATCTATAAAAAAGGACCATTTAAAAATTGGCATGTATGAAATTTCTTGGGGAAAAGGAAACAAAGGAAGGGATGAACTCAAAATCTCAGTAAGAAAACTGTTATCAAAATTAAATCAGTCGGTTAGAACATAAGAATATGAAAAACGTTTTTAGAGGAGAAATATCCTAATAAAAAAGACACTAAAAAATATTAGTTTCCCATAAGTAATGATATAAGGACATGGAATTGAAAATGAAAAAATGTGTATTATAGAATAAGATTGTGAGATAATAAAGATATAAAATATAACATAATCTTAGGAATAAGGCATATAAATATGGAATTCCATTGAGAAATATCATTACTAGAAACTTCTGTACAAACATTGACATGGATAATCATTACATTATGATCAAACATGTTCTATCCTATACATTATTTTGTGAATAAACAATATATCCCCACATTATTTTGTAAAAAAATTATGATTCATATTATAAAAAAAATAAACACACATCATATTGTGAGAAAAAAAATCTTCACACATCATGTGGTGAACAAAAATATATCAACATTTTACATTTTGAAACAAAAAAATGTGCATGCTTCATGTTCTGAACAAATAAAGTATACTCTATATATTTTAAAAATAACACATATCCATTATTAACATAATTACATCATGTGATATAAATACTTAATCAATGTTTTAAAGGGATATATTGGACCCCCAAAATCTCATAATAATAATAAAAACCTTTATGCAACCATAATCATGATTGCATATATACTCACAACATAATGTAATTAAATAGTTGGAAATAGAGAGGAGATTCATTAAAAACTCCTTAGAATAATTCATTTTCCATTAGGGAATGGAGGTGGATAGTATCAAATGAACATATCCTAAGTGTAACATAATGAATGTACAAGGATGTTTATATAGATTTATGACTACTCTAGAAGAGGATAACATTGAATGGTTAAAGTAAAAATCGATCAATAGATATGTTGTATGATTCTACAATTTTAATCCCAAAATATAAATTAGAATGGGATCATTTATATATAAAATCCTGAAAATTACCCCCTAAGAGGAAAATTCATTTTAACACAAATAGGAAAGTTTAACCAAAACATAATATATTGGTAACGCCTCGAAAAACATATGTGTGAACATTGTATACAATAACATGTATGACACGTGGCTTCATGCGCGTTAAGAAATATCCAGATACTTCATAATTTATTTACTATTTAAAATAGGTTATATATATATATATCAATGCAAGCATCACCGAGTTTTATTGTGTTACATGATAGAGAGAACTTCTTTGATAGATTGTAAAACACACAAGAGTGACCTTCTTCAATAATCCACGTTACACAACAGAACGAGTTTCACCAAATAATAATATATTATTAAAATAATTATATTTAATATAATATGATATAAACTAGATTTTATATTATAGGTAATGAAAGGTATTAACTAAGATATTAAATAATATGGTTTAAATAAATATAAAATTAATTTATGTTTTACTAATTAATGAGAAATGAAAACATAAACCAATTGGATATAAAATGTAATATTGTTATTTTTATGCTTCTAATGCTGTTTTATCATCATAAACATAATTAATCACAATAATTGAATGATTTTAATGAAACATATATTTTATACGTTCAACAAAATGTTTTGAAACTTCAATTTATTTAATATATTAAAATAAAATTAATTTATTCAAGAAAAAAAATAGGTTACTCTGAATTTTTTGAATTTTTCTAAGACATTTCGTTTTTAATGAATTGTTAAAAATTCCAAATTATAGTTCAAAACAAAATTTTAATCTAATTAATTTATACATTTATTTTATTTTTTTGATTGGTTTTAACGTTTAATTAGATAATTTATTTTTAAATTAAAACAATTTAGGTGATTAGGATCAATATAACTTTTAAATTGATTATAAAAACCTAGAAATCTTTCAGACGTTTTTACTATAAAAAACCACATTGCCATCCTGTCTGTGGAATTAATTTTATTTTAATTTCTGAAACCTATGAAATTTTATTTTGAAAAAATGGAATCAATATTTGTAATCATAATAATATATAAGTTCTAATACAAAAAAATTTGTTTTTTTACCAAAATGATTAGTGAAAGTGATTAAAATTAATTACAATTATTAAGGTAGAATTGAGGTTAATAAAGCAATAAACCATTATCTTAAGTGATCAAATGACATAGTCACTTTTTCAAGACACATTTTATATCCATAATTCATATATTAACCTTCCATTATTGATTTTTTTTTGTTTTTTCAGATTTTATATTGAAGAACATGTTCACACCTAACTTCTTTCAAAACAATCCATGTGAGTCCTTTTCCATCACTATAAAAGGCCACCACATCTCCCACTTCTTCACAACTCTAAAAAATCTTATTTTTGGCAATTAACTTACCAAATTGTATCCAATCGTTCCTCACCTATACCTAGAAGCCTACCTTTTTTATCAAATCAATCAATGCGATCTTTTGGTTCAAACCAAAAGTAGTTACTAGATTAAAAGAAAATGTCTTCACTCAATCTTTTTAGTTTCAATTCTACACACCCACATAAATATATTTTTTCTACTAGTTTAAAAAAATTATCCTGAAGATACTATTATGTTGTTATTATAAGTCTTATACCTAAAATTACACACAACTATATCAATTGGAGGTGAATATCCAGTTTTTGTGTAGGGCGCACTACTGCCTCATGAAACGATGATTGTTCAATTTTCATTTACCACCACTCATGGTGCCCATTATGATGGAAAAATTGTTTATATATGTAATATATTTTATTTATTTTGTATTTAAAATTATTTAAACCTATTATAATATATATATTTAATTCCTTAAATTTTATGTTAATACGATAACATTATTTGTGGAAGTGTGGACTACCTCCCCCTCAAAATGATGTTATTCATTCACACGATACATGGAGTGTGTAAATAAATGGTTAAAATTAAACATAATTTTTTATAAAAAAAGTAAATAATATATACATAACATAATATAATTTCTATAAATATAATATGGATATATATATATATATATCATCTCTTTTATTACCATTTCACACACTTTAAATGAAATGACGTTGTTCGTGGATGTCTGGACTGCCGCCTCCTCGACATGATGTAATTAATTTTTCGTAAAAAAAATTATATATATATATATATATAAGTATATATGATTAAGTAATATTTTATTTATTAAATAATTAAATTATATAAATATTTGAGTTACTGACCTTATTTTCAGAATGTTAATTTAAAAATGGAAATATTACTCATACGTACATACGACCTACCATCTCCATGATTGTAATGTTGGATCATTTTCATTACTACATTTAATGATTGATTTTAAAATTATAATTGATGTAAAAATATGATAATTATGTCATTTTAATTTTTCTTGAGTTGTTATATAATTACCCCTTTGACCATAGTTGACCAACAATAGGATTTTTGACACGTAAATCGAATTTGGTCAAAAACACCCGATGTAAAATTAATTGTTTAAGTGGTTGTACACACAATGGTAAGAATTTAAATAAAAGTAATTATAAAAATTAAATAATTTTAATAAATTATTAAATTAACATAAGTTTATTAAATAGGAATTTATAGAATGTTCACCCGAATGGAAATGCAAGGTAAGGATTTACATATCACATTTTACATCAGTGTGATAAATGTAATATTCCCCACTTACTTATTTTGAGTGGTGTACCCACTATCAATTTTAATATATTATATAATTTATTCATTTATCTTAATATTATTTATATATTTAATTGTATGATTATCACTTTTGAGTCTTGTTATTCATATTCAATGGATTTTTTTCTCAATTTACATTCCGTTGTTGATTAATTGCCATTATGAACCATGTTTCATTTATGTTGTGTATGTACTTCTATTTACATGATATATCATTAATCTCCTTACCCTCATGATATTATGAATTTCATCTAATTTTAAACCTTAATTAGGTTATGATTTATAATGTTTCAAATTGGTATGGGACACTTTGGAATGTCTAAGAATTATTAACCTCATCATTAACATTAATAATATTTCAATGGTATTTATGTTTGGGGAAATTATATAACCATTATTTGCTAAACCCTTATATTAAGATATGGTTATTCATGAATATTTTTAATTATTATTACCAATATTAAATTAATTGGTAATCAAAATGTTCTAGAAAATGTTTATGGAAAACCTAAAATTATTTATCTCTTTAGTCGAAGAACCTATTTTCTTCTAAAACCATTATTTATTAAAATGTTTTAATTTTTTTTGTAATTATATGGTATATAAATTATTATTGTTATTTTTTATTTTACCAATATTTTCAGAGGAATATTCTTGTCACTTTCAAATTGAGACACATTATAAACATTTTTCTTACAAAAGTAAAATTATTTTTTTTACCTCGAATGACAAGTACAAATTCATCTACTATAATTTATTTGAAACCTCTTTTTCAAGTTTATAAGTTTTCTTTTTAAAGGAAAATATTTTCAAAAGGTTTTTCAAAATAAAAGGATATATTCCTCAATAGTATTTTTAAAAGATAATCTTTTATTTAATTAAGGTCCACAACCCTATATTTTACTCCACATTGGTTTTTTGTATTGATACGATCATAATTCTTCCTCTGGATGGTTTATTATTGAATTGGCCAAGGATAGTATTCAAAGTCACCTCCTTGATTAATTATTGATTTCCATTAGAAATATTCAACGTTATATTATTATGGATCATTGAATTTCTTCTAATTATCCGTAAAATTTATTATGGACATTACTATTTTGTTAACCATATATTGTTGTACATACGGTGCCTACTTTGATAGATATTATATTAATTTTGGAATTGTTTATAGATCGGTATTCCTCAATCAATTTGGTAATTTTATAAGACATATTATTTATTTTTTTATTCAATATGAGAAATTATTTGGACTAGAAAATATCGGTGGACCATAAACATTATATAGCTCCACGATTCATTAATATGTTCTAATGAGATGAATTATTGTGAAAAATGGGTTTCTACCCTTGGTTTTAATCTTCCATGTGAAAGGTCTTGATGGTAATAGGTTCTCATGTTCCTTAGAAATAATGTTCATTCAGAAATAATTTCCCACATAATAGTTTTAGTTAATATTCATCCAAGAGATTTTGCATCGATATATCTATGGATATGTTTCATTCGTAGTTATTTATATGGCATGTATTTTAGTTTAATACCATTCTATATTTATTTTTCCATATATAGTTGTATTAATGGAATGTGTATCCAGTTATTACATTTACTTATTTTTTATGCACTCCCATTCAGTTTATTGATTACATGGCATGTGTGTTCAGTTATTTACCTTTTTATACAGAGAATTCCCATTAAATCATGATTTATTCTATTATATTTTTCCTTAATATGCATTTGAGATCACCCTTGTTATGTTTTATTACCTAAGAATAAACGAAGTGTACTATGAAATATATTCATGAAATTTTCAAGAATGATTAGAGTTATTATTGCATATATTTATTTATAAATAAGGAAAAAAATTATGTTACAATCAGTGTATTCATTTATTATAAAATACTCATTTATGTATCTTGTTTACTATGACTACTAAACTAATCGGTCCTTAGAAGCTTGATTCCTTGTAATAATTCAAATTTAATTGATGTCCAAAACTGGAATTAGGCTATCTGGGTTTGGGTATCTACAGATTATATCAGAGGATGTTTAGTAGTATCCTTGGGAAAGTAATTTAGGAAAACATAAGATAGTGAACGAAACCCTATGGTATAATTTTAGGATATGTATAGATGAAAAACCATGAATTTTAGTCATGTATAGATTATGTGGGTCTTCCTAGAAATACGCCCCTATATGGATACTACTAGTCAAAGTGATTCTGGAACATTTGTACCTATAAGTAACAACTTTGAAAAGGAGTTTCGGGACTGACTCAGGTTAACCTCTTACACGACAATGGGCCTTTCTGTACACCTAGTTTGACAGTCATGGGGGATATTCTTAGGATAATATATGTTTCCTCTATGCATCATTTTGAAAATTTTGAATGGATTTTTACGATGTATAATCACGGTCAAACCCAATGTATTTTATATTTTAATATAAGGTGTCATGATTTAGATATCTTATAAATAATTATACACTGTTATCACTATGACTATTGTTTCTCACACAATTTATTATGGTTTTACTCAGTGGATAGAACCTAAAGGATTAAAGTTAATATTTTACGTGATGGAAAATGTGGTGAAAATGAGAAATTAAATGACGTGTTGACATGAGTTAAGGATACCATGTTTAGTAGAAATCATTTTTCCTGAAATATGATTAACAATATATATCTTTAAGGACTCCTAAGTGATCCAATGAAGAGAAGGATGGAAGATAATAAGAGCTCGAGTGGTGGAGACCATGTGTAAAAGAAGGGTTGAATTTTAAAATGCGAGTAGTGTGGAAGGAGACACCCATGAAAGTGTCTCAATGGAACATGTTAATGCTTTATGTGTGAAAAATAAGTCCATAAATTAAAGAATTATTGTGGAAAAAGGAAGAGTATAATGGGAGGAAATGATGCTTATCCTAAGAAACCCTTTATAGTTATTTTTAAAAAATGTGGGGAACCTAGAAATTTCTAAAGTCAATTCTCTCTTATAGAGGACAAACACTAGACCTTAGAATGATCTATGTGTAAATAAGTGTATGGTGTATTTTTTTTGTTGAGGTTGTATTGAAAACCTTATATAAAATTTTATTTATTGATTAAACTATTTTATATTATGTTCATCATATATATTTTGGAAATTATATTAATATAGTTTTAGAAAAGGACAAAATATACGACATGTGACAACCAATCAAATATATAAAAGCCGTGGGTCCTAAAACCATGGCTAAAGGATGATAAATGTTTAACAAAAACCAAAGACCTACATAATTTCTATGTTAATTTTTATTGTTTTAAATTAAACAATTTAATAAATAAATATAAATGATGATCCAGTATTAGTGACTCTTAGGATTATAAATTAATCTATTAACCATTTTTATTTTTGAAGGTAGTTATAGGAAAATACTAAAACCGGGAACTCTTCTACAGCTCTTACGATCCATTAAAAGACTCTTTTAGAGCTTTAGTCATAAAATAAATTCATTATTGGAAATTAATTTTTTGCGAGTAAAGGGATGAATTTGAATTTGATCGAAGAAAAATAAAAATGTAGTATTGTTCATATGATATTGAACCCTAACATATAAGAATATTTCTTTATATTCTTGATCAGTAAAATTATTTCCCAACGTTAGTAAAATTACATAGAAATAAAATATTTTTCTAATACGTAAACTTTTTTTGAACCAATGGGCTTTTAAATCATCAATGATTTATGGCTTTGAGGATTCCAACTTTATATTGATAGATAACTTGTTTGTGATTGATGACCTCATTCACACCAAATAAATATTTAGATTTTTTATCCAAGTACGTATCTCTACTTGCCACTAACATTATCCAACTTAGTGATATTCTTACAGGGTTGTCCATGTGAAACTGGGACTTCATGTTATCTCTTTTGTAGAGGATGTTTTATAGACCCTTATCAAAATGTTGGGATTTAACATAGGAAAGATAAAAAAATATATCACCAAGATCAAGATAAAAATGTGAGGATGTAATTTAAATAATTTAGGGAGAATGTGAAACCCTAAAAAACATAATAAACGACCCTATATTCGAGAGCGTGTATGACATGCAACACTAAGAAAGTAATGTAATATCCTGATAATTTATAATATATTTTCTATTGATAATTGATTTGATATATATTTCAATTCTTGCAACACTGAGTTGGATTACAATACAAGAAAATGATACCTTCCTCGATAGCTTGCAATACAGATAAGAGTGGTCTTCCTTGATAGTTTGTGTTATGTACAAGACTTAGTTTCACTAAATAAAAATGTATTATTAAGATGTTATTTTTCAAAATAATATGATATAACCTGGTTGTTTTATTATCTGTTATAATATTATTGTCTAACTTATTGAATTATATGGTTAATGTAAATATAAAATTAATTCATGGGTTACTAATTAATGATAAATGAACATAAGATCCAATTGGATATAAAAAGAAATATTATTATTTTTATGCTTTCATTTTAGTTTTATCTTAATTAAAATAATTAATTTAAATTATTGATTAATTTTAATGAAAAATATATGCTATATATTCAATAAATTATTTTTTTTAATTCAACCCTTTTATTTTATATTCATATGATAAGACCAAACACTATTTTACACATAAAAACTATATTTTTATAATGGCAATTTTTACCGCCTTTTAATGGAGAACCTATTTTAAATATTAATTTTGACTCATTAATTGATTTAATATGTAAAAATTAACATCTTATTTTAATGGTAAATATAAGAAATTGGCTAGGGTGAATTTGTTATATTTTTCTAAGACATATCATTTTTAATGAATAGTTAAAAAAACTGAATTTTAGTTCAAAACTACATTTTAATATAATTAATTTATAAGGTTAAGTTATGTATTTTTGTTTTAAATTTTAATTATATTTTTTTACAAATTAATACAATTTGAGTTATTGGATTCAATTTACCTTTTAAATTGATTATAACAACATTGTAAACATCGAGATGTGTTTACATTAAAAATGTGCATCATCGTCTCGTGTGAAAGATTAATTTTAATTTAATTTATTCCACTTATGTGATTGTAATTTGGAAAAATAGATTCCATATTATTAATTAGAATAATTTATATTTTATTATTCGACCAATTTTTTTTGACAAAAATTATTAGTGAAAGTTATTAAAATTAATTAAAATTATTAAGGTTAAATTAAGATTAATAAGGAATAAACCATTATCTTTAGGGCTCAAATGAGCAATCCACTTGTCAAAAACCCAATATCTATCCATAATTAGGACATGTACCATTAATTATTGAGTTATTTTGGGTTTTATTACATTTTTTAGGTAATAACATGTTCACACATAACTAGTTCCCAAAAATTCCAACAGAGTCATTTTCCTTCCCTATAAAAGGCCACCATCTACCCCACTTATTCACACCTCTCAAACCACAAAATATCGGCCATTACCTGACCGAATAGTATCCTTAAATACATACCATTTACCCAGAATCATCCCATTTTGCATAATTCTTTCTAAGTTAGTTTTTGGTTCAATCCAAAAGTAGTTACCAGATAAAGAGGTAATCCCTTCTCTCATGTTTTTTATTTTTATTTCTATTTTCCACCCCCTAAAATATCTTTTTTTGTTCTTGTACAAACAAAGTATTCAAAAGATTCTAGGTTTTTTTATTATATGTGTTCATCCTAATCATATATACACCAACATCTAATGGAAGTGAACATACTGTTTTTGTGTATGAAAAACTACTTCTTCACAAAACAATGATTGATCAATTATCCCTTACCACCTCTCATGGTGTCCATTATGAATGAAAAATAATTTATATACGTTATATATGATATTTATTAGGTATTTATACCGTTTTCAAACTATTATAATACATATATTTAATACTTTACATTTCCTGTTACATTGATAACATCACGTGAGGAAATGTGGACTACCGCCCCCTCAACAGGTTGTTATTCATTCACACGATACATGTAATGTATAAATTAAAGGTTATAATTAAATATAAGTGACATGAAAAAAATAAATTATTTATTCATGAAATATTTATCATTTTGGAAATATAATATAATATATATATATGGTCTACTTTATTACCTTTTTACACACATTAAAAGAGATAATGTCAGTGGTTGATGTGTGGACTACCGCCTCCTCGACATGATGTGATTATTTTTAAATAAAATAATTATATATATAATTATACATGATTAAATAATATTTAATTTATTATATTATTATTATTTGGTAAATATTTTAGTTACATTCTTTCCTAAATGATCATTTAAAAATGGGAATGTCAATCTTGTCTACGTAGAACCTACCATCTCTATGATTGTAACATTGACTCATTTTCATAACCATATTTAATGGATGAGTTTAAAAGTGTAATTGATGTATTAATATGATAATCATGTTAATGTTATTTTTCTTGTAATTGTTATAAAATGACCCCTTTGACCATAGTCGACCAACAACAGTTGTTTAGATACATAATCAAAATTTGGTCAAAAACACCCGACATAAACTAAATTATTTAAGAAATTGAACACAACATGGTAATAAGTAAAATTAATGAAATTATAAAAATGAAAAATTTTCTGAAGAATCTATTTAATTAATATAAATTTATAATACAGGAAGTTAAAGGGAATTCACCCGAAAGGAAATACAAGGTAATGATTTCCATCTGACCTTTAACATCCATGAGATAAATGTCATATTCACCACTAACCTATTTTGTGTGGAGTACCTGATGCAAATTGTGATATATTATATTAGTAATTAATTTATCTTAATAGTATTTAGATGTTTCATTTTATGATCATCACTTTTGGGTCTTTCGAGTCATATGTAATGGATTTTCATCTCAATTTACATTCCATTGAGGATTAATTGTTGTTATGCACCTAGATTCCTTTATATGGTGTATATACTTCCCTTACAAGATATATCAATAATATAATTACTATCATGATGTTATGACTTTAATTTAATTTTATACCCTTATGATGTTATGATTTAGGATGTTTTAAAGTGGTATGGAACTCTTTGGAATGTTTAATGATTATTAACATCAATAATGTCTTTAATGTTCTTTCAATGGTAATTCTATTAAAGATAATATATAACCATTATATGATAAACCGTTTCATTATTATTGGATTGTTAATTATCATTTAAAATTATTATTACCCATCTTTAATTCTTTGGTACTTAAAATGATCTAGGAAGTCTTTCCAAAAAGCTGACTTTATTTCTATATTTAGTCAGAGAACATTTTATCTTATAAAAACAATTATTTATTAAAATGTATTCCAAAATTTTTAAATTTATTTGGTAAATAAAATTTGATCCTTTTTCGTCTTTTAACAATGTTTTCAAAGGAATCTTCTTGTCACTTTCTAAACAAGGAATTTTCTATCCATTTTTCCAACATACAAAATATTCTTTTTTACCTCATAAAATATGTATAGATTCATCCACCATCATTTATTTGAAGCCTCCTTTTCAATTTTTATTGTTTTATTTTTATTGAATTTTTATATATATTATATTTCAAAAGATATTTTTATTTTCCTCAAGAATATTTTTAAATGATAATATAATATTTCATCAATGAAAAAAACCCTCTATTTTTATCCACTTGGGTTCGTTTTATTGATATCATCCATATTCTTCTTCTAGATGGGTTATTATTGATTTGGTCAAGGATTATATTCGCATTTACTTCCAGGATTAGTTATTTATATTACCTTGAAATATTCAACTTCATATGATCATTTCATATAGAATTTCTCATAATTATCCATAAAATGTATCATGTATATTACAATTTCCTAAACTGTATACCATGGTATATAAAGTTCCTACTTCGAAAAATATTTTATTAATTTGGGAATTATTGATAGATCTATATTCCTAATTCAATATGGTTATTTTTTAAGCCATGTTATTTATTTTAGTTATTCAATATGAGAAATAATTTGGACTCGCAATGAAGGCTAGAGCAAAAAATTAATATAGCTCCTTGATATAATGATTGGTTTTCAGGAGATGAACAATTACACAAATAGGTTTCTTCACATAGTTTGAAACCATGTTGTGAATGGTCATGAGGATAATAAATCTTAATGTTCCTTCGACCTGACATTCATTAAAAAAGTATTACCCTCATAGTATTTTGAGTTATTATTCCTCCATAAGACTTAATATCAACATATCGATGGATACATTTCATTTTCATTTATTTAGATTACATGCTTTTCAGTTTTATGTTTTTCCTAATTTAGTTTACCTTATATAGTTATTATAATGAAACGTGTTTCCAGTTATTACATTTTCATATTTTTTACAAACTTCTATCCATAATATTTATTACATGGAATGTGTGTTCAATTATTTAACATGCCATATTGAGTATTTTCATTAATTCATGATTGATTCTACTATTTTTTTCCTTACTAAGAATTTTAGCTCACCATTATTATGTTTATTTCTATAAGAATACAAGAATATTACTATGAATGATATTAATGGATTTTACTAAATGGAATATATTTATTATTCTTGAATCTATTTATTTATAAATAATAAAAAATTATGTTGTAATTGGTGTATTCATTTGTAATAAAATACATATTTATATATCTGTTTTACCAAGATTATATAACTGATTAGTTCTTTGAGGATTTATACCTCGTAATCATGAAAATGTAATTTATTTTAGACTCTAGATACCGACTATATGGGGTTGGGTTTCTACAAGAGTCATCAAGAAATATTTCGTAATTTTTTCACAAAAAGAAGATGTTATATGTCACGTTCAAGGAGAAATCCTTTGGGAAAATAAAAATAACTAATTTTAGAAATAAATATTTAGTATTAAATCTCAATAATTATTCCCTAATGAATAAATAATGGGTTTCAAAAAGGTATTGTGAAATTATTTGGAAAACATTTACTTTTGATAATTATATTCAATAGTGGATCCTTGAAAAACACATAAAGGTTTAAAAAAATAGAAGGGAGAATGTTATGAAATTTTTTAATTTTAAAATGAATCTTCAATATTTTAGTGTTAAATAAATACATAATGTTTTTCTTGAATAAATAAAGAGTAGATTATTTATTAAATAGTTGAAAAAAATTTCAAAATTTGAAATACCTTTGTTGAAAACCAAGATCCTAAAAATGGACAATAAATATTCATTTTCAATAGAGATAAGTAAAAATATAAAGTTAACTAAGATTACATATAAATAGTTTCATATATTTAAAGTTGAAAATTGGTGGTAAGAGAAAATATAGAAATAGAAGACAAAACATTGTTAAAGTGTATGAGAATTATTCTTAACAAAAACATACTTGTTGGGAAAGAAACTCATTTAGGTAGAGTATTTAAATTTAATGTATCATTTACATAGATAACGGAGTATAAATACCATTTTAAATTGGAAATAGTGGAATATTAGTTTGTTATATGTACTAAATTGATGAAGTATCATTAGAACCTAAAGAATCAATGTTTGAGATAACAAAAACTCTTTTGACATTGAAATAATTTGAAATATAAATATATTAATTGACGGAATTTGAAATAGATTTGTAAAACACTATAATTTTAAGAAAATCATAAAATGTTTAACCATTTATAATTACTTACAACACAAAAAATAAATCAAGTAGTTTATATGTCATAAGTCTCAATTAATGAAAATTTAGATGAGAAAAATCCTTTCAGTGTATTCGTGCTTAGTAAAATAAGAAACACATTTCTTACTCATTTGATGTGCACTGGTGAAAATTGGATTAATGATTTGAGAGGTGGTATTTTAGAATACTAGAAAATTTAGTTGATTTTTTTAGTGTTGGGGAGTTTTTTTGGATTTGGGTTGAATCTAAGAGATTTTTAGTGTGAAGAGAAGTGAAGTGGTGACAAGTACTCCTATAACATAGAAGAATGGATTTTTTCTAAAAATATAGAAGTTGATGTCTGTATTTCAAGGTAATGTGAAGTTAATAAATTATGATAATATATTTGTGTAAAGGGTGAGGTCATGAAAGAATCGACCATTCACTTTCACACCTATTTGTAACTCTTATACCCTTATATTTATCACTTTTATCAGTTTCGTTTTATATCATGGTTACTTACTCACACCACATTAATTTATTATTAATGAATAAAATAAATAAGACATGTTTCATAATTTGGAATTAATGATTCCAAATATAATAAATTTGTTTCTGAAAATTAAATTTCTATGGTTGATTAATGTATATAACTCATAAAATTCATTTTTTTAGAATGGGTATATTTATTTATAAAAATTATGATTCATATACAATTAATATTCATATACTTTTTATGAAATTAATAGGTTTATTATTAACTAAATAATTTTTATATGGATTTAAAATTATTCAAAAATATAATTTCACCTTTAGGTTACAAACTATAAATTAATAGACCAAACATTGTTTTTATTGGAGTAAAATATTACATATGTTTCCAAAAATGATAAAAATGGTATTTTAAAATCATAATTTTTACGTTTTTTTATAATCACTATGTATCAATTGTTAATATATTTTATTTCTAATAAAATTTAAAATCATTATTGTATTATGATAATATCATTAATGTGATATTAGTTTCAAAATCTGTAATACTCAATATTCAACCAAAAATTCATCGCATTCAGAAAAATCTGAAAAATTTATCTTAATATAATTTTCACATGATTAATTAAAAAACAGAGTTAGTTTTATAATATTTAAATTAAAATATTTATAAATTTAGTTTTTAAATTGAAATACAAGAAAAAAATATAAAAAATGATGTTTTTGAGTGATCTTAATATTATTTCATATTAGTTTCTAATTTAAAAGTTTTCAATATATTAACTTATAAATAATATTTTTTGAAAGAATTTCATATTATTTTCTTAGGATAAATAATAAAATAATTAAAAATTAGTTATCTGAGAGACAATAATTATTTTCTAATATTAAATCATATTAATTATTTATTTTCCAAATCTTGCAATTTTAGACAAGAAATACATCTTCATTTAATAAAGTATTTATTATCTTTAATGGGTCGGACCCTCTTGGTCTATTACTTTTCCAAATTTCTGGTGTTTGGGGTATCATGGGGACTATTAGTGACTCGTTAAAGAGTTTTCCAAAAACACAGTTCCACCAAAACGATGGCACCGGTCCCAGTGGCACCGATACGGTGACACGGGTCACGGAGGCACTATGACGGTGGAATGGTGGAATTTGCATCATAGAATTCACACCGTCAAGGTTTCACACCGAAACATTAGCACCGCTTACGACGTTCCACCGAACAAGTGGCACCGTGATGGTGAAACCGTAGTGGTTACACCATCACATTCACACACGAAAATAGTGGCACCACTTACAGTGTTCCATAAAACATGTGGAACAATGATAGTGGCACTGTTACAGTTTCTCAACAAATGGTGTCCCACACATTGTTTTTTTAGGTTCTGAGTTGTTCATGTTCCGCTCTTGCAACGTATCTTTTGACGTAATAGTGTTTAAATACCCCATTCAAAGTTATTTAAATTCCATAAATGATATCTAAAATACCCTTGGATTCCGGAGAACCATGAATTACCGAAACATGGGGCTTTTTGCTCAGTGTCACCTCATTTTCTCATAATTTCCAGTTTTTCCCTTGTTGGGTGTTTCCCTCTGTTTAAAATAAAACCCTTTAACTCACAATCATTATCACCACCTCTCCAAAGAGAATTATTAAATTACAATTAATTCCATCGTGTGTAACCATCCAACCATGTGGGGAAACCACGATCCACCATTAAATTAATTCATGATTTTATATCCCATAACTCCAGGATCTCTTTTTTTATTTCATAGAGTTTCTTTCTCCTTCTTGCATGACCTCTTTTCATTTCCTTGGTGCGTTTAGAGTCTGTCTTCCTAAGGCAGGTTGTGAACCCATTATAGAGCCTTTCCAACTCACTCATGGAGCTCTTGGAGTTCATCTCCTATAATTCATGCATCCCCAATTCATCGAATGCAGATAAAACATTGATCGTTGATCATCCATGTAGGTTTTTCCTTTTTCTCTCCTTACTATGTATCATACAGGGTGGGTGCGATAATGTTCCTTCGAGGATGGTTGATACCAAACCTTAATGAAGATAATTAAATAGTTATAAATAATGTAGGTGTGTGTTTGATTATACTGCTATTGTCTTTTATCTTTTCTTATATGTTGTGAATTATATGCAAATATGTACATTGAAAATGGTGTTCATTTGTGGTCCTTCCTTTCACACTAATGAACATCTATTTTTGGGATAATCCTATGACTGAATGGATGTAACATGGAAACTAGTTAATCACATAAACTCGGTTGATTAAATGGATTACTAATGAACAATAATCCTTGTGTGATCACAATAGTTATCTAAAAGGAAAGATTAAACATAAGGAATGGTGTGATTAAATCTGAGAACTACCTTCCTCAGTTCTGGTGATGTGTATGGTTGTTCTATTTAATTCCTTGTGGGGTGATGTAAATGGGGATGGGATCCCCTATTTTTGAGTTGTTTTTTGTGGACCTAAGGCCATGTGGGGCTATATGTTGGGTCTAGGTTTGGTTCTAATACATTGAGGGATCTCACAGATCTATTCTATTGTTGTAACATTACAAGAAAAATGGGTGCGAATGCTTAAATTTCTACATTTCTGTTTTTAATTCCTTGGAATGTGGATGTGCCTAATAGGTGCCCAGTAGTGAGGAATTATTTAAATGGAATCATTTTTATATATTAAAAATAATGGCTTCAATTGGGAATTGTTTTCAAAGAATGGATTGTTCTTTGGTTGTTATTTTTGTTCTTTTGTGTGAATGAGTAGTAACAAGGGTGTCTGTGTATGGGTTGGATTCAGAAACCTTAGGTTGGGATGATTTCATTCCTACATATGTGTATAAATTTAGTTTTTTTGTTTCTTAATCACACCCCACCCATGTTTACCACTTCATCCCAAACACCCCCTTTTCATGGGGGTGTTTTTTCCAACATCCTATTGGGTGGGTGGTTATTAGCTCTTTTATTATACTTCTCCCGGGTAACCCAAGACTATTTAGACAAGCTGTGATGTCATGAGGTCCATTTTTATCCCATGAATCTACAGGTAGGGCATGTTGTTGTGGTTGGACTAGTTGTTTACGGGAGGTTTGTTTCCCAAGTGTCATCGGGATGAGGACCAGGTGTCTTCGAGCATGGTGGTGGTTATTCTGGCCCAGGTGTCTGCGGGCGTGGTTACATATGGTTGTGGTGGTCTAGGTGTCTGTGGGTTGGATTCATGGTTGTGGTGACCCAGGTGTTTGCGGGTGGGATGCATGGTTTTAGAGGCATAGGTGTTTGTGGGCATGATACGTGGTTGTGGTGGCCCATATTGTTGCTATTGGAGCAGCAGTGAGACTCCAGTGAAAATAGAGGGGGATGTACGATGCATAGGATGTCTTTAATAACCAAAGGGAATATTCTACGGGGTACCCAAACATCGATGATCTATTACTATTTTACATAAATTGCATTATTTTGGGAGTTTGTGTTTATAAGGCTGGGTGGATAGTTTTTTTGTTATGTTCTTTGGTTATCTCCTGTTTGTCATGAGGCATTATTATACCTCCCCGCTTGTGAACAAGTTATTTTGGTTTTCCCTACTACGTATACCTTTATACTCACCCTATGTATCTAAAACCACTTTCAGGTTTCTAGGAGGACTGCGGGGACCATACGGGACTATAGTAGCTCGGATGTTGGGACATTTGTTGTTGTTGTTTTCTTCACTTTGGTACTTTCCTTTTGGAGTTTTCTTCAACTTTTATGGGTTTATCTTTGATCATGCATATAGGAATGAGTATTATAAATACTTTTACCTTTAGATTTGGAGGTGTTGGGTTTTTACCATCACCTCTCCCTATCCAACTAAATAAAAGGGTAATGTTTCCCTTATTACATGTCATTAAAAACCCTTAGTGCTAGTTTCCACTCCAGGGCCTATTGAATGTGGAAATTAGGGGTCCTTATCTCTCCTTGAACTTGAGTAAGTAAGTGTTTGGTAGTTTATTGTCCCTTTCCTCATCTTGGTGAAGGCGGGTCATTCCAAAATGGTATCAGAGGTGATGGTTGAGAGATAGCATTGAGTTCAAGGTTAGGAACAGTGAGGATTGCATGGGATGGTAGGGAAATAGTGTTAGGCAATCTTGATGCATGAAATAGGCCAAAAAAGACAGGATAAGACACTGTATTTTAGGGCCCCTCGTGTTCTGATTCAACGACTCTGTGTGTTCTGGGTGTTCTGGGAATTTAAATGCATGAAAAGTTTAATAAAAATAAAAAATAAATCTTCAACACTACTAGGGATTAAGAATTACTTGTTAACCTTGCAGCTATGGTACCTAGATGACGTCTATGACTAGTGTGAGCGATCGATGGCCAGGAGGCTGATCTAGCAAGTCAGTGGAGGACTGATCGAGAGGAGGAGGATGATCAGTAAAAGAATACTCATTGTTCCTTTTAGCGGGAGACCCTCGGGAAGTATGATGGCACCGTCTCAGACATGGAGACTGAATTCTGTCTCGAGGAGTTTTTGATAACATTCAGATTGATCAGGGATCCGGCTGAGTACTAGGTTCTATTGGTAGTCTGTAAAATGGGGGAAGCGGCGCGTCAGTGGTGGATGCTCTAACTCGGAGAGATGATGGGGAGTGAGATTTTGTGGGCTGACTTCAAGAAGGAGTTCTAGGTGGGATTCCATTCTTCTAGGATGAAGGCTGAGAAGAGGCAGGATCTACTCTCCCTTCAACCTGAGAATATGTCAGTGAGGGGGCTAGGGATCAGGTTTAAGGATCTCCTTCATTTTTCCATGATCTTTCCCTAACTGAGGAGTCTCGGGAGAGACGTTTAGAGGAGGAACTCCAACCTTCTCTTCAAAATTTTGTTACTCCTTTCACCCTTCCAATGTACATGGACGTCTAGAAGAAGGGTGATGCGCTAGAGAGGAAGCACATGCTGGAACATGTTCCATTAGAGGGGAGCCATTTGGGCTCATCAAAGAGGAAGACCATCAACCATAGGCTTCCTGTGTTAGGGCCTTATAGGTTTCCAAGATTGGGGAGTATGCCCCAACAGTTCTAGTTTTTATCTAAATGTCCTCACCCATTATCTATAGAGCTAGGACTGAGATGCTTCATCTATGACAGTCATTGGAACCTTCATAATCAGTGCCTTTACCAAGTGCAGTACAGTGGTGGTGGTATGTTTTAGCGCCCACCTCAGCAGTAGTAGTTTCTAACCAGGACCTTCCGGTAATAGAAATAGGGACAGCGATCTCTTGCTCCTCTGAGAGTAGACATTGAAGTATGAGACCAGCCTTAGGGTGCTCCTATGGGACCTTGGCTAGGGCGTGGTTAGAGAGGCTACCGATAGCCGAAGGGCAGAGGAAATGTGAGTGGGTAGTTTCACACTGTAGAGGTAGAAGTTCCAATAGGGCCAGAATTCGTTTGTGGTACTATTTTTATTTTTATCACTCTTTCCTGCACGTTGTTTGATTCAAGAGCTTCACACTATTTTTTTCACCCATTATAGCCCATTCTTTTGGTCTAATGTAGAGAGGCACCATGTACCCCTTGTTTTGACTACTCCAGTCGGAGGTCAGACTATATTTCCTTATGATTGTCGGGGATGAAAACTAATGTTGGGGCCACATTAGTCAAGTGGGGACATTATTTTGCTGCAGATGCAGCTATATGATGTCATTTTATGCATTAAATGGCTGTTCTATGTGTGTTCCATTATCGACTTCATCTATATAAGGGTTGTTTTTTCAGATATGGGTGGACAACATGTGACTTTCATCGGTGAGTGGGGTTTCTAGGAGGCCTGATAGTGAGTGGAACCCCTTCATTCATTGTTAGATTAGTATTCAGTGGAGTCAGCATATATGAAGATGAGGGAAGTCTTGGGGATTGTCAGTGAGTTTCTGGATGTCTTCCTTGGAGAGGTGGTGACTCTACCCCTTCGACATCACGTTGAGTTTGGGATAAGCTTACAACCTAGTGCCTGTTTAATTTCGATGGCTCCCTTTCAGATGGAACTTTCTGAGTTGTGGGAGTTACATATTCAGGTTGACGATCAAATGATGAAGGGTCTTTTCCAACTAAGTGTGTTACCATCAGGTGATCGTGTCTTGTTCGCAAAGATGATATATGGTGGTCTTAGGCTTTGTAATGACTACAAGAGGATAAACCAAGTGATAGTGAAGAACCGTTACCACCTCCTGAGGATCGAAGACATTTTTGATCAGTTGAAGGGGGTGATCTCTTATGAGTCTAGGAAGGTACTTCTCCCTAATCATAACAATGCCACCCATGATATAGATCTTTTAGTGGTTGTGTTCACACTATCATTTTGCCGACATTACCTCATTGGGGAATTATTTGTGGTCTTCACAGATAATAAGATCTTGAAGTATAAATTCTCCCAGAGGGACCTAAACCTTCAGCAGCAGAGGTGGATTGAGTTTCATTAAGAATAAGACTTTGAGAATTCCTAAACCTTAGGAAAGGGTAATGTGGTGGCCGATGCATTAATCAGAATGTCTTCGAAGGACGTGGTTCAAAATCTGCAGATGCTTGGAAGGTGATGGAAGAGTTGGATACCCTACACCAGGATGCAATGGTGGAGGATGGCAGAGGCTGTCTATTCCATATTACAGTGAAATTATATCTGTTACATCAGGTGGACATGTCATAGTCGAGGGACATAGAGGCTGATGTGTTGCGGGATCATGTTAGTCTATGAAATGCTTGAGAAGGATGGTCGAAAAATGGACCAAATCAGAAGTTGTTTCAAGGAATTTTCTTCATCCTGGTAGAAATGCATGAGAGTGTTCATGGTGAGTTCCACAAATCATCCATAGTGGTACACCTATGAGTTTCCAAAATGTAACAAGACATGAGGAGTAAGTTTTTGTGGCCCGGGGTGAAATGGCCAGTGGTAGGGTTCGTGGAAAAGTGACTTGTGTGTCAGTAGGTGAAGCATGAGCATCATGTTCCAGGTGGTTTATTGTAGCCTTTAGATTTACCTTATTTTAAGTGGGTTGACATCTCAATTGATTTCATCACTGGACTACCGAGGGTTGAAGGAGGATGTGATAATATCTAGGTAGTGGTGGACAGACTAATGAAATCAGATCACTTTCTGGAAATCAAGGAGTCGCATTTGGTGGAGTCATTAACACCGAGGTACATGGATGAGGAGGTGCAGTTTCAAGGAGTTATGTTGACCATATTCTCAGTTTGGGATACATGGTTTCCCTTACAGTTCAGGAAAGGATTGCAACATTCTTTTAAAACATAGCTATGCCTCAAAACATCTTTCCACCCCTAGATAGATTGAAAGACCGAGCGGACCATCCAGACGTTGGAGGATATGCTATGAGAATGTGTTTTGAAAATCGGGGGAACATGGATGCGACACTTTTCTCTAGTAGATTTTTCCTACAACAATATATATCACTCTATCATTGGAATGGATTCATTTGAATCCTTGTACGGGAGACTGTGTCACTCACTTTTGTGCTGGAAAAATGTTGGGGAAGCATGTATTATTGTCCCGGAGGTAGTGCAGAGCCCGACGGAGAAGGATCAGTTTATGTGGGAGAGAATGAAGGCAGATCAGGACTGGCAGAAGTATTATGTCGATCATAGGAGGAGACCCATGGAGTTCGAGGTCGGGGACCACATGTTTTTTATGGTCTCCCCTCACCGTGGGAAATAGAGGTTCAACAGGGGAGGTAAGCTTTCTCCCAGGTTTGTCAGACCCTTATAGGTGTTGCGGTGGGTTGGTGAAGTGGATTTTCAGCTGGTGCTACCACCCCCTCTACGAAGGGTGCATGATGTCTTCCATGTGTCAAAGCTCCATCGGTATCTACACGATGATTCACACGTCCTCTACTGGGGAAAGCTAGACATAGAGGATGATGCAACATTTGATGAGAGTTCAGTGAGGATTGAAGATCATGAGAAGAAGGTGCATCGTGGACAAAACATTCCCCTGGTTCATGTGTTACGGAGGCATGGTGGCCTAGAAGAGAGTAGCTGGGAATGAGAGGCACATATGCGCGCCCAGTACCTAGAGTTGTTTTTTATTTTTTTCATTTTTGTTTTTTTCTTAACTGTGACGTAATGCTTGAAATTGTTAACTATGATATGGGATGTTTATCTTATTTTCTAAAAGTGTGTTAAGAGTCCTGACTGTGGGGAGGGGGGGCCTGATCCCTAATCTAGATGCATTAAGGTGTTTGTGATTAAACCCATGCAGACGAGTCGGTACATCCCAAAGTGGATAGTATCTGGACATGGAGGAAGTGACTCCCTAATCCATATGACTGGACGGTATGACCTTTACATTTTTGTGTGGATTCATTAGGGAGGGTAGCCGTAGTGCCTCTATAGTTGATCAGTATAAGGGAGAGGTGTTCCACAGAAGCAGTGGCACCGTAGCAGTCACCCCATCATGGTCACACACCAAAATTGTGGTACCGATTATGGTGTTCCAATAAAACGATTGCACCGTTAGGGTGGAACAAGGATAGTGTCACCGTGACAGTGGCACCGTTATAGTGTCTCATCAAATGGTGTCCCACCCTTTGTTTTTTTCAGTATATAACTTTTTCCAATTCCCCCCGCAACAAATCTTTTGACATAAAAGTGTTTTAATACCCCTTTTAAAGCCATTAAAATCCCAAAAATGATATCTAAAATCCCCCAATAATTGGGTGACCGTTGACTTACCAAAACATGTGGAATTTTCCTCGATGTCACCCCTTTTTCCCATACATTCCAGTTTCACCCCTATTACGTGTTTCCCTCCGTTTAAAGGAAACCCTTTAACTCACAGCCATTATAGCCACCTCTATGAGTATAATTATTAAATAATAATTGATTCCATCATGTGTAACCTCACAACCACAAGGAGGAACCACGTTCCTCATTTAAAACCATTCAACATTTCATATCCCATAACTCCAGGATCTCTCCTTTTATAACACCAAGTTTCGTTATCCTTCTTAGATGGACTGTTTTCCACTCCTTGGTTCATTTGGAGTCCCTCTTTAAGAGGCTAGTTTTGTGCCCATGCTAGAGCCTTTCCTACTCACTCTTGGAGTCCTTTGAGTTCTTCCCCTACAAGTTTTGCATCCACAGTTCTTGGTGCAAGAAGAAAACATCGATTCTTGATCATCCAGGTAGGGTTTTCCTTCATCCCTCTTTAGTAGGTATCATGAAGGGTGGGTATGATAATGTTCCTTCAGGGATGGATGGAACCAAACCTTAATGAAGATAATAACTAGTTTCTAAATAATGGAGGGTTTTGTTTGATGATGTTGTGGGAAAATTTTATCATTTCTTATTTTTTGTGAATTATACGGTCTTATGTACACTGAAAATCGTGGTCGTTGATGGTCCTTCCTTCCGCATTAATGAACCTTTGTTTTTTGGATAGTCCAATTATTGAATGGATGTAACATTGAAACAACATAACTGTAAAACCCCAGGTAAATAAAGAATATGAAATTTTTATATTTATCCCTTTTTGTGAATAAAATGTTAATATTAATATAAATGGAACACTATGCTCGATGGCATACCCAATACACAACAACGATTTCCTTTTAAATCTTACGTTGCACTCTAATAATAAAATAATTTTATTTTGAATGGTAGTTAACACCTAGACATTGTAATGAGGGGAACGAACATAACTAACTACAAAATGACTATATATGTTTGTTAAATATTTTTACTTTTACAATAAATGTTAGAGGATTAAAAATGCGAATGAATCCAATTTTAAGCCTAAACATTCTAATATTCTTTAAAAGTTCGATTAACCGCCTTTTGATCGTGAACCTCATTTAAATACACTTTTGACAATTTTATGTGTTATATTTGACAAAATAAAATTCCTCTTTAGAATCGGGACATCAAAATTTACTTTGTGTAAATTTTTGGTATTTTTCCGATAAAGTTCATATTTAATGAATAGTGAAAAATGTTGTATTTTAATTCAAAACCACTTTTTAATATAATTTATTTATATGATTATATTATCGTTTGAATTGGTTTAAAAGTGAAATTAGAATATATTTTTACCATTTAATCCAATAGTGGTCATTGGAATTAATTTCACTTTGAAATTGGACTTGAACTAGTGTCATTCTTTTAATAGATATTATTTCTTAAAAACACGCTATTTGTTTTGACAACGGGATTTAATTATTAAATTAATTAACTAAAATTATGTGTTTTGAATTTTGTAAAATAGACATCATTTTTGAATTCGGAATATCAAATATATCTTAGGGTGATTTTTTGGTGTTTTTCTGAAAAACATCAATTTTTGATGAATAGTGAAACCACTAAGTGGTAGTTTAAAAATATGATTTTTCGTTTAAATGAAACTTTACCACTTCTGTGTTTTGAATTTTAAAAATCCGGTATACATTGTTTTCATTAGGATGTAAAATATGGTTCAATGGGATTGAAATAATTTTTTTGTGAATAGTAAGTTTTAAGTTTTTAATCGCGATAAGAGGTAATTAGTGTAATTTAAGGTAAAAATAATGTTTTAATAATATGAAATGACATTAATACATGTCCTATCCTTATTGGTTGAGTAATGGTCGACCTAGAAAATCCATGGGTCAACTTGGGGACCCCATGGAGGCACTTTGGTAGGAAAATAACATTAAAACCTTTTTATTTAAAGTTAAAATTAAAAGGTCACAAACATATGTTTTTTTACTAAAAAACATTTTACACGTGGTTATACAAGTCATATATTTGACTATAAATATTAATTAGAAATATAAAAAGATTTTCTACATCATGATAGTTTTTTTATAATTTTTAGAGATTAAATAAATTAAATTATTTATGACACCATGATGATGCAGCGATTACCATATTATTTAATGATTTAAATAAAATAAAATGATAATGTAACATCTAAGACCTAAACTAGTAAAAAACCTATTAGATGTGCGTATTTCAAACTATTATCACCTTATACTTGAAATATATAATTGCGGGACCTTTAAAATCCAAAATTCATTTTATAATAATGTTACTTTTCAAGACTTTCCAAGAGTGCCCCTCCTCTCCTCTTATAAAAGGCCCCCAACTCTACCACCTTACCCACACCTCTCAAGCCTTTGGCTCAGACAGCCCCTGCCCATTTTGTCTCTCCACATCCCTCTCTTACTCCTAGAAGCCTCACTTTGGGTAGAAGTCTTTCCAAGGAATCCTTTGAGCTCAAATCAAAAAGTGTTACCCGATTTAAAGGTAAAGTCTTCCCTAGTATTCTTTTGTTTTATTTTGCTTCTCCGACCCCCTAAATTTTTTTATTCCTTTATTTTGTAACAAAAACAGTACCTTAAATATACTTGGATGTTTTTATAATAAGTATTCTTGCTGAACTTACACACACATCCGTCTAATGGTTAATGAACATACTGTTTCTGTGGATGGAAAATTACTGCCTCACGAAACGATGATGGTTCAATATTCTTTTAACACCTTTAAAGCTGGACATTATGATGTCACTGTATTTTATATATCATATATAAGGTATTTATTTCTTCTATATGCTTCTGTATTTTATATTTAAAACATACCTTTATTCTTTGCATGTTGTGCAAATGCGATAATTTCATATGAGGAAGTGTGGACTACCGCCCCCTCAAGTGATGTGACTCGTTCATGCAATACATGTAATGTATAAATAAAGAAATTAATGAACATATGTGACCTATATAACATATATATTGTATTGTAATTATAATATATATATATATATATATCATTTATTTTTAATTCTATTAATATGAAAAAAATGAAAGTAGTGTTCATGCGTACGTACGGCCTACCGTCTCCATGAACAGTGCTTTTCGTTTTTTTTCTCTAAATGATATGGAATAGTATAAAATGAATATATACTGGATATATATGATATCTTAATCATTAATAAAATTCTGGAATGGATTTACTTATAACTACATGGGCAATCATTTTTCAAACAAGTTCATTTTTGACTCATGTACCAAACATCGGCAAAAACGTCTGATATGAACTAACATTATCAAAATATTATTATAACATTATAATATGTGATATGAATTGAATAATAATATTTAAAGGAGGTCCATAGTAAATAATAAATTTACCAAAGTTTTTTATTCAGTAATATAAAGAAATGAACATGACAAGTCGGACTTGAGGTAAGGGAACCTACCCCTCTCTTTCTTTTTAAGTACACTCTTTTAGGTCATTACATTTATGCTCATCTTTTTTATGATTGGGATGTTATTTTATATTTCACATACATTAAATTTTATGTTCATATGATGAGAGAACCAATTTTCTCTTATCAATCCATTTTGGAAGTTTTGATTGGCGTCGTTAGGCTGCCGAATTTTCGTAAGAGATGCAACCTCTCTCTTTCTTTTTAAGTACTCTCCTTTATGTCACTTCTTTTATGCTCCTCTTTGTTATGTTGGGGGATGTTCTTTCATATTCCTATTGATGTAAATTTTATGTTAATATGATGAGAGACCCTATTTGATCTCATCAATCCATTTTTTATGTTTTAAGTGGCGTCATTAGGCTGCCGAGTTTTCGTAAGGGATTTTTCATTTCACTTTTATTCCCGTGATATTTATGCTACATCTTCCACCATTTCCTTTGAGTTTTGTATTTACTGTGCATTATTATACTCTTTTTGTAATATAATTTCATTTATGGGTATTTACATATTCAATGTATTACCCTTATTCAATGGGGTGTACGTTTTGAATGTTACCCAAGGCGGTAAAGGAACCTTTCACCCTCCTCTTTTTAAAAGACTTATTTTTTATGTATTTTAATTCACATACTATTATGTTGGGATTTTTTCTTCTATATCCTTATAGATGAAAATATTATGTCCAAGTGACGAGATACCCGTTTTATCTCTCATCAACGCATTTCTGAATTTTGAAGTGATGCCGTTAGGCTGTCGATTTTTTGCAAGGGAACTTCTTAACCCAATTTTGATTCTTTGGGAAAAACATGTACTCCTCGAATATGTCGTTATATGAATATGTGTGAATAACCTCTGATTGTTTTAGACTTAATATCCACTTATATTTGGTGTATTCGTTTGTCAGACATAATTATGAAATTGATTTATCCTTAATCCAAGGATACCGTCTTTGTATGGGACATCGTCTCAATCTCCTTTCATTGAGGCATATATTGTTTTATACAAAACCTTATATTATATGGTGTATAAACCCCATTGACTTTTATGTTTATCCAAAAGGAATATTTTTTATATGAAGCATTTTAATAAACAAAAAAAGGGAATGTTATTTTCGTACGTATGCGGTGACAACGACTTTTCCGCCACCGTGACCATTATTTGAGTTTCGACTTCCTCTACAAGCCATAGTTTTTTTAAATGAAAAACAAATACCATGTTTTACTTTTATTTTATTTTAGTATTGAAAATGGTTTTCATAATGTTTTTTTATCAATGTGTTGTATTGATATCTTGTGATTGAAATGTGGAAATGTTTTGTTTCCTTTATGCATGTTTTATGTGATACGATTATGTTATGGTTCTTGGGAATTATTATGAATATAGGTGGTTTCGTGATAAAATAAGGGCGGGTGAGCCCGTTATAGCTCCCCAATGCATTGGGTAACGCAAAGGGGTTAAAAGTTAAGGTTTCTCTGAATAGATTTAGGGAATATACTATGATGGGTATTCCAAACGTAACCAAGAGGGTTACTACCTACGTAAAAATGTTATGAATGCCTCAAGTTACCGTTATGTCTTATGATTTCTATGATTTTTTAATGTTTTGATGAGGTATGTTAAAGTGGTTATGTTTTATGAGTAAAGTATGATTTCATTGATTCTTATGTATACATGTACTCATGTTTCCTTTCCATATTTTTATATCTATTACTGAGCTTTTTATGCTCATCCCAAGTTTTTGAAATGTTTTTCACAGGTCAAGGGAGAGGTACAAGATATTATGATAGTGTCAAGGAAGTGTCAATAAAGAATCAATGTTTTATTTTAACTATGTTTCCGTTGATGGGAATAAATGAATACAATCTTTTATGTAACCACTTTGTTTAAATGTGGAATGTAATGCATGATTGAAGATATAATTTTCTAAAACTCTAAACCTGAAAAGATCCTCAATGTGAATTATTCATTTAATTCAATATTAACTAAGGTACAAGGACGAGGTCTTATTGTTGGTATCATAGGTCAGTTTAGACAAATTTAGGGATTACGAGTTTTTGTTAGACACATGATTAGTCCCTATATCTATTATTTCAGTTAAATCCTTGTTTTATAACATTTTTTAGGTCAAGTAATGTCAGTTACGAATGGAAGGAGAGGGATCTCAAATGATCTTTCCTATCTTTTCCTGATGACATGCTTGCAATATTTATTGCAAAGTCATGTTTGGATGACTGTGAAACTTTTTCTAGCATACAACTCACTTGAAAGTAGTTTTTTGAGATATCAAACACCTCCACTATACCTCGTTATCATCGTGGATCATGGTTTGTTTTTAGAGAAATACTATTTTCACAATATTCTCATATTTTCATGAAAGGTAAATATTATCTATGTATTTTTAAATATTTTACCTTATCACAAGAATTTGAAGCATATTATGATTTAAAAAATGGTGCTGAGGAAGGAGACCCTTTTCGCAACCTATTTATATATTCTTTTAAAATATAGTCTCTCAGCACATACTTATGTTATTTTAAAAGTTCCAATAATAAAAATTTTCAACTCAAATTATATCCGACTGTTTTATAGAAATCATGTTTTATCAGATGTTTTGGAATTATATGTCATACATGATTATTTTCCAAAACTATTTTTCTGTGAACACCCATATGACCCATGTTGTACAAGGTGTATTTGGATAGAGGAAGCAAATGATTTTGAAGGATCCCTAAATCATTTTTGTAATGCATGGGACTTCTACCTACGTGAGCAAGATGACGATGAAACCAAGTGGACACCTGGATCAAGGTATGCTGTTATTCTTTTTGGGAATCATTTTATTTTACCTTATGGTGGTGAAATTAGACTTCAAGAATTAAGATGTTGACATCGTAACGAATTTGGATGAAAATGGGAGGTATGATGAAACTATTGAGGTTAAAACATGTTAGGGTTATTTTTAGAGTTTTATAAGAAGGAAAACACGTAGACTGTGTGACAACCCATCGCGTCGGACAAAGCTGTTGGAATCGAACCCAAAACAAAAGTGCGACTGGTATTTATCACCTACAACTGGACTACATGAAGTCCCTAGTTAGTATGAATTATTCTTTTTAGTTAGATGATTTTATGAATTAAGAGTAAGTTGATTTTGGGTTATCTATGGAAATTATTAACCTATCATAGAGGATATGTGATTAGGTTAATTACTTTTAAATATGATACTTGAAGAGAAACTGATGTTATTTGGAGATAAGTGTTAATTTGTACCTTGGAAGACTATGTGATTAAATCCTTCAAATATTTGGGTTTCAATCTTAGTTTGGTTTACATTTTTAGAATTTTATGGGAAAATTGTTTATCGAATTGTCTTCATTGATCTTTGGGTTTTGTTGGACAAATTTTGGAGATTAAGAATAGATTTTCTTTTTATAAAGGGTTATCCTTTTCTGGATTATCTGATCTTGTTCTATTAATTTTGGTTTTGGTAAGGGTCTAAAGACAAGGAAAATATATATTACTCTTTTGTGGATTAGGTTATTCTCTAGATGTTGATTATAGTACTCTTAGTGTGAACAAGTGTTCCTAAATACTAATCATTTGGGGAAAGTATGAGTTTGTGTAAGAAATATAGTAAACATTGAAAGTTAACAAGACAAGTAAATATGTTTCCTTAAGATCATAAATAAGTTCTTCAATGAAAATTAACTTAAAACAAAACATTTTTCTATTAACGTTTCCTACCGGGGAATCGAATACCGTTTAACCCACCACAAGTTTGTGATTTTCTTGTGGTTAACTTTCTCCTAAACATGTTTTCTATCACTCTCCCTCAAAATATAAACCTTATATTTTTCTTCCATATCCATGTTTTCTTACATGGAATCCTAGTATGGGTTAACTCAGGCGACCTCTATACTTCTCTTTCATTATTTTAAAATTATTTTTTTACCGACTCTTGTTCTGATGTGGGAATTTCAATAATGTTTCTAAGCCCAATTTTAAAATTCTGAGGACGCAATTCCCAAAAGGGGGAAGGATGTAACACACCTGGTAAATAAAGAATATGAAATTTTTATATTTATCCCTTTTTATGAATAAAATGTTAATATTAATTTACAGGGAACACTATGCTCGATGGCTTACCCAATACGCAACAACGAGTTGCTTTGAAATCTTACCTTGCACTCTAATAATAAAATAATTTTATTTTGAATGGTAGTTAACACCTAGATGTTATAATGAGGGGAATGAATAGAACTAACTACAAAATTTTTATATATGTTTGTCAAATATTTTTACTTTTTACAATAAATGTTAGAGAATTAAAAATGCGAATGAATCCAAATTTAAGAGTAAATATTCTAATATTCTTTAAAAGGTCGATTAACCGCCTTTTGATGGAGAACCACTTTTAAATCCACTTTTGACAATTTTATGTGTTATATTTGACAGAATAAAATTCTTCTTTAGAATCAGGAAAAAAAAATTACTTTGTGTAAATTTTTTGGTATTTTTCTGATAAAGTTCATTTTTTAATGAATAGTGAAAAATGTTTTATTTTAATTCAAAACCTCTTTTTAATCTAATTTATTTATATTATTATTTTATCTTTTGAATTGGTTTTAAATTGAATTTAGAATATATTTTTAACATTTAATCCAATAGTTGTCTTTGGAATTAATTTCACTTTGAAATTGGACTTGAACTACTGTCAATCTTTTAATAGATATTATTTCTTAAAAACACGCTATTTGTTTTCACAGCGGGAATTAATTATTAAATTAATTAATGAAACTTATATGTTTTTAATTTTATAAAATAGACATCATTTTTGAATTCATAATATCAAATATATCTTAGGGTGAATTTTTGATAATTTTCTGAAAAACTTCAATTTTTGTTGAATAGTGAAACCACTAAGTTGTAGTTTAAAAAACTGAATTTTCGTTTAAATGAAACTTTACAAATTCTGTGTTTTGAATTTAAAAAATAGAAAATAAATGTTGGTAATTAGGATGTAAAATTTGGTTCAATGGGATTAAAATAATTTTTTGGTGAATAGTAATTTTTATGTTTTTAATCGCGATTAGAGGTAATTAGTGTAATTTAAGGTAAAAATAATGTTTTAATAATATTAAATGACCTTGAAACATGTCCAACTCTTATTGGTTTAGTCATGGTCGACCAAGAAAATCCATGGGTCAACTTGGAGACCCCATGTAGCCAATTTGGTTGGAAAATAACATTAAATCCTGTTTATTAAAAGTTATAATTAAAAGGTCACAAACATGTGTTATTTTACTAAAACAATTTGTAAATGGGGTTATACAGGTCATATTTTTGACTATAAATATTAATTAGAAATCTATAATGATTTCCTACATCATTTTTTTTTAATTTTTATACATTAAAGAAATTAAATTATTTATGACACCATGATGATGCAACGATTACCTCATTATTTAATGATTTAAATAAAATAAAAAGATAATGTAAAATCTAAGACCTACACTTGTCAAAAACCTATTAGATTTGTCGATTTCGAACTATTATCACCTTATCATAGAAATATATAATTGTGGGTCCTTTAAAATCCGAAATACATTTTATAATAATGTTACTTTTCAAGACTTTCCAAGAGTGCCCCTCCTCTCCTCTTATAAAAGGCCACCACCACTACCACCTTACCCACACCTCTCAAGCCTTTTGCTCGGCCAAAATCTGACCCTTTTTTCTCTCCAAATCCCTCTATTACTCTTAGAAGACTCACTTTGGGCAGAAATCTTTCCAAGGAATCATTTGAGCTCAAATGAAAAAGAGTTACCCGATTTAAAGGTAAAGTCTTCCCTAGTGTTCTTTTGTTTTATTTTGCTTCCCCAACCCCCTAAACTTTTTTTATTACTTTGTTTTTTAACAGAAACAGTATCTTAAATATACTTGGATGTTTTTATAATAAGGATTCGAGCTACACTTACACATAAATTTTTCTAATGGTTAAAGAACATACTGTTTCTATGGATGGTGAATTACTGCCTCACGAAATGATGATTGTTAAATATTCATTTAACACCTTTAAAGGTGACCATTATGTTGTAAATGTATTTTATATATCATATATATGGTATTTAGGTTTTATATATGCTTCTGTATTTTATATTTAAACATAACTTTATTCTTTTCATGTTGTAGAAATGCGATAATTTCATATGAGGAAGTGTGGACTACTGCCCCCTCAAGTGATGTAACTCGTTCATGCAATACATAAAATGTATAAAGAATGAAATTAATGAACATATGTGACCTATATAAAATATAAATTATACTAGAATTATAATATATATATATATATATATCATTTATTTTTAATTCCATTAATATGACAAAAAAATGAAAGTAGCGTTCATGCGTACGTACGGCCTACCATCTCCATGAACGGTGATTTTGGTTTTTTATCTCCAAATGATATGGAATAGTATAAAATGAATATGAACCAGATATATATGATATTTTAATCATTAATACTATTCTGGAAATTATTTACTTATAACTACATGGGCAATCATTTTTCAAACAAGTTCATTTTTGACTCATGTACCAAACATCGGCAAAAACATCTGATATGAACTAACATTATCAAAAAATTATTATAACATTATAATATGAGATATTAATGGAATAATAATATTTAAAGTATTTCCATAGGAAATTATAAATTGACAAAATTTTATTATTCAGAAATTATAAATTGACAAAATTGACACTCTTTTATGTCATTCTTTTTAAGCTCATCTTTCTTATGATTGGGATGTTATTTTATATTATACATACTGTAATTTTTATGTTCATATGATTATAGAACCAATTTTCTCTCATCAATCCATTTTGGATGTTTTGATTGGTGCCATTAGGCTGCCAAATTTTCGTACGAGATCCAACCTCTCCCTTTCTTTTTAAGTACTCTCCTTTATGTCAGTTCTTTTATGATACTCTTTTTTATGATGGGGGATGTTCTTTTATATTCCTCTTGCGGTAAATTTTATGTTAATATTATGAGAGACCCTATTTGATCTCATCAATCCATTTTTGGAAGTTTTAAGTGGCGTCGTTAGGCTGCCGAGTTTTCGTAAGGGATTTTTCATCTCACTTTTATTCCCCTGAGATTTATGCAACATTTTCCACCATTTCCTTTGAGTTGTGTATGTACTGCCCATTATTATACTCTTTGTGTAATATAATTTCATTTATGGGTATTTACATATTCATTTTATGACCCTTCTTCAATGGGGTGTACGTTTCAAAAGTTACCAAAGTCGGTAAGGGAACCTTTCACCCTACTCTTTTTAAAAGACTTATTTTGTTATGCCTTTTAATTCACATACTATTATGTTGGGATTTGTTCTTATATATCCTTATTGATGTAAATTTTATGTCCAAGGGATGAGATACCCTTTTTATCTCTCATCGACTCATTTTCTGAATTTTGAAGTGACGTCGTTGGGCTGTCGAATTTTTGCAAGGGAACTTCTTAACCCAATTTTTATTCTTTGGGATAAACATGTACTCCTTGAATATTTCATTCTATGAATATGTGTGAATAACATCTTATTGTTTTAGACTTAATATCCACTTATATTTTGTGTATTCGTTTGTCACACATAATTATGTAATTGATTTATCCTTAATACAAGGATACCGTCTTTGTATGGGACTTCATCTCAATCTCCTTTCATTGAGGAATATTTTGTTTTATACACAACCATATTTTATACAGTGTGTAAAACCCTTTGAATTTTATGTTTATCCAAAAGGAATCTTTTTCATACGAAGCTTTTTACTAAACGAAAAAAGGGAATGTTTTTGTCATACGTCTGTGGCGACAACGACTTCTCTGCCGCCGTGACCATTATTTGAGTTCCGGCTTCCTCTACATGCCATACTTTTTTTTAAAATATAAAATAAATAACATGTTTTACTTTTCTTTTATTTTGGTATTGAAAATGGTTTTCATAATGTTTTTATATCAATGTGTTGTATTGATATCTTGTGATTGAAAAGTGGAAATGTTATGTTTCCTTTATACATGTTTTATGTGATACGATTAAGTTATGGTTCTTGTGCATTATTATGAAGATGGGTGGTTCCGTGATAAACTATGGGCGGGTGATCCCGTTATAGCTCACTAATTCATTGGGTAACATTAAGGGGTTAAACATTAAGGTTTCTCTGAAGAGATTAAGGGAATATACTGTGACGGGTATTCCAAACGTAACCAAGAGGGTTACTCCCTACGTAAGAATGTTATCAATGCCTCAAGTTACCTTTATGTTTTATGATTTCTATGATTTATTCATGGTTTGATGAGGTATGTTAATGTGATTGTGTTTTATGAGTAAAGTATGATTTTATTGATTCTTATGTATACATGTACTCATGTTTCCATTCCATATTATTATATCCCTAATAGAGCTTTTGATGCTCATCCCATGTTTTTGAAATGTTTTTCACAGGTAAAGGGAAAGGTACATGATATGATGATAGTGTTCATGAAGTGTCAAGAAAGAATCCATGTTTTATTTTAAATATGTTTCCATTTATGGGAAAAATTAATACTATCTTTTATGTAACCACTTTTTTTAAATGTGGAATGTAATGCATGATTTAAGATCTAATTCTCTAAAACTCTAAACCTGAAAAGATCCTCAATGTGAATTATTCATTTAATTCAATATTAAGTAAGGTATAAGGACTGGGTCTTATAATAACCACATAATATTAGTTGATTAAATGGATGACCAATGAACAAGAATCATTGTGTGATCACTGTGGTTAAACAAAAATAAAGAACAAACTTACTGAATGATTTGATAGAATATGGGAATTCCCTTGCTCTGTTTTGGTGATGTGTATGGTTGTTCTGTTTTATGCCTTGTGGGGTGATGTGGATGGGTATGGAATCCCATGTTTTTGAGTTGTCTTTATTGGACCTGAGGTCATGTGGTGTCATATTTTGGGGCTTGGTTTGGTTCCAGTACTTTGAGGGATCTCATGGATCCCTTCTTTTGTTGTAACATTACAGGAGAACTAGGTGTGAATTCTTAAATTACAGCTTGGCTATTTTTTCATCCTTGTCATGTGGCTATACTAGTTAGTTTCCCAGTAGTAAGGAATTATTTTAATGTAATCACTAGAATTTGATAACAATAATTATTTCAAATGGGAATTATTTTCTAGGAATTAATTGTTCTTTGGTTTTGGTTGTTGTGATTTTGTATGAATGAGTAGTAACGAGGGTGTTTTTGTATGGGCTGGTTTCATAAACCATAGTTTGGGATGAGTTCTTTCATACCTATGTGTATAAAGGTAGTTTTTTTTCTTTTTTTCACCCCACCCAAGTTGAGCACTTATTTCTGAATACCTACATTTTATGCGTGAGGGTGTTTATTCCAACATCCTCTAAGGTGGCTGGTTATTAGCTCATTTGTGCTTCATCCCCAAGTATCCCAAGACTATTTAGGAAAGCTATGACTACCTGAGGTACATTTTAGCACAATACTCTTCGGGTATATTCTCTTGTGGTGGTTGGCCCAGGTGTGTATAGGAAGGTTTGTTTCCCAAGTGTCTTCGGGATGAGGCCCAGGTGTCTTCGGGCGTTGCAGTGGTTTTTCAGCCCCAGGTGTCTGTGGGTGTGGTTATGTATGGTTGTGGTGGACCAGGTGTCTATGGGAGGGATGTATGGTTATGGTGTCCTAGGTGTTTGATAGTGGAATGCATATTAGTGGTGGCCCATGTGTCTATGGGTAGGATACATGGTTGTGGTGGCCCATAAGGTTATTATTGGGGCAGGAGTGGGACTGCACTGAAAATGGAAGGGGAGGTATGATGTTTAGGATATCTTAAATAACCTGTGGGAAAGTGGTGGAGGTTACCCAAACATCAATTTTCTATTACTATTTTACCAAACTTATATTATTTGTGCAGTGTGCCTTGGTGAGGTTGGGTGGATAGTTTCCTTACTTTGTGCTTTGGTTATCTCCTTTTTCTCATGGGGCATTATAATGACTCCCCACTTATGCACAAGAGATTTGGTTTTCCCTACTGAGTATACCTGTATACTCACCCTACATATATAAAACTTTTTTGAGGTTTCCATGAGGTCTTCGAGGACTGTGCAAGACCGTACTAACTCAGACGTCGAGAAAGTTTCCATTGTTGTCTTCTTTCTTTTCATACTTTCCCTTTGGATATTTCTTGTACTTATATGGGTTTATCTTTGAACATGCATATGAGAATGGGGTTTGGATTTACTTTTTCCTTCAGTTTTGGAGTTTTTGGGTTTTACCATCGTATCTCTCGATCCTACTAAATAAAAAGGGTAATTCCTTCCATATTACATGTGATTCTATACCATTGGTTCTATTTGCCACTTTAGGCCCTATTGATGGAGGAACTTGGGGGTCATTATGTAACATCCCAGGTAAATAAAGAATATGAAATTTCATATTTATCCATATTTGTGAATAAAATATTTAAATGACTTTAAAGGGGACGCTATGCTCGATGGCGTACCCAACACGCAACAACGAGTTTCTTGGTAATCTTACGTTGCACTCTAATAATAAAATAATATTATTTTAAATGGTAGTTAACATGTAGCCGTTGTAATGGCGGGAATGGATAGAAATAACTGAAATATGATTATATATGTTTTTAAATGTTTTTACAATTATCCAATAAAGGATAGAGGCTTAAAATATGGAAAGAATTCAATTTTAAGCATATATGCCCTAGTTTTCACTAAAGGTTCACTTATCGCCTTTTGATGGCGAACTGTCATTAAATATAGTTTTTATCACTCTTATACATTCTTTTGGACCAAATAAAACTCTTATTAAGAATCGGGACATCAAATTTTACTTTGTGTAAATTTTTGGTATTTTTCTGATAAAGTTCATTTTTTAATGAATAGTGTAAAATGTTGTATTTTAATTCAAAACCTCGTTTTAATATAATTTATTTATATGATTAGATTATCTTTTTAATTGGTTTTAAAGTGAAATTAGAAAATATTTTTACCATTAAAACCAATAGTGGTCGTTGGAATCAATTTCACTTTGAAATCGGACTTAAACTAGTGTCAATCTTTTGATACTTATTATTTTATAAAAACACGCTATTTGCTATGACAGCGGGAATTAATTATTAAATTAATTAATGTGACTAATATGTTTTGAATTTTGTAAAACGGACTTCATTTTTGAATTCGTAATATCAAATATAGCTTAGGGTGAATTTTTGGTAATTTTCTGAAAAACATCAATTTTTGATGAATAGTGAAACCACTAAGTGGTACTTATAAAGACTGATTTTCCGTTTAAATGAAATTTTTCCATCATTGTGTTTTTAATTTCAAAAATCCGACATACATGGTTGTCATTAAGAAGTAAAATGTGGTTCAATGGGATAAAAATAATTTTTTGGTGAATAGTAACTTATTAAGTTTTTAATCGCGATTAGTGGTAATTAGTATAGTTTAAGGTATAAATAATGCTTTAATAATATGAAATGACCTAGACACATGTCCCAACATTATTGGTTGTGTCATGGCCGACCATGACAAGCCATGGGCCAACTTGGGGACCCCATGGAGCCACTTTAGTTGGAAAATGACTTTAATATATTTTTATTTAATGTTAAAGTGAAAATGACACAAACATAATATGTTTTACGAAAACAATTTTTAATTGGGGTTATACAAGTCCAAATTTTGATTATAAATATTCATTGGAAAGATAAAACGATTTCCTATATCATAGTATTTTTTTAATAATTTTTAGACATTAAAGAAATTTAATTATTTATGACATAATAATGATGCAGCGATGACATCATTATTTGACGATTTAATTAAAATGGAAAGATAATGGAAAATCTACAACCTACACATGTCCAAAACCAATTGGATGAGTGTATTTCGAAGCCTTATCACCTTATCCACGAATTCTATCAATGTGTGACCTTTTGAAACCGAAACACATTTTCAAATAATGTAATATTTCTTTACTTTCCAAAAGTGCCCCTCCTCTCCTCTTATAAAAGGCCCCCACCTCTACCTCATTCCATACACTTCTCAAGCCTTTGGCTCGGCCAACCCCTGCCCATTTTCTCTCTCCGCATCCCTCTCCTCATCCTAGAGGACTCCCTTTGGGCAGAATCCTTTCAAAGGAAGCCTTTAGGCTTAAATCAAAAGGAGTTACACTTTTAAAGGTAATTCATTCTCTCATGTTCATTTGTTTTATTTTGCTTCTCCAACCCCCTAAACTCTTTTTATTTACTTCTTTTGTAACAACACCAGTATCTTAAATATACTAGGATGTTGTTATAATATTTATTTGAGCTACACTCTCACACAACTGCATCAAATGGTTAAAGAACATACGGTTTCCGTGGATGGCGAAATTCTGCCTCCCGAAACGATGATTGTTCAATACTCATTTAACACCTTCAAAGGTGGACATTATGATGTCACTATTTTTATATATGATATATAATATGTTTATGTTATATTTATGCTTCTGTATTTTTCATTTTTGTCTTACCTTTATGGCTTCCATTATGGGTATACGCGATATCTTCATTTAAGGAAGTGCGGACTACCGCCCCCTCAAAGTGATTTGATTCGTTAAATACCATATGTGGGATGTATAAAGGATGGAAATATGATATTATATATGATATTATACTGGAATTATAATATACCTTTATATCATTATTATTCCATTCTATAAAATACGAAATAGAAATGAAAGTAGCGTTCATGCGTACGTACGGCTTACCGTCTCCATGAACGGTGCATTTCATTTCTTACCTCCAAATGATTATGTAATGTTATAAATGAATGCATGTACTGGATATATATGAAATATATGATATCTACATAATGAATACAATTCTGGATATAATAAACATGTGGCCACACGAACAACATGTAATTGTAAGAAGACCACTTTCGACTTAAGAACCAAATATCGGCAAAACAAATATTATTAACTTAAATGATTACATAATGTTTGTGACATGGTAACAAGTGGTATAAAAGTAATAATGAACTTGAAAAAGGGTTCTTAAGGAATTAGAAATTAACTCAAGTTTATTATTCAGGAGATTAAAGAACGATCGAGTCAAGTCGGACCCGAGGTAAGGGATCCTACTCCTCTCTTTCTTTTTAAGTACACACTTTTATGTCATTCCTTTTAAAGCTCATCTTTCTTATGATTGGGATGTTCTTTTATGTTACTCCTACTGTAATTTTTATGTTCATGTGATGAGAGACCCTATTCTCTCTCATCAATCCATTTTGGAAGTTTTGAGTGGCGCCGTTAGGCTGCCGAATTTTCGTAAGAGATCTAACCTCTCTCTTTCTTTTTAAGTACTCTCCTTTGTGTCACTTCTTTTAAGCTCCTCTTTGCAATGTTGGGGGATTTTATTTTATATTCCACTTGCTGTAAATTCTATTGTAATATGATGGGATACTCTATTTGATCTCATCAATCCATATTCGGAAGTTTTATGTGGCGCCGTTAGGCTGCCGAGTTTTCGTAAGGGATTTTTCATCTCACTTTTATTCCCGTGAGATTTATGCTACATTTGCCACAAATTCCATTGAGTGGTGTATGTACTGCCCATTATTCTACTATTTTTGTAATATAATTTCGTTTATGAGTATTTACATCAATGACCTATTGTCTTTCTTTCATGGGGTGTATGTTTTGAAAGATACCCAAGTCGGTAAGGGAACCTTTCACCCTCCTCTTTTTTAAAAGACTTATTTTATTGGGTCATTTAATTTACATATTTTTATGTTGGGATATATTCTCATACATCCTTATTGATGTAAATTTTATGTCCAAGTTATGAGATAAACTTTTTATCTCTCATCAACTCATTTTGATGTGATGCCGTTAGGCTGTCAAGGGAACTTTTTAACCCAATTTCGATTTCTTTGGGTTCAACTTGTAGTCATTGAATATGTCATCCATTGAATATGTGTGAATGACCTTTTATTGTTTTACACTTAATATCCACTTATATTGGGTGTATATATATTTGTCACACATATTTTTGAGATTTATTTGTCCTTAATTTAAGGATACCTTCTTTATAAGGGATTTCATCACATTTGACATTTCTATTGAGGGTTCATTGTTGTTATGCACCAATTCATTCTTATATGGTGTATATACTGTCCTTTGGAGTATAATATCATGAATCCTTTTATTCTCATGATATTATAAAGTTCTGACTAAATGTTATTCCTCGATTATTGTATTCAAGTGTCTCTAATTTTGGTAAAACCCCTTTAACCAAAATATCATTTTAAATGTTTTAATTATTTGTTCTTATTAATATCCATGTTTTCAAAATGGTTTTAAGGATCTATTTATATGGATATTAATGGTTTAAAATGTTAAAAGCTTCAAGGTGGTATGGGACACTTTGATTCAAAAATCTCTTTATTAAATGTTTTAAATGGTTTTGGAAATGGTTTCTTTTTGAATGGATTCATTATTTCAATATCCTAAAATGTTATATTGTGATTGAAACGTGGAAATGTTATGTTTCCTTTATTCATGTTTATGTGATACGATTATGTTATGGTTCTTGGGCATTGTTATGAAAAACGGGTGGTTCCGTGATAAACTAAGGGTGGGTGAGCCCGATATAGCTCTCCAATGCATTGGGTAACGCGAAGGAGTGAAACGTTAAGGTTTCTCCGAAGAGATTTAGGGAATATACTGTGATGGGTATTCCAAACGTAACCAAGAGGGTTACTCCCTACGTAAGAATGTTATGAATGCCTCAAGTTACCTTTATGTCTTATGTTTTCTATGATTTATTCATGATTTGATATGCCTATGTTTTATGGGTAAAGTATGATTTCATTCTTATGTATTTCTGAATCATGTTTCCTTTCCAAATTTTTATAACCCTTACTGAGCTTTTTGTGCTCATCCCAAGTTTTTGAAATGTTTTTCACAGGTCAAGGGAAGGGTACATGATGTGATGATAGTGTCAAGGATGTGTCAAGAAAGAATCCGTGTTTTATTTTAAATAGGTTTCTGTTGATGGGAAGAATGAATATTGTCTTTTATGTAACCACTTTGTTTAAATGTGGAATGTAATGCAAGTTTCATGATCTAATTCTCTAAAACTCTAAACCTGAAAAGATCCTCAATGTGTAATCTTGTAATAACTCAAGATTAAGTAAGGTTTAAGGCTGGGGCCTTATAGTTGGTATCAAAGGTCGGTTTAGATAACTTTAGAGGTTAGGGTACTCTTTAAGCATAAGTGACATTACCATAATGGTTAGGATTTCAGAAAGAGTCCTAGTTTTAGATAAAGTGAATGAGTAAGTGTATCATAGTGTTTATCTTCCACATTAGTACATGATGGTTTTGTTGATATACTCACACTGACCTTTTTTTGGTTTTAGTAAATGGCTGGATCTAGCAGGAACCAAAGTAACAGTGGATGTGAAGGAAACTGTGACAGTTTTTTGAGCAAAAAACTGAATGATATGGGAGCTGTAATGAGAACTCTTCTGATTATCCTCAACCAACTATCTGGAGTCATGATTGACCACCTAAACCTTGGAGTTTTCTCTAAGGCATCATATATGCAAGATACAAATCCCTACAGAAGTACAGGTAATAATCATAAAGGTATGTGTGCTCAAAAACCTATGTGTCAAAGATGTGGAAAGAAACACCTAGGAAAATGTTTCAAAGGGACAGAAATATGCTATAGATGTGGAAATGAAGGTCATAAAGCAAGAACTTGCCATGGAAAAAGGAAACATCCAGTTGACTCGAGGAAAGGGAAAGAAGTTCTTTCTGAGGGATCAATTGAATGTTTTAAATGTGGTGTGCATGGTCATTATGCAAACACATGTTCTATGAAGAAGTTTCGTGAATGGGGTCACCAAGAGCGTACAAATGTTCGTTTACCAATACCTAATGCCATTCCAATTGAGGATGAAGAAACTGACAATGACCAATCAATGGTATGTACTATTTCATGACTATTGTTTTCTTATTTTGGAATCTTGGGATATGATTCATGATTTTGTTTGTAGGAAAGAGGTATTTCGGAATAGGTTGGAAAGTAATGGATAATGGATCATGAAGGATGTTGAATGAGTAAGATGTCAACATATAGGGGCTTCAAGAGTTATGGTGAAATTCTTAAGATTATCAAGTCTCTTTTGATGATGGGGTTACATTAGAAGACTTTTTATATTATGTGTAACCATGATGTTTAATATAGGCAAATTTTATCCAAGGAATAGTTATCTTTTCTTTTGTGGACATAGTTATAAAGAACCATTTGGGTTTATATGATCCTTACTTTTGAGGAAATTATGGGTTACTAAATGTTATGATTGAAGTGGAAGGCATGAGATAAAATTGAGGTTAAAATATGTAGTGAATATTTCTGAAGATTTTATCTAGTTTTGGGGAATGTTTTGAGAATTATATAGTTTTGAAAAAAGGACAACACGCAGACCATGTGACAACCCGTCGCGTCGGACAAAGCTGCGAGAATCGGACCCACAACCAAAGTGCGACTGGTATTTATCGCCTACCACTGGACTACGTGAAGTCCCTGGTTAGTTTGACTGATTCATTCTAGTTATATGATTTTATGAATTAAGAGTAAGTTGATTTTGGGTTACTTATAAAAATGATTAACCTATCATGGAGGATATGTGATTAGGTTAATTACTTTTCAATACGAGACTTTAGGAGCAACTAATGTTGTTTGGAGATAAATGTTACGATTTAACTTGGAAGACAATGTGACTAAATCTTTCAAATATTTGGGTTTCAATCTTATATTGGTTTACTTTGAACAATTTTATGGACAAATTGTTTATCGGATGGTCCACGTTGAACTTTGGGTTTTGTTGGACAAATTTTGGAGATTAAGAATAGATTTTCTTTTTATAAGGGGTTATCCTTTTCTGGATTATCTGATCTTGTACTAACCTTTTTGGTTTTGGTTCTGGTTTAAGCCTAAAGACATAGGATATACATAGTTCTCTTTTGTGGATTAGGTGATCCTCTAGAAGTTGATTATAGTACTCTTAATGTGAACAAGTCTTCCTAAATACTCGTCTTTTGGAGAAAATATGAGTTTGTGTAAGGAATATAATAAAGGTTGAAAGTCAATATGATAAGTGATTATGTTTCCTTATGAATAAATTCCTCAATAAAAAGTAACTTAAAACAAAAATGTTGTATATTAACTTTTCCTACTGGGGAATGGAATACCGTTTAACCCATCACAAGTTTGTGATTTTCTCATTGTTAACTTTCTCCTAAACATGTTTTCTATCACTCTCCATAAGAACATGACCCTATGTTTTCTCCTCCATGTCCATATTTTCAAACTTGGAATCCTAGTATGGGTTAACTCGGGTGACCTTTTTACTTATCTTTCTTTATTTTATAGTGTTTGTTTTACCGACTTTTGTTCCGATGTGGGACTTTCAAGGATGTTTCCAAGCGCAATTTTAAAATTGTGAGGACGCAATTCCCAAAAGGGGGGAAGGATGTAACATCCCAGGTAAATAAAGAATATGACATTTCATATTTATCCATATTTGTGAATAAAATATTTAAATTACTTTAAAGGGGACGCTATGCTCGATGGCGTACCCAACACGCAATAACGAGTTTCTTGGGAATCTTACGTTGCACTCTAATAATAAAATAATATTATTTTAAATGGTAGTTAACATGTAGCCGTTGTAATGGAGGGAATGGATAGAAATAACTGAAATATGATTATATATGTTTTTAAATGTTTTTACAATTATCCAATAAAGGATAGAGGCTTAAAATACGGAAAGAATTCAATTTTAGGCATATATGCCCTAGTTTTCACTAAAGGTTCACTTATCGCCTTTTGATGGAGAACTGTCATTAAATATAGTTTTGATCACTCTTATACATTCTTTTGGACCAAATAAAACTCTTATTAAGAATCGGGACATCAAATTTTACTTTGTGTAAATTTTTGGTATTTTTCGGATAAAGTTCATTTTTTAATGAATAGTGTAAAATGTTGTATTTTAATTCAAAACCTCTTTTTAATATAATTTATTTATATGATTAGATTACCTTTTTAATTGGGTTTAAAGTGAAATTAGAAAATATTTTTACCATTAAAACCAATAGTGGTCGTTGGAATCAATTTCACTTTGAAATCGGACTTAAACTAGTGTCAATCTTTTGATACTTATTGTTTTATAAAAACACGCTATTTGCTCTGACAGCGGGAATTAATTATTAAATTAATTAATGTGACTAATATGTTTTGAATTTTCTAAAACGGACTTCATTTTTGAATTCGTAATATCAAATATAGCTTAGGGTGAATTTTTGGTAATTTTCTGAAAAACTTCAATTTTTGATGAATAGTGAAACCACTAAGTGGTACTTATAAAGACTGATTTTCCGTTTAAATGAAATTTTTCCATCATTGTGTTTTTAATTTCAAAAATCCGACATACATGGTTGTCATTAAGAAGTAAAATGTGGTTCAATGGGATAAAAATAATTTTTTGGTGAATAGTAACTTATTAAGTTTTTAATCGCGATTAGTGGTAATTAGTATAGTTTAAGGTATAAATAATGCTTTAATAATATGAAATGACCTAGACACATGTCCCAAACTTATTGGTTGTGTCATGGCCGACCATGACAAGCCATGGGCCAACTTGGGGACCCCATGGAGCCACTTTAGTTGGAAAATGACTTTAATATATTTTTATTTAATGTTAAAGTGAAAATGACACAAACATAATATGTTTTACGAAAACAATTTTTAAGTGGGGTTATACAAGTCCACATTTTGATTATAAATATTCATTGGAAAGATAAAAAGCTTTCCTATATCATAGTAATTTTTTAATAATTTTTAGACATTAAAGAAATTTAATTATTTATGACATAATAATGATGCAGCGATGACATCATTATTTGACGATTTAATTAAAATGGAAAGATAATTGAAAATATACAACCTACACATGTCCAAAACCAATTGGATGAGTGGATTTCGAAGCCTTATCACCTTATCCACGAATTCTATCAATGTGGGACCTTTTGAAACCGAAACACATTTTCAAATAATGTAATATTTCTTTACTTTCCAAAAGTGCCCCTCCTCTCCTCTTATAAAAGGCCCCCACCTCTACCTCATTCCATTCACTTCTCAAGCCTTTGGCTCGGCCAACCCCTGCCCATTTGCTCTCTCTACATCCCTCTCCTCATCCTAGAGGACTCCCTTTGGGCATAATCCTTTCAAAGGAAGCCTTTAGGCTTAAATCAAAAGGAGTTACACTTTTAAAGGTAATTCATTCTCTCATGTTCATTTGTTTTATTTTGCTTCTCCAACCCCCTAAACTCTTTTTATTAACTTCTTTTGTAACAACACCATTATCTTCAATATACTAGGATGTTGTTATAATATTTATTTGAGCTACACTCTCACACAACTGCATCAAATGGTTAAAGAACATACGGTTTCCGTGGATGGCGAAATTCTGCCTCCCGAAACGATGATTGTTCAATACTCATTTAACACCTTCAAAGGTGGCCATTATGATGTCACTATTTTTATATATGATATATAATATGTTTATGTTATATTTATGCTTCTGTATTTTTCATTTTTGTCTTACCTTTATGGCTTCCATTATGGGTATACGCGATATCTTCATTTAAGGAAGTGCGGACTACCGCCCCCTCAAAGTGATTTCATTCGTTAAATACCATATGTGGGATGTATAAAGGATGGAAATATGATATTATATATGATATTATACTGGAATTATAATATACCTTTATATCATTATTATTCCATTCTATAAAATACGAAATAGAAATGAAAGTAGCGTTCATGCGTACGTACGGCTTACCGTCTCCATGAACGGTGCATTTCATGTCTTACCTCTAAATGATTATGTAATGTTATAAATCCATGCATGTACTGGATATATATGAAATATATGATATCTACATAATGAATACAATTCTGGATATAATAAACATTTGGCCACACGAACAACATGTAATTGTAAGAAGACCACTTTCGACTTAAGAACCAAATATCGGCAAAACAAATATTATTAACTTAAATGATTACATAATGTTTGTGACATGGTAACAAGTGGTATAAAAGTAATAATGAACTTGAAAAAGGGTTCTTAAGGAATTAGAAATTAACTCAAGTTTATTATTCAGGAGATTAAAGAACGATCGAGTCAAGTCGGACCCGAGGTAAGGGATCCTACTCCTCTCTTTCTTTTTAAGTACACACTTTTATGTCATTCCTTTTAAAGCTCATCTTTCTTATGATTGGGATGTTCTTTTATGTTACTCCTACTGTAATTTTTATGTTCATGTGATGAGAGACCCTATTCTCTCTCATCAATCCATTTTGGAAGTTTTGAGTGGCGCCGTTAGGCTGCCGAATTTTCGTAAGAGATCTAACCTCTCTCTTTCTTTTTAAGTACTCTCCTTTGTGTCACTTCTTTTAAGATCCTCTTTGCAATGTTGGGGGATTTTCTTTTATATTGCACTTGCTGTAAATTCTATTGTAATATGATGGGATACTCTATTTGATCTCATCAATCCATATTCGGAAGTTTTATGTGGCGCCGTTAGGCTGCCGAGTTTTCGTAAGGGATTTTTCATCTCACTTTTATTCCAGTGAGATTTATGCTACATTTGCCACAAATTCCATTTAGTGGTGTATGTACTGCCCATTATTCTACTATTTGTGTAATATACTTTCGTTTATGAGTATTTACATCAATGACCTATTTTATTTCTTTCATGGGGTGTATGTTTTGAAAGATACCCCAGTCGGTAAGGGAACCTTTCACCCTCCTCTTTTTTAAAAGACTTCTTTTATTGGGTCTTTTAATTTACATATTTTTATGTTGGGATATATTCTCATACATCCTTATTGATGTAAATTTTATGTCCAAGTGATGAGATACACTTTTTATCTCTCATCAACTCATTTTGATGTGATGTCGTTAGGCTGTCAAGGGAACTTTTTAACCCAATTTCGATTTCTTTGGGTTCAACTTGTAGTCATTGAATATGTCATCCATTGAATATGTGTGAATGGACTTTTATTGTTTTACACTTAATATCCACTTATATTGGGTGTATATATATTTGTCACACATATTTTTTAGATTTATTTGTCCTTAATTTAAGGATACCTTCTTTATAAGGGATTTCATCACATTTGACATTTCTATTGAGGGTTCATTGTTGTTATGCACCAATTCACTCTTATATGGTGTATATACTGTCCTTTGGAGTATAATATCATGAATCCTTTTATTCTCATGATATTATAAAGTTCTGAATAAATGTTATTCCTCGATTATTGTATTCAAGTGTCTCTAATTTTGGTAAAACCCCTTTAACCAAAATATCATTTTAAATGTTTTAATTATTTGTTCTTATTAATATCCATGTTTTCAAAATGGTTTTAAGGATTTATTTATATGGATATTACTGGTTTAAAATGTTAAAAGCTTCAAGGTGGTATGGGACACTTTGATTCAAAAATCTCTTTATTAAATGTTTTAAATGGTTTTGGAAATGGTTTCTTTTTGAATGGATTCATTATTTCAATATCCTAAAATGTTATATTGTGATTGAAACATGGAAATGTTATGTTTCCTTTATTCATGTTTATGTGATACGATTATGTTATGGTTCTTGGGCATTGTTATGAAGAACGGGTGGTTCCGTGATAAACTAAGGGCGGGTGAGCCCGATATAGCTCTCCAATGCATTGGGTAACGCGAAGGAGTGAAACGTTAAGGTTTCTCCGAAGACATTTAGGGAATATACTGTGATGGGTATTCCAAACGTAACCAAGAGGGTTACTCCCTACGTAAGAATGTTATGAATGCCTCAAGTTACCTTTATGTCTTATGTTTTCTATGATTTATTCATGATTTGATATGCCTATGTTTTATGGGTAAAGTATGATTTCATTCTTATGTATTTCTGAATCATGTTTCCTTTCCATATTATTATAACCCTTACTGAGATTTTTATGCTCATCCCAAGTTTTTGAAATGTTTTTCACAGGTCAAGGGAAGGGTACATGATGTGATTATAGTGTCAAGGATGTGTCAAGAAAGAATCAGTGTTTTATTTTAAATAGGTTTCTGTTGATGGGAAGAATGAATATTGTCTTTTATGTAACCACTTTGATTAAATGTGGAATGTAATGCAAGTTTCATGATCTAATTCTCTAAAACTCTAAACCTGAAAAGATCCTCAATGTGTAATCTTGTAATAACTCAAGATTAAGTAAGGTTTAAGGCTGGGGCCTTATACATTATCTCTCATTCAACTTGAGGAAGGAAGGGTCCGACAATTTACTGTCCCTTTCCTCATCTTAGTGAAGTAGGGTCATTACATTATTCCCATATCATTATTAATAATAATCATCTAATATATTTGGACTCATTTTAGTATAGTGTTGCATGTGAATAAAGATTTTTCATACAAGAGATATATTTATAAGAAATATAAAAAATAAAATCTCATGTTTTTAAAGTATTAGTCATGTTTTCATTGATAGAGTTAAATCATTTACCATATTTAAATTTTCTAATCCAAATTTTTTTTATGAAGTCAGAATTAAGTGTCTCTATAATAATTGTGATTTTAAGAGCTTCGAAATGTTTAAAATATTTGGGTTTCATCTAATATATTTTTTTTCTAATGGGATTATGTATATTTGTATAATCATGGTGAATATAATTCGGAGAGAATTAATTTTTTTTTAATTCTAATCGATCAATGTTTAGATTTTTTTATATAAGTCCATTGGATCAAATTTTCAGGAACATGATATTTAAAATGAAATTTTCAGGAACATGATATTTAAAATGAAATTTCAGTCTTTTCAGGAACATGATATTTAAAATGAAATTTCATGGTCAATTAGTTATTTTTATTGAGTATTCAATTGTCTAAAACTTTTTTCCCAAGGGAAATGCAGTGCTATTAAATTTATATAAAAAAAAGCTTGGTTCATGATTTGGAAAATATTTATTTTAATATTAATGTAGGTTCAAATTATGAAATATTATATTATGGATATTATTAATATTTAATTAATTTTTCAAAAAATGGAAAATCAAGGTATGAAAGATTTCATTTCGTAAAATCTAAAGATGATTGTGTAAAATAGGGGAGGTGTTTTTATATTACACAGATATTATAATATCTATTTATATCTCAGAGAAAATATTTTTTCATGAAATAAATCGATAAAATATTTATGTAAATCGAATCTTTAATCATCCCTTTCATAGTTATTCAATGAAAATAATTGACCAATTTCATCCAAAAATTTCTTCATAACCTCAAAACGATCAGTTATTTATTTATATAGATGGGTTTTATATCTTTGGTTGTTATGAAAATCAATATTCTTATTGTCTTCTTTTTATTAATCCATTCGACTCACCACTAAGAATGTTGATGAAGAATCCCTATCCCTGTTTTGGGTACTTAATTTCAAAAAATCAGATCGAAAATATAGATGTCTCTTTGAAATCATTTATTGATGAATTAAATTTATTAAGGAATGATAGTGTAACTACATATGATATATTTACACAATATAATTACACACAGATGGAAAAACAATATGAATAGTTAGTGAGTTTACCACATTTGATATGTTATATATAGGGAGTACACATGGTTCTAAATAAAGTTCATATTATATTTGTGATGGTAATTAATTTATTCTTGTTAATTAAAGAAGCTCTTTTTTCGATTATCATATGAAAGTGCATCCTTATCATCCTCCATTCAAAAGGAATATTAATAATTTTAAAAATTCTCGAATTATAAGTGATAGACCAACAAATATGAAATTATGAACATAGATGAAAACTATTGTCTCTTCATTATATTCTATTACTTTTAGGAAGACTATAAAACATAAACAATTAGTTGGGTTTTAGAGAGATCAAAATTGGACAATGAATGTTATTTTTCATGATCTTACATATTGGGAAAAGTTTCTAGCATTTCAGATGATATATTTAATTCAAATTAAGAAAAATTGTTTTGATAATATATTCTATTTAATGTTAGGCAATCCTAACAAGAATAAATATACAATAAATACTTAGTTTTATTTTTTTAATTTACGAGTGTTAGGAACTTGAGTTATTTGAATAAGGATGATCATAAAATTTACTGTAACCAAATGCATATTATATAATATCTATATAATGTTGTTTATTATTCTCTTAGGGAATTGTAGATTTGAGGTGACCAGATTCCTTTTCATCCAATTTATTTTATTATTCCAAAATGAATCATATTATATGGCCAAAATTCATTATTTTCATGTCGTAATGAAATTAATACAACCAATGTTTCATGTAGGGTTGATTAATTCATAATTTTGGGATTTGATGACCAAAATATTATATTTTTCAAGGATGATTTTCTACAATATCATACCATAATTCATTTAATAAGATGAAAGATAATCCCAACCTTGGTATTTAAATTAGGAAAATATTTCCACTAACATTCTTTAATTTAATGTAACTTTTAATATTACATTTAGTTTATAAAGAAAAATATTGAAGTCTAGTATAGTTCTAATGGATTTAAACATTTTATATTTTCATGTAGAAGTTGAAGAACATTTTATACAATTATTAATCAATTAAATTGTTAATTGTATAAGCATTATTAAATGAGGAAATATCAGATTTCTTCTCTTTCTAAATTCAATTAAAATATTAATTATAGAAAAATAGAATGGTTCACAGTGAAGTAAATGTTGAGAATGTCATGGATAATCAAATACTAGTGTTGAATAAATACAGTATTGGTATTGGTTATTAAAATAAATAATATATATTAGGTTATGAAAAACATAGATTCCATAAATATGTTCTTCCCATTGTAAATAAATGAAATTATTCACTTTCTAACTTCTACTTATCCAATAATTTTCCAATAATTTATTTAAAAAGTAAATTTATATTATTTATTATGTTTATTATATATTGATTAAAAAATCATAAAATCTACCAAAATGCACTTGAGGAACATCACTTACGTAATTTGGTGTTCTGGTTTCATGTACAATAGATTCAATGAATGGTGTGTGAATTTTTTATGATGATACATATAGAATTTATTTATTATTTTGTATAAGAATAAATATTTTCAAATTTTCAGGTATCACAACTTTTAAAAAGAAATTATATTCAATTATGTGCACTATGTATAATATTATAAAAATTAGTAAAATATTATAACACATATGTGGTTAATGGATTTATATTTAATACCTTCACATATAGAAATAAAAGAAATCTAAGAATAGTTTCGTATTTTATGTGGAATCCATTATAAAAAAATTGAAGTTGACTTTTATGGAATATTGGATAAAATTATTTAGTTATCTTATCTTATATAATATTACATAACCTTGTTTAAATTTCATTGGTTTGATTATGGTCCAGGGTTTCATATTCATCCACATCATGGAATGTTGATATTCTTCATAAAATTAATATTGTAGAAAATGAACAACTTATATTGACACAAAAAAAAAATCATGTTTATTGAGAAAATTATTATAATTTAATGTGTGATTTGAAAGAATAATAAGGTGTAATAAAAATGAACAATGATGAATATTATTTTATTAAAAAGTATAATGATTTTATAGAGTTTAAAAATATTTAATTTTGTCTAGATATATATCTAAGAGAATCTTTTACTCAAATAGATATAGATATAAAATACTAGAGTTTAATAATATGTGATTGTGGTATTGATACTATGGATTTTATAACTATCAATGAATTTGGAACAATAATAGATTACGAAATTGAAGATCTCATTGAAGTTTATATTTTTAAAGAATAAGTTGAAGATGTTGATTCTAATGTATATAAAGATGCAGATAAAATTTTGTGTTTTATATTCTATTTATAGTCACGATTAATATAAATTAATTATATTGATAATTTATTTTTCAAAATATTTTATTTATTTTTATTAATTACAATTAATAAAAATTATATATGTTTATTTTTTGGAGAACCATCTCAATACGAATTTTAATAAATGATGCATAACATGGATGAGGAAGACCCACCATACGATGAACCTCTTGTTTCCTCATATAAGGTTACAACCACATTACATACTTCTAAAATGGGTGTACCCATTATGTAATTGATGAATTCAGATCCTTTTACAAAGTTTCATCAATATATTTATTATGATCCCTTCTAGTGGAATCAAGTTTAAATATGAATTTTATTTAATTTGTATTGTAAATTAACTTAATTACAAATTTTTCTTAATTAAATATTTTTTCACATCTATTAAGTTGGAAAATTAGTGATATTATAGGGAATTATTATTTTGTTCCATAGGTGTCTCGGGATATGGTTTCTAATAATTTTATTTATCATTTGTTTGAATAGAGGATGATATATGAAACCAATAAATTTTAATTAAAATTTAATTAATTTTTAATTTAATATGTTATTACATATTTACAGGTTTTATGGTTTCATGTTGATGATGGCCTGAGACCACCCTTTTTGGAGGAATGGGGGATTCTATTTGAGATTGTTTCTATTAGTTTTTACACACACCTCAAAGTATAGATATTGGGATAGAATCTAAAACACTCATTGATGATTCTTTTGTGTATTATCAACCCGACTAATTCCATCCCAATGATAAGGATAGATTGTGAACATATTGGATAGTATAGATATTCGGGAAGGGATGATATTTTAATAGATTGAATATTGGGAGAAATTAATTCACACTAATATTTTGGAGTTTTACTTCTATTATAAATCATTGATAGTTCATATGTAACATTATTTAGTAATTTTAATATACTTAAAATAATAAATATATTATATAAATTTATGAAGTATACAGTTTATACCCTTTTTATAGTCTTGGATGTATTATAGATTATTTGCACATATCTAAAAACTAAGGATATCGATATAGAGTTACAATAAAAAAAATTTGGTTAGTATTTTGTTTCGGGATTTCTATGTTAACATAATATAATATTTTACCATGTCATTTTCTATTTAGATAATTTATATAGATATATAATATAGTGAATTTTCACATGCGAGGGGGGGGGGCATGGTGTGATTAATGGTGAGGATTATGAGAGCTCATGTGAGTAATTTTTTATGAGGTGACTTGGTTATGACATCAGAAAGGTGACGTTGAGAAAGATTTGGTGATTGGTATTGGTTCATGATTGATACCAACTATAAAATATGATACTAAAAATATGTTTTGTTTTTATGGACAAGAGGTCATTTAGATTCATCATCTAACACTAGTGAGTTTTTGGAGTGGCATGGTGATCTTGATGAGACTATAAAAAGATTGACCAAAGAGTAAGAAGACAAGATATAATGGAATTAGAAGTAGCATCTTTGGAACAACAACATCATAAGAACATAATGTAATATATATGGTGTCTTGGATGAATTTTTTTTTTGTATTTACCTCTACATGATAATGATAATACCTCTCTGCATCACGGAAAATATTAAATGGTCCATTTTTACTAACATATTTTTATTACATGTGTTTTAATTTTATAATGAATGTGTTTTAATTGTACATGTCATTACTATGTTTTTATTTGATTTTAATTTTTTTAATGTTAATTATAATGGATTTATAAATCAATAAACATTAATTATTTGAAAATTCTTTAAATTTCATTAAATGTATTAATTGTAATGGATTTAAAAATCTATTTTAATTACTTAGAGATAAATTTATATGTGAAAAACAATTTTTAATCATTTAAAATATTAATTTCTTAGGATTGAAAATCCATATCAAATAATAAGATTTTATGTATAATAGGGATTCTACATATTTTATAATTAGGATGAGGTTTTCTTTGAAAACTCAATTATTTTATTATCGTAGTGTATGACACACCATTTGGTAAACTTATTGGATCATCTGGGGGACCAATCCTATTTTCTGCCTTTTGAGAATATTACAGATCTCTATATGAAATCCCACTCAGGATAACCTTAATATTTAAACGCACACTATAATAATTTATATTGAAAATAATTGTGGGATAACATAATGTATTACTTTAAAATCTTAATTATCCTTTCAATTCATGAAATATTTTCATCCAATGTGAAAGAATAATAAATTAGTGACAACCTATTTTATAACATGATATATTTTATACTCATAAAAATCATAATGAATGAAAAATATAATCATACATATATATATAATTAATCAATTTTTTATGATATACCACTAGATATGAAATAAGGTTGCTAGAATTTTAGGGTTTTGTTAAACTCAATACATATCTATGTAATTATTTCCACATCTATATGTGACCATATGATAAAATAAGATACAAATATATTTTATTAAGTAACATATATGAATAAGTTTTGTTTAAATAATGGTGAGATTGTAAATAATATTCCTAATGATCAAATTTTTTATCATTGTATTCAAAATACTTTATAACAAAAAATCAAATGTTAAAATGTTAATAAAATCTATTTTCTACTTAAAACTCATTCTATTATAAATGTTATATTCCTTGATCATTTTATTAAAACATTTTCTCTGGTATTGTCTGGTAACAATAAATAACTCTATATATTAATATTTTTCATTACCATCACTCCCTGAATACTTTTAGGATATAAGGGGACGTTAAATTTTAATTACACTGATATAATACTTTATATGTTACACTAAAATTTTCACTATGTCTAAACATACTCCCACTAGCCTCATAAAAGATATATTATCTACAAATTATAATGCTAAGATGCACAAAATTCATTATAAAAATAAATAAAATTATTACATTCATTGGTAAAATTTAAAAATTAAACTATTAGCACACAAATGTTATATGCAATTATATGTTTTTGAGTAATATTCTGAAACAAATATTTTATTCCGTAAAACTATTCCACTATTGGGTAGTGGGGACTCAATCCCTTATATATATATATTTTTTGGATAAACTCCTTTACCATTGATAAAGATTAAATACCCATCTTGTTTTTTCTAACAAGTTTTTTTGTTAGACCAAATAATAAACAATTTGTTTTAAAATAATTATCTCCAATATTGACACCAAACATTGTTTATAATAACTATTTACTTATCATATAATTGATACAAGATAAAAATATAATTTATTTTTATCCACAAGAGCATCAAGGTGATCCACTAAATTAATCTCCATGATGGGACAATCTATTACTCCATCACCTTAATGAATACTTTAATCTCTAAGAATCAATCCTATATCAAATTTGAAGTCCTGTAAAAATAAAAAACATTTTTTAATGTATTGTTGGAATCGTATACCTTTCAAAAACTAAAAATCAATTCCATAACATTATTACTTTTAATTGGTTATCCACATTTATTTTTAATCACTTTTAAGTATTTTTGAAAATTTCTACTCAAATTTTTATATTTCCCATAGAAAAATATATCCCTTCAAAAACGATCATTTTTTTCAAATTAGAAGATGATATTGACTCTGAATGGCCTATATTATACTAATTTTTTAAAAAAACTGGGTCTTTACATTTTTTACCATCACGATTTCACATGTACTTAGACAATCTATGTTTTGATCGACAATTCTCATCATATTAAGGAGATGATATAAAAAAATTGTGAACTAATTTACATAATAATTTGTAACAAACTATTAGAACCTTTTTGGAAGTAATTGTAATATGAATTAAACATATATATCAATCCCAAAGGGTAAACCCAACCTCATATATTTATTTATATACCCAATGATATTGAGTAAATGATCTCATAAATATGTACCATCAACCATCTTACTATGAAACAATTATCATTGAAACTTCATATCTCTCATGTCTAGATTATTACAGATAGATATTTTTATAGTTTTGCATCATCTTAAATTTATCCATATTATAATGTTTTTTTCATACCAACATCTATTAAAACAATAATTAATATATATATGTTAATTAAATAGAATATATGCTTGCTATAACCATCTATTTTTTCTCGATTTGCTCCATCTCTAGTAGATTTCATGGGTTGTTTTTCTCAATACAAATATCTTTCATTATTATTTTATAATTATTCCTATATTTCTATAATAGTGTATAATTTTTCTTCCATTAAGAGTTTATTAATTCAATATTGATATAGAAGTCAATTTAGATGGGGATGACCTGATTTATCTATACCATAAACATTTATAAGATGAATATCACATTTTAATTTGTTTTAATATTTAATTTTTTAAATAATCTCCCATTAAAATGACAACCCCTTATTAATTAAATTATACCTATTGGTGATCCATGAACCTTTCTATATTATAAATAGTGGTTTATAAACCATAAACAACACATACACCAATACACTGTAGTGGGTCAATCCCCATCCCTCCCCATAAGGAATGGAAAACACCAATAAAACATATTTTGTTACATGGAGTGTTATAAAAAATGTTCATAATGAAATGATGTACAAGATTATTTTATCCCAAATTACCTTTCAATGAGGTGACCCAATGGCCAAGAAGAGAATCCTTAAATACACCAAATAACTAGCATTCTTCTATACTTCCCCTATTAGCAATATTTGAACCATATCACCTATATGAAGTCCGTGATACCCACATGAACAGAAGGTATGCCAACCATCCACCCAATATTAGATATATATGTGGTAGGAGGTATGATTGATAGGTACCAGTAACACTATATTTTTTTATAGTCGCGCACTTAGAGATGCTTGATTGACATCCCAATATACCGACTTTCATGTTGTGATGTTCTATCCAATTGGTTTTACATTTTTGAGTAACACACGGTAGGTCACCTATTTATCCCATGTCAAAAATAAATAATTATTATGGATAATTGAGAAGATCCAATTCACCCACTGCTCTTTCAATACACCCACCTATAGAATCTTTTATGTTTCCATGCTTCAGCAAATTTATGTCACACCGTTCTATATTCCAGGTCTTGTCATGGTGTATAATATGAAATTATATTTATAATCATAGTGTTACCACACATTTTTTTTATAAATTTTATGATAAATACCCCATTAAATTGGGATAATGAGATTTAAATATTTTATGATATAAAGGTATTAGGTGAATTTTCTATTCTGGAACGTCCCCATATGGAATGGTCCAAGTCTCATATATCACTAAGTAATGATTCACAGTGGGTGTTTTCCTATTACATTAGTTATTTTGGTATGGAAAAAAGATAATTATACCATATATGATTCTTATATGGACGGGTGGAGAACTAATTTCCTAATTCATAAAATGGTTAAAAACTATATTTTTTTGGTATCTTAAATCTTAATGTTTCGTAATTAAATATAACCAAAATAATTATCCAATTACATGAACCATACATTTATGTTAACCTATAAAGTTCATTTAATACACATGATAATAGTTGAACACCATAAGTTAGTATAATTTACCATGCTGGATGTGAGAGGTCATGGAATGTGGTTCTTTAAAAGGTATCTTATAGTAAGTATTCTAAAGAACATTTAAATATATGATAATATTATATCATGCATTACCTTATCCAAAATTCATTATTATAATGATTTTTATATTAATATTTATCCCTTACACCAAATAAATATGTTTAAAACTAATTTATGTGTAACCATTTTAAATAATCAAAGCGTTTGTAACTAACCAAATGATAATACATCAAAATTTATTCATATCAATTTGCATCCCATTTATATTTTATATAAAAATATTTCATGAAATGTTTTTTAATAATATAAAATCGACAATCGCTAAATTATTAATCATGTAATGATAGGAAACCAACCAACACTATTCTAGATAGTGCATAAGATCTCAGGTTACCGATAATTCAGACCCAAAATCCATCGACCAATATACTTTACTCAATATAGACCTTAATTTCATCATTATTTTAACACATAAAATTTATAACTATATTTAACAATAAATTCAATATCATAACATAATAAAAAACATTTATAAGGTGAAAAGCTATGGTTGTATTGATTGGTTTCTAACCCCCTCTTTTTTTCGACAAAGCTAATGTTCACTAGCATTTGAGCTTTATGACCGAAATTTTATTTATACATGTTCTGTATTCAATAGGGATTTGAATTCCTTAATAATTATTACATATAATATAAACATACTAAAAATATAATTTAAATTTAAGAACAAAACTCCTGAAAAATGAAATTAAAACTAATAAAAAAGAAAAATAAATTACGATTCCTTGTATAAAACTACATAGATGTAAGTATTATAACATAGGTAGTATGTGTAACATTTAAATATAAAGAATATTTCAATTATTAACATAAAAAATATAATCATTATTAGTAATCTAGGTATTTAATTTAATATATGACCATTTCATATCTTTAGTCATGATATAAGCATTTATATGAAAATCATAAAATAAGTAAGTTATAATAATTTATAATTTAACAAGATATATGGAAATTTAATATCATACATAAATATGAAAATTTCACATTTATTCTAATATGAAAAACTATATGTTATTAAATTTAATTGAAATTTTATTATAAAATCTCTCACAATCAAAATATGTGACAATTTGAAATTCATTTATAATCAAAAGAAAAATTTTATATTTCATGTAAAAACATTACATAAAATAAATATCACAAATTTTTTAAACAATATCATTAAATATAAATATAATATAGTCTCATTTATTAATAATGTATAAATCATCTTAAAATCCATATATATTAACTTATATTATAATATATAAACACTTTATAATCAATTGACCATGAGAATATAATTTAGACCCAAATAAAATAACTATAATATTTTTTATAGGGTTAAAATCCCCACTCAGTTTTGGTGGGGCACCGTTAGGCCAGTAATTTTTCTATTTTTTGTGAATTTTTAAAATAAAATACTTTTATTCTAAATTTTACACACCATACCTATTTTTGATATGTATGAGAGATTTTTTGTTCCCAAAGTGAATATTATTTCTTGAGGATAACGATCAGCATTTTTTGAAGATGTTTTAGGAAGACTATAGTTTTTCAAACTCAACTATATTGTGGAAGTTTTATATAATCATATTCCATACAAACGAGGACTATTTATAAATGATCTAATATTTTTGGGATATTATTTTTAATATATAGTTTGATTTGGTATGTCATAGGGGTGGATATGTCTACGATATAGTGATTATATTTTAGAATAATCTTGATATCTAAGGAAATTTTATGTTTTTTGATGTTTTTGTGAAGAAATTTTTAAAAAACAGTGAACCATTGTTAGAAATTGTATATGATCACATCCATTTTACACCATTATTTATGTTGTGGTTTGCAAAATACTATAAACCATGACCCATTTCAACTTAGTTATTTCATGTTTTCAATAATTATCTATTTTATTTATTCATTTGAAAATGAAATCAAAACAATATGTAATTGGATATGATATCACGGGTGGATTTTGGAGGGGCTAAGGCCAATACAATTATTGTGGAAAACATCTATTATAACTTCCAAATTTAGAATATATTATATTGAATTTGGATGAATATACCAAATATTGAATGTAATAAAAATTTCACCATGGATCTAAATATATCAAAGATAATTTGACGTGAGAATAAACACAATCCCTGAGAAGTATCCAAAGTGGTCATTACTATAAGTTAATCCCTCAGAATGAGGAATCTCCCAATACATGGGAAGGATTCCCTATCCACATGGTTTCCCAGAACCTTTATTAAATATAATTACTTAAGTTAAAAAAATGATTAATTGTTATAAGATCATAAGTAATCAAATCATCAATTCCACATCAAAAAATAAAATATCAATACCCTCATTTTATAGGTTTCCAAGGAAATATTTATATTCCAATAAATCATGTACTAAAGAATAAAATTTTTTTATAAACACATCCAAAATTAAAAATATTTGTAACTCATAGTTCATATTTATGATTCATTTGGTTAATGTTTTAAAAACATGTCTATAACTATGAAAATATTCTATATTGTCATCATATGATAAATAACTAAGAATGATAGGTTGGAGTTGAAGAAAAAGGTTCTGCCATGTGGTATTAAATATCATATAAAACTACCTTGCACAATACTAAAGTGTGCTGACATTCACCATGAAATGGTCTCTCATAATATACTCTATGAGGAAGTCTAATCCACCAGACCATGAACAAACATTTAGAGAAACATTAAATTATGAATGTCTTATGGAATGAAAAAAATTTACGTGTATTTAAAGAGTTTAAAATAAATTGAAGTTTTTTCCCATTATCATATTACCTAATCCATGTGATATAAATTTTGTTGGGATTCATGTTGCAGGGATTTTTGTTGTGCACTGATATAAAATGTTCAATTAGTGGAATAAAATTCCTAAAAAATTAGGAGTAATAAGAATAATGATCTAATTTGTGATCTTGAACTAGATATTTTAGTGTATACCCTCAATATCAACTAACATTATCTTTCAAGAGGGATGTTTATTGTTAATACCATTATAAAATATTATTGTATATTTTATCCTAGTGGGATATGAATGGTAATCAGAGGGGATTTTTAAAGTATCTCTAATCAGATAATATTTTTTTGATATATATCTATAGAAGATGAATTTCATTACCGATTCTATGATCAGGAAAACTCAAATTAACATTGTTTGATATTTAAAATATGAGTGATAGATCATGTATCTTTAATTAATTTTATAAATTTATGGAAATGAAAAGTTGGGTCATATGGTTTTTGAATCCTTAAAAATAAATTCCTCCTTGAGGGAGAGATTAAGGGAATGCCATTGTTGAATTATTGAGTGTTAGGTTTATCATGGAAGAATTTATAGTGGGAAAAAGTTATATATGTGAATTTTTCATTATGATTATGTTTTTTATGATTATGAATTTATTTTAGTTCTATTGGATATATAATATGTTATAATACAAGAATTATTTAATTATGGAATTTGTTTCATGCCTTGATTAATATGTATTATAGTGTTTCATGAAAAGTTTTTTAACTAGATATTAAGTGGAATTTTACAACCTTTGTATTAAAGTAACTCACATTTCATTAGGGAAAGCACTAACAATAGAGGTTAGTGGGTAAAATTATATCATTTAATTTTCTAGATATGTAGTGAGTTGATTTTACCATGGGTTTTTAATGATTTTTTATCAAATATATTGCATAAAATTTGGTTTAATTTTTTGAATAGAGGAATCATTTTCTAAAGATTGGGGAGACATTTTTAGAAAATAATATTCGGAATATTTATGTTTAGTATGTCTTTATATATAATGGGGTTCCAAAAAATATTGTATATTGTCAATATTTGAGATTCACATCTTAATTTTTAAGTTGTAAAAATGGATTTTTGTTCTTATGTGGTGTTGAGTATGAAATAACATCATTATCATGGGGTTTTGTCTAACCAAACATTCTAGATTATTTAAAATTTCTATCATGCTTGTGTTATTGATTAAAATAGAACATATTAAGATCATATAAATTTGGGGGAGTTTTTTGATAACCACAACTAACAGGATTATTTTTGGATGGATTTGTTTGAGGCATTATATAGTAGGACATGTTGGTCTCTTTTTAGCAGGAAGGAGGCTAGGAAAGATTATTTGTTATGGCATAACATGATGAAATGTATTTCTTCTCATGTTTAATTGATGCAGTATCAACAAAATATGGATCAATGTATACATAATATTTATAATAAGAAAATAATCCAACATATTGAATGATTTATTGGGGCTGCTATTTCATCATCATTACCCCACATCATGGTAGAAAATTTTATTTATACCAATATTATATTGCATAATTTTGTAGCTCTATTTATGAAATTTGAATGGATTGGAGAAGTTTCTTACTGATTTGAGATACCATTAAAGATGATGGTACCTCATTCATGTATCTTAATTTGTGTTGAACTATATCCATCACATGTTATCCACAATAATGATGTCTATGAGGAGGTTGATGCATACTTTATTGATAACCTAGTTCATATCATTGATCAATGTGATATGTATCTGAGGGTGTAGACGATGTTCCTTGGGAATGTGTTATTCCATAACAATAATGTTCCAGAGGAGAAATCAAAATGATAATTTGATAAGAAGTATCATTGACTAGATTTATTCAAAATAGATTATTAATAATGATCTTTTGGTATAAGAAGTTATTTGGTATGTATTATATAAGATCTATATGGAATCATCTATGTTTTTTTATATTTAAGACCGATAATTATTTGTACAAGGTTTTTATTTTTAATTCATATGATATGGGTGAATAAAAGGATTTTAGTGGTGGTTAGATATTGCTGGTATTTGTTTAAATACAATAAAAATCAACAACACTTACCTAAAGATATGTATTAGGTACTCATTATCTATGTTAGTGGTATTGGGTTAGTTATTGACTAACCACTATGTGGGTGATGTTTATTAACTAGGTAATTGGTTCTTTTGGCCAACCTTATTTTATTGAGGGGTATATAAATTCTCAATTGTAAGAATTGGATTAAAATTTCTATTCCTCTTCCCAGATAAATAAAATTCTATAAATTCGTCTCACGGATCTCTCTAATTTTCTTGTAAATTTTTTTTTATTATTTTTCTCTTACTGTTAATGGATTTATGGTCCTTCAATTTTGTTATAATGGTGAACATAAGAAGAAATTTTATTCCAAGCAAATAATATGGAGATAGATTTCCTTTAATTAGTTTTCTCGATACTTAAATGATATGTGTCAATTCTATCTTATTGATAAGACATTTTATTGAATGATTTTATATGTTTTATGAAACTTATATATGTGATATTACCATTTTTGTTCCAAATGTGATGAAAATTAATGGTAAATTAGATAAATTGATGATGTTTTGGAAAGTGACTTTCATATAAATAATACTTGGAAATATAATGTAATACCAAAATTTTCATAAATTCTTCAAAAATTGGAGTTTTTAAATAAAATTAATTTCCAAAATTGTTATTTATAATAATGATGAAAATTTTGTGTCGAAAATATTGAATTTATAATTAAATATAAATGATTTAAATAGTTTGAGAGTGATTATAATTTTATTTAAGGTAATTTAAGTTATAGGATTTAATAAAAACATAAAAAATGGAATATATATGTTATTCCTTGATTACATGTTCAATAAAAATACATTTTTTACATGGAAATGAAATATAAAAAATTAAACTTGTGGGGTTTAGTTAAATGAGTTTTGATTTTTTATTAGTATAATAAAGGCTAATTTTTATAATGTTTCTCATTTAAAAAGGTGTTTAGAAATATTTTTTTCTAAAAACATTTATTTTTTGTTGTATTTAGTGATTTAAACTAATTTAATCCTTTTTAGGAGTTAAATAACAGTGTTTATATATAAAATGTTTTTATTGACTAATTAAAACTTTGATATTATGTAGTAGCTGTTGTCTTAAATATCAATCGAATGATGGACAAGATATGTGGTGAATTTTTTTTATACCAAATTAAAATTGTCAGAGTATTATTAATTCAAATACAAAAATAAATTATTTTCAATGTGGTGTTCAGTATTTAGTAGTTGTATAAAAATAATAAATATATAAGTCTCATATTTGTATAGTGGATTAGATTACTAAGATCCATGTTCACTCTTCAATATCATCTAACTCATATAGAGGAATGATACCCAATAAATCTAAGAGGGAAGAGACTATAAGTATTTTATAAGTGGAGAGTAATTTTATTACATTGGACAAAACAAACCTTTTCATTTTTCAAGATAAATCACAAATCCAAGAATTATAAGAAGCATCCCTAACCTATCACACTATATTTTGTATGTGTGGACATAAATTTTTTTATTTCATAATTAACATGCAAGAATTAATTGGCCTTCCATTTAATTATAGATATAACTATATATCAATAAATAAACTAAAGACACATCCAAAATAAAAAATTATTGGATATTCTTGAATATTTCCATGAAGAAGATGGTGTGCAACATCAAACATCAGCATTTCTGGAATTTACGTTGACTATGAAAAATATTTAGGAAACCATCAGTGCATTAGATTAACAAAAAAATTAATCATAATTCTCTTGATTTTTCTTACCTCACTCAGTTTTCTTTTCCTTAGTCTCTATTTAAATAAAAAATTTAAATGACCACTGTTCATTAAAAAAAATCTCACGAATCTTCTCCATGAATGTCTTTCATATTTATTTATAATAAATTTAAGAACCAATGGTTATGATTAATAATGGAAACATTAACTACTTATAATTTTAATATTATTCATTAATTCATCAATTTTAATCCACATACATCAATATTGGTAGAATCATTGAAGATATACTTTTATTACGAGTGAGAAGAAGAAATAAATTATAAACCTTACATTTAAATTTAAATTTTTTTATAAGAGGCATGTGTAAGGGTAGTATGTTTTTAAGGTAATATTTATTCATTGTAAATTTACTTTGTACATTTATGGGTGATTTCGAATTTGAACAACATTCTTAAAGGTAACATACATTTTACACAACTCTTGGAAATTTAAACGTAGATTCTTGAATAAGGGTAATATAGTAATTGAAAAGCAAGCATAAATGTAAAATAACAACCCCCAAAAAGTAACATTGTTTTCATAACCTTTGTAAGGGTAACAATAATGTTATATAAAGGTATATGAATTCTTATATAAGGGTAAAAACAAGTCACATATGTGTAAAAAATAGTCGTTGAAGGTAAAACATTACCCGCGTGAGGGTAAATATTACTCACGTAATGTCGATACACACTTATGTAAAGGTAATAAAAAATTTACATAATGGTAGAAAAGAATTTAATTTTTTTATTGGTGAAAAATAATTTATGAAAGGGAAAATTTTTATTTTAACTGGCTTCATAAATTTCACTATAAAAACACATAATGTTAAATTGATGATTATACTACCTATATATGGATGTTTCATAATAAAAAAATGTTCTGGTATATCTCATGTTAGGGTAATAAGATCTTGTGTTAAGTTAATAAATACTTATTAAAAGTTAACGTGATGTTATAATAGGTTATATAAAGGTAAAAGGTATTTTATAATATTAATTTTTGGGTAAAGGGTATCTTATTTAAAGGTAAAGGGTGATTTCTAAAATATGTGTAATGGTAGAAAATAGATATGTAGAGGTAAATAATAATGATCACATATTACCTATAGCTAAAAAAATATTTTTACCAAATATTTTTATTTAAAGAATTAAAATATATATATATAAATGTATACAATAATAAATATATATTATTAACAGATAAATAATTATTAATTTCAACCAAATTATTTTAAAAAATTATACTATATATATATATATTTAAAATAAATAATTAACACATGTGTAGAGTGTAAATGATAAAGTGATTTATGTAATCTATAACAACATTTTCATAGGATAAAGTCATTACCACATCAAAACATTTACACTTATAGTAAACAATTAAGATTTTATATAACATATAGTCCGTATTTATAATTTCCAATTTATTTAAAAAAAGAGAGGTGATGTAATTTATCCAAAAAACGATTATAAACAAAGTAAAAACAACCATACACTATTTTATTTAAATTCCAAAAATAATTATTTTTTAAATTAAAAATATATTATGAAAACATTTCTTATCAATTTATAAATTCAAAATATTTAAAAATTACACATTATATTAATAGATGACACAATTTCTATAATTATCTCACCCATTTTTAAATTTATAAAGAAGTTGAAAATATTAAATATACTTTAAATATGAAAAAACAATCCTACCCCTAAATTTTTGATATCATAAAACATATTTGGGAATAATAAATAAAAATTCTTTGCAAAATTGTATCCATTACATAACATAAAAAAATATAAACATTTATGCTTCCAGAATACCAAGCTGAATCGTTAGTCCCTCAAAAATCATAGCATCTAATGGTTTATTGAATATTTCATAATTTTATTTAGTGGGAAAAAATTATAAGATAATATCTTATTTATAAACATTATTTCAAATGAAATTTAATCTTAAATAATTATAATTTGTTTGATAATTATATACATTATTATTAAAAATCAAAATAGTTGTATTATATTTAAAATAAATTGAAATTTTTACAAAATAAACATAAATTAAAAACAATGTTTTATTGATCCAGCATCATTGATCATAAATTTAAGAATATACTATATATTTATCCTCAACTATAGATAATTATAATGACAATTGTTTTTTTGAACTCCCTGAAATTACATTTTTAAGAAAAAAATAACACATTACGAATCTACTTTTCCTAAAAATCATGAATCCACATAAGTTAGATTCAATGAAACTAAACAAATTGGAGTGTGTTTTTAAAATAAAAACATTAAGAAATAATAGTTCCTTTTATATATATTATAATTATTTTAACTAATTTAATATGATATTATGAAGGATTGGATTGAAATCTTGCACATAAACACACATTGGACATTATTTTTTTCCTTGCTAATATTAGGTAAAGTATAATTTTTATCACCCCAATAATATAAGTTTATATACATATATTTTACATAATAATCACTATGAAATTTTAAATTATTACTATTGGTGTTCTAAAAAAAATTAGGATCCAATACAATCCTATTAATTATTTATTTATCATATATAAATTGATAGGAAATATCCCATCTTTTCTTTGAATAATTTTTAGTCCTAGAAAGAAAATTAACTCTCTAATTATGATCATATGAATATAAGTTTTCATAATATATTAAAACTCATTAGATTAGGATTTACTTGAAGATAAAAATAAAATATCCTTGACATATATTTGGAAAATTAATATAACATTGAAATTTTTCTTAAAGAACAACATTTGGTAAACTTTTCATTTATTAAATCCCTTTAGATGAAAATCATTTTTATCTATTCATAATAATATCTTGGGTATTATTAAGACTATAAAATGATTTATTGAGTTTAAAACAAATTGAAAAGGTTTTATTTTCAAATAGAGGGTGTTAATATACGTATACATCCTCAAAAAGGGAACCATTAAGGAATACATGGTTAAATCCTTTTAGAATAATTTAAAATCATTAAAAACTGGAATAAAATACAGAAACCTAATTCCTTAAAATGTATATTCATAGAAATAGTCTCATCAAAATATATTCCCTCATCTTTTTAATAACCTTTAAATACAAGCATTGATATGTTTTTAATTATATGAAAATATTTATCATTGTTATTCCAAATTAATCTATTTATTTTATAAGACATTTCTCCTATTAGTTTCTTCGAATAGATTCATAATATTATTCCTTGAAAATTGATTAGTTTCTTCTTTCAAATCTGTAATCTTGCAAACCACTTTGAAGACTCATCATCACTATTAGGTATGATATCATATTTTGATGCATAATATGGGATAAAATTGTAAATTAAGTTAATATTTTTTGTTTTATATTCTAAATTAGCTATAACATTCACATTTGTTTTATCCTTATGATTCCTTCGAATTTTATGATCATATTGAATAGGGATATCACGTAAAACACTATGTATTTATAAATTATAATTTTTAAATTAAACAAATATATTTTATAGCTTGTGTTACACAAAAGACAATGTAATGCTTGTGCTCCACACAACACTGGGATATCTTTTGTTGCACATGGAAGTAAGTTTTAACAAAACCATGAAATATTATTATTATAATTATTTAAATGCCAATTTTATAACATAAAAAATAAATTTTTTGAAACGAATAGTAATAAATAGTTTTTAAATATTTGGTATAATGATTTTATATAAATAAAACATATTGATATCAAAATATATAATTTTTAGTAAAGTCATTATATGTTTTTAGAATACCATCTTCTAAAAATAAATTCTATCTGTGAAAATGAATAAAATTGTTTTTTTATAATATTAGAAAATTTATTTTCTAAAATAAACATAAATTTAGAAATCATCTTGTAAATATAAGATAATAGTGATTTATTTAGAATTTTTGGAAAATTATCATTTTATTGAATAGTGAAAAAATACATGATTTTAATTGTAAACTTCCTTTTATTTTACATTATTTACAATGTTAAATTACATTTAGATTTTTGTTTAAGGTAAAAAAATTTCAATTATACATCCATTAATCTAATTTATGTTACTATAATAAATATCATTTTTAATTTTGATATAAAGTCTTTGTAATCTTTTGAACATTTTACTTTTAAAAACTCACTTTCTCTTCACATCAATGAGATTAATTTTGAAATTAAAATTTTCTAATTTTGTGAAATAAATTTGAAAAAATGGATTCCATGATAGATATAATAATATATTATATTATATAATAGGTTCAACTTATTATTTTTTCAAAACTTTTTTTAGAAATATTTAAAATTATTTTTCGTGGATACGGTAAAAATGGGTTTACTATAGGGTTGTTAAACACAAATGATAATGGATAGAAATAACCACAAACCCAACCAAAACTGATTTTATCAAGATGTATAGAACTTATATAACCTCATATAAATAATGGACTACTATTGGAGCCTTGATAAATGAAAAAAAAAAGTTGAAATTCATTCCTACATACAATTACAAGTGTGCCACTCACCTCACTTATAAAAGGCCACCCCTATCCACTCTTCTTCACACCCTAATAACCATTTGGTTTAGAAAATAACTACCCAAATCACTTTTAAAAATCACTCATCGCATCTTAGATGCCTTATTTTGGAAATAAAGCTGGCATATGAAGTCTTTTTGTGCAAACCTGTGGAGGATACCTAAAGAAGAGGGGTAATGTTCATCAATGGTCATTTTTTACTTATTCACACAACTCCATAAATTATTATTATAAAATAATGACATAATAAACATAGTATATTACTTATACAGCTATGTTGTTATTAAATGTTAATGACCTGTAACTATATCCTCTTCTATCAAACGGGTTATGAAATCATCTTTTGTGTTTACGAAGGACACCCGCCTCAAGGACCAATGCCATTCATTTTTTCAATTACCACCTCTAACATATGGTTATAATGATGAAATTATTCATTATATATTATATTTATTATATCATTAAGATTATTTAGTTATTATAATACACATAATATTTTTCATTCCATTTTGTGGGAATATGATAACATCATTCGAGTGTACGAAGAACTACCACCATGTGAAGTGATTTGATTTATTCATGCATTACATGGAAGGTAATAAGGATGAAATTAAACAACAAAAATGATATATATGAAATTAAAATTATTTAAAAATTTTAATATATCATTTAACATTATTGTTTAATCCAATAAAAAAATGGAAACAATGGTCATGCATACATAGAACCAACCATCTCTATAGATGATGTATTTCATTTCGTATAACATAATTTTATGAATAACTATTAATAATTATATACTAAATGTTTATTATAATTATATTTAAAATTTATAACTGGTGAACCCATGACTAAAGTAATGGGACAAAAAATAACAAATGTAAACTTATATGAAAAATCGGTTGTCATCTAGAATGTATCTTTTTCATAGAATTAAAAAATAGGGAATAGAAGGCTATTAAAAAAATCAATTGTGGTAATATATATATCTATAATATATTTATAATAAACATATATTAATATTACATGAGAATTAATGGTTTCCGAAAGATGTCAAGATAAAAGATAAGATTTTTTTTGCATTTTCCCTTCATTGAGACATATATTTTTTATGAATGCATATTATTTTAAGGATGTATATAAAACCCTTGAAATGTAATATATTGAATTTATTTATCATCATGATATTTCAAGTTTCATTTTACATTATTCCTTTATGGGGCTTATATTTTAAAGTTATTAATGCTGTGAATTTTTTATATTACAATCTCATTATTTATTAAGATTGATTTTTATTATGTTTATTCTGAAAAAATATTATGATAAAACATTCAATAAAATAAATATTTTTATAAATTTTTAATTAATGATATTTCTAATCAATAGTACCATTTCTTCTATTTGATTCTTAAAAAATTAAGAAATTATTTTTTAACAAAATAGAACGTTATTTTTCTCTTTGGTTTAAAATTGGTATTCTTCCAAAATAAGGTTTTCTAAAAATGTAATAATTTATTTATTGTAATATTATAGGCTTAAAAAGAATAATTTCAACATGTTTGATTTATTTTTCCCATTTTTTTAAAGTTATCATCTTTCATTTTTACAAATAATTTCCAATATTAATTTACCAAAAATATGAAAGGAATCATTGTTTGAATGTACACTACATGAATAAAACTTCCCATCATCAGGAGAATTATTTTATTTGTATCATTATTTAAAAAATTTCATGGTTATTTTAAAAGAAAAATATGCACAAAATTTTTTATTTTAAAAAAGTATTCCTTTATATCAGAATTTATATTTTCCTCAAGAAAAATTTTAATAGATTTACATTAATCATCTAATTTCTAAAATGACGTCCATATATGTCACATATTTATTACTGGTAATGTGATCCAAGGATATTATTAGTATTCAATATCTAAATGTTTTTTTTGTTTTGGAATGATGCTTATGGGATCCTTTATCTTAATTGGGTTATTGTATCATATAAATCTTATAAAACCCAATTTTATTCAGCCGGTTATGATTAAATGATGAAATTATTAGGAAATCACTCTCTTTTATACATTTTATGATATAATAAAATTTTGATGAAACCAATTTATTTTCATGTTTTATTAAATGATGAATGTTTAAGGATCTTTTGTTACACATATATATTGTTCTTATTATGAGATAAGTGTAACTTATATCTCCCTCCAATTTAATGGTAAATAATAAATGTACTATGTGATCAGATGGTATATGGTTGATTATCCCAGTAATGAAAAGGAGAGTATGTAGATGGTAATCCCGGGTCAGAAATATAGTGTACATAGGTTTTTAGCTCAAGCTTGAAGTAGGTACATGGGTGGTTAGCCCAATCCTAACAATTTATAAATGTCTGAGTGGGTAGAAATGATATAATGTTTTCTATTATTTTTTGAATGGTGGAAATTTATGTCTTACAACAATGTTATGCAATCATGGTTAATGTTATTTTATTTATTTAAGATCCATTTATTATGAACGCACAATATTTATTTCATGACCTACCATTATTATCGTGGATATGCAGGGTGTGGGTTGAAAATGTTATGACCATGGTCTCATAACCTTGTCTTCATGTTATTCTTATGTATCTCCCTTGATAACCCTCACTGATAATATGAGCTCACCCTTTCATATTTTCCCTTTACCTAGGATATAATTAAATTTATTATTTATGATATGTCTATGAATGGTTATTTTTTTAAGAACATAGTGGGATATGATATAGCTCACTTATGGACCAATTGATTTTGTATATATGTTTCCAAAAGAACTAAAATATTATGCTTTTCAAGACAGAGTTATTGTAATATAAGGAATATTTATAAAAAATGATTTTATATCTATTTATGGTAGTCCTGGGACCCAATAGATAGTATTATATCATACGTTCAGTTATATTTTGGTATCCAGCATGTGATAAACTTAGTGAGATCCAAAAGTTTATATCTATGTAAAAGTATAAGGATGAGTCAAAGTATCAGAAAATATGATGTAATTTTTTTGATGGATAGAAAAAGTGGTTTTCATGAAATTTCATCCCTTTTTTGGATACTAGTATTTGATGTGGCTCTCAAAAAAAGCTACATTGGAGTAATAATTTTGAAAAAATCCCAAGAATATATACTTATTCATCATATGGTTCATGACAAAGGACCTTGATACACACATTGTTTGAAACACCTATAAGGGATAACCTTAGAAATTCACAAAATATTTACAAAAAATCATAAAGTATTTAAATAGATGATGTCCATGAATGAACTGGGATAAATTTATGGTTTCATAAATGTAAAATATGTTTCTATGATTTAGTCTTTCTATAAGTGTTTTTGCAAGATAATATTGTACCTCATCATGATTTTTTTGTTAGACTATTATTTTTGGTTTTGCTCACTTGATGGAACATGAAGTAACCATGTTAATGCTAATTATGAATGATAATGAAATTATTTTCCTTCCCATAATTAAAATGTTATGGTAAATGGAATTTTAAATATTATTCATATGCTCCCACAATACTCCTATGGTATGAATCAGTCTTCACTTCTAAACAAACCAAATAGGGAACAACATTATGTTGAGTCCATTATAGAGAAACATCCACCTTTTTCAACGATCCTTCTGATCTACTAGTATTTTAACAATAAATCAGCACCACTTAAAAGATAATTTCAATTATATAGTGTTAGAAACTTGAAAAGGTTATTTAATTTTTCTACCATTTGGATGGTGAAAACGATCAATGGTGGAATCTTATCAAGAATACAATTTTACATGAAGATATTTAATCCATGTATTTGGACAACATCAAGAACTCATACTTCATAATATATTCCCTTATATTCTCCATATAAATATGTATAAGGAGTAATTTAAGATAATTCAAAATGATTATGAATTTGTTGGTACATGTGGGGAAAATATTACAAGACATGTTAGGTACACTTATAGTTTTATCATCCAACATGAAAGTAAGTTTGAAGATTATTAAATGTCTAAAAACCAAGTCTCAGAAATGATATATCCATAGGATACTTTATATGAAATTAAAATATACTTTGATGTGCTATCAAGGTGAAAATGGATGTTGGAGTTATGTATCGATATCATTATTTTGATAAGAAGAGAAAAATTTAATTTGAAGAAAAATATAAGAACCATGGAGATAAAAACATGGGATTTAATTTTTGACAAATGTTTGGGATGGAGCATGGAGGAACCTTTCTCTAGAGGACTAAAAAATATTTTATGTGTGGAAGATAAGGTCATCATGAAATTTATTGAATGAATTTATTAGATAATGTTATCTTATGATGTGAATAAAGATGGACCAGTATAGAATGCATAACCCACAGTTTAATGTTTGAAATGAATGAAGTATGGGAACTATGCTAACCAATTGGAAAATCCAAATTTTAATTATGGTGATCAATTTTAAAAACATCTTATGTTGAGAGACAAAAGGAAATCTCATGCGATCACTATTTTTGGTGAGGGGTGCGATAACGATGTGGGGAAACATACACTTACCATCCATTGTGGAACTATTAATCTATTATTTTAGTATAGATATAAAAATTATTTCATATATAAAATTTTTTATGGGTATCAATATTCCACCATAACTATTACAAAGATAATTAGTAGTGAAAACCCTTAATGTTATGATGATCACATATCTTGTATATGATTCTTCTCTGGTTGAATTTTGTGGGAATATACAATCTAAAAGTCTTATCATTCTTTCTTTGGATTAATTAGATATTATCTTACGAAGGAATTAGATTTATCTACATAATTACCACCTAAATTGATGAGAAATCAATGTAGAATTTTATATTCCAAACGATCCTATGATCATATATCAATGTGTTGATATTTTTCAACTTCCGATTGAGATCAAATCTATTTTATGGGTCCTAGTTCCCATTTAGAAGGGGTGTTTATCTCACATAGTTGTAAAGAGACTGAAAATAATTATATACATATTGTACATCATTTTTCTAATATCTTTTTAGAATATTTACCCAACATTCCCACAAAAATTGATGTTCAGTTTTCCATTGAACTCATATATGGTACTAAAATAATTTCAAAGACTTCATATAGAATAGACCGGAATGAGTACTATTAATTGAAGTAAAACTCCAAGAAAACCTAGGAAGGGGGAACATTTGGAAAATTGCATCACCTAGGGGTACACCAATTATTAAAAAAAATATATGGATCAATTTTACTAATCCATTATTATCAAGAGAATAATAATAACATAATTAAGAACTGGTTTCCTCTTTTCTTTATTGATAAATTTTTTGATCACCTGCATGGATCTCAATACTTTTCCAATAAATAACTTCTTTTAAGTTATCATCAATTCATGGTCACATTGAAGGATATACCCAAGACACCATTCCATATAAGGGGATTCATCTATGAAAATATAGTTATACGATTCATACTTATTAATCCACCTTTTAACTTCTTTGATGTATATATTCACATAGAAGAAGTTAAATTTGTTCCAAAAGATGGCTAAAGATGATTAAATATTATGAATTCTCAGTACATCACCACCCCAAGAAGGTGAAAAAGTTGGCTGATTCTTTGATTTGAATAGATAATTCTAGCTTATCGGTGATAAGTATTAAAGAAGAAACAATATTTATAGATTTTCAATAGATGGATATGGAAATCTTGATTGAAGGGTAGAAATTTTATCTTTCTCAATTGGATGTTCAACCATATTTCTAGGTGAGTTTTAGAGATGTGAATAAGAAAGATATAGGGTTAAAAATAAGGTTAGAAATATTTTTGACTTTATCCTTGATCATGATTGAATGATAAGGTTATATAATTTTTTACATGTTTCATTCATAGAAGACTTGAAAAGGGAATTATTAGTGTAAGACCATAGATCTTAATTCTCTATTAATTTTGGATTAAAAATTTGTATAAATATTGGAAAGAGTATTTCTAGTGGCGTGGAATTATGAGAGATATTGTAGAGTTAGTTTCTCTGTTTTTGGTATGTATGTATGTTAAGGAAGAAAGTGAAAATAATATAGGGATTTTGCATCAATTAACATTACCAAGATGGATATGGGAAAACATCCCAATGTATATTTTTATTGGACCCCCTCAATCATCTAAAGGTAATAATGATATATGGGTTTTATTCGACCACTTTACTATGTCAGTGCACTTTATTTATACCGAAGATGATTTCTCTCGGGATCACTGTGGCTTGATATAAATTAAAGAAGTTGTAAGGTTTCATGGATTACCACATTCCATTATGTATTATCAGGATCTAAGGCTTACCTTAATGGTCTAGTGAGGTTTTTGACAAGCTCTTGATACAATTTTGTGTTTCAATACTAAATAACATCTTTATTCAGATGGCCAGTCTAAAAGAAAAATTCAAACCCTAGAGGATATGTTAAGATTTTGCTCATTGGATTTAAATGTTGGATGGGATAAAAACTCTATCTATTTGAGTTTCATACAAAAATATCATTCACTAAAGCATTCTGAGGTTTCCTTATGAAGACATCTATGGAAATAATTTTTGTGCTCTAATATAATGGAATGAAATTGGTGAATAAATTATACTGGGACATGACACAGCTGAAGAAATTATTGATAAGGTTAGAGACATTCAGAAAAACATCAAAGAATCATAGAGTTGGTTGAAAAGATATGATGATAATCACTGGCGTGGTCTATAATTTGATGTTGGTGATTTTTTTTTAATAATTTCTCCATGGAAGAAGGTTATGCGATTCAAGAAAAATGTAAAACTAATCCATATGTAGGTCAGTCGCTTTGAAATTATTGATTATATCGGGATGGTATCCTATAAGATGGAGCATTAAAAAAACCTATCTCATATCCATGATGTGTTCTATGTATCTCTCTTGAGGATATAAATTACATAACATTAACATTTAATAAAATCATAGGTCATGCCACTGGAGCATGATCTTTCTTATGAGAAAAAATCGGTAGAGATTCTAGATTTTATGGAGAATGTTATGTGAAAAAAGGCGAGTCACCTGATAAATGATTTTTCATGAAACCATTATTTTGTAGAAGATATTTGTGAACTTTAGGATATGATGCGATAGAATTATCCATATTTTCTAATACAACAGTTACAAATTTTGAGGCATAAATTCATTTAATGGGGGGAGGGATAGAATGTAACACATAGAGTTCATATTAATTAATTTTTTTCAAATAAATTAAATTTCATTGATATATTTTGTTACATGTAAAAAAACATTAATCTTGGGCTACACGTAACACTTTTATAACTTGTATTATACAGAACATTGGGTTTTAACAAAACTGTGATATATTTTTGATATAGTTGTTTAAATAGGAACTTTATAACCTACACATTAAACATTAATATAAGAATATTAATAAATAAATTTTAAATATTAATTATAATCGGTTAGTATAAATAAAACACATTGTTAACAAAATAATTAATTTACAATTAATCCTTTATATGTTTCAAAAATATTATTTTCTGAAAAAATGATTTTTTGTGACAATTAATAAAAGTTATTTTCTACATGTTTAAAAAAATAAATTGATACAATAAACGTCATTTTTTGAATCATCATGTCAAAATTATATTTGGATTAATTTTTGGGTTATTTCTTAAAAGTTTTTATTGTTTGATGAATAGTGAAAAGTACTAAATTTTAATCGAAGGCATCCTTTTCATTTAGTGTATAAATTTTATTATATTATATATTAAAATATATTCAAAGTAAAATTAGTTCAATTATACATATTATAACCCAATTTATGTTATTGTAATCAATTTCATATCTAATTTTGATAGTTAAACATAGAAAGAATTTTAACATTTTGTCTTTAAAAACACTCTTTCTCATTGTGGTTATGGGAATAATTTTAAATTATTTTATTTTCCATTTTTAGGAATTTAATTTTAAAAAATGGATTCTATATTTTTAATTTTAATAATTAATATTTTTTCATATTTTTGACTTATTTTTCTCCAATTGGAACAATAGAAATAAAAAGTATCATTTATTGTCATTAAGGTAAAATGGGTTTATAGGGGAGATTAATCTAAAATTTTAAGAGTTAAATATATCCAAATACATCTCTAAAAGAAATTTTAGGGCCATATTGTTACCTCATATATTATATTATTGATAATAGTAAATTATTGGAGACTTTTTATAGGGAAAAATGGGGGTGGAATTATTTTCCTCAAAAAATAAAAGTGTGCCACTCACCTCACATCTAAAAGGATACCCGATATCCAATATTATTAAAACCCTAAAACCATTTTATATCATCTAATATCTACCCAAATGACTTCTTAAAATCAATAATCTAATCCTATAAGCCTTAGTTTAGAGGTAATGCTACCCTATTAAGGTTTTTAGTGAAATGCTCAAGAGGATACCTGAAATAGATATACCATTCATCAAAGAGTGTTCGATTTTTTAGTTTATATACAACCTTAAATTATTATTATAACATTATAATATAATAAATTTACAATATAAAATATATTTTGTGTTTTTATGTTAAGTTAATGACCTACAACTGTCTCCGCTTCTATCAAATGGGTTATGAAATCACCGTTTTTATGTACAACAGACTACAGCCTCACAAATCAATGTCATTTGTTTTTACATTAATAACTCTCAATGATAGTTATAGTGATATATGTATTATATAACTTTGATATTTATGATATAAGTATACTTCTGGGATTATTATTTCACACACACCATTCCCTTCCCTTTTTTTGGGTATATGATAACGTCACTCCTGTGTACGGAAGACCACTAACTTAAAAATGGATGTGATTCATTCACCTTCACATGGAAGGAAATAAGGATGGTTTTAATGAAAACATGTGGTATATATGATATATAAATGATTATGAAATTATAATATATCATTTAGCATTAATTATTTTTATTCTATAAGAAAATAATAATAGCTTTTTTGCATATGGACGACCTAACATTTCCATGAATGATGTATTTCATTTTCTATCACTAAATTTCAGGTATTACTATAAATACATATAATATATATATATCTATATATGAAATTATTATCGTTGTTAAAATTATAGATTTAATGAAACCATGATTTAAGTAAGAGTTCAAAAACTAAAAAATCTAAACTTATACAAGAGAATGCAATTATTACCAGAAATGTAACATTAACGAAGAATTATTAATAAAGAGGTAATAAAATTTCACAAGAAAAAAATTTATTTTTTTATATATGTAAATCTTTTTTCATTAATATATTTAAAACGTACTTATATTTCATATAAATGAGATTTGATAATGTTCAATGTAATTCAATACACATGGAAAGGGTTTTTAATATCATGAATTTATTTACCCTCATAAAATTTTAAATATTTTTTATGTTATTTAATTATGGGTAATACATTTTACTGTTTTCGAAGCCCCAAACATTTTATATTAAAATCTCATCATTTATAGGGATTTTTTATGATTATGTTTGTAAGGATAAAATAATATTATATACCTATCTAAAAACTCATTTCATTTATTATACTATTTCTATTCCATATATTTTCAATTAATAGTACGATTTTATTACATGTTGTCACTAATAAAATTGAGAGACTGTTTTTAAAAAAATACAACTTTATTTATCCATCCATTCAAAAATATGTTTCCTCCAAAACCATGTTTTCAATAAATGGTTTAAAAAATGTTTTATTATTATCATTTAGTTTGAAACGAATATTTTTATCCATGTATGATTTTTTAATTTTTTTTAATTCAATCTTAATATAATTTTACAAGAAATCCTAATTTGGATTTTTCTGAAAATGTGAAAGGAATATTTTTTTTAACATGTATGGTATAAATAAAAATTCCTATCATCATGATCGTTATTTAATTAAAATATTCCTTTATAAATTTTAAGCCAATTTAAAAATAAAAAATACATTCATGATATTTTATGTTTTATAATGTATTTTTTAAAGTGAAATGGATGTTTTTCTCCAGACGTGTTTTAAATTCTTGATCAAAATCATTTTATATCTAAAATGACATCAATTAATGTTACTATTATTTACATGTAATATGATCCAAGGATACCATTATTAATAATTATATGAATGGTTTATGTTTATGATGACATGATGAATCTGAAATCTATTTTTCATAAAAGAGTTATGCCATAATAAAAATGTTAAGAAACCAAGTTCTTTTCCCACATTTTATGATTTGATGAAATAAATAAGTGAATAAAAAAACTATATCTTTTATATTGGTTATGATATAATAAAATATTCATGAAACCCATTTTATTTCTTCTATTATAAAATTATTAGTGTTTTATGATCTTATAGAATATATAAATATGATTTTCATTATGAGACGAGTATGAAATATATCTTACTACAATGGAATGGGTAATAATAAATCTACTATGAGCTAAACAGTATACAAGTGGATAAAACAAGACATAAAATTAGTTTACAATGGGGTTAGACCAAGTCCAAAATATAGGGTATATAGATGGTGATCCCATGGACCAAGCAGGCACACAGGTGGTTAGCCCAAGCCTAACATTTTATGAATGTCCTAGAGGGTAGCATGAATATATGATTTTCTATGATTAGACGTATTCCATAAATATATATCCAACCCAAATTTTATTCTCTAATTTCCCATGTTCTTAGATTTACTTATGATCCATGTATTCTGAACTTTAAATATTTATTTCATGACTCATGATTATGGTCTTTGATATGAAAGGATTGGTTTTAAAATGTAATTATAATGTTATCATATACTTATGTTCATTTTATTCTTACGTAGATCTTTTTTTACCCTTACTGAGCATCTGATATCACCCTTTCCTATGATTCCTTTCCATAGGATAAGATGAAATGTATTATGTATTATATTTTTAAGAAGGGTTCTAGTAATGAATAAGATTATGTGAGACAATTTTTCTCACTAATGTTCCATTTGTTTATATTTACATGATTCCAATGGTACTAAAATATTATGGTCCTTAGTTGTGTGTTTGTTTAATTTTAATATTAATCATGAAAAATTATTTAATTTTTATTTATGAAAATACTAAAATATAAGGACCCAACTATAAAACATCACATAATATTTATTTAAATTATTAATTCACATCGAAGATCTTTTAAGGTTTATAGTTTTATAGAATTAGGCCATAACTATTACATATCATCTTAAAAATTACATGTATACACTACTACTCAGTATCTATTTTTTTATAAAATAAAAACTAAAAAAAAGAAACATGTCTAGTTCCAACTTTTAGACAGCATGAATTTTTCGTGTTCCCATCCTTAACGCAATTCATCTTTAAGTCCTATGAATAAAATTTCAAAAACATGGGATGCACATAAAAATATTAGTTAGGGTTATAAAATAAGTAAATGAATCATTAACCCATCAATATATACAAATCAATAAAACAATACTTTTCAATCATAACATACCTCATGAAATCATATGATTTATGAATAACACATAGAAATAACAATTCATAAAGGCAACTTGTGGAATCTATATCATACTTAAATTCTAGCTATCATAACTACATATGGAGTTACATTAGAATACCCATCATAGTATATTCCCTAAATCTCTTAGAAAAAACATTAATTTTTACCTTCATCACGTTACCCAATGCATTAGAGAGGTATATTGGGCTCACCCGCCCCAGGTTTATCACAGAACCACCCGAATACCTAAAAAATTCACAATAATCATAACATATTCATAAAAAATAAGAAAATCATAGAGAAAGATAATATTTTTTAATTGTGATCACAATATATCATTTCAACATATTTACATAATCAATGCTTTATCAAACCATTTTCAAAACCATTTAAAACATTTTATAAAGATATTTTTTAATTAATGTGTCACATGCCGCTATTAAGATTTTAAAGGAATTAACATGTTAAAACATTAATTTCCATATAAATGAATACTTAAAACCATTTTTAAAATATGGACATTAACAAGAAATATTTATAAGAATAATTCATTAAAACGATATATCAGTTAAGGAGTTCCTAACCAAATAAGAGATGGTTAAAAAATAATCGAGGAATAACATTTAATAGAATCTTTAAAATATCATGAGAATAATGGTATTCATGATAATATATTACAAATGATAGTATATACACTATATAAATGGTAATTGGAACATAACAAAAATTAAGTCTCAATGGAATGTAAATTGAGACGAAACCCCTTAATGTGATAGTATCATTATATTAAGGATAAATAAATAACATAACTATGTGTCACAACTATAAATACGCTAAATATTATTTTATATTCAGTGTAAATCAATCCTATGTAATTCACATATATTCATAGCATGACAAATCCACAAGTATAATTTTATCCCCAAATAATTGAAATTGGGTTAAGAAGTTCTCTTATAGAAATTCAACAGCCTAAGATCGTCACATTAATATTCAGAAAATGAGTTAGTGAGAGAGAAAAAGGAATATCATCACTTGAACATAAAATTTATAGTAATAAGGATATAGAATAACATATCCCCAAATAATAAGATGTAAATTAAAAGAGGTAGCAAAAATAAGTCTTTAAAAAAGAGGAGGGTGAAAGGTTCCCTTACCAATTTGGTAACTTTCGAAACATTGGCCACATTAAAGAAGGGCCACACAATGAATATGTAAATACCCAAAAATTAAATTATATTACATAATTAATACAATTATGGGTAGTACATAAACCAAAAAATAAAATAAAATAGTGGAAAATATAGCATGAATATCACACGAATAAAAAGTGAGATGGAAACCCCTTACCACGTTGTAATCAATCATGTCGTCTGACGAAGAGTTAAAACCCACCAAATAAATCATAAAATACCATTAATATAAAGATAATAATGATATTATATATCCAATGTCAGTAAAAAAATACACCACATTCAATTAATAAGTGGCGAAAAATGGAAATCTCACAGAATTAAAAGTGAGATAAGAAACCCCTTACCTCGTGTCTGAGTTGACATGTTCGTTCTTTAATCTCTTGAATAATAGGATAAAGTTAATTTATACATGATTAAAAACATTTTTCAATTTTATTATTTATTTTATATAACTTATTACCATGTTATAAACATTATGAAATCATTTTTGTTAATAATAGTCGTTTTGTCGATATTTGGTACTTGAGTAAAAAATGAACCTTTTGTAATTACAAGTTGTTCATGTGGTCAAAATTCCATTATCACCATAATGATATTAATTATTTATATATCTTATATATTATATACATCCATACGTACACATGAACACAACATTCATTTCTATTTCATACTTAATGGAAAGAAAACATAATGATAGATAGGTATATTATAATTAAATTATAAAATTATTTGATATATATGTTACATAATTTCATTAATTACATCCTTGATAGGATCCATGTATGTCATGAACATGCCATATCACCTAGAGGGGGCGGTAGTCCGCACTTCCTCAAATGAAGTATGATATTTACACAATTTAGAAAGGATAAAGGAATGTTTCTCAATATAAATCATATAAGTATAGAGAAAACATAAAAATTCTATATATCATATATAAATACAATTCTATCATAATGGCCACCATGAGAGGTGGTAGGAGAAGATCAAATAATCATCGTTTAATGAGGCAGTTGTTCTCCATCCACAAAAATATAATGTTCTTTACCCATTAGATAAAGGTGTTTGTAAGTGTAGTTAAAATAATTCTCATAAAAAAACCTAGTTAATTTATAATACTGGTGTTTTTATTAATTAAAGTAATAAAAAGAGTTTAGGGTGTTAGATAAGTAAAACAAAACAAAAGAACATAAGAGAATACATTACATTTAAATCAGGTATCTCCTTTTGGTTTTAATTGAATTTCCTTCTGCCTAGGGGAAGTATTATAGTAGGAGTGGAGGGATGTAGGGATTTTAATTGGTTAGATTTTGGATGAGGCAAGAGGCTTGAGAAGTGTGAGTAATGGGTTACAAGTGAGGGATTTTTATAAGGGGGAGGATGGGCTCTTTAGGAAATCATGAAAAAATTATATTATTGTTTAATGATTTTCGGTTTCTAAAGGTAAAGAACTCATTAAAGTCGTAGATAAGATGACTCATGTTAGAAATATAATCATCCAATAATTATTGGGTAGGTTTCATATAATTTTTTAATCTTTATAATCTTATTTATTTAAATCATTCATTAATGAGGTAAACACTACATCATTATTGTGTCATAAATACTTTTATTTATTTGATATCTAAAAATTATAAAATAATCATTATGTGGGAAATCTTTTTATCATTCAAATTAATAATTATAGTTGAATGGATAACTTATATAACCCCATGTAAAAATTCATTTTCTAAAAGATATATGTGTATTTCATTTTTGTCTTTACTTTAAATTAATTTATATAAAGTGTCATTATCACTCTCAAGTGGCTCCATGGGGTCCCAAATTCGACCCAAGAATGACCATGGTTGGGAATGTATTAAAAAAGAGATTATAACACATGTTAGGGTAATTTAATATTATTATAATATTTTTTTACCCTTATTTATCAGATTTACCCTTTAACCATGGTAAATAAAATTTTTACTGAAGTAAATATTCATAATGTCTAAAAAAAGTTACCTATTTATACAATTTGGACCTACTGATTCCAAATATAGAATAAATTTTTCCAAATTAAATACAAATAAGTGGTATAAATTAATTTAAAATTAATTCCCACTCTTAAAATAAAAAGTGTGTTTTCAAGAAATAATAACTATCTTGAGATTGACACTTATTTATATCCAATTTCAAAATGGAATTATTCTAATGCCCAACATTGAATTTTATAGTAAAAAAATAATATAATTACACATTAAAACCAATTAAAAATATAATATAACATTATAAATAAATTAAATTAAAAGTCAGTTTTGAATTAAAATACAGTATTTTCAGTATTTATATAAAATGAATTTTATCAAAAAATACTAAACATTTACCCAAAAGTAAATTTTGATATACTGGTTCTAATGAAGAATTTTATTTTGTCAAATATAACATATAAAAGTGACCAAAACTATATATAAATAGGGTTCTCCATCAAAAGGTGGTAAATTGACATTTTAATGAATATTAGAGTATTTATACTTAAAATCAGATTCTTTCTTATTTTAAGCCTCGAAAATTTACTAGATAAATGTAAAAACATTTAGGAAACATATTTAATCATAATATGGTTAGTTTTTTCATTCTATCCAAAATAATGGCTATGTGTTATCTACCTTTTAAAATAATAATATTATATTACTATTTTTCAGTATAACTCAACATTGTGTACAACACAATATTTCAAAAAACCCATTGTTTCATATTGGGTATGCCATCGAACATAATATCCCCTTTAAAGTAAAATTAAAATTTAATTCACGAATATTAATAAATATGAAAATTTTGTATTCTTTATTTACCTAGGATGTTACATAAAATGATATATATCCCTTTAATTTTCTAGAATTATTATTATTATCTTCATCTAAACAAATTTTGAAATATCTATATTCTTATTTGTTTTTTTTAATCTGCAAATTTTTTACCACTATTTTCATTAATTTTTATATTCACAAGTTCTTTTACACACATTATTCTATTATTATACACTATATATTCTTTAATATTTGTATAATACCCTAAAAAAATTCCATCATGTGTTTTATAATGATATTTTTCAAATTTTTATATTAGATCAAAAATTAAAACAAAACAACCGAACACATTAATGTAACCTAATTTGGTATTTATTCCATTAAGATATTAAAAGTCTATTCCATTGAAAAAATTTCTAAAAAATAATCTATAATGACAAGAACCCTAGTATCTTAGATTTAGAGGTTACTTTATTATGTTGTCACTAGATTCAATCAATAATATCAAAAATGACAGAATATTTTACCTGTCATGCTAAACTGGATACATAATTTAAAATAGAAATTAATTTTTGAAATCATAAAATACACAATGTGTTATCATTAATAACTCAATTATTACCCTTATATATCCATTCAAATTAATTAAAATTCACTTCCCAGTATCCTCGAGAAAATAAAACATAAAAATATGTGTGATTACATGCTTATTAAGGGCATGTGTACAGTGTAAGCTATCATGAATAAAAAAACATAATCAATAAGGCCTAGTAAATCACTGAGGCACATTAAATTTAAAATATAACATACACATAATATGGAAGGAATAAATAATGATAAAATTAATCCATATTTTCAATCATATGATTTTAAAACTTATCCATGCATATTCTAACTAATCGAATAATCACATGGAAATTAATAACTGAACTAATAATGAGGGAATGCATAAATATAAAAAACATAAACACACTATCAATATTATCATCATCAGTCTCGGAAAATAAATATATTTAAAAAAAAATAATCATATATATAATAAAATTTATTATTTAATTTTATTCATTATTTACTTTTTATTAATGATTCTTTGTAAAAATCACTATTTCGGCGGATATTTTTTTCGTTCTTCATGTATATTTTGGTTTGGTAATTTTAGTTATTTTATGATAATAATGGATTTATCATATAAATAATTCAATACAATATATAAATATCTTAAATATTCATTATATATGTATATATATATATTGAGCGTAATCTATTAATTTTAGCGATAGAAAATGGATAAAAATATTTGTGGAGACGGTAGGCCGTACGTACCCAAGAATGTTTTTTCAATTTTTCTAAATCGATTGAAAAAAAGGTAAATAATATATAAACATTTATGGAGTCATTATTATGTAAAATATATTTTATATATTAATTTATGTTGTCCATATTATTTTCTATGTTATGTGTTAGTGAAAAATCAGTCACATTGATTTGTGGGGGTGTAGTCCACCGTACACTTGAGGGACATTATCATACAACCAAATGAATGAAAAGTAAGATGGAATAAGTGACATAATAATTTATTTACTTATAATTTTGTTTAAAATATCATTTATATTCTTTTAATATATCCGATTAAGAGTCGATGTAAAATGAAAATTTGAAGAACAGGTTATAATGATTCGTGGTGTTGTATTCCATCGTACAGATGAGCTACATTTTTTTTACCAATGGGTAGGAAGGTAAGATGATAGATGAGATATTATAATTATATAAGTATATTAAATGTATATTTATAATATACTTGTGTTAAATATATCATTATATCCAATCATGAGAGGAAGTGATGGAAAATAATTACTTTTATTCTGTATATGTTTGTCCAATATATACATGATAGATGGTTTGATTTCCAATATGATGGAAGATGAGATTGGAAAAGGCCATTAAAAATTACATTATTAAATATATATATTTTTTATATACTATGTTTTTTATATAGGCATGGTTAATTTTTTAAGGTGCTGGAATGAGAAACAAAATTAAAACTCTCATTTAAGATCCTTAACTATTATTCGGAAAGTCATTTTCGGGTTCCAATAAAAGTCCTCCTAGCTTTACTTTCTTATAAAACTGTATTATAAGATGTTGTGAGGGATTAAGGTATATATGTTTTTCATTTATTAATTGAAACTAAGGGCTTTGGGTGTTTTATGTGGAGAGGATAGTAGGAGTCCTTTTTATGTAGGGGAGAGGACACACTTGAAATTTTGTAATAGAAAGAGTCATTCCCACATTTTTCCCCTGAAAAATGACTCCAAAATGATTAATTATAGAATTAATAATGATATAATTTCTAAATAAGGTATTAAAATAGGGATTATAATTGTTTGGGTGTTTTTAAATATAATATTTTAGTTTACACCCATGGTAAACCAATTTTAACTCTAACCATGGAAATATTTTTTATAGCTCTTACTAATTACTAGGGAAAACATTAAGTTAAAATTATTATAGAATATAAAATATTCATATTCAAAATACTGAATCTATTTCTAAAAATTATATTTATAAAAATGGAAAATTTAATTGAAAATTAAATATAAAATTTATTTTAATGGCCTAATGTACTTTAAATAATATATTTTCCAAATTTTTCTATAAAAATATTAAAAATATAAATATAAATTTTAAATAATTTAAACAAAAATAATGTTTGACATAAAAATTAGTATTTTCCGCTACTCATTAAAAAATAATGTTTTTAGACAATTATTAAAAAATAAAACAATGATAATTTTTTCATGTATATTTAGTAAATGATATTTATTTTTTTCAAATAAACATTATAGAAGTGGTAGAAATTTATTTTATATTACGTGCGAAAAGTGTGATGCAATCGCCTTTTAGAGAAATACTATTTTTACAAAACATTTTTTTTCAAAGTATTCATATTTTAATTATAGTCTATAGATAACTATTGAATTTATTTATAAATGTATAAATTATAAAATATTCATAATTTATTTATTCTTCTTCATACCTTCTATCTTTATGGCTAAATTAAAATTATTATCTGTATATAATATTACTTTTAAAGAGTATATAATTTTATCTAAATCTAGTTTTTCATAAATTACAACCTATAAAAGAGATTGAATCTGATTAAAAATAAAAATATTGTAATGTCTCATGGTGTTATAATATATTATAATCTCAATGTTACATGTTATATATTCTATCAATTAAAATTTTTCTGTTTTATAATCTTATGGTGTTACAGACTCTATTTAAAAAATATCATGTAGTGTAAATAGATTATGACCATGAATTTTTATTTATGTTATATTAATTTAGCATTGTTCAATCCATTTCACAAAAGTTTTAGATTATATCATTCTAAAACACCATTTTATTATTTCCTAGTGATTTTCAATTTTATACACATAATACTTCGAAATCCAAATTTAAATACTATCCACCTTTATCTCTTCTAATTGAAATTAAATTACAAAATATTATATTTTTAAATTATTTACATACAATAATAAACATGGATAAATTATAATGATTTAAAACTATAAATAAAATCTTGGTAACCTTTCGATAGTCATAATCTATTACAAACACATAAATATTACCTTATAAAATAAAATTTATCATTGGTTCAAAATAATAAAGTTACAATAACTCTAAAATTATATAATTATAAGAATTATTAGTAGATTGAAATGATACATTGGGTTTCTGAAATTATAAATGTGAGTTTAATAAAAAATATTTATTAATCATTATATTGGTTAGATCATGAACCTATCCCAGGTTATCTAATATGTGCTGCAACCCAATGTGATCATGCCCAAGTCTCATTTTCCATAGAATTTCATAATTTTCTAAAACATGTAGAAACATAAAAATTGTCTTTATTAGATTAGTAAAATTAGTTTTAAAAATATTATATTTCCTATTTTCATAAAAGAAGATAGTTTTGTTTTAAAAAACAACCGTATTATTATATTAAAACCTAGCAATAATTCTATTATTTCCATGATGTAATAAATTAATTAAATTATTTTTAATTTATTCAATATAAAAAACATTAGATATTATATATTATTTGTAAATACATACTTCTTCATACAATTTAACAATTACCGTAAAAGTTTTTCCAATAGTGACAATTCTTCCATCACATTGACTTAAAGATAGAAAAATTTCTGGATTTACAGTCATCTAGAAAGTGAATCCATTATCCATGTACTAAATTTCTTTGAGACTCATAGGTAAGGTTTCTAAAATCGAATCAAGAAGATAGTTATTTGAGAACCCTGATTACATTGGATCCAATTATATTTGTACAAATATTTATTGTTACCATAAAGTGTTAACACATTTATTGTTGGGCAATAAAGACGATAAATCATTTATAATAATAGTTTTAGTAAAACCCAAGTATTGTGTGAATCTAAGAGAACACTAATTTACATAATTCCATTTCATATAAAACTTCAAACAAGTGGTAGTAGTTTTTTATCCATTTTTAATTTTAAAAGAAAATGTATTATAACACTTTGGAATCATTGTATTATAAAAAAACTATATTTGTCTATATTCAGTTTATTTAATGAAATATTCCTATTAAACATATTTTTTTCATTCAAAAAACATAAAATAGTTAAATATTATGAAGAAATTATTTTTTAATATAGTAAATTTCTTTTTGAATTTTTTCAATATGTATCATGTTCTTATTATTTGAGTAGGACATGGAAGTTCTATGAATAGTATAATCTTGATATATATTATTACACTTAATTTACGCTATATTTAATTCAACCATTATTTATAAAAAAATTCATTGATGATCCTCCTTATTAATAGAGATAAAATCAATAGTTCTTTCATTATTTTTTCCTAACATATGCTTTTATTGTATATTATATACTCATTACCTTTAAAAGATGTTAAATAATTTTTTAAATTATTATTCTCCATATTTTAATTTTTATTGTCATTATCCAGATTCATATGTAATTCTTTAAATAAGACATACAATTGAATTGACAATGATGCGACCCTTTTTATTGCATTCAAAAATATTAGATGATAAACTGTAAAGACCCGGAAATTTCAAGGAAATTTTTTTCTTAATTTCATTGGAATTTTACGAGTCTATGGCTTATGAAGGCACTTGATTATGAGGCCTGGTGTGCCCAAAATAAATTTTCAAATTTTTTCTTGGGTACGTCCAGTAAATGAACGAGCGAGTTTTTCTATCTTTTGAACCGTTTCTCAGAATTGAAATATGAGGGCACCGATGAACTTGCAGCGCCAGTAATTGCTTATCCAGACCTTTACCGTAGTTGTGTTTTGAGCGGGTTGAGGTTTAATAATTGGGGATTTAGAATAAAAATAACATTTGTTGTGTACAAATTTTATTTAAAGAAGGTGGTTATTTTCTTCCAAGGGGAGTTAGGGGTGGGGCCCACATGAGACCCTAACTCCTCAAACCCTCCATATCCTCCTTGACCTACCCATAACTCACCCCTTGTTTAATACATGACAACTCCACTAATTTGTTGGAGTGGAGCCTCTCCACCTCCCGAGTTTAATGAAGCCGACTAAGGTAATTAAAAACTTTATTAATTTCTTTTTGTCACACCTCTTTGACTTATTTTGAATTGCTTAGAGATTTTATAAAAGAAGGAGACTTAATGAAATATTTTTTTGGAAAATATTTTGAGATAAATAGAGGAGATATTTCTTCATCCACGAAGAAAGACTTCCTCCCTCGACGAAGAATGATGGTTCCACGAAGAATGGTTCTCCTTCAGACGGATCTCGGACGAATGACGCTCAAGTTGGGATCGAAGTCCTTTGCAGAAGCAACGAATGCCAACGATCTTCATCACCTTCTTCTCCTCCCTTGCGACGACATCAATGGGCCGATGTCCAACCTTTCGCGATATCGTCAACGAACGGCAAACCTTGAAGTAGGGGTTTAATTTGAGTGTGTTTATATTCCCATGATTATCACTTCTAAAACAAAGAATGCGGATCAATTCATTATCAAGTTGATCCGTGAATGATTTTATTTGTGGGTTGGGAATAATTGTTTGTGGGGAAATTGTTAGAAATTAAGTCCAATTTTAATTCATTAAATTTTTTCCTCATTTGTCATTGAACATCATTGTTGTCTGACCTATTGCTAGTGACTAATGCCGAGGGAACGTGCTGAATAAACAAGGCATGACGACCCTCCGAATATTATTTTTCTATGAGAGGATTGAAGGGCGATGATGAAACGGGACCGCAACGGTGTTTGGAAGCAGTCACAGTGAATGTTGGGTCCCGGGAGAGCCATAGGTGCAAGCAGTGGGCGAATCGGACCACCGGAGCGAGTCCAGCGGCGACGGCGCGCCGCTGGAGGGAACTCGCCGCGGCAACAGCCGCAGTGGAAGTGTGATGGGTCTCGCAGCCGCGTAGGATCCGGGAGGTGAGTCGGTGCCATTGGACGCTATCGGTATCAATCAGCGAGGGCCGCACCCCCCACACGACACAACACGCTCGGCTTACAGGCCGAGCCAGCCTCCCCCAGGGGGCCGGGGCAGGCCAGGCGGACCGGGCCGCGGTTGTCGTGTCGGAACGCGCCGGTCGGGCCAGGCCACGTCGGTTGGGCCGGGCCGCACAAGCCGGCCTGGGCCACGCCCTACCAGGCCATACTTGGACCTGAGTCGGGTCGGCCCTATTCGGGCCCACCTAGGGGGTGTTGGGCCGGGTCGGACCGGGCCAAGACCCCTTATATTCAAACTATTTTTGGTTAAATCATCAAATCTTGAGTTACAGACCTCTGATCGATGCAACATTAGTTTCATCGGAGTCCCTGGTTCAAGAAGGTTTATTAGGTATATTAAACTCAATGTTTCATCGAATTTTGTGTACGTCCAGGTTGGTTCGAACTCGAAACGGCCCTTATAGAATAAACACTTATAATTTGAGGACCGGACATCTGATTGACGTGTCGTCGACTATGTTGTATTCCTCTTGATGATTCCTATATTTTGGCATACTCCACTTGAGGTTTGGATTCGGTTGGAAAATGGTCCGGTTGGTTTATCTTATAAACAAACCAGGCCCCTGGAACGGAAAATCCAATAACTCTAAGACCGGACGTCCGTTTGACGAACCATCAATGACGTAGATAAACATGTTGGGAAACTGTTCCTTTGAGTATACCCCATGGGAATTGGGGGTACATTTGGGAAAAAATTTGGGTTGATTCTTACACGAAACCAACCGGGCCCCTAGGACTAAAAGACTAATAACTCACAGACCGGGCGTCCGATAGACGCACCGTCTATTGCGTTGAGACCCCTTTGACGTGGCGATCCTTTGAGATACCTCTTCATTGGACATTGTGATAATAGGATTATTGAAGAGTAGCTCGTGGAGAGGATCCTCTAGGAGACGAGCGTATGGAGTATGGAGACCTTGTAGCTGGTGGAGACCTGATGACCGCATGTCCGATTTGAGTTGGAGTGACTTGACTAGCCCAGTGGGGAGCACTACTGTGTTTGGTTGGCATACCCACGGCGGGGAGCACTGCGGTGTTTGGGTGGTAGACCCATGGTACTCAACAGAAGGAGTACCTTTGTAGGCTATTAGGGGGAGCACTACTGTGTTGGGGTAGCAGACCCATGGTGGGGACCACTACTGTGTTGGGGTGGCAGACCCGCAATACTTTATAGGAGGAGTACCTTAAGAGTGTAAGGTTAGTGAGCAGTTCATCACAGTCATGATAGGATCATAGTACTCCATAGAGGAGGATCTCTTCAGCAGTTTTGGTTTCAATATATTTAATGAAAATCATGGTTTGACCTGATTCAATGATATTTGTGTTTTCGTTATGATTGAGATAGGTTACTTGATAACTTAGGTATATGTTTGGGAATATATCTAAGTAAAGGTTATCTGTTGAGATCCTTATTTTTGGGTTATCATTGTTGGATTTAGTGAGACCTTGAGGGTCATGGGGTCCCTACTGAGTATCATTATACTCACCCCTACATGGGCTATGCTCGCACATCATTGTGTTGGATGCAGACGACAGACAACACTGATCATTGTTGAGGCTCATAGAGCTGGACGGTACCCGGAGGTGGACTTCACAACGAGACGGAACCCAGAGGTGGACATCACGAGGAGATGGTACCCGAAGGTGGTGTTCACGATGAGATGGTACCTGGAGGTGACATAAAGACGTGGAGAGCTAAGGTGGCCATCTGTACCTACCCATCAGGTAGGAACTCTATAGGATGATCCAGGAGCAGCTCGGCACCTTCCTGTTATTTTTCTTTTTCCTTGTACTTTTCTATTGGGCTTGTATTCCGGCCCTTTTGTACATTCAGCACACTTTCTATACTGCTTACTTAGTGTTTTCTTCTGCTTGTACTCTGGTTGTGTTTGTTTACGTTTCATTAAGGCAATGAATTCCCTTTGTGTCGGGATTTACGCCTTTGGTGCTAGTCGCCAGCCCCTGGCATATGGAAGGCGGGCTTGGGGTAGTCACCGCACGAGCCCTGAGGACAGGTCGTGACAGAAACATTATCATATTTACTAGAGTTACATTTCTTTTTCTGTTCTTTTTTATTTCCTTTAGTACCATTTTTATCTTCTCTTAAAACAATAATATCATTTAATCAAATTTTAGATACTTTTTTTAATTTATATAACTAGTTCATAATCATTTTTAGAGAATTTGTAGTCATATGGTTATTATATATAGTAGTATTGGATTAAAATTCAAAACCTTTCATTGTTCGTAAAATATCACCTTTATTTATATTTGATTATATATATTTTTGGTGAAGCGATACAATCAATTCATCCCTTGTATATTGATTAAAATAGTTTCTTTTGTTAATTGTAACCTTGTTTGAGTTTCATTTTAACTTGTAATTCCTAAAGTAATCTCTCATTAATTTAATCATTATTTATTGTCTCCCCAAGAGAAAACATTAAATTCAAAATCATAGTAAAATAGTTGTATATTTCATTGGTGTCCTCATTATTGTACATTCAGTGTTCTTGAAATTTTTAGTGATTTATTTGTAACATGGATTTATATAACTTATCAGTTCCATGATGTGTGTCTTTTAATGTACTCTAATTGTTTTATGTAGTTTTACATGATAATATATAACTATAAACGTATCTATGTAATATTTGAATAAAGTAAATGCTTAGTTTTAGGATATATCACATACTTAGAGGCATCATTTTTAGTTAATGTATCAATGTCTACCACTAGATCTTTACATGGATTAATAAAAAGTTGCCACTAAATTATGATCTCGATTAGGGGAACATTAGTGGAAATTAAGGACACATAATTTAAGGAAAAATGTAAATATTTATTGGGAGTGATTGAGGACATCAATCACAAATAAGTGTAAAATTGAGGGCCTCATGGCCATCAATCTATGATGATTTAAAATATCATCGGTTCTACAAAACATAAGGTAGACTTAATCTTTAACTATTTTAGAATACAGCCTATTCTATGACATATGGTAGACTTGACCTTTAAATTTTTATGTTTTTTAAAAATGAAATCATTCTAAGGAGTAACTATAACACATCATGTTTTCTTTTGAAGTTGTAGATATGACTTTTTGATCGATTGTTATTAGGTAAACACAACCCAACCTACCATTTGATTTGAGGTATTATTGTTTATAAAAAATAATTAAAGACACATATAAAACAATATACAACTATTTATACATTTTTCTATGATATTTATAAAGAAAATGGTGTGAACTTGTGAAGTTAATCCCTTCATTAATTTATGTAGAATAAGATGAAGCATTTGGAAACTACTAGAGAATCAATTTTTAAACTAAATTGTGTTTTAGTTATCCTGGGTTGTATAGAAGAAATAAAATTTCCTTATCTTTATTTCTATTTATTGGAAGGAACCTAATATCCACAGTTCATCAAGAAAATACCATGAATCTTTTTTACATGGGTTCTTGATATTAATTTATCAATCATTTCAAACAATATGGGTATAAAAAATAATGGAAACCTATGTTTCTTGTAATTTGAATATCACACATTTATTCATCAATTTTAACCTATACACATATATTATGTTAAATTAATCATTAACACGATCTTCTATGGTTTGTAATGATAGGTATGTTTGGAATTGTTTTGGATATGCTGAATGAGGTTTTGAAAGATGTTAAAAAATATTTTTATTTTATTTTTCAAACATAAGTCATCAGTTTTTTGGAATTATTTACAATAATTAATAAACATTAAAAAAATTTATATACAAATTCCATATAATAAATTATTCAAAATGATGTTTTATTATTATATTAAAAGAGATAAATTGTTATTTTTTTTATTACAAAAGCATCAAAAAAAGTTTTTTTTGTTAAAATTTCAATCTTGAGATGCTATTTTGTTCAGAATTTCTCCAACATCCTGATTTATTAATGATCTAATGATCTGAGATTTTCCTTGAAAGAGGTTAAATTTTTTTGGGATTAAATATATCAATTTATATGATATGGGGAGGTTAACAGGTTACGATTTTGAATGAGACATGTTTGTGTTTGTAACATGTTAAAGATCAGTGGAATGTTGTTGAAGAAATATATTCATATTAAATCCAATAAGTTGAAGTCCAAATCAGATGAAGTACAATCTAAAAAAGTATTTAGTAAAATTATATCAAAAAATATATTTGTATAAAAATTATATCACATGGATGTATAAAAATGTGTGAAGTTTATGTAACTCCAGGATAATGAGATGAGTATTTTTTATAAAGAACATCAGATAGAGGTTGGTGAATGATGTAAATGAAAAGATAGTTTTGACTCATGTCAAAAAATAGAGGAAGCGTTTGGGAAAGAATTTCTAGAAGATTCCTTAATGTTTTCGAAAGGCTAATTAGAAAAAAATCCTTATTGGATGCATGTTTTTTTAAAATTTGTTAACTATAAAAATTTAAGTGGTATAATTTTTATGGGATCATAAGTTCTTTACAATGTTTTTAATGATTTCAAATGTGATGATGTTGAACTATTCATTTAGTGTTCCAAATATTCCATTATAAACATCAATGATACTCACCAATTAAGAATAAATATTTTTTTAGAAGTGATTTCTCTATGATACAAGAAACATCAAGAATACTCTTGAAGCACTACAAAGCCTCAAATAAAAATGTACTAAGTGGGGTATTTTACTTTCATGTTTTCATTTAGGAAATTGTTTTATTTTCTATCCCACCTTCTCTCCTTCTCATAAATCAAAAAATTAGTTAAATTTATAATATGAAAATAGTATACTATTTACATGGAAAAATTTAAAGTGATAAGATTGGTTTCTAACAGAGATATCATATGATATTTCAAAAGTCAGTATTTGAGTAGGAAGTTTTCAACAATGGAATCTCTTGGATAATGTTAGAGAAATAATTATCAAATAGATCGTTTAATATTAGAGGTAATGGGTTGAATCTAATGAAAAATCATTTACCTTATGTGAAATTAATTGAAAAAATAATTAGAGAATTGTATAGACTATCAAAAGGTTGAAAATTAACTTCTCAAGAAGGAAAAATTGGATAGAGAAGTTAGATGATCAATGAATTTATGAATGAAGTTATTGTTAGACACTATGTTATAAAGTGAAGAAGATGTGTTTTTTGAAAATAGAATAATTGAACAAGTATATAAATCATAGTGAAAAAATTATGAGCCAGTTGGTGAAAAAATCAAAAAAAAAATTTAAAAAATATTTTATAATAACTTATTTGTTTGGAAAGAATATTCAACTTCATTTTGATAATATTTCAATGAATGTGTAAAAATATTTCACATTTTCTATAACCACATAAATGTATAATTTTATGTTATATTATATGGTATTGGATTATTTATAAACCATTCAATGTCATATAACTCATACAGATTTGTAAAACATTAAAATACTTATCTTCCTATTAATTCTTCTAATATTATTATTTTCAAAAAAGTTAGAACTCTTTCATATGAGGTAATTTTTATATCAAAACTGTGAAAAAATATAATGAAAAGAACAAAATTCATCCATTTACCATCTTAGTGATCACACAGATCTTCTTGGGTCTTTTCAGGTTGTATTATATAGAATATTAGCTATGTTGAATATTTGATAATGTTTGAAGAAAATAGAACACACCCAAAATGTTCACAATTATATTAAAAGTGGGAGATTCTTATATTCTATGGAAATAAAAATAATATTTATAAATATAGAATTATTCGATATATTATATCCCATTTTTTAAAATTTATCACTGTCGAAATATATGGTTTTTATCATCATACTGATAATTTTCCCATTATAGATGTTTATAATAAGAATTTTAATAATGATGGATGGGATAATTTTTTTTTACATTTTTCATTTTCTGGAAGTGAGTTTCTTAGAGTTTTAGGAGTTGGAGAGGTAAAGTTATCTATTATAATTTTACGAATACATATTAAGGGAACTAATACATGACACAAAAGATATAACAAATCTTGATAAAGTAATATGATTATATTCAGAAGGGTGACATTTAATGTTTTAGTTATTTCTATATATGATTTAATGTAATAAGTATCATGACAAGAAGTATTGGTGAAAAGTTGGAAGATTCAACGATTGTTTAAAATAGCCTACGAATTATTCCTAATAAATTTTATGAAAAGGGTTTATCATTGGATGATATTGAACATGGAACTTTATCTTTGGATGATCTAAATAAAAATATAATCAGTTTCTAAATGAGAATATAAAAATTTATTAAGAACAAAGAAAATTATAATCAAGAAATTTCCTTCAAATATTATAATAAATTAGAATATGAGAAAGTCCTTATAGAAGAAGAAGTTGTTGGATATGTCATTGAATAAGAGCTTAATATTTATGGTCATTTTAAAACTAGTGAAAAATGGAACAATAAGGTACAATTTGAAGTTATCGTTTAAATGTTTTTACTATGGGGCAATTGGATAATTTGGTAAAATATTTACACTCAGAAATAAAGATGATTAATGTGATGAAGATGATAGAAATTGAAGTATATTCCCTTTGAAAAAAGTTGTATAATATTAATCTTATCCAATGTTAAAGGGAATAAGATTTATAAATACAAAAGAAGAATTTATACTTCAATTTGTAAGGCAGATAAAGATTGTGAAGAAGAGGCTTATTACTTCAAAGATGATACTATTGAAAAATTAAATGATGAAAAAGCTCTTCTAAAGAAAGTATTATTTCAAAAGTATAATATACTTTTATGTCATTCATGTTCAACTGATAGTGGAAATAATTTCTTGTGAATATTGAATGACTTGAAGGTGGAGTAAAAAATTGTAGAAAGAAAATTCCCCGTAAAATAATTGTTAATATTCTATAGAGTAAAAATACAAATTTCATAATGAATTTTATGATATTAAGAAGTTTATATATGAAAATATAAATATAGATGTCATGATTAATGAATATTTAATAGTAAAAGAAAAAAGTTTCATAACAAGTTTAAAAAATATTTTTAAATCTGAGAGAAGAATAAAAATTTCCAAAACTCTGTTTCTAAAGATAGTGAATGTTGTGAAATGTATAAACCAAAAAAGGATCAAAAAATGTTTTCCTAAAATATTTATCAATAAATTGAAGATTATGAATAGAAAAAGAAATATATGATGAAAATTTATGTATCTAAACCAAATAGAGGTGAAAAACATAATGTTTCACATGTTACAATGTATCAACAGTAAGATGATACAATTGTAGTTTTTTTGAGGATGATAAGAAATATATGGTGGAGAATAAAATGTTAGGAGGAAAAAAAATATTTTGGTGTAAAAAATAGAAAGTTGGAAAGTAAAAATCTTGATGAAACATAGGTACATAACATCAAAATTTATTCAACTTATTGTAAGATATATGATTTATATGGTTGGAATAGATATGAAAAATAAAGATCTAAAGAGTTCGTTTAGCTCTAAAGTATATATAATGATATCAAAAATTAAACTTTCAATAATATTTTTCACTTAAAAGTAGAAGATCCCATATAACAATATCAAAGTAATTTATTGAGTACTTATTTCATAAAATATAATTAGCATCTTCTTAAATTTTATCAAATTTTATTATTATTTTCTTTAAAAATACAAACAATTTTTTAATTGGTCAAAATATTTTTTTGGAATGTTCCACAAAACCACCACCAAAACCACATATGATAAAATTAATCATTCTATTAATGGTGATTTTTTATTCTTTGAAGTCACATCATAATGTTTTTTTAATTTTTTAATTTTTTAAATATTAAAAAATGATAATGTATATTGAATTAATGAAAAAAAATTCGGAATACCAAAATTTAAAACCCCAAATCTTTTATTCCTCGCAAGCTAGTTCTTCTTTCTACCATGACTTCCATCATCCCCACACATAATCTTTAAAATATCATCAATATTCTAAGAGGAGGGTTATAATGGATAAAAATGGATTGAAATATGGATCATTCCTAATAAGGGAATTTATGGAATTTATGGGTTACTCAAGGATAAATGTAAAAGGTGGTCTTAATAACGAGTCCTTATAAATAAATTTTCTTATATCTTTTTAAATGTGTTTTTAAACATTCATTGATTTTATAAGTTTCCACGAATGTTCTAGGAGTTGGTATGTTCTAAGTTCACTTAAGATATATTCTTAAGATATGATATGAAAAATTTGATCTAGAAAACCTATCATGAATGATATATATGATTTGGGATAACCACCCATGGAGTTACTAATCATAAAAGAAATAAATTCACATGAATTTAATATATTCAAATCATGAGAAAATTTAGCTATGTTTAATTTACCTTAATCAACCAATTCCCTCAAATCCGAAGTCATTATTTCAATATAAATGTTACACTTCTATCATTCAGTTATCCACCCAAATCATTCATTATCATTATCATTTAAATATAAAACATGGAATCAAATAGTTAAAAAAAATATGCTGTATAAGTCAAGTAAATCATAAATTATAAGCATGTGCATGAAACATCTAGTTTTAAATTACTGATGGAATTTCCATATTAAAAATTATTTCATGAAAATGTAAGGAGTTAAGGGATATGGAAAGAGAGGTTGAAATATTTTTTCACATGAAGATTCGGTCAACACTTCAAATTGTTGGTTTGGTGATGGCTTGTTTCATCAATGTCCTACAAAATTTAATCCCTCAATTAAAACACATAGATAATTCCATAAATATAAAAATAGCTAAAGGGTTTGGGATTATTCCTATAATAATCTTTAAGGAAGAAATTAAAAATCATAAAATGAATGTAAATATATATGTGTTGGTTTAACCCACCATGCAGGTCTTGTATTTTTAAAGCACATAGAAGGGAAGTTATTGCTGTTATCCATAGTTAGTTGGTGGGGGAGCTTCTTGGACTTAATACAGCACATATTGACTTTTTTTCAACATGGTGTTCTTATTTGTGGATGATTAATAATTAATTGATAAAATACACCAAATCCACACACTAAATAACAGTTTTAGCTTTCATGGTGGGGGTAGGATAAAGTATGGACCATCATTCTTCAAGATTGGTACATCTGAAATTTCATCTTTCTCTTATATTGGGTTCTCAATGTGGGATGAATTAATTGAATGATAAATGGAAATTAAAAAATATAACTGCAATTATATAGTATTTAAACAATAAGAGTGAAACTCAAAATTTTACAAAGACATGTGTGAAAATATATTCGTAGTATCCTCTGACCCATCTACTTGGGTTCTCTTCAGGATATCCTCTAATATATGATCAGTAAGATCTATAATCTCTATATATTCCTCCGTGGGTTTATGCCCATCTTTTTATTCATCCTCTAAGATAAAATATGAGATAGTGGAATCGAATAATTCAAAATATTAACAGGTCCCACACATTTCATGTTGAATGAAATCAAATAATATTATGTTTAGGAAATGATCATATCCATTCTTGGGTTTAGCTTCAATATATAATTTAGTGGTAAACACTTCTTGAAGTTGTATTTTAGTGGATAGATGTAGATAGTTTGGCTCCTCTATACATTCCTCAAAATAAACTATATTGGTAGTGTTTTTTCCATGGATAGATGTTAGTATAGAGGTTTTGATGTTTCCAACTTTATTTCTAGAAGGACATGTTTCAATTTATTGTTTATTAAATCACTAAAGTGTTTATCTAATCCTTATTGATCTATCAGATATAAATTGGAATTTTAGTCTTTATCCTTACTCTATAGATCTTGATGGATGATTTCGAGTTTATTCTAGAAATGGTAGGGGTATAGATATTTATCATTCTTGGCCTCAACTGATTGTACCTGTTCACTTAAATTTGGGAAGCATAATGTTTTTTAATCTTTATAACCATGTGTTTATTTATCTTATTCAGGTTTGTGTTTCTCCATAAATTTATGAACAAATTCAAATGTCTATTAATTTTTTTTTCTTCATTGGTTCTACTAGTTACATATGTAGTTGCACTTGTGATTTCTTAAAATCACCATCATGTTCTTATTATGGATACACCTGAGATTAGTTATCCCATTTATAATAATAATTAATTTAAAACATAATATAGGATATATATTTTTTAGTGTTTTTCGAAAATTACTAAAATAATAAAAAACAATGTAAAATTTAAAAAATAAAAATATAATAAAACAGATGAATAGTTCTTTATCAATGGATCCATTCTTTCAAAAACCCTTATTAACTGGTATTGATAAAAATAATATATATATTTTCATAGTGTATTTCACTAGATATAAAGGGTTTTCTCACTTGATGAGCTTCACAATTTTCTACTAACTATTTTTAAAATCCAAAAAATTATTTATTTTTCTATTTTTACAATTTTATAAAATAGTAGAAATAAATATAAGATAGAATGAATGCTAAACTAACACGAAATGAAATATATAATGAATAATGTAGCTGAAAAAAGGTATATTTGGAGGTTCCTTTATTATCCATTTTTTGTTTTAAATTAATTTTGATAGTGGAATTCCGAAATATCTTGCATAAACTACCACCCTTTAATTTATTAGCTTTATAATCATGAATTATTAATAAAACTAAATTCCACCTCCTTTGTAATCATAGTGGATAAGACACCTCCATCGAGAGTGTAGCGTATTTCTTGATCTGACTCCATTGTATTCTATTTTTTCTACTAAATAGCTCAACTCCAATGTATAAAGAGTTTTTGTTCAATTAAATGTATGGAAAAGATTTAAATAAAAGAATAAAAGTGGTTTTAATTTCTATTTTATAGTGGATGATCATCAAAACTGTACACATTAACCTCATTTACCCAAATACATGAATAAAAAAATTAATTAATCAAAGATAATTATTCAAGAACACACATTCACCCTCAAGTTCGAGTCTGAGGGGAGTCATTCATTGTCATGTGAAAGAGGTCTGAGTGTAAGAGTTCATAAGTTGATAAATAAAATAATGAGAGAGTGGGAGAGAAGAAAAAAGTTTAAGAAAACACATTATTGATCAAATTGGTATTGACCGAATGAGTTATATGAAAATAAAATAAACTAAAATTAAATTAGAATATAAAAGAAAGTAGAGAAAAGTGCACCAGCAGAACATCCCATCCAATCTTCCATACTTTTCTATGGCAGTAGCCTCCTTGTATTAATAGATATAGGAAACCTCTCTATCTCCATCGATCAAATCCCTTGTATCATTATTTATATTTTTATTCATATGAATATACTTCTCTTTTTTTAGGTAGAATAATAAATCTCAACATATTTGGTTGTTTATTATTTTTATCATGGAAAAATACTCCATAGTGATGGAAGATGAATCAACCATTATTATTAACTATCGTACCACTCCTTGTGCTATCATTATATATCTACCATCATAACCTCATTGTAGTAGAATATACCATCAATAATCCATCTCTATATCTATATGGTACAAACATTTATACATATACCATTTCATGAAATATATTTTTTCCTCAACCATTACTTCCAAGATGTCATATAGCCAAACTTCACAAATATTATATACCCATTTCTCATTATACTCTTTGAATCCAATTTTTTAACGACATCACATATCCATTTTATTTCATCAACACATAGGCAAACCATTTAAATATTCACAAAACGAATCCTTATTCTTTATGAGTATCTGATTTTTTAGGCATGGTAACCATAGTAGCATTCAACTACAATTGGTATTGACAAAAAACAACCTATACCATTCCAAAATGGTGATTTCATCATTCCATCCATAGTCCCACCATTCGGGCCTCCTTGTAACAAATATGGTGATATCATTTCATTAGTGCATCTTGTATACTGTGAAATCCATTTCAACAATTTTAGAACATATTTACCATCACCACAATGTTTGATCACATCTACTAATGGTTCCTCTATTTTAATATTATCTTTATGATTAGATATTTCAACTATAAGGCTATGGTATAGTAGCGTGATTTGAATATAATCACATTGTAATATGTCTCATATGATATACGAGATTCCTCTTTTGTTGATAACATGAAACATGTAAAATAGATAAAACATAGGGTATCTTTACCTTCCACCCAGCCTATATAGTGTCAGGATGGAATCCCATACAACATGCACAAACAAACTATGGGTCATGCCTCCTCACATAGCTCATGAGTTCCATTGACCGCATGCATCAAAGATCCATCCTGTGTGGCCTACTCTTCCATCAAATTTGGTAGGATCTTTTAGTGGATGTCTTGGTTGTAAGACCACTTAAAGCATACCCTTGTAGTAGTATAACCCACTAGTTGAGGGTATCTGAGTTGGCCTATATATTTTACACATTAAGGTATAAAAAATTAAAATAGAAATTATATTCCACAACATATTTATAAGAAAATTGATCATTTTAAAAACCTAATTTAATTCAATTTTAACACATATTATTTTTTTCATGTAATTCTAAAAATTCCGAACAAAAAGTTATTTTTTTGGATATATTAGCTAATAACCATAAAAAATCATTAAATTTTGTTTAAAATTATGCATCAAAATATATGATAATTTACCCACATGAATGATGGCCAATTAATTATAGTTTTTAAAGAATGAGAGAAAAAAAGTACGGATTAATGGTTCTCTATCTCCTCGATTTTTTGGTGAAGGAATGATATATTAATTTCAAACATTATTATAAAGAACTATGAAACCTAATGTCTTTTAGGGGAATGATTGGTGTTTATTGTCATTATTGGTAATCATAAATTGGATTCATATGTATTTCAATAAATGGAATCAAAACACATGTATTTTATTGAAAATAAATGGTACAAATCATAAATTTCATGTTTATGTGACAAGGACTACTTCCCGATAGATCAAAGACATGTGGATTAGAATTTTTATGTGAATGGTACCTAGTAATGGTTAATATAGGAGTTATGTGTGAGCTTATATTTTTGTTTGACCTCATAGGGAGTATTACCCAATAAGGATTAGTGGGGTCAATATATATGAATATTGCCTACCAAGAAGAAGTATGATTTTATTTGGGATATACCTTAACAAAGGGACATATTGATACCTTGAATGACATTAGACCTCCATGTTGGGGTGTTTCTTTTTCAATGATATTACCAGATAATGATAATCTCTATAGAGTACGATCCTAGGGAAAATATAGCATGACTTGGAGAAAATATTACCCTATGAATGGTGGTATGATGTAATTGGGGATATTAAACAATGAAGAAATGTTATTGTGTTGGGAATATATTATTTTGGTGTAACTTATAAATAAATACAGTCATTGTAATGAAGGTTTTGGGACCTGAAGAGGTACCCTATGTATCTTGTTGGAGATGGGAATCATATTCCACATAGTTCTAGTGACATATTTTAAGGTAATAAAAAAGGAATGTACCATGGAGTTTAATTTCATGTGGTAAGGAAGGTGGAATAAAATTTAATGGTTTGGGGATAAGATTTTGGACACATTTTTAAATTTCATTTTGTGGGGAAATATGTAACATATAACAAATGAAAATGGTATATTTGGGTGTTGTTTACATATATGAGGCTTTGATGGAAATGTTATGGTGGTTATTACACCTTATAAGAGGAATATACTTGATATATATTAATTTTTGTAATGAATAAACGAAGTGAGACATTAATTCCCAAAAGAGACATTCTTATCAAGGGAAACAATAGATTATAAATTATCAATTTCTTGTCATTTTGGATTTATTGGGTACTTTTATCAGAAGAATAATTTCCTAAGTGATGTGATTGCGGCTTAGTAATAAGGGGTTGTCCATTTTTTTCTGTAATCATTGATTATATCATCAATGAGGACAATCTTGAATCATGGACTCATAGTGTAATACAATCCAATCATCATCATCCCAATTAATTGGAAAGGGTGGTGTAAAGTTGTAGGAGGGGGGCATTTTGTATGAAATACTAGGTTCTTTATCATGGAGGGATGTTCTTCCTGGTCCCTAATGATCTATATAGTATAAATCCATCATTGAGTCTAGAGTGATGAGTCCAGTTTCATCTCGATGTATACCCTCATTATCAATGGAATCTATAATTTTGACCCCCTAAGGGTTCAATATCTATGGGATGATAACATGTAACCTCATTTTATAATGGGAATCCATGATTAAGGTATTCATGTTGATGTAAATTTTCAGATCATGAGAATCAATTATCCATAGAGGACTCTTCTAGTTGATCTTCTATGAGTCTTGATCATTTAGAAATATAGATCTAGGGTTTTTATGAATTGGTGTATCCTGATAGAAATGTTTGAAGGAATATATAGTTCCCAAATATGGTGAAACATTATCAATGTGGGGTTGTTTTTGGAACGGTTATTTCGATGTGGATCTCAGGGATAGTTTTCAGCATGGTCAGATCAGACTCCAAATGGATGATTTTGACTCGGTGAGATCTTATTATCCTCACATGGTTAAATAGTCCTTTTGGAGTATTGATCAACTTTGGATGCCTGACCATTTTGGATCATAATTGTTTTCTTAGCCTTAGATACTGGAATGAAATCATCATAGAATGTTATTTCTCTTTTTTATTTACTATTAATGGGTAACTTCTTGATGAGGATATTTTCAACTAGTAGTTCTACTTCATTTTCTCAATTCCTTCATGTGTATTTACTTTTAGAGGAGTGTTGAATTTATAGAAAACCAAAATTTGGAAACTAACCAAAATAGTTGGAGACAATTCCATGTGTCCATGAAGAGTACCTGGAAGGTCCTCAAAATTTTTCATAATGTTCTCCTATCATTATGTGGTTAGATCACATAGTGGGTGAAAGAACACATGAAGTATCCATAACATATGCTCTATATCCACATGGTTGAATGAGGATGTGAGATGTGGGACTCTGTAGGGAATCTTGAATAACACTTAAACATTACACAATTGAACAATGTAGTGGACCATTTCCTTTTGTGATGAGTCTTGAATAAAATACAAACAATACTTTTCTGAACCATGAGTGGGGATGAGTACATAAAATCCTTCAGAGCTCAACCTCACAGGTCTTGGGGACCTTATGGTGTTCCATGATCTCTTTTACATTATTCTTAAATAATATTATAAATTTTTTAATCTTATATTTAAAATATTTTTCTGTAAAATTTATGTTTTTTTTAACTTTTCATGTAACAAAAACATCCCATTAGAATTGGTGGTGTTTGGAAGGATGCAGAATCAATTAAAAAAAGTAATCAGGATTTATTAGTTTCCATGTGGTGGGGAACTTTATAGAAGGACACAATAAATAAGTGACATATAACCCTTCATTTTTTTCTTTTTTTTAATTTTCCAAGAATTCTAACTTCTCTTTGAATCTCTCCTACAATTTCTCCATGGAGATACTAATCACGAATTTTGATAACATGGTATGGGATCCAAATAATCTTTATTGTGTGGTTATCTTCACAGTTTATGAGATGAATTCATGATTTTAATGGTCAACAATGTGGCCTTTACTTTTTGATATTCCATTTGGGCATAAGCTTGTGATCAACATGGTTGACATTTTCATTCTTCTGTAGACTTTATGGTTCCCATGATGTGCTAAAAATTAATGTGAGTACCAAATCATGTGATCTCATCATTTTTATTTCCTAGAATGTGGATTCAAGAATCACTTTTCCATCCAATTCAATATTTCCATCTAAATTTATACCCTTCATTACTGTGAATGTTACGCAAGACCCTTGATGTAATATTACACCAAGAAATGGAGACTTGGTTTATATTATATTGTCAAAGCATTGAGACAACCCACTATCTAATATTCTTACACAATTATGACTTTCAAATTAGTGATAATTTCAGGATACACACTCTTGGTCATAATAGACTTCCTTTGTGTTTTTAATCCACTTATTTCTATATTCTTCCAATAATTTGTATTGGAGGAAAAAATGCTTCACAGGACCCTGAAGGAACATCATATATTCTGAAAAAATCACCGCTTACTCACAATAATCATTATTAGTGAAAATAACCTATTAATGATTACTATTCATCCATGTTGTCCAATTCTCTGGAAAATCCTAGTGGAGGATTTTTTTTAAAGTGGGATTTATTCGAAGGTTGTAATTTCTCTAATAATTGGGCTTGACCATTGTATTAACATCATATTTGTACAATTTTTACCAAAAACCCTTGAATAATTGACCTATACAAGTCTCCTTGGGCCTCTTAGTGCACAATGTAGAGGTTATATGGGATCATCCCAGAAATATCCAACTGTCGGTGTTTGAGTGCCAGCACATTCCATATTTTTAATGTTTAGGTAAGAATTAGCTTATTAGAAAAATAAAACATTTTGGGAACCCCTATCCTCAAGAATATATGTGTTTAATTCCATCTTCTATCTACTATTCATGAGAGAGATGATCCATTTCACTATAAATGGATCTTGTATTCATGATCACTTGGTCATCATGACCACTGAGCTTTGGGTATATGAGGCACATGATGTCAAAGTGTGAGAAAAAATACAAGTTACTACTACAGACTGCATGGATATTATGTGTAGAATATTTGAATTATTTTCTCATATTTATTTTATGTGGTCACTGGACACAGATTAATATTCCATATAAGTGGAATTTTTACAACCATTCCATATATATGATCAAACTTTAAATAATTTTCTAAATTCAAATCATTATAGTCCTTTTTAGTTATTTATACTTTGTTTTTTCCTATAATTATAGGGGAGACTCTATGTTTTATATGTTATTACCTATTAATTTTATCAATTAATGAACTAAAAATTTGGTTATCAATTTTTTCCAATATTCTCTTCTTTGTTATTGTCGTCGCCATTTTTTTCTACATGTTATCTTATAAAACTTTTAAACGGTACATAAAAATTATAATATGAATTTACATAATAATTAAACAAGAATTAAAAAAATTTATATTGATTCCTGCATTAGTTAGGTCTATGAGGAATCCTCCTAATAATGGATCATGGATGGGTATATATTGAAATTTCATCACTGTATACGAAACTTGGTCAATTGTGATAAACTACGAGACTCAAGAAGATAATGATCATAAAGGGTAACTTATGATAATGATCCCAATTACTATCGAGATCACCATAATTAAGGATGAATGGTCTATATATTTTCACGAATAAGGGTTTTAGAGTATGTATCATGACTTCATCCATTGTCATATTATATACTCCAATGATTTTTCGTCATTTAATTTTTTTACAAACCAAAAATTTTCTTTGGGATCATATGGGGTAAGACTAACATGTAATAACATGACTAATTATTAGGAAATCCTTTATAGGATTTCATCTAAACCCGTTTTTGATCTACTTTACTTTTAGTTTATGCTTATGAAATTTGGATCAATGAATGTAGGTATTTAAGGTCGATCAAATTTAACATAATGCCACAGAAATTTAAGGTCATACAACTGTTTCCAATGGTGATGTAGTCTACATAGTAAAATTAATTATGGAAATGTAATGGGAATGAAATCCCAGTGTCATAGATACAAAATAAATTAATGAAATTTTCTTGAAGTTTAATGGTTATACTTCTAAAATCAATGAATTGTTTTATATTTAATCATGTGATAAAGGATATAATTTCATGAATTTTCTTTCATATTATTACTAGAGGAATTATTTTAGTACAAGAAGTCATAACATTGAGGATATATAACCCATTTGAAAAAAATTAGATTATGACTTTTGTAAATAACATCTCCAGGATTTTGAACCTAGGATCGTGATATAGGATAGGTGAACAAAGGGTAACCACTGACTGTATTTGAATGATGGGTTAGGCTATGATGTTGTATAGATATAAAATGAATAGAGTATACTCCCCTTTAGATGATATGATTATAGTTTGAAGGAAAAAATGAGGGTTTACATATATATCCTTATTGGGGAATATATTCAAAACCAACTAAAGTGTTCCTTGGAGTCATGTATTCTCATTAATGATAGCTTTAAAATTTTATAGAGGGAAAAAACACTTGTGAAATATAGTGTGTTATGGAAGAAAGATATTTATGGAGGGTTTTGGTTCCCAAAATTTTTCATTAATATGTACGAAAAAAATTTTGTACATTAAGGGATATGATAGAACATTACTCTAAATTATATCTAGACCAGTAGATCCATCAAGAAAAACCTTAGTTTTTCTACAGTCGGATGGTGGGACCTATATAATTTGCACATTGTTTGATATATACTGTAAATTATTCATACTGATTCAATGTGGAAAGATGAGTGAATAGAGACATAACTTATTCTTAATCCTCCCTTGACATTTTTTTTACTTGAAATGTTTTTACCTATCTTTATGTAGTAGTTTAATGTCAGGAAAATTGGACCAGTAAGGACTGGTAATTAATTTTTGAAAACCTTGACCAACTTTTATTAATGATTAAAGTCATACAGCTTTATCCAAACATGAATGAAGAATAAAGGGAATGGTGAGGTACAATATTAATCAGTGACCATTTCTTTCAATAATTTCCAAAGTGGTTGTGTATATAGTATAGGATCATGATACATGGATCCTGATGTAAAATGAGTATAATTTTAAAATCTAGATATGGATCGAGAAGTGGGGACACAAGAACACATTTTAAATAGGGAATGATGATGATGATTCAAGTCAAAAAGAAATTATGGTTCTCAGAAAAAGAGTGATTATATGAGATAATTATGAAAATGATGATTAATGACCATATTCGAATTCTAGGTTCCACTCGGATGTTATTGGGGAATATAAAGTGTAATCATCTCACCGCTATAAAAGAGATTCTTCCAGTTGAGGGGTAAAATGGGGTCACATATGTAGAGCCATTTTAGGGTATAAATTCATAACCAATATAAGTTTTCCATTTCATCAATTATCATCAATAATTATATTCATGAAAGGTTTATTACAATTTAATGAAATATAAGGATATTCAAAAAATTTAAGCGAAAATGTTGTGGACATGATATTACCTTATGTGTTCCATCATTATCCTTTGAAAATGAGTAAATATGGATGATAATTATTTTTCATGGCCTTGAAATTATGGTATATATGTTAACAAAAATCTTCAAAAAATAAAGTACAAATCCATATATTGTTCTCACATGTTATGCAGTTTAATTTCGTCTAAAAATGACTCAAACATGATATAGCTTATTGTCATTGAATGAGGAGCTATAACAAGAAATTTTATGTTATGTGTAATGGAATTCTATAAAATACATAAGAGGAGTCGATATTAATTATTTTTCCATATGTACGGAGTGTGAATTTGAGATTTATTAAAGTTATCACTATACCCTATGATAAGGGATGTATGAATAAAATTTTATCATGATTTAATATAAGTAAGAATTTTTTTTCATTTGTGGGTAATTCCCTGCAAGGAGTTAGATCAAACATATGGTAAGGGGGAAATAAATTTTGAATTTTTTATAATTAATATGAATATATCCTACCAATTTGGATCTTGCATGAGGAGTGGGGACTTCATGATTAACTCTCCGTAGTGGATAAAAATCCATGAATTGTATTATTTTTGTTGGAAAATTTAAATCATTCGTCCCAGATGTGACCCTCTATATTTTAGGAGCGGGATATTTCAATCATGATTCCAAGGAAAATATTACGGAAACTCTAAGATCATATGAGTGATTCCTTTTTTGAAAAGCAGGTGGTGACTGAGTGGAAACCCTGTTTTCCAAGAGTTCATGATGATTGATAAAAAAACATACAAGGAGAAATTGTAATTTTCAATATATTAGATGGGGGGATTTATATCATGATATAAGCTAGTATTGGTTAATAAGTGATACTGTATGAATTCATTAGCATATCTATATCTTAATTAGGATTATCCAGTGGAATAGTTTTGGGTGTTCTATGTATTTTATTTTCATAGAATATGGATGGAAATGAAACCATGTGGAGTTACTAGAGTATGGGGGAATTGTTTTACTTGGGGTTACCAAATTGTTTTCTCAAATATAGGTTTGGTATTGAGGAGAATATGTGGCTAGATCTTGGGAATTTTACTAAAAACGTCAATACATATACTAATATAGAAGGATGGAAGAATCATGAAGTTGTTATAATATAATTCCATTCATAGATCTAGATCATATATAGATGATAAATAGTCAATTAGATCTACCCCGGCCTCATGTAATTGTAGGGGATCTGGTGTGAAAGAAAATTGATGTAATCCTCAAGTGAAGTATGATGTGATTAGTGGAATGTTTCAGAATAAATATATGGACATCACTACATATCATGTGATATCACGATTTAGGCACCAATTGTTTCCTGTATTGAACCACTATATAGTTCAAGAACATATGTAGAAGGAAAGAAGAAATTTTCTTTTATTGATTTGGGAAGACATGCTGAAGAAAATTTCATAGATATAGCTTATATATAAGAGGAAGAATTTCCTAATTTTATTTTTTCATGGAATTTATTTTCATGGAATGTAAAAGGACCTCCTCGTAGAGATGATAATGGAAAAGGCCCGACTTTGATGATGAGTGGTCTAATTCTACATTCTCATGAAGAGGTTTTACTTTATTTTTATCATGGTTTGGACTAGTTTAGGTATTCTTGGAATCACTAAAAATCATGTTAGAATCTAAATCAAACCCCATGTATTTCTTTTAATTAATATCTCATGTATATATCTTTTTTCATATGTACATTGAAGGGGTTTTTTTTGGTTTATGATTTGACTTAGTATTGGATATCCCAACATAAATATGCATCATATAGGGATAGGTATCAGGGAAAAATTATTTCCTATTAAGATATTCCTCAGAAAAATAAATCACATATGTAAGGAAATCGTAGTTTTTTCTCATTATGGGCTTGGAGGACCATGAAAACTGGGATTGTTAATACTATCAGTGAAATAAAATCATTAATATATAAAGATACCACCTCAGATATATCATACCCTTACATTAGGGGTGGGGATTTTCCCGTATGAGGCATGTGAATATTGTGTATTTATTACTTCTACATGGATCAACATCATATGGTGTGGAGATAGAGTCCATATGAAATGAGAAGCATTGAGAAATTTAATGTTCGTATGAATGGAATTACATGAAATTTAGTTTTCAGTTGTAATTATTTTATTAATAGGTGATTTAGTATATGATCATGTGATGAGGGCCTCTAATATGTGGTTTATAATTTTGAGGTTGGGATGTTATTCCATATAGTTTACTGTAATATGAAAAGGACACATAATATGTAGTTTAACATAATGCAGTTAGCATGGGGTCATGAATTTTTATGTCATGAAACCATAAATAAAACTTTGATGTGAGATTCTACAATATAATTTTTATGGAACCCTGATTTCATAGGAGGAATGATGCACTTGATATCCATATCAATCATGGAATATGACACATTGGGGTAAACCTCATGTATTTTAAAATGTTCCTCCAAATTTGGATCTAAATTTTAAGGCTTCTTCCCTGGTATCATTCATGTTCTAGTATACAATACATGCTCTCCACGGAGATGTGAATGAAGGTGATATTTCTAAGTATATACTCACTCTATCTGAATTTGATTTATTTTATAGGTTTTTAGTCTGTGAAATGTCTTTTCAACGAGATTGTATTTTTATACAACTATTTTTTGGATTCTTTATCATCAGATATCTAATTATAGACAATGACATATAGTGAGGGAAGTAGAATATTAATAGAAAAATATTCTTTTGTTCTATACACAAGTGAGTATGGGGTTACATCATTGGTAATACAAGTTTATTTTTAATAATCTCATTAATTATAATAGAAATATTATAAACAAGGCTTCTTATTCCAATCCATTGTTTCTAATAGGGTATTAGACAATGTATTACAAAAAGATTACATATGTCTATTTTTTCAACATGGTTGTAGGAGGAATTATTGAATTCATTATTTTATTATTGATAAATTCCCTTGAACTTGTAATAATATTAATTGATTATATTTTCAATCAATATCATGCAAGGGAAACGAAATCTGGTAATGATATACAATTTAAAAAATTTATGAAATCCTAATCTTTGACCACAATGAGATGAATAACGACAATAAATTAGGAAATACATTTATGGTTGTATGGATATACGTAATATACCAAGTTATAGTCACAGGATAATGTTTCGTGGAATACTTTACCTATATAGAATAATGGCAGAAATTTTTAGTGTTATTCAATAACTCTAGTAAAAGATGGATGAAATTGGAAACTATTTGAAAAGTATAGAATTTATTAGTATAACCCACATATTATTATATCATTTCCAACAAGAAATATCCAATCCCACTTTTTTAATGGGATATATCCGATACTAACTAATTCACACCACATTCTCCATCATGAACCACTTTGTTAATAGTGAATATCTATACTCCTTCAATGAATCTAATGAGTATTCCATTGAATCCTCATTTATAGATGACTGTATATGTATTTGGAAAATCTTGGAAAATGAAACTTATTTCCGAGTTCATGATACATTATTTCTTTCTATGTCTTAATAGACATATCCTACTTTAGATATATTCTATTATGGAGGAAATCGATCCAATAGTGAAATAGATTGATAAGGATATTATCACATCATTGTATAGAATTGGGTAACTAACATTGATCAATTCAATGTAATATCTAATATTCGGAGAGATAACCCAATGATATAGGATTTCAATAATAGTTTCTTCTAATACTTGATATTATATAATAGTATTAGTGCATTCTAATTCACCGACATGCTCATTTTGTGATCATGGAAAATGGGTTAGTGTTAGATCCAAAAAATATTTTTTTAAATATCCATTGACACAATAAACCAAAGGGATATGTTCCAAATTTTTTATGGAATATTAATCACTGTAATTCTTAACATTATGTATTGAATTTCCATTAATATGAAGGTATTTCACGAAACATTTAAGGAAAAAAATATACAAAAAAAGGAAGGGTTCATACCTTTCTTCATTATGGTGAAACCCTCCATAAAAAAAAATATAGTTGAAATAATTTTACTAGGGAGATGAGTAAATCATCCATACTGACCAATTTATACTTTAGGTCATCCATTCTCTTTCGCTTGGGGCTCATATAAGCTCTAACAAAGTATATCTTCATTATTTGGGTGGAATAATGAATTAAAAAGATTTCTTCTTTTGGGAGTGGCATATGATTACATGTATTTTCAAAGAATAGTTACGCCACTAGAAATTATACCAATTCACAACCATATATTATTTTTGGGTGTCTGAACATTATATAAAAAAAATTTATTATGACTGCCCAGTGTACGAGTCACCCTATTAACACTGGACAACTGAGGATATAATTGAACAGGTTGATTTGTAGGACCAAAAAAAATTTATTATGCTAAATATAATCCATGAGGTTATGTAATACAATTAATAGTGTGCGAAAATTATTCTCGATGATTTTATATCATACCTAGACATCAATAAGTGTCCTCCTAAGATAGTACAAAATATTTTATTTCCTGACATCATTCTTATATGATAGAAGTGTAATAAAAGACAACTCTTGAATTTTCAAATAAATAATGAGTTTTTTCCTACAAGATGATGTATTATGACTGGTGGGTATATTATTTAATACTTAAGTCTATTGAAGGCTTATTAGAAATGATAATCTAATTTATAGGGGATTCCATTCATCATCAATACTAGGAAGGGAAGACATTTCTCAACCATACTAGTGATAAAATTTTAAAATAATAAAGAAGTACCTTTAATCCCATAAACTACATAAGATTTTATAGTTAGTGAATACCAATGATTGACCATATTTTCCTAGGATAAACCTTGAAACCGTTACAATGTACCGCCAACCAGAATATTTTTCTTGATGTCACCCCCTAGAGAATCCATCAATGAGTTTTTTTAAATTAATTTATAAAAACATACATCTTAAGATCTTTAATATGATCAAAAAATTAACAAGATTTCACCATTATATTGTTATTATACCTTTCCAAAATACCTCCTATGTGTTTTAATATATTGTTTTGACACATTATAATGTGGAACTATTATCCATTAAACTAAAGGGAATTGTGAAATATTAGCAAACAATGTAAGGATCTCTAAAAGTTTTATACTCTTAATATCTATAGTTCATCTGAATATGATTATAACAAGATTTTCTGTTAATATAGGAAATGGTTTATAAACTACTGGTCACATCAATAAACAACTTTGTGATATGTACATGGAAATCACCTTTTGTATAATAATGTTTTCGATCACTTAAATCAATACAGACTCATATTTACAATTTCTATTTATTTATCTAAACAGTACTATCCATACCTTTTAGATTTTGGACTTATCATAAAATGTTTTCCTAGGTGACCTTCTCAACCAAAACCTATACTTTTTTAACAGGTTTCAGATTCTTTCTTCTATCCACCTTCATATAATAATTGTGATCTTAATCTAGCCCAAGCTGATGGGAAAATACCACACAATATAACCTATGAATATTACCATAATCATAGAGAAAACATCCAGAAGATGATCTATAAAGTAGATATATTTTTCATATTCATTAGGAGTGATAGTAAGACTATATAATTTTGGTCAAATGTATCCATCTATGAAAGGGGTTTCTTATTTGAGATCACTTAATTTGGGAGAGACATATTCCATAAATGATATAGGGGAATATATGAAATCCTCCACTTCTTCTACTTCCTTCCATATTAATTTTGAATATAGAAAAACAATGGTATCATTAAAAGTTGTAATTATATCTTCTGCAGTAAAGGTATTGATTTAACTAGATGAGGAAGGGGCATTCTTATTTTGGGTATAATATAAAAAACATCTTTTCATCTTTAATACATCACACACTAATGTATTATGGTTATTTTCACTACAAATAATGATAGAATAATAGGACATTAATGAAAAATTTGGTGAATCTTCATTGGGAGGAAAGTAAAACCAATTCTATTTCAATACTAGAAAGGAGGAGAATGAGGATATATTAGAGAAATAGTCAATTTTATGTGGGGATGAAAGATGGCCTATGTAGATTTGGGACATGACATGTAGAATTAAAATAGGAAATGATTTCATATTTGGGGATACCCATTGAGGTTTGTCCCTATGCACAAATGGATGGGTTTGGATCAACAATACTAATGTAATTATCATACATATGGGGTCACCATTCATGGTTTGGTGATATGACTCATATTATGAAAAATAGTTCATCTCAACTCTATTGGCCTGAGAGTAGGATAACTAGACAGATTTCCTTATTTATATTCTGTGTATTAATTTTAATAATGGGAAACACCCTATCATTACTAAAAAACTCTATCAACTGAGATGAGTTTATTTCAATCTATTTGATGCAGTAACATAGTTAGCATTATCCTTTCCACCTTCTTCACTTCCCATATATTGTAGGAGTCTTACCTATATTGATGCTCACAAGTATTGAACATCTATCTTTCTTCATATAACTATCTAACATTTCTTTTAACTATATATTTCATGAATTTATAATATAATGAGTTTACCGAAGATTGTATGTGAATCCATGGTCTTTCTATTAGTACAAAAAATGTTGTATTAAGATGGATGACCATAAACTTAGGGTATGACATTAGATCCACAAATTAGGCATTCAACTTGATCCTTCATAGAGGTGTTGGTTCAATCATTTCATATGTCCTACTTTCTCATAATTTCCATAAATATTAAAATATTATTTCCCAAGGAATGATAAAATATCAAGAAACATTCAATATACTAAAATAATAGTTCTCTTTTTCTTTATATAATTATAGAATTGATGTCCCTACTCTTTTTTATCTTCTCACTAAGGATTTTTCATAGTCATTCTAGGAGATTTGTCACATGAAATTGAGTGGGCTATGGGGATGGAGCCAACATTTACACTTGATGATGTGTGACAATCACAATTTCTGTTGTACCAATTTCCATTATAAATTGGAAAATATTATTTGATAATTGTCCTTGATACGATGGAGACTATCCAATAATTTTTGGTATATTGAATACAATTCATTAATTCCATTGATAAATTACAATGAGATTAGACATGTTTGTATCTAATCATGAAAATTATATATGAAAAAATCTACATGATACTTGTAAACAATTATCATAGATAAGTAATTTCTGAGACCCTTCTATTCGATAAAAAATCCAAGTCCCTTTTACTATCAAATAATTTGTAATTTGGAAATTTTGTGATTATTTTCTTCCTTAATGTTGTGTGGAATTGATTAGGAAATTAGTGATATAAATATAAAACATTCACAATTAACTTGGAAGGGAGGTTACTATAACTGAAAATATATGTTCCCTCTATAATTTATACAAAATATTTGAGTTTAACAACTTCTCGTTGCTCAATTATTCCAATCATATGGCCATATAGGTACCAAAAATTCATCACATGTTACTCTCAATCACTAGAGCCATTCAAGACCCAAAATGTTAGAATTACAATGATTTGTGGTGAAGGGATTTAATCCACCCACTTAGTATAATGAATTACTTCTAGTTAAACTAGATCATTATTTCTATCTATGTAATCTAATAAAGTGATGACAAATTGTGTTTAGTTAAATTACTTGTGTGGTATTGTCAAATGTGTGAAAGGGTTATTACTTTTAGTAGGTGATTAAAATATTGAAAACAATAATATGTTTATATTAAAATAAATTTTTGTGGGTCTAGAATAATTTTCATGAAGTGATGAAACATGAGGATCTTTGGGATGGAAATACTACGATTCGATATCTTTTTTATAAGAAAACTCTATTTCTAGTAAAAACTGAGAGAATAAATGAATACATCCCATGTTTGTGGAGTGCATATTTTTGGTTATGGAAAGCCCATTTGAGGGGATGAATTATCTCATATCATTGGACTATATTAACATAGAATATTTACCTTTGTAATCTTATAATTTATATTTTTAAAATCATCAATATTGATGATGTATTGTGCCAATTTATTTTCAATGGAAGGGGCATCTGTTTCTTTGGTGAGTGCCTTAGATGACACAACATCATTCCCCTTATGCTTTGTTGATTGACATTAAGAGAGTCAGTTATAAGAACCTGGTAGCTTCATGTTATGATATTATATCATATGATGTGTAAATACACTCTCATCAAATAACTCAGGATGTACTTCATGTTGGATTTGAACCTCTCCACTATGTTCCTCCTGATCTATATTATGGACTTCCACATTTGTATTGATGAAATTATTCAAAGAATAATAATAACGTGAAATAATTTAATCATATTCCACTAAATTATTTGTGTTATAATATCCTCTAGATATTCTTCAAGGAATAATTTATAGTCATATATGGCCCACTCCTTCATAGATAGTCATTTGGTCTTATGACCCCTTTGGGGATTGATGTTTCTTTAAGCTGACTCCCCATGTATTCGATTTCGAAGAGTGAACCACAATGACTTTCCAGGGAAATTTAACGAGAATGTTCTTAATTTGTAGGAAATATAATTATTAAATTAAAAAGGAAATGATACTTTATTAAATGATTCTTATAGTCGGGTAAAAACTATGTCCCATAGTGTGGTTGGTAGTAATCATATAAATTCCCCACCCCTATGGGTGGGTTTTTTCTATAACTAAATAATATTTATATTCCTAGGGAATCAATGATCCCAAGGCTTGGGAGAATCCTGGTTTTAGATATAAATTCCACATCCCTACGGTACTAGGTTGACTTGTCCCTACCGATATTATATGTTAAAATCAATGGGATTTGATGATACCATAGGTGGATACAGTAGCAGGTACGATTAAATTCCCACTAAAAATAGGAGATAATATTTTATCTTTATTTGTATTGATGATGAGACTATAGCCAAATTTTTTATTTTTGTGTGCATTTATACATGTGTGGGGTGGGTGAGATGTGTATTGTGATCTTGAGTTACTATCTTCTAGAGCTCATTCAATAGATGGAGGCACATGTTCCCTTAACAAGGTGGCCTTTTAAAATTTAATGGGATAATTATGTAGTAATCTATAAATAGTTAATTCTAAAGACTTACTTTCTATATCATATTTAAAAATAATAGGACCATACTAGATAGAACAACCTGAAGCTGCACATTTTTTCCTTATGAAATGGCCTTGGTAAATAAAATTGGAGGATTTATTCCTTAAATGTATATTCTAACATAGTATTGGAGAAATATTTAGTGTCTATATTCATCATACACTCTAATATGTTTGTTAGATAAGTCATTCATAATAATATATTGGAGTGTCTTCATGCCATCAAGATAATGATACTAATTATTCTAATGTTCATTTTAAGACTTCATAGCTATTACCATGGAGAGGGATTCTGATTCATCCCTCTAGTATAACTCACTTATAAATTTTAGAATATGAATTTAAATTATATGGAATATGTTTATTCACGAGATGGTGATGATTTTTCCACAAGTTGAGGCATAAATAGTGTATATATTCTTGATTTTTATCTTTTGGATATTTATATTCAAAGGATACCGTGGGCCATAACAAGGCTGTCATATCACACTCATCATACTCTTTATAGATATGAATAATGTTTTATCATTATTAAAGTAATTTCATCAAACATGTTTAGAACATAGTGTTCACTTTTTTAGAGACGATGACCCATGACCAAAGGTAGGAAAAGATAATAACTACTTCCCCAAGCTAAACATTGATTGCAATAAAGAGTAATTAAATGTGGATGGTTCCGTGTATGTGGTTTACTCTAATTTCTTATATACCACAATATAAAAAGGTACATTGAAAATGTGAGTATATCCTTTTCTAGGTGTGATATCCTTGTGTGGATGATTTAAATATTTAATATTAGCGGAGGAGTACCTATAATCCATCTTTATATTTCCACATAGAGGACATTTATGGTAGATGTCACACCTCCATATAATGAGGGATTTATGGATTATTAATCAACTATTGAGATGTTTTTTATTTTCTGAGAAACACTACAATTAATTAGGTAAATAATATCATCCTTCACTTGAACTATATGCGATTCTTGACAATGAGTCAATTTAAGTGATCCTCACTGAGTTGTTTGGGATGCTTTTGGTTGGATGAAACCTTCATTATTGGGAACCCTCTAAGACTGTCCCATATTCACAATTTGACTATTCTAATGAATTAGTATTATATTTTTTGAGATATAAACACACTTTTATATATCTTTCAGCATTTATGAAGAAGATTACAAGATATTGGTAGGGATATAAGCCTTATGTGGAGTTACTACTGAAGTATTCCTATGAACCTCATTTATAATTGGGATATGCTCCTCGTCTTGGTTTTCCTTATTCATCATATTTTACTGATAATAAAGAATAAAGATGTAGAAAATATAATCACACTTTTACTCAATATTCCTTTTATGAACTTTTAAAATCCATTATTTATATAACTGATATAAAAAACCCTTTAGTAGGGTTTTATTGTAATCTTTTAAATAGTAAATGATAAAAATTGAATTTTAACCTCAGTAATTTAATAAATGATGTTAAAATCCCAATGTTAAGGTCATTTATATAAAATAGTATATTAAAATGAGTTCTAAATGTAGTTAAAAATATAACCAATGAGAAAGTCACAAAAAATTCCACACTAGAGAAACATTCTATTTTTTTCACATCACGCCTTTTAAATTATTGACCATCGAAAAAAATTGTGACCCTGGGGTATGGTTTTTCAGTTTAATTTATATTTTTTACATGTTCCCAAAATATTTATTTTAGATAGAATATTTAAATTTGAATCATTATTTCCCCAGTTCTTAATTCAGTGATTTCATCATGGTATTTATAATTAGTCTTCCAGGATTTCCATTGTTTATGAAATGCTTTTTCAATTTATACAATTGTTAATGATTCAATTCTTAGTAATGAATAATTCATATTTAGATGATGTAAAAAATAAAATTCATTAGTAGGATTATAAAATGATTTATAATCCATACCTTATATGTCTCATGATTTCATTCTTCTAAATAAAATTATATCAATGAACACTACAACAATCCTGGAAATTAATTCAATTATTTTTTTATTGATTTTATTTGGTTTATCTGATTTTTTCCATTATAGGTCATCTTTTTTCATTAATGAGAGTATTAAAAATTGAAAAATATAAATATAAATATTTTTTAAATCAATTATTGAATAAATGATGTAGAAAACTCACATTGAAAATCATTTTTTAGACCTAATCTCACATGTGAACCTCAACATCGGTTGTAGAAAAATGATATCCAATGTGACTTTTGTACATCAGTTATAGAGTAAACGTCATAGAAAGTACATCAAATAATAAATTTATCATCATTTAAAAAAATAAAGGATAAAAAATTTCATGTTTCATACAATTATGAAACCTAATAATAGTTGTTAAAATAAAAAAAAATGTAACAACCATATTTTTTTACTTGTTCTCCCAAACTATATCAGCTCTCCGGTGTGATGAAATGCTGTTTCATTTTAATTAGTAGGAAAATGGTCAAAAATAATAATGGCCATCCAAATATTCCAATGATCCTTTTTTGTAGTGGTAATCTGTTTATGGTCTTGAATTTTAATCATTGTGAGAATATTCTAATGATCAAATAGAATAGTTAAGGGAATACATCCTTCCTCCTGTATCATCTCTGAGGTGTGCTGATGCAAAACCCTTTTATTTTAAGATATATCTCTTCTTAATGATTTTTTTTGTTTTTGATAGGTTAAATTCCATAAAAATATAAAATTATGTAAATAATATTTGTGCATTATAAAATAAATAACATTTTATGTTATTTAAATTATTTTTTTTTCAAAAATATTTTCCAATTCCATTTGGAAATAATATTGTTCATAACAAATAATTTTGAATTATTGTTTTTATAAGGATCATTTTTATGAAATATGTTTTATTCAATGGTAAATTAATTATATTTAAAAATTTAATTAAGTGTATTAAAAATATCAAAATATTTTATTGAAATTTATAACAATAATTAACTTGTTATCAATAAAAAGAAAAACATTTTAAGTAAAAAACAACTATTTCTCAAAATACTATTTTTCTATGTATGAGATGTTATTTTATCATAATAAACTAATGAAATCACATTTTTTAATTATTTTAATTATATTTAATGAATTTATTTTCAATATAATATTTTAGAATTCACCTAAAATTTTAACTATGTAATTAACGAGAATAAATTTGGTTTTATGCTTAAAATGAATTTTTTTAAATGAGTTTTCTTTTCTTTTTAAATATTAATTTTTAAATTAATTTTTTTACATAAAGAAGTTTAATATTATAAATATTTTCCATATTTTGAATCATAATTTCCGAATTTTATAATTTGGAAAATTTTATTTTTTTCATAATTAATAGTAAATATAGAAAAAATATGCTTTCATGGTTTAGGTTAAAATTGGTTTATCAGGTGGGGGTGTGGTAAACAATGTTATAAGGGTAAAACGACACATAATATTTTCTAAATTTTATTGTTAATGTTAATTGGACCTCAAATTGTCTTAAATTTTATGTCATTTCAATTTGGTTACAGTGGTACATGAAAGAGACCAGATATTATATAAATCTTTTAAATATTTCATTGTGTATCATTCCCCACACTTATAAAAGGGATCATTTTATCCTCCAGTATTCACATAGTTTGTGCCCCCTATCCCAAAAAAATTACTATAATTTAACCATTATATAATTATAAAATTAATTCTTTATATCTTGTTAATAACTAAAGAACATCCTAATATAGAGTAATGTGTATGTCAAAGGATCTATCTCAGGGAAGAGATACTAGTTTTACTCAAATGTTTTAAAAGTATATCTTATCATACTTACTCAAAATATATTTTTACCACTACAACATAGCGACTATAGTAAAATATAGTAGTAACATTTTATTATTATTTTGGTAATAAAAATTTATATCTCCTTTCCATCCATTGTAAAATGATCATATCGCTCATGCGTATGTGTGTACTACCACCTCTACAAAGTGATGTGATTAATTTTTCTTTTCCTCATTTCATATATGTCATAAAGGAATATATATGTGATATAATTATTATTCTATAAAATGTTATTATTCTATACATATCATTCATTCCATCCATCGAAAATTGAGAACATCACCTGTGTGTATGTGTGGATTACCACCTTCATGAAGAAATATAATTATTTTTTAATCTCTACTATATATGAATAGTTATATAAGTGTAATAATGAATAAATATTATATTTATGTCATTATTAATATTCTAAATATATAGAAACCATTAAAAGGTTCATGTATTATAACCATCAAATAGAAACATGCATAGAAAACAGACCAGTTTTCACCTAAATCTCACCTTGATGAAGAAATTGTCAATAAATATATAATTAGAAATTATAAAATAATGATAAATAATTAGTTACGTTTGAATAAAATTATATAATATCTATATAATAAATATATTTTTATTATACATATGGTTTTAACATGTATGAAATAAGAAATGAGTTGATGTTAGGGGTTGTGTTACAATATAAATTTTTTCATGATTATTTATAATAAATTTGCACTGTGAAAACTTATATTATCATTATCCTGTAAACCTAGTATATTTTATTCTCCATTATCCATTCTAATAATTTTTAGGAATTAATACCATTCCTTCTCTTTTTTAGCAAAAAATAATTATAATGTTTTTTGAAATACCATTATTATTTTCACTTTAGATGACAAATGGTTTCTTCCATGTCCATAATTTTGTAAAAAAAAAATCTAGAATGTATTTTTCGATGATAAAAAATTATTTGATTTCATTTTAATTAATATTTTAATTTCCCCAAAACATTTTTAAATTTAATTTTTATAATGTTTTCTATAGTGGTTATTTTTGAGAATTTATAAATTATTTATAAGGAATATTTGTTTTACCATTCGCCACACAAATGGATTTTCTATCAATAATTAATATTATTTTACTTGAAGACACCAATGCTTGTTTAAATGGTTATTTTCAATAAAAATAATTTTCTCAATATTTCTTTAATCATTATTTTTTTATTTAAAAATAAAAGGTTATTTTTAATTTTCTCAAGGAAATGTACAAATTTCCTTTTAATGGTATTTTTCATCAATTTAAATATCCATTATGTATTTTTATGCTTCACTAGATATTTGAAAATATAATACCCTCTAAATTATATCTCTGGATTATGATGATTATTATTTTAAGATTATTCTATAAAACGTGTTTATTTTCCATGGGATAGTTAAATCATGATTCAATTTATAAAAAACCTATTTCCATTCCAGGATTTTTTCCATGATGAATTGTTGATTTTTTTGAAACCCATTTCCTTTACAAGGGTTATTTTATAATGAAACGACAAATAGTTTTATGATATTTCAGAAAAAATATGTATGTCTTTCATTATGTGATACATGGGATAATAAATATATAGAACTCTAATTTTTTGGGTAAATATTACAATGTCATGAGATTATATGGGACAAAAAGGTGATTGAACCAGGTTAATTAGTTAATGATATGTATTATTATTGTATTATAAGTGAACCTTGACTAAGGGAATTGTGCAATGGTGGTGTGAACCATATCCACTATGATAGTATTTGTAGTGATCATTAATTAAGGAGATGAATATATAGGGTCATGTGTATTCCCCAAACATATATCTCATTCTTAAGATATATTATAATGGTGTATGGTTGAATATTGATGATTTTTCACACTTACAACTTATGCCTTTTTATGAAAAACCTTATTCCATGATACATGACTTTTAAATTTAATTGAGATTGGGTATAAAATTATTTATTTATGATAATTTTATTTCACCCTTTTACTTATTCTTACTTATGATCATTGATTAATATATCCTATTCTTAACATTTCTATGCATCTGAGATCACCCTTTCTTATGTTTCCTTTTACCTAGGTTTTGAAGAAAGTTATTTATTTAGAAATGTTAAGTAATGTTATTGTGATAACAGAAATTATTGTAATATATTTAATATCATTCATCGTATAAGATGATTATGTATCAATTATCTAAAGAAAAAAAATCCTTTATAATTTTGGTTCATGTACTGTTATGAGATATATTTAATATTCATCTAAAATTGTGTAACATTTATAAGATAAATTCATGGGTCACCTAAATTTTTCTTAGAGGAGGGTTTAGTTATATTTAGATATTTGGAATATAATTTTTTTTAGAAAACTTAGCATAAGAATCTTTAATAGGAGATAATCCTATATTATATTAATGAAATCATTGATGTATTCCAAAAACAATACAACCCTATCAAAAACTTCTTAGTAAATGTGGTCATCGTACATCTGAACCTAGGATTTATAAATATGAAATGGGTGGATTTTTTAATAATTATATCATCACTGGTGAAATATTATTGGTTAAAAGGGTGATCAATTTCCTAAACACTCATTAGGGTTATTTAACAGATAATTCACAGTCTCTTTATGAACCATTACGATTAATGAGAGGATATAAATTGTAACAATCGATGATATTCTATAATGAAGTGTGATGAACTAAATGATTAATGGGATAATAATTATTACTATAATTAAGAAATTATAGGAATTATATTTGTAATCATATTATTTTTTAACCTGATTAATGATTTTTGATACCCAGACCATGTTTTTTTTGTTTTATTGATTGACCTGAACTAGGAGGAATCATGTGAACAATGAATGGAATAGACAATGAAATTTCCTTACTCATGATAATCCAAATGATATTGGAGATGGTATTTAAAATATTGCATCTATACTCACACAAATATATCATGATATTAATTGTAAATTGTGGGATACGAAACTTATAAAGGACCAAAGGAATGAAAAACCGACTATTGAGTCTTAAAGGTAGAAACATCCACCATCTTTCTGTGGTTTTCATTTACTATTTTTTCTAAGAAATTTATCACTAATATAGATAACATTTTTTCATTTTTTTAAATTCTTAGACCATTAAAATTTTATTATTTAATATCATTTGTATGGATAAATAGATCAATGTTGGACTCTTTTTAATAATAGGATTCAAGAGGAGGAAATCAACTCCATAACATGGGATGAGTAAAGAATTTATCATTTGGAATAATTTGATAAATTTCATTATACAAAACACTAAACACGTGAGAATATTAGAAATCATTATTTAAATTAATCATATTATACATTATTTAATTTAAATATATTTACTGTTAATAATTTATAATTAATTGAGGATATAATATTGATCCCAATGAACTATTTCGATGTATTCTATTTAAAAGCATGGAATTTATCGTGTATTTTTTATTCAATGGTAACTATAGATTTTTAAGAAAATTATTCAGAGTATTAAAATTATAAAAATACAAATTAAAAATTCACAAAAAAAATAAATAAATTGTTATCCATTTTTTAAATATAAGAATTAAATAATTTTCTAGAAAAATAAGTTATCTTTCAGAAAATTATTTTTATGTGTTCTTAATGTATTTTTAGTATATTGAATTACATATTTCATGATTGATTAATTATTTTCATGAAATTTATCTAATTTAAATTCAATAAAATGTTTTCTCATATATATAATTGTTTTTAATTTTGATGGAATTAATATAAATTCAGTTTTATGCTTCCAATTTCTTTTTTCAAAAAAACATGTACCAATTACAAATGTATATATATTTTTGTTTGAATCTAGGTAGAAAATATTTTATCTAAAATTCCATGTATTTTCCATTTTATTTTAATTTAACAAAATGATTACTTTATATTGTATAAATTTTGTAAATAATTCCCAATGTGTCCCTCCTCTCACTTATAAAAGGGAACCTCCCGACTACATTATTCACATAATTTGAGACCTATAACTTTGGAAATACCTTTAGAAAACCGTTTATATATTATTTCTCTTAATTATATATCTCTTATTCTTACGTTATACCCATACTATGATGACATAAAGATTAAGCTAATGGATGTCTCTCAATGAATAGGTAGCCATAATACCCTACTCCTTCAATGTTGATTTCTTCTTGCACATCATATAAATCTATTGTAATCAAAAAAATTAATTAATCTATTATAATAAATATAATACAAGGTTAATTTTATTATGAGTGACCCATTTTCTATCTCCCTCTCATCCATTGAAAGATGATAACAATGATTTTGTGTAGGTGGAAACTATATGCACCACGAAGCGATGTGATTCGTTTATCATTTTAACTTTACATGGTTAGTCATATGGATAAATTTAATGAATATATATAAAATAAATTACATAATTTTATTATTTAATGTTTAATTATTATAAACCTTTAATTCATTCCATCCATCGAAATTTGATAATATCACCCATGTATACGTGTGGACTATCACCTTTATGAAGTGATGTAATTAAATTTACATCACTGCATTACAAGAATGGTTACAAACTTGTAAATCATATATAAATATTATTATTATTTAATAACTAATATTATGAATATGATGATACCATGACCATGGTTCTGGTACAAGAACCATTGAAAAAAATATCCATGGAAAATAATCAAGTTTTGACCTGAATGTTCATTTTAATAATGAAATTATTAAAAATATAGAATTGTAATTTATAAAAGAATGAAATATAGTTAGTAATGGTTGATTTTTGTAATATAATAATATAATCATAAATTAATATAAATTATATTGATGTTTTTTCAATTGTAATGAATTAGCAGTCTTGAGGTAAGAGTTTATGTTACAATTTAATTTTTTGGATTGTTTCTGTTAAATTTACACGAATGGAAATTATATGATAATTATCCATTTATTATTCTACAGTTTCTCCTTATATTATTATTATTTTAATTTATGGTATTATTATAATTTTCCTCTCTTTGGTACTTATAAAAAATCAATGAAATGTTTTTTTAGAAAACCAGACCATATTTATTCTTTGGAAGAAAAAACTTTTCATCCACATCTATTTCTCAATATAAAGATTTTATGAATGTAATTTCCAAAGAAAAAATTGTTATTTTAATTTATCTTTATCTATATTTTTTGTTCATATTAACATTTTTAAAAATAATTGTAAATTTTTTATGAAGTAGTTTCTTATGAAATTTTACAAAAAGTGAAAATGAAATAATTATTTTAACATTTTTTATATGAAAAAACATTCCCAATATCATGAATATTAATTTATTTAGAGATTAATTTGAATTAATAAATTTTTATTTTCAATGAAAAAATTTCTTTTAACGGTCTTCGGTCCTTTATATTTTAGATTTACAAAAATAAAAATACATTTTAACATTTTTAAAGGAAGTTTCTAAATTGACTTTTAATTCTATTATTTATCTATTTTAGCAAAATATAAGAATAATTATAATTAAGTTGGGATATTATATAATTATACCATTAAATTTTTTTTATTTGAATATCTTAGGTATATTATTATTATTTAAGATTCAATAAAAATCCTTTCATTCCCATGGGTAAATAAGGCTATGAAAAAATATTTTCAAAACCCATTTCTTTTTCACGGGTGATGATTTGATGAAATTATGAAAAAAAAAATCAAAACTATTTGTTGTACATGGGTTATATAATGATTTAATGATGATTTTATATGATATTATTAGACAAATATGTATGGTTTTCATTATGGGTGGGATTTTATTATAATAACCCATCCATAAACATTTCATAATATATTTTCTTTAGACTAGAAATAACTTTTCTATATACCCAATGGTATTTAAGGGTTATAGTAAAAGTGAATTAAGAAATAACTCTATATTAACAAAATAATATATTAAATATTGGAAACTTCTATTGAGTGTCCATTTTTTCTATAATATATGCAATGGCCCAGACCTCTCCAGCCCATTACTTTTTGAAAATGCAGTGTTAGAGGTGTTCTGGGAGGTTATGGTGACTTGAGGGAGCGTTTGGGAAAATATTTAAAGAAAACTAAAGTGCAGTATCTTTCGCACGGGCTGCGTATGGTTTTTCTATACTATGCGGCTATACCATGCATAGGTAATCATGGAGGTAGTGGATAACACACAGTTAGCGTACAGTTTGTCTAACCGTGCAGGGAGTGTTTGACAAGGCAATAGTTTTTGCAAGAGAGGCGCACAGTTCGTCAAACTATGCAGCCAAACCGTGTGAGAGGGGTGGCCAAGGAAGTAACTAACGCATGGTTAGCACACGGTTTGTCAAACTCTGCGGACTAACCGTGCAGGAACTTAAATTAGATCCTAAAATTGTGGATCTAATCCGTTTCGCCTCTAAATTTCTTGTTTAAGCTCCTAAGAGCCCGTGACATGGGATTACCCTCCATTGAAGGTAGAAGAACCTCTCTCAAGCATTTTGGAGGTGATCTGAATGCTTCTATTGATGAATTGATGCTTTTTTATTGAGTTATGTGATTGTTCTTCTTTGGTTTTTTAGATCTAATAAGATCTACTCCTCCTCTTCTCTCAATTTTTTAGATCTACGCCCGTTGTGGGCAGATCTAAGTGTATGGATGTAAAATATGATTAGATTTGGTTTTTATCTTTCTAGGTGGAGATATATAAGGCGAGGTTTAGGAGAATCGACCCGTGTATCTTGAGCTTTCTTCGACACTTGTGGTTTTCATCAAAAGACATTGAGGTAGGAGATTTGTTGCTTCCCTTTATTTTATGTGCAACTGTAATGATATCATATTTAATCCCACTGGATGAAAATGGAATTGAAATAATAAATATTTTGAACCAGATAAAGAAATTGTATTGATCTTATGTTATTGCATCTTGTTTTGCTAGATTTTGTGATATCTATGCTTTCTTTGTTTAGCTGTTGTGCTTAATGGAAATCGATAAATAACGTAAACCAAGACTAATTGATAATTTTTTGATAAAGATAAAGAGGCATGTGAACGAATCTAGTTCTTGTTGTAATTTTATGTTAATCAAATTGGTATAGTAATCATGCATAATAATTTGTGATAGCTTACTGGTTCAGTTTCCCGATGTTGGAACCAAAGGATATGAAATATGTTAATTCAATATGGATTAAAGAATTTGTTGTTGGATAAGTCCTTAAAGGGTTCTGAGTTTCCCTCTTGATTTTTAAAGGGCCAAGAGCTCAATTGATGTGATGTTTTCTTTCATAATGCTTGTGTTATGATGTGATCCCAAATGGCTGTTGTGATATATGGGGGATAGAGGCCTTTTGGTTGTCGCAAAGGATGATTCCTAGAGTGGAGAGATGCATCGGTTTATGCATGAGGTTGTCCGGGATGACATTAGGGTTGACAGAATGGGATGGATGTGATTGTGGGATTCTTTCTATTTATTGGGTTGTTTATCTACTTTAATTTTCCCTACTACTCAAGGAAGATGGTCTTGCTTACCCTTTGTCCAATAGAGGCAAAGACACGTGGGGTATTCCACGTGCTTTCTGTTTTTAGATTCTCATGGGAGAATGGGTCTACGCTCTTACTATAGGCGGCAACGACTTGACGAGTAGTACATCTACTCACTGTGTTCATCCCCCTTTGTGTTAGTAGCATAGAATGATTTTATAGAATGCCTTAGAATATGGGAAAGTAAATCTATAAGAATATTTGAATAAATGGTGTTAACTCATGGGGTTGGAGTTCACCGGAACTTATTGATGAGGTTGAAAACTTTTGAAGGAACAATGGAATTTGGTTGTGATTCTTATAAAAATTTATGTTGATTCGTTCATGGTTAATTAATGAGCAAAGAATTAATTAAAATACAGTGGAATTGATAACAAGGGAATGATGTAATCAAATAATTCTCTGTAAATGGTTGTGTGCTTATAGGATACCTAGTCTTAGAAGTAGCAGCCCAGATTCCAAGAGACGTTACCTGTAGTTTTATCTAATACTAGGTTATGCCCATAGTGGGGTTGTGAGTTATAGTATATCATATACTATTTGTTTCTATACGCTAATCCAACCAGTTAGAAATGGAAACTGACACCCCGGGGATTTTAAGCCCTGGGGGTGTTTTCCCCAACATTCTGGTGGGAGGATGAATGGATGACTACCCCCCTTTGGCCCCTCACTCTTCACTTGGTAGATACTTGTGTCATTAGGCATAGTGGTTAGTTTTCCCCATATATGTCTGTAGAGGGATGTAATGGATTTTGGTTATTCACACACACATATTCGGGATATAGTTTCCTATAGACTAATTTGGGTGTAACGTGTATAGGTTTTAATGGTCTGAGGGTCCTTACTCAGTGTATGAGCTGTAATCACTTGAGGTATAATACCCGACGTATGATACACATTATGAGAGCTGTGGTGGCTCCCTCTAACGACCCAATGATTTTCAATGGAAAATTCCCTTATTATATTTATGTCATAAAAACAAAAAATAATGAACTACTGAGTGATAAGTGACCTTTAAACATTAGTTTTTCACACCTATGTTTGGAATTTTGAAAATCCGACATACAAGGTTGTGTTCAAGATGTTTTTTGGAGTCTAATGAAACAAAAATAATTTTTGGTGAATAGTGACCTACCCTTATGAATAGTAAAATACCCTTACGAATAGTAATATGACCATTATGAATAGTAAATCATCCAACATAAGAGTAACATTACATATGAATAATAAAATAAAATTTATACATCTTCGAAAGTGACAATTTGACCTTAGTAAACATTTTCGTATTTTGTAAGTCATAAGTAAATAATTATAATTAATTAATTAATTTGAAAGAAACATTAATTCCCTAAAATTTATTCATAAATTATTGAATCAATGTCTTATAGTTTTTAGATAATTTTATAAGACCCTACGTAATTTTTAGAAGCACTATAAAATTAGTTTTAATCTTAAAAACTGTTTTTTATGTAAATTATTATTTTAATTAAATTTTAAATTAATAAGATTTAAAAAATTATTTTTGGAAAATTTAATTCATTTTTGGATTCTACACCTCAAAAAATGGTTGGGGTAAATTTTTGGTATTTTTCTAAGATACTTGAATTTTTGATGAATAGTGAAATACCATAATTTACAAAATAAGCTAAATAAGCTAATTATAGGGTCATGTGTGATTTTTTGCTGATGTAAGCCCACTTGGTTCGGTATTACATTAAAAAATTACTATTCTTGGTTTTTTAATACTCACTATTCCTTGTCTTAGAGGATATTAATAAACTGATGAATTTTATATTAAGGAAACCCCTCTCCCCTCCACTATAAAAGCCACCCTTCACACCCTCATTTGCTCACACCCCTCAAGCTCCAAGACATCACTAAACTCTGCCCAATCACCTTACCTAGACCCTCCCCCATGTCCAAGATCTTCTGCTATCATCAAAATACCATGCTTAGGAAATTAAGGAGGTTCTCAAGAGAAGGATTCAGGAGGTAATTTCCCTCCCTCTTCTCCATTAATTTCCATTCAAGATCAAGTTCATTTCTTGATCCCTCCCCACCTATCTTCCTCTGAATCAAATTGTAACTCCAGAATTATATTTTTATTTTATGATTCTAGTGGGAAATTATATCATCCATCCCCCCTTCCCTCTTCGTTTTATTTTATTAAAAAGAACGTTGTTTGTGAGTTCTTAATTTTTCACCTTCAAGAACGACATGCTTTCTTCTTCCATTTCTACCTTCATATATGGTAATGAAACCATTTTTATGGTTTCAAAAGAACATATTATATGTACTATCAAATATTTAATGTTCTGGAAATAACCTATGGCCATATTACTAAGTGATAAGTTGAAACAAGTTCGTTGTGATCCAAGAACCGCCCAAATTGACCCAAATAACAATCATTTAATTTTTATCTGACAATTCATCCACATGGATAAAATATAATTCATTATAAGATCATTAAAACTCCTGTAATATCATTAGTTACATGTAATATCATTTCTGGATGTTTACTCATGTTCTACCCAAACATCAATTTAAGAATACAAGTGAACCACCCAACAAAAACCATAAAAATAAGCATCCCCGAACAATGTTTTTAAACTCTATAAGTCACACAAAGGAACATAATATGAAATAATAAAACCAGAATGAACCTTATTAATGTAAAAATGGTTCTGTATTTCTAATTAAATAATATAATGTCATTATACGGGACATTAAAGTGAAGGAAGCATTTAGGTATAAGGTAAGGGGAAATTCTTGAACCCAACTTTCATCCTTCGGATTCTACCTATTTCACTCCATTTTTGATACGGTCACTCCATAAAGATCATTTGATCATAATTGTCTTTTCTTTTCTGGGATATAAATGTTTTCTAATGAAGTTTATGTCAATCCAAATGTTTTCTGAAAGAACACTTCTCTTTTGAACTCAACTTTTACCTCTCATTCAAGGTTAATGGTTTTAGTGTCAAGTATGTTGTTCCCTCTTTCTTTTGGGATCCCAATGTTCATGAATGTGTTTTTATGAGATGAAACCCATTATTTTCATGGGTTAGTTAGGTTCATTTATGTTATATCTTCATTTTGGCATGCATGATAAATGATAATTTTATGATGTGACAGGTGCGCCCGGAATTATATAGCGCTCCAATGCATTGGGTAAAGCGATGAATCTCATGAGTAAATGTGAAACGATGTGTGAACAAGATGATAGCTTGGTTCACAATTATGTGTGGTAGTTAACCGATAAAACATTATGTTTCATTTTTATGCATTGACACATTTCAATTCTTTTATTTATTCTCCTCTCATGTTCATAATATTTTTCCTACGTCATGATTGTGCTCACCCCATGCTATATTGTTCTTATCTATCCTCTTACTGGGCATCTATCTCACCCATTTTGATGTATATCCTCATGTGGGTACATGTAATATGGAGATGAAAAGTGAAAATAAGAATCTATAGATGATGAAATTAAATAAATGTTTGTGTTATATGTTGTATTTGTTAAGTATGGTTCTAGTTTTCCCAAGACACTAAACCTTTGGACCCTCTATGTGTAATATTATTATGTTGTATATCTTTGAAATGATGTAATAGTAATGTAATACATGTTTGGGTTGCTATAGTTGGTATCAGAGAAAAGGTTTAGTTAATTTGGGAATTTGGATTAGTGAACCCTAGAGAAAACCTCTAGCATGAGACTAAGTACAAATATGCACACAAGATTATTTACATAAGGATCCCATATGTTATGATTTTAGTATAAATCGTTCAAATGAATAATTTATGTATTCATGACTTGTTTACTTATGTTTTGTTCTAACCTTTTCTATTTTAGGAAATGGTGGGAACCAGGAGAAATTAGGCCAACAACTCATGCGAGGGCCAATGCAATGATTTCCCAAACGACATCCCCAAGGATCTGGGAGGTGGAGTTCAAGACTTCATGGAGATTCTTACCCAATTATAATAGGTTATGAATAATTACCATAATAATGGGGAATGTCCTCCTTTACTAAGGAGGGAGAAATTATATATCGAATGATTTATGCGGAAACGACCACCAACGTTTTGTGGATCTTCCGATCCACTAGTTTCAGAATAGTTGGTCAACTCCATAGAGAAGATCTTTTCTGTGATTGACTGTTCTGAGATGGAGAAGGTGACTCTATCCATTTATCGACTAGATGGAGAAGCCGATCAACGGTGGTATTTGATTTAGAACACCAATCCAAGGGATGAAATTGAATAGATTGAATGGGAAGACTTTAATAAAATGTTTCCTAACAAGTATTTCCCACGAATGCTTCACAAGAAGATGGAGAGAGAATTCATAGAGCTCAAGCAAAAATAAGGAGAATCTGTCACAACCTATGAAGTGAATTTCACAATGTTTTCAATGTATGCTTCGGGTTTTTTATTAACAAAGATAGAAAAATTGATAGATTATTTAGTGGATTAAAATCACACCTTCGAAAGGCTCTTTTAATTCGATTCATTGGGAGTTATGAAGAAGTTGTTTGCTGTTCTCTCAAAGTGGAGATGGAGTTTGGAGAATGGTTCCATGGCTATGGTGATAAGAGGAGAAATATGGAGTTTCAATCTGGTGGATCTAATGATAAAGGTGGGAATAAAAATCAACAACTAACATGCCAAAAATGTGGGATGATGCACAATGGGAACTGCCTCAAAGGGATGGGGAAATGCTTCAAGTGTGGGAAAGAAGGACACCATGCTCAGGAGTGTCGAAAAGACACAAAAAGGAATGATACTGTTGCTGATGAATGGAAATATCCACTCATGGTTCAATGCTACAATTGTATAGAGATATGGAACTATGAAAACCGGTGTACCAAACCTCGAGTTCTCGAGGGTAATCATCGTCAGCAGCCACCAAAGCCAAAGGATCAAGGGAATTCTTTTTCCATCACTACTGTGGAGGTGAAGCATGGTAATGAAGTCGTACAAGGTACTCTTCTTATTCACTCAAGAATGGAAAAAGTCTTATTTTATTCCGGTTCTATGCATTCCTTTATATCCTGAAAGTTTTCTAGAACTATAGAATCGAAGCCCCGAAACCTTGAATTAGAGATATCTATAAAAAAACCAAGTGGTGCAATCATTTCAGCCCAAGTGTTTGACTCTTCTCCTGTTGGCGTATGTGGGAAGATTCTTCCGGAAAATCTCATAATACATCCTTAAGTGGAATTATATGCCATAATGGGTATGGATTGGCTCACATTATATAGAGCACATATCAACTGTCGGGAAAAGGAAATATCATTTCATATTCTGAACCGTCTCATGCTCCTCTACAAATGAAAGGAAGATCATGAATATCCTTTGAAAATCCTTCAATGGTGTGGGTGTTGATTTCCTATGAAGAAGCATACCTCACCCAAATTGTTGAGTCGAAGGAAAGTTCCAACCTTGAGGAAATTCCAATCTTGAGGGAATATGGAGATGTATTTCCCAAATAGTTACCCGGAATTCTCCAAAATCATGATGTAGAGTTCTCAATTTAACTCATACCCAGATCTACTCCTATCTTGAAGTTCCCCTATAGGATGGCTCCAATTGAACTTGAGGAGTTAAAGAAGCAGCTGCAAGAGCATCTGGACAGAGGCTTCATACGCCCTAGTGCATCACCTTGGGGTGCACCAGTGCTCTTTGTGAAGAAGAAGGATGGAACAATGCGGCTGTGTATCAATTATCAGGAACTCAACAAGATCACCATAAATAACAAGTATCCTATCCCAAGGATTGATGACTTATTCGACTAGTTAATAGGATTTCAATACTACTCAAAAGTCGATTTCTATTCTGGATATCATCAGGTAAAGGTAAAGAGGGAAATATTCAGAAGACTGCCTTCCGTACAAGGTATGGGCACTATGAGTTTTTGGTGATGCCCTTTGGACATACTAATACCCCTGCAATATTCATGGATTTTATGAATAGAGTCTTTATACATTATCGCGGCAAATTTGTGGCAGTGTTTATCGATGATATTCTCAACTACTCCAAGAGAAAGGAGGAACATGAAGAACATCTAAGACTTGTGTTGGCGACATTAAGAAAGGAGACTTTGTATGCCAAGTTCAGCAAGTGTTACTTTTGGATGAAGAAAGTCACATTCTTGGGACATGTGATCACAACTGAGGTAATTTATGTGGATCCTTCAATGAAAAAGCTGATTGAGGAATGGCCTAGACCCTCTAGTGTCACAGATATCCGTAGTTTTCTTGGATTAGCTGAGTACTACCGACGTTTTGTGAGAAACTTTTCATGATTGTCAAGCCTGCTAACTAAGTTAACAAGGAATGGGGTAAAGTATTTTTGGACCGAAGAATGTGAGGGAAGCATCAAGGAGCTAAAAAGAAGGCTGATCATAGCACATGTACTCACAGTACCGAAAAGTGCAGAATTTTTTGTGATATACAGTGATTCTTTAAAGAAAGGCTTGGGATGTGTACTCATGAAAAATGATAATGGGAAATCCTAAGCCTCATGAGAGTTGAATATCCATGAGAAAAACTACCCGACACATGATCTAGAGATAGAATCAATGATTTTTTCCTTGAAAATCTGGAGGCACTACCTTTATAGCGAGAAGTGTGACATATACACCAACCACAAGAGCCTAAAGTATATATTAATAGAAAGGGAGCTCAACATGCATCAAAGGAGATTGTTAGAACTAATCACGGATTACAATTTCTCTATTCACTATCATCCTGAAAAGGTGAACAAGGTAGCTAATGCTCTAAGTAGAAAATAACCTGCTACTCTTTCCATGTTGCGGATTGAGAAAGACCCTATCTTCATAGATATGAAAAGGATGGATTTGGAAATCATAAGTGTAGGGGATACATCCTACCTTTCCCAAATTATTGTGCAGCCATCCATCCAGATGAATACTAAAGAAGAACAAAGGGATGATGTGGAGATACAAAAGAGTGTGAATGCAGTATAGGAAGGGAAGCTGCAAGAGTTTCATATCAACGACGATGGCGTGATTCGGTTTGGAATGTGGCTTTGTGTTCCTTCATTACCTGGGATAAAGAATGAGCTATTGGAAAATACACATAGCACAACATTCTCTATCCATCCTGGGAGTACCAAGATGTATCGTGATCTCTGAGAACACTTTTTTTTGGATAACATGGAGAAGAAGATTGTGGAATATGTATTAAGGTGCTTGGTATGTTAGCAAGTTAAAGCTAAGAAAAAAAAGTCCAATGGTATGACCGACTCACCAGGACTGCCCATTTTATCGCTATTTGGGAAGATCTCTCGCTTGATCAACTTGAAATGATATATGTGAAGGAAGTGGTGAGATTGCACAGTGTCCCACTCTCGATTGTCTCTGACCGTGATCCAAGGTTCACATATAAATTCTAGAGGAGACTTCAACATGCTTTGAGTACTGAATTAAATTTCAGCACGATCTATAACCCCAAACCGATGGCCAGTCTGAAAGGACTATTCAGACGCTTGAAGAAAGGCTAAGATCCTGCTCTCTTGAATTAAAAGGAGGTTGGGATCAGTATCTCCAATTGGTTGAGTTCTCATACAATAATAGCTTCCACTCGAGTATCCAGATGGCTCCATATGAATCTCTATATGGAAAGCGATGTAGAACTCCAACCTTTTGGGATGAAGATGGGGAATGAAAGCTACTTGGGTCTGATCTTGTTCAAGATATGACATAGAAGGTTTAAGTCATCCAGAAACACATAAGAGCTGCTCAAAGTTGGCAAAAATTCTATGCTGACAACTGTTAAAGGGACTTGTAGTTCGACATTGAAGATAAAATTTTCCTTCGAATATCTTCATGGAAGAGAGTCATGCGATTCATGAATAAAGGGAAGCTAATCCCAAGGTTATTGGCCCCTTTGAGATCCTTGATCGCATATGAGTCGCAGCCTATCATCTTGAAATTCCACCGAATATGGCTCAAGTTCATGATGTGTTTCATGTATCACTATTGAGGAAGTACATACCAGACCCCTCAGATGTACTAAACTCAGAGGTGGTGCAGCTGAGAGATGATCTCTCCTTTGAGGAGTAGCCAGTAAAGATTCTAGATCAAAGAGATAAGGTTCTACACAACAAGACAACCCATCTTGTCAATGTGTTATGGAGGAACCATAAGTTTGAGGAAGAAACATGGGAACCATAAGAGGCAATGAAGGGGAAGTACCCTCACCTGTTTGTGTAAAGTGAAATTTCGGGGGAAAAATTATTTATGGGTGGAAGAACGTAACGACCCAATTTTTTTCAATGGAAAATTCCCTTCTTATATTTATGTCATAAAAACAAAAAATAATGAACTACTGAGTGATAAGTGACCATTAAACATAAGTTCGTCACTCCTATATTTGGAATTTTGAAAATTCGACATACACGGTTGTGTTCAAGATGATTTTTGGAGTCTAATGAAACAAAAATAATTTTTGGTGAATAGTGACCTACCCTTATGAATAGTAACATACCCTTATGAATAGTAATATGACCCTTATGCATAGTAAATCATCCAACATAAGAGTAACAATACCAATGAATAATAAAATAAAATTTAGACATCTTAGAAAGTGACAATTTTTCCTTTGTAAACGTTTTGGTATTTTGTAAGTCATAAATAATTAATTATAATTAATTAATTAATTTAAAAGAAAAATTAATTCCCTAAAATTTATTCATAAATTATTTAATCAGTGTCCTATAGTTTTTATATAATTTTATAAGACCCTACGTAATTTTTAAAAGCACTTTAAAATCAGTTTTAATCTTAAAAACTGTTTTTAAGTAAATTATGATTTTAATTAAATATTCAATTAATAATAGATAGAAAATTATTTTTGAAAAATGGAATTCATTTTTGGTTTCTACATGTCTAAAAATGGTTTGGGTAATTTTTTTGGGATTACTCTGAGATACATGAATTTTTGATGAATAGTGAAATATCGTAATTTACAAAATAAGCTAAATAAGCTAATTATAGGGTCCTGTGTGATGTTTTGCTGATGTAAGCCCAATTGGTTCAGGATTAAATTATAATATTACTATTATTGGTCTTTCAAGACTCACTATTCCTTGTCTTAGGAGAAATTAATAAACTAATGAATTTTATATTAAGGAAACCCCTACCCCCTCCACTATAAAAGCCACCCTTCACACCATCATTTCCTCACACCTCTCAAGATCCAAGACTTCCCTAAAATCATCCCAAACACCTTCCCTAGACCCTCCCCCACGTCCAAGAGCTACTGGTCTCATCAAAAGACCAAGATTATGCCCTTAAGGAGGTTCTCAAGAGAAGGATTCAAGAGGTAATTTCCCTCTCTCTTCTCCTTTAATTTTCTTTCAAGTTCTAGTTCATTTCTTGATCCCTCCCAAGCTATCTTCATCTGAATTATATTGTAACTCTAGTACTATACTGTAATTTTACGATTATAATGGGATATTATATCATCCAACCCCCTTTCCCTCTTCCTTTTAACATATTAAAAAGAACGTTGTTCGTGAGGTGTTAATTTTTCACCTTCAAGAACGACATGCTTTCTTCTTCCATTTCTACCTTCCGATCTGGTAATGAAACCATTTTTATTGTTGAACCAGAATATATTATATGTATTATCTCCTATTTAAAGTTCTGTAAATAACCTATGGCCGTATTACTAAGTGATAAGTTAAAAAAAGTTCGTTGTGATCCAAGAACCGCCCAAATTGAACAAAATAACCATCATTTAATTTTTATCCTATGATTCATCCACATGGATATAATATAATTAATTATAAGATAATTAAAAACCCATTAATATCATTAATTACATGTAATATCATTTCAGGATGTTTACTCATGATCTACCCAAACATCAATTTAAGAATACAAGTGAACCACCGACGAAAAACCATAAAAACGAACATCCACGAACAATGTTTTTAAACTCTATAAGTAATCAAAAAGAACATAATATGACATAATAAAACCAGAATTAACCCTGTTAATGAACACATGGTTTTGGATTTCTAATTAATGAATATAATTTCATTATACAGGACATAAAATAGAAGGAAGAATTCAGGTATAAGGTAAGGGGAAATTCTCGAACCAAACATTCATCCTTCGGGTTCTACCTCTTTCACTCAATTTTTGATATGGTCACTCCTTAATTATCATTTTTTCATCATTTTCTTTCCTATCATGGGATATAAATTTTTTCTAATGATGTTTTTGTCAATCCAATTATTTTTAGAATGAATTATTCTCTTATGAACTCATCTTTTACCTCTCATTCAAGGATGATGGTTCTTGTATCAAGTATGTTGTTCCCTCTTTCTTTTGGGAACCCAAATTTTATAAATTTGTTCTTATGAGATGAAACCCATTATTTTTCATGGGTTAGTTATTTTCATTTATGTTATATGTTCATTATGGCATGCATGATAAATGATAATGTTATGATGTGATGGGTGCGCCTGGATTTATATAGCACAATATGAATGTTGAAATGTGACGGGTGCGCCCAAAAATATATAGCACTCCAATAACATGGGTAAAGTGATGAATATCATGAGTAAATGTGAAATGATGTATGAACAATATTCTAGCTTGGTTCACAAGTATGTGTGGTAGTTAACCACTAAGACATGATGTTTCATTTATATGCATTTCCACATTTCATGTCTTTTATTTGTTCTCCTCTCATGTTCATGATCTTTTTCCTATGTTAGGATTGTGCTCAGCCAATGCTATATTGTTCTTATCTATCATATTACTGGGATTCTAGCTCACCCCTTTTGATGTATATCTTTAGGTGGCTACATGTACTAAGGAGAGGAAAAGTGCCAATAAGAATATAGAGTTGAAGAAATTAAATAAATGTTTATGCTAGATGTTTTATTTGGTAGGTATGGTCCTAGTTTTCCCAAGACACTAAACCTTTGGATCATCAATGTGTAATACTACTATGTTGTTTATCTTTGAAATGATGTAATAGTAATGTAAGAAAATATTGGGTCACTATACCCTCAGAAACTATTTGGTTACTTTTGGGTTGTGAGGATGGTGTGGTACTTCACCCAGGTGTCTATGGGAAATCCATTGTGGTGCATGAGGTGCAGATTGTGGTGCTTCGCCCAGGTGTCTGCGGGAAAGCCTTTTTGGAGAGAGATGCTTAGGACGTGCGACGTTGGGGAAAAAGGAAAACCAGTGGGGATGTAGTAGCAGGGGACCATTGATATTCTTTATTATATGCGATATTATTGTATGATTTACTTGGTGAGAGTAGCCATGGTGTAGTTGGGAACTTAGTATACCTGTTTAGGCGACGAGTTAGTTTCACCTATTGTTAACTGTGCTTTACCATTATTTCTTTACTTTTTCACGAGAGGATTTGGGGAGGATCCTACTAAGTATACTATTATTCTCACCCTATGTATATATAACCTGTTTTTTAGGTCACTTGGAGCAGGTAGGAGATCAGGATGGTTACTACTAGCTTGTGGTTGGAGGAGCTGTCCGGGTTTGTGGTTACTTCTGTTTTTACATTATTTTGGGTACTTGTAGTTTTCCCCTTTCAGTTATAGTAATTTTTCATGACATTTCATATATGTACCTGGGTTTATTTTAAATTTCAGTTCTGAATTGGATTTGATTGGTGTCTATCTTATCTCTCTCTTCCACATGTGTTCTTTTAGAGGGTAGTGCCTCTCCTATTGTGTGATATTATACCCTTAGTGCTAGTTGACAACCCAAGGCCTACTGGAGGTGGGACTCGGGGGTCATTATCCCCCTTCTCACATTGCCGGCCCAGGAGAGGCACAATTTGTGGGGAGGGGGTCGTGACATAGTGGTATCAGAGGTCTGGTTGAGGGATATGATGGAGCTTGGAGTTAGGCATAGTTGAGGTTTCATGGGTCGGTAGAGAAACAGTGTCATTCATTTTATAAAGTGAGGTATACACTGGAGACGGGCTGAGACATAGGCGTTTAGTGCCCCATATGTTCTGATGTATGGAACTTTATGTTTACAATGGCTACTAAACAAGGTGATACTAGTTCCAGGGTAGAGACCAAGGAAATGATCATGAATCATACTTCTTTGTTCCTATGTTTGAATGGGTAGACCTTGGGATTGGTTGACCTAAAATGAATAAAATAAAACAATTGATTAATTAATGTTGAGTCTTCCATGTTCCTAGTTTAGGAACTCAAACAGTTGTTATTTTATAGGTATGGATTCAGGTCGACGTCCTCGTCAGGTTTGGGTAGAAAATGTCTAGCAGGCAATTCTAGCAGATCACCACAGGGTAGAGGTTGACGAGGACGACACATGGAGGAAGACACTCTGAGAGTTTCAGTGCTAGAGTCTGCAGAAGTACCAGGGCTCTATTTCAGATGTAGTCACAGAGGACTGGTTGGTGGAGGTCGAGATAGGCTTCATTTCGATTCATTCTCAGATGGATAACTAGGTGTCCTTAGCTGTGACCATTATGCATGGAGTGGAGAGGTAGTGGTGGTTCTTTTTCCTTGGGGATCGTGAGGAATTAGCGATCTCATGGGAGGAGTTATGAGAAACGTTTAGAGTCGAGTTCCTTTCTTCGACTGCAAAGGCTTCCAGTCGCCAGGAGCATCTTATACTTCGATAGGGGATCTCTATTGTTTGAGAGTTTGGAATCCATTTCAGGAACCGTTCATGATATGATTCAGACCTATTACTAGATGGGGAGGCTCGGGCGAGGCGTTTCGAGGAGGCTTTGCATCCCTATATCTAGCGCCAGGTCACCCCATTTATGCTGAAGACCTATCCTGAGGTGCTGGAAAGGGAAGAGGTTGTCGAGTGGACTTTGGCCAGTATCGGATCATCACGAGAGGGGATCGTCATGATACCTCATAAAGAAAAGCTGTGGTCCGGGGTTCCCGATTTTCAAGGCAGAAGAGTTTATGTTCCACCGGGGGTAGGTCTCATCCCTTCACAACTCGTTTCTCCAGAGGAAGAAAATCTCAGACATATGCCAAGGGATCAGGAACTTGTTTTTCTTCTGGTGGTCGTGGCCATCAGTAGTGGGAGTGACCGACCTTTCACAGTGGTCATCGTGCACCGGGAGCTACGCTCTAGGTTAATCCATTGAGGCAGTTCCTACCGAGGCCGCAACAGCCAATTGCACCAGCATTATATTAGAATAGGATAGATGGGGCAGGCAGAGGACATCCCCAAGACGCTCCCCGTCCTCAAAGAGCAGAGTGCGGCTGTGGTGGTTTTCGTCATCAGTGTCAGAGTGGCCGTGGAAGAGGTTGTGGTCAGCTTCATGCTCTAGCGTTTCCAGGACCAGACGAGCCAGATGTCATTCGAGGTACCCATTACTTTTTATTCTACCTTGTTGTATACCTTGTTTGATTCAGGAGTTATACACTCCTTCGTATCACCTACCCTTTTCCATGCTTTGGTACTTGAGGTAGAGAGGCTTCCAGTGCCCTTGGAGTTGACTACGCCAGTTGGAGGTTGAGCTGACTTTTTTGAAATATGTAGAGACTGTGTGCTAGTGTTTGGGAAACACCGCTCTTGAGGAGATTTCCTATGTTTACAAATACAACCATATAATGTCATCCTCTGCATGTATTGGTTGTATTAATTGTAGTCTATCATAGATTTCTTTAGGAAGAAGGTCTTTTTATTTGATTTGGATGGAGAAAAAGTGGTGTTTTTTGCTGAGTGAGATGCTTGGATGCATTATAGGCGCATTCCATCCTTATCGTCCATGATGGCTGAGATGATTTTGTGTTCTTCAAAGTATCAACAATTGGTGTTTCCTAGGGTCGTAGAGGAGTACCCTGATGTATTTCCAGAATAGGTTGTAGCATTACCCCCTCGACGAGAGATCATGTTCGGGAACGAGCTACAGCCAGGAGTGTCTCTTATTTCTATGTCACCATATAGGATTCCCCCTTCTGAGTTATGAGAGCTATGTAAATATCTTGATGGTCTATTATAGTGCAGTTTTGTTCGGCCAAGTGTGTCACCATGGGGTGCACCTACTTTTTTTTGTGAAGAAGGCTGACGAAAGTTTGCAGTTTTGTGAATATTATCATCGCTTAAACAAAGTGAAAATAAAGAATCATTATCCTCTTCTTCAGATTGATGACTTATTCGATAAACTAAAGGGTGAAAGCTGGTTCTCAAAGATCGACTTGTGGTTAGGATATCATCAAATGCACTTGAAGGATGAGGATATTCCGAAGACTTCTTTCCGTTGTTGACATGGGCATTATGAGTTCATTGTAATGCCATTTGGAATAATGAATTCTCTTGTTGTATTCATGGGATTGATGAATGTTGTGTTGTGAGAGTTCATGGACAAGTTTATTGTTTTTTTCATAGATGACATCCAAGTGTACTCTACATCAGAAGAGGATCATGCAGAGCATCTACAAGCTGTTTTCGAAGTTCTTCGTCGACATCAGCTGTTTGGGAAGTTTTCAAAGTGATGTTTTGGACTCGTGAAGTCTGTTTCATGGGGAATGTTGTGTCCCAACTGGGAGTACCTAGGGATCCATCTAAGATAGAAGCATTTTTTTCTGGGATAGACCCCCAAGAATGTTTCAGAGGTGTGAAGTTTCTTTGGTCTCACATGCTACTACAGGCGGTTCGTAGCCAATTTCTCCCAAGTTGTGACTCCTCTAACAGCATTGACCAGGAAGGATCAAGATTTTATATGGAATGATCAGTGTCAGATAGCTTTTGAGTATCTAAATGATAATTTAGTAAGTGATCCAGTCCTTTTTATTCTAGCTGATGGAGTTTAGTTTGATGTTTTCTACAATGCTTCACATCTGGTGTTAGGCTGTGTTCTGATGCAAAAAAGATCAGTTGTTTCTTATAGGTCTCTGTATTTACTTCCCCATGAACGCAACTATTACACTCCTGATCTTGAATTGGCATCCATGGTGTTTTCTCTGATGTTGTGGAGAAATTACCTCATTGGTGAGCGCTTTGTGTTTTTCCTTGATCATAAGAGTTTGATGTATGTTTTCTCCCAACGTGGCTTGAACTTGCGACATCGTTGATGGATGGAGTTCTTACAGGAATACGACTTCGAAATATCATATACAACTAGAAAAGGGAATGTTGTAGCCGAAGTGCCGAGCTAAAAGTCACGTAGTGATGCTGTGCATGAATCTAGTGATTCTTGGAGAGTAATGGAAGAACTGTCAGTATTACATCTTGATATAGGAGAATTTAGGGGTAGAGGATATCTTTTTCAGATGATGGTACAATCATCCTTGATGTAGAAGGTGGAAGATTCCTAGTTAGGGGACCTTGAGATGGAGGTCTGGAGATACCGAGTTGTTTGTGGTGAGGCCCCTGATGGTTGGACTGAAGATGAACAACACTGAGTGTTGTATCATGGCAGTCTTTTTGTTACTTTGATGATGTGTGGGATGATTCTCAGAGAGTTCCATAGATTTCTTTTAGTTGTACATCATGGCATGAAAATGATGATCCAAGCCTTGAGGAGTCAGTTTGGGTGGCCTGGGATTAAGCATGCGGTTGTGGAGTTTGTGACTCAATGTTTAGTCTGCCAGAAAGTAAAGGCCGAACACCGTGTTCTTGGTGGTCTTCTCCAGCCATTAGAGATTCCTCAGTGGGAGTGGGAGGACATCTTAATGGACTTCGTTACTGGTTTATCTCGATCTCCGGGAGGACATGATGGTATTTGGGTGGAAGTGGATCGTATTAAAAAATCAGACCACTTTATATCAATTAAGGAGTCATTATCAGTGGAAGTTTTGTCGAGGCAATATCTAGAGGAGGTGGTGAGACTGCATGGAGTCCCATGGATGATCATTTCTGATCGAGATCCTTGTTTTACCCCAGGGTGTGGAGAGGTCTCCCATAGGCTTTCAGTTCTCAACTATGCCTTAGCACTGCTTTTCATCCTCAAACGGATGGTCAGACAGAGCGAACCATCCAGACTCTTGAAGACATGATACACTCTTGTGTTCTTGATTTTGGAGGATCATGGATAAGTCACTTACCCTTGGTGGAGTTCTCTTAAAATAATATTTTCACTCCACCATCGGCATGGCGTCATTTGAAGCCTTGTATCGTCGGCCTTGTAATTCTCGGTTGTGCTAGACTGGGGTTGGAGTGTCAGCAATTCTCAGAGCGGAACTAGTGCAGAATATAATAGAGATGGTCCAGGTGATTCGTGAGAGGATAAAGACAGAGAAAGATCATCAAAAATCATATACTGATCATAGAAGGAGGCCCTTAGTGGTTAATGTTGGTGATCATGTGTTTCTGAAGGTGACTCCCCATTGTGGGCAGCGAAGATTTGGTCGTGGAAGTTAGCTTTCGCCCTAGTTTTTTGGGCCTTTCGAGGTGTTATATTTTGTTGGAGTTGTGGCGTATCAAGTAGCACTTCCCCCATGGATAAGTCAGATACATGATGTTTTCCATGTATCACAGCTCCGTCGTTATCTTCATGAAGACTCTCACATCATCGATTGGGGGAGAGATCGCTATTGATGATGATGAAACCTTTGAGGAGCGACCTATAGAGATCCAAGACCACAAGGATAAGGTGTTTCGTGGGCATTCTATTCCTTTAGTTCGCGTCTTCTGGACACATGGTTGCTTGGAGGAGAGTACCTCAGAACGTGAGTCACAGATACGTGCTCAGTACCCAGAGTTGTTCGATGTTTAACTCTTTTCATGATGTGATGTATCTTATGTGGTAATGAAACATCCATGTTTATGAGATGTCTTCCTTTGTTGTTTTGGTGGTTTTCTCTCTTTTTAGAGGTATCTCGGTGGGTGGTTGTTCAGACCCTATTTCGTTTTCTCTTAATGTGGGTTCGGGATTCTCGAGGACGAGAATGTTTTGAGAGGTATCTGATGTAATGTATCGGACCTCCCCGGCCCATTACTTTGTGAAAATGTGGTTTTAGAGGTGTTCTGGGAGGTTAAGGTGATTTCAGGGTGTGTTTGGGTGAATCTTCATGGAAAAATAATGGGTAGTAGCTTTCGCATGGGCTGCACATGGTTTGTCTAAACCATGCACCCAGACCGTTCATAGGTAATCTTGGAGGCAGTGGCTAATGCACAGTTAGCGCACGGTTTTTCTAAACGTGTGGCCTAACCGTGTGAGGAGTGTTTGACGAGGCAGTAGCTTCTGCACGGGAGGTGTACAGTTTGTCAATCCTTGCATCCAAACCATGCGAGAGGGGTGTCCAAGGCAGTAGCTAACTCACGGTTAGCACATGGTTTTTCAAACCGTGTGGACTGACTGTGCGGGCACTTAAACTAGATCCTAAAATTGTGCATCTCAACTGTTCCTCCTCTAAATTGATCGTTTATGCTCCTAAGCCTCCATAACATGGGATTACCCTCCCCTAAAGGTAGAATAACCTCTCTCAAGCATTTTGGAGGTGATCAGAAGGCCTCTCTTGATGAATCAAAGACGGTTTCTTAAGGTATGTGATCGTTTTTGTTTGGGTTCTTAGATCTACTTAGATCTACTCCTCCTCTTCTCTATATTTCTTAGATCTATGCCCGTTATGGGTAGATATAAGTGTAATGATGTCAAATATGATGATCTTTGGTTTTGATCTTTCTATGGGGAGAGATCTAAGGTTGGGTTTTGGAGAATCGACCCAGGTTTCTTGAGCGTTCTTCGACTGTTGTGGTTTTCATCAAAAACCATTGAGGTAGGGGATTCGTTGCATCTATTTTTTTATGTGCAACTGTAATGTTAGAATTTTTTATCCCACTAGAAGACAATGGAATTGATATAATAATTATTTTGAACTGGATAAAGAAATTGTATCGATCATATGTTATTGCCTCTTGTTTTTCTAGATGGTGTGATATCTAGGTTTTCTTTGTTTAGCTATTGTCCTTGATAGAAATCAGTAAAGAATGTAAACTGAGACTAATTGATATTTGATTTGATAAAGATAAAGAGGCATGTGAACGAATCTGGTTCTTATTGTAATTTGATGTTAATCATATTGGCATAGTAAGGATGTTTAATCATTTGTGATATCTTCCTGGTTTGGTTTCCCAATGTTGGAACCAACAGATATTAAATATGATAATTCAAGAAGGATTAATGAATTGGTTGGTTGACAAGTCCTTAAAGGGTTCGGAGTTACGCTCTTGATTTTTAAAGGTCCAAGAGCCCAATTGATGTGATGTTTGATTTCCTACTGCTTGTGTTTTTATGTGATCCTAAATGGTTTTTGTGATATGTGGTGGTATATAGGCCTTTTGGTTGTGGTAGGAGATGACACCTAGAGTGGCGCGATTCATCGGTTTATGCATGGGGGTGTCGGGGAGGACACTAGGGTTGATGGAATGGGATAGATGTGATTTTTGTATGCTTGTTGTTTCTTTGGTAGTTTATCTGCTTTAATTTTCCCCACTTCTCAAGGAAGATGGTTCTGCATACCCTTCTTCCGAAAGAGTTGATGACACGCAGGGTATGCCACGTGTTTTCTGTGTTTAGCTTCTCAAGTGATAATGGGTCTACACTCTTTCTATAGGTGGAAAAGACTCTACGAGTTGTACATCTACTCACCGTGTTGGTCCCCCTTTGTGTTAGTAGCATAGAATTATTTTAAAAAATGTATGGGAATATGGGAAAGTAAATCTATAAGAATATTTGAATAAATGGTGTTAACTCATGGGGTTGGAGTTCACTGGAACTTATTGATGGTGTTGAAAACCTTTGAAGGAACAGTGGATTTTGGGTGTGATGCTAATAAAATTTAATGTGGATTTGTTCATGGATAATTAATGTTTAAGGAATTAATTAACCTACAGTGGAATTGATAAAAAGGGAATGAAGTAATATAATAAATATTTTTAAATGGTTGTGTTCTTATAGGATACCTGGTCTTAGAAGTAGCATCTCGTAGTTCGATAGATGTTAGCTGCAGTTGTGTCTAAGACTAGGTTATCCCCATTGTGTGGTTGTGAGTTATAATATATCATGTACTTTTTTTGTTTCTATACACTACTCCACCCTTTCAGTAAGGGAAACTAACACTCCGGGGATTCTGAGCCATGGGCGGTGTTTTCCACAACATTCTGGTGGGAGGATGAATGGCTGACTACCCCCTTTGGCCCCGCTCTCTTCTCTTGGTAGATACTTGTTCCGCTAGGACCAGTGGTTAGTTTTCCCCATATATGTGTGTTGAGGGCTGTGATGGCTTGTTCTTATTCACACACATATATTCTGTATATAGTATCCTATAGACTACTATAGGTGTAACATGTATAAGTTGTGATGGCTTGAGGATCCTTACTCGGTGTACAGGCTGTAATGGATTGAGGTATAATACCCAACATATGATACATGTTATACTAGCTTTGGTGGCTCCCGGAAACTACCTGGATACTTTTGGGTTGTGAGGATAGTGTGGTGCTTCGCCCAGGTGTCTGCGAGAATGCCTTTTTGGTGTATGAGGTGAAGATTGTGGTGCTTTACCCATGTGTCAGCAGGAAAGCCTTTTTGGAGAGAGATACTTAGGATGTGTGACTTTGGGGAAAAGAGGAAAACCCATGGGGAATTAGTAGCTTGGTACCCCTGATATTCTTTATTATATTATATTTTCTTGTTTGTGTTACTTGGTGAGAGTAGTCATGGTGTGGTTGGGAACTTAGTATACCTATTTAGTTGACGAGTTAGTTTCACTAGTTTTTCACTATCCATTAGCATGATTTCATTACTTTTTCACAAGAGGCTTCGGGGAGGATCTTACTGATTATATTGTTATACTCACCGTATGTATATTTAAACGGTTTTTCAGGTCACTTGGAGCAGGTTGGAGATCAGGGTGGTTACTACTAGATTGTGGTTGGAGGAGCTATTCAAGCTTGTGGTTGCTGCTGTTTTAACATTCTTTTAGGTGATTGATGTTTTCCCATTTCATTTGTAGTACTTTTTAATGAAATTTCATAAATTCACTTGGGTTTCTTTTAAATTCCAGTTCTGAGTTGGAGTTGATTGGTGTCTATCTTATCTCTCTCTTCCGTATGTGTTCTCTTATAGGGTAATGCCTCCCATTTTTTGTGATACTATACCCTCGATTCTAGTCACGAACTCGGGGCCTACTAGAGGTGGGGCTCGGGGGTCATTGTCTCCCTTATCACATTTCCGGCCCAGGAGGGGAACACTTTGTGGGTTGGGGGTTGTGACAATATAAGACCTTTAAAGTGTAATAAGTTTTATTTTGCAGAAAAATATTTATGGCTTTCATCAAAGATTGTTCTTTGTTTTCACTCAAACTTAAATTCTATGATTAAAAATTTAAACTATGGTATGATCAAAAAAATATTAGTAAGTACATAAAATTATGAAATATGTTATCTTACCAAAAAAATTTAATCCCATAAAACATTTACCTTTTTCATAATATTCTTTGAGCGTATGATATAAATCATAACAACGAGAAAAACACTATATTTTAAATAAATATATTTATAAATTATAGTATGAAAAAACAATCCCTTATAGGAATATTATAGGCCTATATTCAAAACACATGTCAGCAATAACTAGAGAATAGTTTAATATATAGGAGAAACCTTCTCTGTTAACTCCCTCCTTTTTTACATTGAAGAGAATTAACCTTACCCAATACCATAGAGAGATATTTTGGCATCACCCTTTTTTATAATATATATTAGGATCACCCATTTTTATAATCTGTATCAAGATAACTTATTCATATAATCTATATCAATCTCTTCCATTGTGTAAGATATATAAGGATCACATGAAATATATATTGTAGCAGGTTTACCTGTAATGATATATAATTCACCAATCCAGAGCACTG